>JAPTHN010000001.1:141595228-142795228 GCA_026936325.1 Platynereis dumerilii | reverse complement strand
AATTGCTGAGCGTGGCATTTTCCTTGTTTGCTCTACTTGGTGCTGCCGTAGTCTACTGGGTCCTCATGTCCAATTTCCTCTACCACACTGTTAGTTTTATCTACGGTAAGTGTTTGAAGGACTATAAGTTTGTAAAATTTAAACTGCGGAAAACTTAGAAATGGCTATTAAGGGCACATGCTGGTCGAAAAATGGTGAAAATATTTTAGAAAATGGAAATTCTGATTTTGACATTTTCAATAAATACAGATGTCCAGACAACAAATGGAACAGAAATTACGCAAAAATTCCTATTATAACCCTGTAAACAACCGTGCCGATCTTACCTTAACAGTAAAAAATTTTTTGAGAGTTTATTTCCTTTTTTTGCCATTTTCCGAAAACTGCGAATTTTAGTGACTTTGAGTGCTTACAAAAAATTCATCTCATAAACCGCTGAAGGCATCATAATGAATTTTGGCATACTGCTTACTGACAAGTTCGGTTCCGCAATAAGGCTATTTTCAGAACTGTATTTCGATTAAAGGCCGAGGGACAGCGATTCAAACCTGAAAGATTGTGAAATAGCTCCATAGTCCCATGTTCGCGAACCCTGAAAAACCTTATAAAAACATATTTTTACTCTGAAAATAGTCTTATTGCGGATCCGAATACCTCAAATTATGAAAATAAATGAGTTCTGATTATTCTGATAGCTCAGTCTTGAGATGCATTTTTTTTAAGGCAGAATACTTGAAAATATGTAAAATTCTTTGTTGCCATGGTAACCGTAACCGTGGCAACTTAAAATTTCACGGAGTGTCATAATTTGGTGCCCTGAAGACCTGTGTAAAATTTCATAGCTCTAGCAGCAACAGTTTCTCCTGGACAGCATACACACATTTTTCGACCAGCCTGTGCCCTTAAAACACCAACAAGGTCTCAAACACCTGATGCGATACAATGACTCTTTGACTATGTGTAGACTTAGAATTCTTAGATCTATATTGTCTTGAATATCTATTTGTTGTTATTATGTTCATTATCTCCTTGCATTTTATTTGGTCTTTTTTGTTTCAGAAAAGATCAACAATGAATTCAACACTTCCAAGGCAATAGTTATAGGAAATTACACGTATGATGATGGTATGTCATTCATTTTTCTACCTGTTTAATCTATTTACACTGAAACAATTGGTCTAGACCTGTTACATAATTTTAACTACAATTCATCAAAAACATTTGAAATTGCAGTACTTTGTCCGAGCCGGGGTCACCATGACAACATACCAACCACGACACCTCATCCGCTGTTCTACGATACATCTATTCCAACTACCACAGAGCCCCCTCACAAAGGCGACCATCTCTTCAACATCATTTGGCAGCAAACCCTCACTGTGCCCTTCTTCCTAGTCATCCTCATTATGCCTCTGCTCAACTTCAAGTCGCCCACTTTCTTCACTAAGTTCAATGCTTTAGGTAAGAGGAACATGTCATATCGTTAGGCCTACAGTAACAGGTTATATGATAATGATGAACCCCCCCTCCCGTCAATGCTTCTCCTGTCCCTTGTGCACCACTCTGGGAAATACATCTTCATTCTTCAGTCTATCAGAGTTCTCCTTAATTTACAGAGAGAAATTTAACTCATTAATTTTGAAAGATAGTAGGCCTACATATGTGATATAGCCTATATAGGCCTACCTGTATCGTAATAGCAACAGTTACTAGGTCTACTGTACAATGCATAAATATGTTGTGCTCCTTAAACAAAATAATTTTGAGTCATTTACGACATTACTCTTTTCAAGTTCTCTATGCATTGTATGAACAATTACTAAGTATTTTTTTATTTCACAATTAAGGGGTATTGGAAGTTACTGTCAATGAGACAAACTTATGAATGGAATTCCTCTCTTATGTTTGTGTCAAAAAATTGCTCCATTATCTTTTGTTAATTTGATGTTGAAGATCAAATGACCAAATTCAATCTGATAACAACTTATGAAAATTGATCTCTTCAGGGACGCTGAGTGTTGTTTACATACTTTCATTTGTGATCATCAAGGCCTCACACTGGGGGATCAACGTGGACTTCAAACCAGGAAATCCTGAAAGTGTCGGATGTAAGTTCTAGGCTATTTTATCCATCAAAATTTGATATTGTTGTGAATTACGTCAGTTAGAAAAGGTAATTAATTTTATTGAACTAAAAGATGTTGACCTAATTGTGATTCATTAAATCAGAAGTTTATTCTTGAAAAATTTGATTTCCAGCGTCTTTCATAATTTAAAAGTTTAAAAACTGCTACTGATTTGTAACTTAATTGTTTCCGTTTATAAATTGCAGTATTCCACTGGACTTTTCCTGCACTAACGGGAACTCTGTCGTTGGCACTATTTATTCATAACTGCATCATATCTATAGTTCGGAATCAGAAAAACCCTGAAAATAATGTGAGTACAGTGTGTACCGTATTGATTTCCTTGTGTTAAATTTGATATACTGGCTAGCCATTATTCGGCAGTAATATATGCAGTATTGAAAGAAATGTAGGCCTATAATAAATAAATCTCTTATAAGACGTATGTCAATGTGTGGCCTGCACTAGCCGTTCATTTACATCACCAAAGGCACTAATATATTTTCTCACGCTCCTAGCTAAATAGTCTAAATCTTCATAAGACATGATGCAACTCTACTATATTTCACTTTAACAATTTTAACCAAGTTTTCCCGAATCCTGACACAATGACACTTTTTATTCACCTAAATTGTTTGTTTCAGGGTCGAGACCTGGGTATAGCTTACGTGTGTGTCGCCAGTACATACATGGTGATAGGGATTCTGTTCTATATATCATTCCCCCTGGCCAAAGATTGCATCCAAGATGTAAGTAGATAACTGCAACTTTATTTTCGATTCAAGTTCAAGATTAAGATTGCAGAATTATGCAATGGTAGATGTTGTGTTTTATTCAAACTCGAAAACTGAAGGAGTGTACGCAAATATTTACACAGAAATGAATTAACTTTTTGAAACTTAAATTTGGCTTTACATTTACTTCTGCATAAAAAAGTGCTGTTACTAATCCGATTTAAATTATATTTTATACGGTGACCAAATATTTCATCTGCCTCACAGTCTCTCTTTTTTTGCTGACCACTGACTTCTATCTTTCAGAATCTGCTAGACAATTTCCAAAGTTCGGACATCTTGTCATTTGTGGCCAGGATCTTCCTCTTCTTCCAGATGGTCACCGTTTTTCCCCTGCTTGCTTACATTATGCGAGTGCAATTCATGCACACTGTGTTCAACTCTATATACCCTAGGTAATACCATAACAGCCTATTAACCATATGCACCCAGAAAAGAAATTTTCACTTCACATCTGTTCTAGTACTGGTTAGGCCTAATATGGTTTTTCGTCGAATCTAAGGATCTTTTTAAATGGCAGTTGCAATGCAACTGAAAGAAATAATGTAGTTTGTTAATTTAGTGAAAATAATCTGAATGACATCTTTGTATTTTTCAGCCTGAAACATGTCCTTGGCCTGAATGGATGTCTTTTGGCAGTGTGTCTACTTTTTGCCATTTTCCTTCCAAGAATTGGTGTCATTATTAGGTAAGTTGACAATTTCTCTGGTGTAAATTGTCAAATTTTTGTTTGAAACACATTTAGGTCTTTGGAAAGGCCTATTTATGAATGTGAATTGCCTGTCTCTAAGTGAATTTCTCAAAGGTCTTACTGTGCAGTCTGCAGATGACAAGCTGCTTTATTTGATAGTTAATTTCAACAAATTGTCAAGATAGGCCTTTTGAGTAATCCCGAGTTATGAATATTTATAATCTGTTCCTATAAACAAATAATAAGAACTTAAGGAACTTGAGGAAGCATTTCAATTTTGCTGTCAATGACTGAAATGGCATGCTCTTCTCTTGTAAATTTCTGCATCTAATTAAAGTTTTGTTTTGCAGGTTCTCAGGTGCGTTGTGTGGCTTGGCCTACATCTTCACTCTCCCCTGCCTCGTGTACATGTACCATCGGAAGTTGGAAGGCACTCTCACTTGGCCGTGTATTATTTTGCATAGCACCATCATCTTCATTGGAGTGGTCAACTTTGTTAGTCAGTTTATTATTGTATTCGTTCATTAATCACTTTTCAAGTTAAGCGACTCATTTTGTTTCTACAGGGTGACTGTAGATATTTGGATCTGTTCGTTGTAAATGACAATGTGTAATACATTATGATATTATCAATTTATTGTTATGATAATTATTATTATGTAAGAGATTTCACCAAATTACCTCTGGGTGATCTCGCAGCCTATTTGGCTTTTAAGTTATACGTTTTAGCTTTTTTTTTATTAGAGAACATCTCAAATTTTAGCATGTTATTCTGATACCAAAAAATATTTTAATGTCTACCTGCAAAATGCTTAAATATTATATTCCAATGTACGTTCAAATTTATCATATTGTTTATCGCCTAATTCAGGTGTCTTTCTTTCTCATGTTTAGAATCTATTTATATAAGTTAACATGTTTTTTCTGAATACTCCTTTTATTTGAATTCAATGAATTGCCATCATGATATGTATATATTGATTTTAAAATATTACAATTACGATCATTATTGACTTCACAATAGCTTGCTCAGCATATATTTGTATGCTTTATTTTCCAAATGACAAAATTTAAGCTGCTGATTTATGTTGTTTTAGATTGAATATATTATGGAAGTGTGGTCAAGTGAATGTTACTGCAGAATATGCACTATTTTTAAGGCCTTTTGTTTTGTATGGAAAGCTTGAATTGCTCGTCTTGTGATATGATGTATTTTTGAAGATTTATCAAATTGCTATTGTGCAACTTTCCATGTCACTGTATGCTACTATTGATGTTTGAGAACAAATAAACAAATTTATATTTTAAATTATTTGTATTTTTCATTAACAGCAGTATATTTACAATCTATATACAATAAATATATCACAGTTTGAATTCAATCATTGGGCTCTGCAAGAGCCTATTACATCACATCAAATTTGATCAAAATTATTGTGGTGTTTGAGTGTCCGACCAGTGACTAGAAAATGGAAGAGTCAGTATGATTCTGGTCAATATTTTTCATGCGTTTCAAATTGTCAAATATTTCACTCCACGACCTCCTCGCTCTCTTCTTTGAGCAGTCCTAGTGATCGTAAGAACGAGGCTTCCTCTTCCAAATACTTCTGGTACTCTTGCTGCATGCGGAATTCTACCTCCTCATCCGAAAGCTGCACGTTGGGTGCGATCTGCAGACAAATAATATTACTTGAGATATTTGATCTTGGATAGGTCTTAATTCGATTTCTGGCATTGCAAATGGATTTTATGAGTCTTGGGTTTCAAACAGATATAGTCTGACGACTGGAGAACCAATGGAGGTTGCAAAATTACCATGGAGATTGATGCTTAACAATTACTTTTTCCTCGGTTCCAATTAGGGATACCGTAGAACGGGGTAAAGTTGGCCACCAATTTTAATCCACTTAATGGTAGAAATGCTAACTTTCCTCACTGACAGAGATGGCAAATGTCCCAAAGAAATCAATTTCAGTGAGGAAAGTTGGCATTTCTACCATAAAGTGTGTTACAATTGGCTGCCAACTTTCCCCCGGCTTGCCAACTTAACCTCGTTCTACGGTAATAATGAGGCCAACAAACTAAAATGAGTTTTATGATGTACCTATGATGTGTGTCATTGTGTGAAAACCCTACACAAAAATTAGGCCTGCAAGGGCTTGTAGAGACTTCTTTAGCAAGGATCATGCAATAAACAAAATTCTCTAGATATAGACACCATCTTAGTACAGCAAAAGTTATTTACATTTTGAACAATTTATCAACTTACCCCAGCTTTCTTTTTGTTCTCGGATTCTATTTCCATTTTCTCTTTTTCACGGTAATCCCAACGAGACATCACAAACTCTCGTCTCCTTACTTCTCGCTCAAAATAGTTGCTCACTCCAGTTTCCTAGAAATCATAACGAGAACATAAGTTCATGCATTTGTTTTAATGACTGATAAATTCTCAGTTTCTGACAGGCGAAAGTCTACCCATACACACCTCATTGTGGCTTGGGTGGCGTAAACTCCATGGTATTTCAAGGATATGCAATGTTCCTGCTGAATCTCCTACGGCCATGAAGTGCTGCTTATCTGCCAAAAGAAACAGAAAACTATGATAAACTTTTACTTAAAAATTTGGTAAGACCGTAAGCATATTTATTTGAAACAAATAAATGCACATAATTCTCTATTTCAATCCGGAGAGAGACTTGGAGATTTAATCCCGTCCTCAGCGGATGATTTATAACCGCCAGGAGTCTAAACTGGCAATGTTCGGGCAGTCAGTGGGCAGAATCCTGTTATATTTTTAAATTTCATATTAAAGTGAACTTCATGCACCTTAGGCCTACATAAAGTATACTATATTTGACACAACCTATTCAAATGTATGTCTGCATTAAATGTTTAGGTTTTATCAATGATAAAAGTACTTACTACTGCTTGCATAGCAACTGAGAGAAGTGATAGCCAAGGGGGTGACACTCTGGTTCATGGATGGCTCATGGGTTCTATCCAGCAAGTCCCACACGTCCACAGACCCATCTTGCTTTGCAATGTAGAACACGCCTGGCCGACTGACTGACCACTGGCCTGCCGTAAGTCTCTTGTTATTCGCATTAGACTCAAGAATTGGCCCCGACTGAAACAGAAGAACAGCAAAAATGTTGAGTTAACTAAAATTGTGCACATATGACAATGCCTCCCTGGACTACAGTTGTTTTATATTTAATATAACCTCATAAATCTTATGACAGAACTCCTCAAATAATTCCTGATGAGTAAATGACTAAATGTTAAAATTTATGCGTGCAACAACTAATTTTTAAAGGATCGAAACGTGATTGAGTGTTTCAAATACACATAAGTAACATGACTCTTCTATTTCAGAGATATTATAATATAACCAAATTTACTCACAGTAACTCCCTCTTTCCAAATGGAGAACGTCCATCCTCCTACGACCAAAATGATATCTCGGAAGAAGGGAGATCTGCGAAGACTGACCACTGGACCATCGTGTCGCACCTGGTAGTAGTCAGGTTTGGGTGCTGAGAAAAAAAGAGATGTCAGATATAACATATGAGAACTAAGCTTTTAAGAAATATTGAGGCCATGAAAACCACTACATGTATACCGTATTTTCTGTATTAAAAGCACACCCCTTAATAAAAGACCACCCCCTCCATAAAGAAGCAATTTCAAAATTCCATCAAAATATGTCTTTATCCAAAGTTTTTAATGCAAAAAACTATTAATAGCCCATCTCATCATTACATCTGCCCACAACGCGCATATTGCAAACAATAGAGAATATACATTCAAAAGGACTGACTAACATTCTGTGGTATTTTTTCACTCTTATTTATCAATTTACTAAATTATTGTTTTGTGGATAGAAGTATATCTGACTGGTAGCAACATCATAGTAAATAATAAATGGCTGGATGTAGATTTGAATTGAATTTAAGTATTAAAATATTTTGCTTATAAAACTTAAATAATTCCTAAAATTCCATATTTTTTGTACAAATATCAAAGAATCAGAGACCAAATATGACACCTGAAATATACTCCTATATACATCGTTACCATATTAAACTTTCACAATGAAAACAACAGTAGTATATATATACAATTGGCCAAGTGTCTGTCACAACAATTCTGAGAAAATAAAGTTTTATGTTGAAAATCACAATTATAAAATGTAATATTGTGCAGTATATTTATAGTGTTTTATTCAATTTTTCATGCACATTTCTCAAGTTTTCAAACATGCAGCATGCAATGGTATGGTAAAAAAAAATTCTGATCATTTGAAGTTGCTCCAAACCAAGAAGTATCACAAAAATTATATAGATGTACAAGAACAGCAGATTTGTACAATTGAATACCTTCGTAGCAGTCTGAGTTAAAGCTAGCACTTGCACTGTCGACTTAATAAATACACAGATCCAAAAATGTGAGTTTTGACAATAAATTTATCATATGACGTCATTCATACTAAAGATTTATAAAACATTTAGTGATCACCAGTGAAATACAATTTAAAATCAATGTCAGTCAAAAATACAAAGTTCTCTCATTGAACTTACTTTGAACTTTCCCAGAATCAGCATCCTTCTGCGGCACCCAATCCACATACACCAATTCGCCATCCTGTAGTACAAAATATAAGCTGGGTAACTTGGATGGACAAGTGACTGAGGCTTTACATCCATAATTTATGCACTTAGTAGGTCTTATAGCAAAGAAGGCAGGAGGTGCACCACCCAGCAAAGAGATGAAGAACGATTTAACATAAACTTAGTTGAGTCGACCACCCCACAGCTGGCATTGATAATTGGACTGCCAGTCAGAACGGCGATAAACCAGAACGGCTATTCGTATATTTACTGACAATACCTAAACGGCGATGATCAGAGTCCAAAACGGCGATGACAATTTTTGTTAAAAAAGCAACTAAGAAAATCATCTTTCAACAAAAAAACGTCTGAAATCTGCTACTTTTAAGCAAAAAAGTTCAGATCCATAATATTTGTTACTTTGTAGCAAAATAACGTAACATTTTCGTTGTCTAATTTGACATGTTATAATGTAGCTAAAACTCAGTGAATGTGTAAAACTTGATAAACACAACAAAAAACGTAACTAAATGTTCGTTTTGATAACGGAAACAATGTTGGATAACAAAATGTATTATGTTAAAGTAAAATTTTCAGCTATTTCTAACAAAAATTAGCGCAGTAGCCGTTCTTGTTTTCTAATAAAATTTATCATCGCCGTTATGGTAAAGATACGAATAGCCGTTCTGGTTCATCGCCGTTTTGGCTGCACACCGATAATTGAACCAGGGATCCATAAGATTCAAAAATATTGCACTGTCAATACACGGCCTATGTATGTACAATCAGAAGCCAAGAGTTTGTGTAGGTGGAGGAAGAATCGATTATCTCTGTCATTGGAGGGAATATGTTCTTTAACAATTTTTGGATATCAAAAGACCTACCTCTGTACCGACGTAAATATGAGTATTCACACTCGTCAATGTTCTTTTGGCAGATCCAGGTTTCCCAAAATTCATTCCTCCAGTTTCCTTCTTTTCTGGTTCATCCTCTAATTTACCCACTGAAAAATGCAAAATCTGGTATTACAGTTTTAGATAATGTTGAATACATTGCAGCTTTGGTATGCTGAATTGAATCACTAGCCGCCGTAGCTGGCAATAATGCCAGTTTAGGCCTCAATTAAGGTTGGGAGAATTTATTAGCTACAAAACCTAACCAACAACATAGGCAGTTAGGCATTCAGTGTTGCAGGTCTATCAGCCTACAGTACTTGAATAAGATTTCAAAATTCAATTTAATATTCATTGGTCCGTTTGTCTTTCCATTGATTCCAACAATCATGACTAAAGAATATGACATGATTAGTCAACCAATGGAAAAGAAAATATTAAAAGATCCTATTATATCACCAGCATTATATATATATCACTGTGAATTGTCACCATCTTAGAATAGCTTCGAAGACTTAGTAAATGTTCCAAATTTCTGACAAAATCAGAGATAGTGTGTCACATAATGATTGCAAAGGTTAAGACAACATGTATATGGGTATATATGTTTGTGCTACCTTCAACTTTGAAGGATGAAGATTGGAGAGTGACTTTATGCCAGAATGGACCATTAAAAATTTTAAATACAGTAGAAACAAATGTTTATATGTTAACAAGACAAAATATCGTTCCACACCTAGACTAAAAGTAACTCAGTACAAATTTGAAAAAAAATGCAAGTAGTAAAAGGCAGAGCATCAGGAGGCCCTGCGTTTCTAACAGGTACTCAGGTGTGTCTTCGAAGTAGGAATCTATGAAAACAGGATAAGCGTAGTGGACTATTTCACTATGTCAAAATAATGCCTTTTCAAAAATAAATGAATCAAAATGAATTGAAGTAACAAAATAAACCACCAAATAAAAACTGAGACAGGTCAATGACTACTAAGCTACCGGATAAATAGTTTTTCAAGTTCAGTAAAATATCCACCTAAGGTAAGGCTGAGAGACACACAGGATTATCGAAGGCGCAAGAAATCCGGTAACTTAGAATGAGGAATGGAATTCATATTGCATCTAACAGGGGTTGAAATTCATTCAAATGTTTTCGGAGTCAGCAGACCAAAATTCTGTAAATTTTTCATGATTTTGTCTAAAATCAAGTATTCCTTGCAAAAATTTTGGAGCTGCTGAACCACGGTCTCCGGCAAACTTTTTTAACCCTGTATAATAGTTTCTAATAGTATAGACATCGATAGTGTGCACTGTAAAAGATATTTTCAGCATGAGATACATATTTGCACGATTGCTATTGTTGAAAACATTTAGACAAAGTTACACAGTTGCCCTCTCACCAGGTTCACCACTTTCTTCTGTTGTGTTGTTGTTGTCCCCTGCATTTGTAATATTAAGTTAACAATTCAATTGACAATGACACAATTTACATAGCAAACCATTTTTATTTTAAAACTCAAATCAGATGAACCACACGCAGGCATAGTTTTCATCAATGTCTTGACGCGAGTCTTGACATTGCGTAGTACAAAGCTTCGCAATACCGTAAACTCACAAAGCTAGGTTAATCACAAAGCAGACAAGAGAAATTACTTCAAAATTATTTTTAAAGTATGGGATATAATGAAGACATTCAATATCAGGCATGTTCACATATATTAAGAGCAGTTGTGTAGTTATGTATAAAATCATTAAAAACTATCAATATAACTCTACTCACAAATGCTCCTGTCCCCTTGAATTTCATAAATGGAAAATTTTGTAGGGTTGTGGTCCCCACCAGGCTCTGTCTTAGTAAGGCTGATCTGGAAATGAGAATCAAACATTATATTGTTAATCAACAGCCTTAAATAACTATTTTAATATCCTGTGACAAAATATACAAGTTTCGAGTTTCAACGACAAGTAGGGTGAGTGCTAAATCAACACGTATGAATACTGAATAGCCCAGCCTTCAAAGGCAATTTTTTGCAGCTCTCGACTGTCACTGATGACATAAGGGATAGAATGTACAGCATGTGATATATTTACCCCACATGTGGGATATTTTATTTTCCAAGCATTCAAACTGGAGCTGCTGAATCACTAACTCCCATGATTTTGGGGAAACAAATTACATAACTTAATCACAAGGAAATCCCTAACAAATTACGATGCATGTGTCCTGACAATAGATTTAAAGTGGAGGAACCAGGTGGACCTACCTTGAGCAATGGTTTCCAAGTGAGGTCGAGATGTTTGAAGGTCGTGGGGACATTCATGGGGTTTTTCATGGCGTCCTTTTTCTTGTCACTTCCCTGCTGCTGGGCAGCCTTGGGCGGCCGAGTGTCCCATAGCAGCAAAGACCTGGCAGAAAATTTTTCATTTTTTAAAAAGCACTTCTAATTGTAATTTTTAAGATTGAATTATGTGATTGGAAATTTACAAAACCATTCAATGATCCATAGATTACACTCAAAAAGACAAAGTAAGAAATCATGCTTCTGTTAATTATAGAGACAGTTTTTGCTAGTCAAAATCACTCTCCTTTTGACACTGTATAAAAGTGACGGAACTAATAAAAGCACCAATTTTTGCAGGAGACTAGAGTCCTCCGGCTGGTAAGACTGCCTCAAAACTCCCTCAGAATAGTGTATAATTTCAATAATTTTGTCCGATATTACAGTTGCAAGACAAAGAAATTTGTGGCACTCACTGATCAGTCGCACTGGTTAGGATTTGGCAGCATTCACCGCTCTTGTTCTCCTGTGGAATTCCCATTCTGTTGATCTGTGAGAAACAATTCATCCATTTTTGTATCATATCTAATAACAAGAATCCGTGGATTGCATAACTAATGGGTGTGAAACCTCTATAAAATGCTTTAACACATTTGGCCAAATGATCAGTGTTGTAATGACATAATTGACTAACATTGCAATAATTGCTACGTCAAGACATTTCTACTTATCATGGCTGCCAATTTTTGGCTACTTTTAAAGCTCGGACAAGCTCTCCATTACTTTTCAATTAGTTCCCATGATAATCATGTCATATGCTTGTACACATTTCAATGGGCTCACCAAGGTGGTAACAGACTGATGACCATTTAGTCCAAGAAACTACTCAGAGACTTCTCTTAATATCAAGTTTAAACACACATATCAAGTAAATGGAGCATTGATTTGTTTTTTTGTGTATGCATGACCAAATCAACATAAGATGGAATGAAGGAAATTTCTATACCACAAAATCACATACCTCCATATGGTCGGGCACCCACAATATATCCGAGAGGGGAGACTTGTGGCTGTTCTCAATGCTAGACACAGCGCAGTACCTCACCACTTTCATTTCCATAGCATTTTCTTCTTCAAAACCAGCCTACAAACAAATCAATTTCAGTAATTGCCAGATAAGTCTCAGTCAACCTATCCCAGACACATCTTGGACCGTACCCTCAGTACCCTGAGAGTAGGGACTCTGGGAGGCTAAGATCCGATAGACCGATACCTAGTATCAGTATTGGTCCCAATTCCCAATATCGGCAAGTAACCAACTGGTATAATAGGCCAAAATATTGGTATCTGGATAGTTTTGCCAACTTTCTTCCCACTGTTGAAAAACACATATTTACACAATTTCTACAAGGTGTCAATTTTGAATCTCTTATATTAAAATGATAACGTACGGGATTTATCTTAAGTTATACTCAATGCCTGATCTTCTCATTTACACTCAACCTTCCTTGACCTTCTACGGCAAAACTCTCCCCTTTTCAATGCCATTGCACTCCTCTAAATGTCCTAATTAATGATAATTACATTAAGCTGATTCATGTACAATACACAAGAGGGCAGCAGCTGCAAGCTCTGTACCAGATGTCCCTTTTCTTCTGCTCTGTTCTCTTCTATTCCAATCTGCATCTACGGGTAATCTGCAACTAATTTATCTATGCAATACATTTTTATCCTCAACAAAACAAAAATTTATGTATAGAAGATCTATCTATCTTTTTATATGTTCTTTCCATCTAATCTACGGGTAACTTGCTTTGCTGTTATTATCTCATGGGCCTATACTATTATAATTCATCGACCCCTCAATGTACCCCTCCCAAGCTACTGATTGCTCAGTTTTGAAAACGTGCATGCAACTTGCCTATATACATTGCCTACAAGGTCCTTCGCCAGGTTTGGTGTGTGTAATTACAGTCAAAGAAACTTAAGTGAGATTTTTGCTATAAATATTCGTCCCTCTCCTCTCATGCCTTCACGGGTCTTATGCTAGTGTACAGTATACTAACTGTGAACAGTTCAACTTATGCAAGTTTTGTGACAAACATAGGAGCATTCCACACAAGACTACTTTCTAGCAGGACCAAATATGTACAAACACAGAAGTAGACTACTCAGTGAATATTCTATGCACAATACCAGGTGAGGCTCAAACAGTGTTCTAACTTTAACCTTCTGGGACACAGTGAGAGCGTATATACATCAATTAGATCAGGGTTCATAAATTTGGGACCTCGAAGGAAACTTTGGAAGAGACCCAAGCAATGTCAACTGAAATCGCATAAGACATTTCAGGGTTCTTCGGACAGCTGAAGTACTTCCAAATGGGAATCAGTTAAATGGCCAGCACTCACAACTTAATACAGCATGCAAAAAATGTTCTCATGATATATTATACAGTCTGTTCTTGGCTTCGGGTATTTGGTATGGCGCACTTGATTTATTATCAGACCAGCACAACTGTCAGCAATGTGCTATTAATAATTATCAATCCCAACTTAAATCTAACCCAAATATATACAGCAGATGGCACTTTGTGAACAATCGTGCTGAGCCGATTATACTAAAGTTCTTTAATACCATCAGTCTCTACACTATACAAGTAAATCACCAACATGCTTGTGAACAACAAACACTCAAAACTCACTATGTCCTCCTCTGGCTGGTCATCCTTGAGTGTGGAATTTACAGATATTGAATTACTTCACAAAACCCACAAATATAACAGCGTTGCAAAAGTCTTGAGATTTGACACAAAATGTATGATGCAAAGATTACATATCACCTTATTTTCTTTTCTGAAATAGTGATGGTCAAAATTCCACAATGAAAATAATGAACTACTTACCAATCCACCAGCATTTTTTCGTTTGTTTCCTCCCTTTTGTGACTTGAGCTGCTCCTCATGGGCTGAGATGTCCCATAATACAATCTGGCCGTTAATGCAGCCACCAGCAATTATGTTGGGGTCAGTTGGGCAGAAACTGAAGCAGTTTATATCATCTGGAGCTTCAAGCAGTAGCTGCAAAGGAAGAAAGATTAGAAACATTTAACAAGAATCCGTGGATTGCAAAACGGAGGTTGATATGATACGAGGGCTGTTTTCAGGAGTGACTTTGACAACCCTGCTAAAATTACACCCATTATGATCAAATATCATCATACAGCTCCAAGGCTTGGAGTCCAAGCAATCAGAAAATTCATAATATTTACATAAAATCATTGAGAACACCACTAAAATGTTTTGACAATTAATATAACCTTCAAAAAACAGTCACACCATCTGAATTATCAACTATCACACAACTAAACTCACCTGAGGATGGATGGGGTCCAGGAACGACCAGAGCAAAATCAGGGAAGGTGTCATTATCACTCGAGATGCGTTGTCAATGCGATCATCAAAGGACATCTTTTCAGCAACGGAAACTGCCACTAAACCTAGAAAGGAGACGTCAGAATATAAATTCTGACTGTATGGCGTATGAGGATTACAGCATCTATAAATTTCAAACTAATTCTAAACTTAACTCACCTCGAATTGAAGGATGAAACTGAATGTCAGTTATTGTTTTTTCTTTACTGTACAGCAAATCAGTGAAGGACTGATATTCCTGAAAGCGGGAAAACAAGTATCCAATAAAGAATCGGCATATACATATTTCAATATACATATTATGATATTCCGAGGATGATATTAAAGAATCAACTTCATTATTTATTATGTTTTATGTCCGTACCTTGAGATGACTATCAGCTTTTGTGCCAAAAGTGCTTTCATCATCTGCCAGGGCCATCCAGTCATCATAGAAGATGTCCATGATTTCATTTTGCTGCATCGCTAATTCAAATCTAGACGACAAAAAGAATAAATCACAGAAAACATTCAACTATGTTGAATTAAGAATTCTGAAAAAGGGTGTTGTTGGAATCTCAGATGTGATAGAATTTGATCCTGGAAATTGCTTAAATCCACCTTTGATCTTTGGTGTGAACAAAAGCAATGAGTAGACAGCACAAATGATACCACATTTGTTTAAAAATATGCAAAAAAGAATACCTTGGTAAAACGCTATTGATGAAATTAACAATGTCTTTGGATTCCTCCATTTCTTTGACTTCTTCTTCCGAGAACATCCTTGGTTCGTACTGAGTGCAGGCATTGCGGGGGAATCTCCAGTTTGTCTGCGAGGCAGACTCCTGCAGTTGCGGCACCGCCTGAACAGAGAACAGATTGTGGCATATTTTGACATTGGGAAGAAATAAGATGAAGCTTGAGAGGCCTTGAAAGGAGAGGGGATCGAAATGAAGTGAAAGAAAATTTCAAAGAATAGAAGTTGTATCATTCATCAATCCACGCCTTATCATTTCATTTCATCTCACCTCGGGTTCCCAAAAAAAAACTCTTGGGTTTCTCTGAGCATTACTCCAACATCATGTAATCACCTAGTTTCATTCATAAATTATTTGTACTCGTGATGTTGGAAAAATAAATTATCAATGTATCTTATGTATCTATTAATTATATCTAAACATCCAACAAAAATATAGAGATTCTCGGAAAATATTTTCTATAGGATTGTGTGTCATTGAAAGAGACACTCTCTGTGGTGTCAAATAGGGATGCACGGATATACGGTACAGTATCCGGTATCCGGCCGGATAGTGGAATTTGCAGGATATCCGGTATCCGGCAAAATGAGGGTATGAGAACCAGATATCAGAACCGGATATCTGGCCTGTTCAAAACTTAAGAAAAGGCTAAAATTTTGATAATAACCAAGGAAACGTTACCACGACAGAGTCAACAACATTATTTCACCATCTTCAAAATCAGAATTCAGTTACAGAACAAAACGAAAAACACACACATTCCATCAGAGGAACAGTCCTCCTGCCGGACCGATATGTCTCAGCGCTCACAAAAAATATTCATAATCAACCACAAGTGCCGAAAAACTTCCTTTTTCGCATGTTTACTATCCGGTTCCAACTATCCGGTTGCTATCCGGTATCCGGCAGTTGGTGTTGCCGGATTATCCGGTATCCGGCTATTTTCACTATCCGTGCATCACTAGTGTCAAAAACCAGCAAGTTGGCAGCAACCCCTCAATAGACTTACTTACAATTAAGATACTGCATCGTCACAAATTATTACCTGGACATATTTGTTCAACTCCATCCTCTTCAGGTCAAAGGATTTGTCCTCGTAAGGCGTGCACTCCACGTAAGCATCTTTGGCATCAGCCACATTGCGGTCCTCAAATTCATAAGGAGCTCCAAAGAAACGTCTTTTTCTGCGAATTGTCATTTGTATCTGAAGGAATTGTACTAATAATTTAGCCATAGCACATGGATGGAGGAATGATTGGGGCTTTGCGTCCTGTACCTACTATTTATGCACTTGGTAGGCTAATCAGGACAGGAGGATCGAGGACTAGCCACAGCACATAACAACTATTATGCTGAGACATTATTCCTTGCCACTTAAAAGCCATTGATTTTAGAAGGCCTACACAGTATTATTAACTTCACTTACTTTTCAATTTCTTTAAGATGGTATTGTCAGAAAGAGAAATTGGTCCACTAAATTTAATTGACAAAAACTCAATTTTGTGAGTCACAATAAAAAAAACAACAAGGGCTTCATAAGGGGACAGTCTAAGAGACAAGCTGAAACCTTCAGTATTTAGCACTATTTACAGTTTTACACATTTCTGCACAAGAAATGAAACCATATCTGTACAAAAGCTTTATCAGGCAGAGACAGCAGTCTCAAAAATGTGTACAAAGAACAAATTTTGAGCAAAGCCATGTCATCGCAATCTGTACAAGATAAAAATTTGTACATAAAGCACTGAAAAAATAGACAATCATGAAACAACATCTTTACCACGCATTGATCAAAGAAATGAAAGCAATCAGCGCAGTGATAAAATGCCAAGGTTGCCATCAATTAAACGAAAAGATAAGCCGTCCCCTGTTCATGTTGAAATTAGTTTGCAAAGACTACAAATTTGGCAACCTTCTCAAACATTTCTACATCGTAAATAACAAACTTACTTAATGAGATGAGGAAAAATGCTCTTTCTCAAAAGATTCTATCAAACATTGTCAATATCATTCTTCTTAGAATTATACGATGGATCGCTTTCAAAAAATTTATCATTCAATCAATGGCAACCCTGTGAAATACGCAATTTTAAAGAAGAAAAAAAGAATTGTATTGGCAAAAAATGCAATATCGTACATAAGCAAGTATAAATCACCAGAGCACCGCAAGGGGTGTCAAGTTAACACTTGTCTGTTTGTGTAAAATCTATCAATGGGTGCATGATCTGGGCATTGACAGATGCATAGGTTTGATGGGTACTGGTAGGCATCACAAATGAATTTGTGGAAGCCTTTTTGGCAGCCACATTGGACTTATTAAAATCTTCATGATCAATAATAACATGCAAATGCCTATACCAAATTTTATAAATTTTGTGAAATACAAAGGCCACAGCGAACAATTCAAGTATGGCAGCCATTTTGCAGAGGCCATTTTGCTAGCCATATTTGGTTTCTTCACACGGTCAGGATACATACCCTCCAGTAAATAACAGCCTATTAAGAAATTTACAACAAACAAACAATACCAATTCCAAATTTCAAGACTCTATAAGAAATACTAAACTCAAAATGGACATTTCGAATATGGTGGTTATTTTGTGGTGGCAGCCATCTTGGATCTGTCCACATGGTCCTGATCCATGCCCTCCAGTCTGAATGGACAAAAACCTTTACTGGACGCGGACACAAACAGGGATTCAGACTAGGACAGAACAACAGACGGGTGGAAATAGCTCTTTGTTTTCAAAGAAAACAGACAAGCTAAAAAACAAATCTTAATGCAATAATCAAATGCAAAGAAGCGCATCCACATCATAACCGCATGATCAATTCATCGCAATGCACAAGAACATCAGTTGCTTAAACTTATTTACAGTCACCTCGTACGGCTGCAGAAAGACAAAAGATAACCAACATTGTTCTTATGGATTCATAATAGA
The DNA here is from genome assembly GCA_026936325.1 of Platynereis dumerilii. Taxonomy (NCBI): domain Eukaryota; kingdom Metazoa; phylum Annelida; class Polychaeta; order Phyllodocida; family Nereididae; genus Platynereis; species Platynereis dumerilii. Next base: position 142,776,729 of record JAPTHN010000001.1, on the reverse strand, counting down.
GAATATTAAAGAAAATATAACTTTGCAACTTGGTTTTTTATCTCAATGTCATAAAAAACAGGTCACAAATATAATCTAGAATGCAATCATCCTGAAAGAAATGTGAGGACAAAGTGTTCCCAAGTGACATCTTTATTCATTAATACAAAATTTCAGCTATACAAATTTAATTTATAACATGGATAAAAAATCTTTAGGAAAAAATAACCGTACTTTATGATGTGATACCAATTTCATTTTGAGCGATTTTCCAATGAATTACTTGATATCAGTAAGGTAACAAGATTTCAATATTTTTTAGTCAATTTTGACCATGAGTGCCACTGGTCACTGGCATTATTTTAAAATCTTTAAAACTTTCAGTTATTTTTGTAATGAGTTTTCTGATCTTCTAGTAGAAACACAAAGGGAGAAGATTTTTAATAGTGAGCAGAGAAAATTTTGTTTTTTGGTCCAGCTTTCAAGGGCAATGCCAGACACGAAAAACAAAATCTGATACCTTATGGTTGTCACTCAGGTGAAGGGATTGAAAACTTTCAGACCAAAGCATGCGTATAACTTAAACAATTTTTAGGGCGTTGAGCCAATATTTTTGAAGACGCAAGTATTCCTAAAATTTAAGTTATATGTATCAAATCATTGACATGAGAAAACAAAAGAAAATTTCTAAAAGTTTACCCTTTCTCTGCGGTCAGCAGTAGACTCTTCCTCAATTTCAATTTCCGATCCAAGGGACTGCCATTGTTTAGGAACAGGAGGAACGTAGGTCAGCACCAGGTTTTCCTCGTCAAATTCATCTTCATCATCAGGCTACAAGAGTTTGAACAACAAATATAAGTGACTTTGGTAAAATAAGAGAAAATCTTTGGTATTGATTTGCTAAAATAGCTGTAATTCAAAATAACATTTCCAAATTTCAAAGTCAAATTCAATTGCAAAATTCCAAAAATGTTGCTAAAGTCCAAAAATCAAAATTTAAATTAATAAATTTGCTTTTTTTTTACAAAATAAACTAAAACAGAATCAGTGATTTCATAACCTTTCGTTTCACCTAAAAAAAAGGAAAGTTAAGATAAGATTCATTCACTTGAAATTAAAATATAATGCTGTTATTAAAAGAAAAAGGGCGTATAACTTATCGAAGGTCGCATTCCATCAAAATTGCATTAGTATATCAATGAAGTAAGAAACAGCAAAAAAGACATGTCAATAATTGATCTACATCATCACCACATATCAAATTAGTGCTCTACTTTTTGGTTGCAATCCACCAAAGTACCAATTATTCAAACCCATGCCAAATTTGTCAGTGAATATCTTAATTATCGTTAGGTTGCAACAAGAGCTGATATCTTATTGGACAAGATATCAGAGAGTCATTCAAACTGTAAGAGATAGGGTCAGTCAACAGGCATTTATAAGGCAGGAGTCAAAAAGTACCAAGAAGATATCAACCAACCTTCAGTTAAGATACTATTTAAAAGCTTATTACTGCCAAAAGTAAAATGATAAGGCTTTCGAAATGCAGTAAGATTTTAAAAGTTTTTCACACCCTCCATTAAGACAGGCTCATATCTTATAGAAGCGTAGATTTTTTTGAGGTGGTCTCTCGCTGGAGATTCATTTCTCAACGCAGGGAATATTAATCTTTTTAGTGTATAACATAGTCACATCAAGGGGTTGTTTCTCTGAGAGTGGATTCGCAAAGGTGGGCTATCTCAATGAGGTCTCATATGTAAAAGAGGTATTTTACTCTTTGAGGACAGTCTCTTATTAAGTTATGAGGGAGATCTATTTGAGGGTGACCTATTGTCAAGATATGAGGAAGACTTAAGTTATAAGGGGGTCTCTTTGAGGACAGTCTTTTATCAAGTTATGAGGGAGGTCTCTTTGAGGACAGTCTCTCATTTAGTTATGAGGGCAACCTCTTTGAGGACAGTCCTTTATCAAGTTATGAGGAAGACCTGTTTGAGGGTGGCCTATTGAGCGCACTTTCTTATCAAGTTATGAGGGGGGTGCCTGTCAGGGCAGTTTCTTATCAAGTTATTAGGGTGGTCTCTTTTAGGACACTCCTTTATCAAGTTATGGGGAAGATCTGTTTGAGGGTGACCTATTGAGGGGGGCAGTCTCTTATCAAGTTATAAGGGGGGTCCCTGTGAGGGCACTTTCTTATCAAGTTGTGAGGGAGGTCTCTTTAGGGACAGTCTCTTATTAAGTTATGAGGGAGATCTTTTTGAGGGTGGCCTATTGTTGAGTTATGAGGAAGCCTGTTCAGTTAGTATTTATAAAGGGTCTCTTTGAGGAGAGTATCCTATTATCATTATGAGGAAGATCTGTTTGAGGGTAGCCTATTGTGGGCAGTTTCTGATTCAGTTATTGGGGGGAGGGTCCCTGTGAGGGCAGTTTCTTATCAAGTTGTGGTGAGGGTGGTCTCTTTGAGGACATCCTCTTATTAAGTGTTATTTATAGGGGGTTTCTTTGAGGGCAGTCTCTTATCAAATTATGAGGGAGCTCTGTTTAAATGTGGCCTATTGTTAAGTTATGAGGAAGACTGTTAAATTATTTACAAGGGGTTCTCTTTGAGGAAGATCTCTTTGAGGGTGACCTATTGAGAGTATTTTCTCATCAAGTTACGAGAGCGGTCCCTGTGAGGGCAGTTTCTTATCAAATTGTGAGGGTGGTCTCTTTGAGGACAATCGCTTATCAAGCTATGAGGGCGATCTGTTTGAGGGTGGCTTATTGTTGAATTATGAGGATGACTGTTAATTTATTTATAAGCGGGTCTCTTTGATGGCAGTTTCCTGTAAAGATACAAGGGAGGTCTCTTTGAGAGACAGTCCCTTATTAGGTTATGAGGGAGATCTGTTTCTGGGTGGCCTACAGTTAAGTTATGAGGAAGACCATTAAGTTACAAGAGGGTCTCTCTGAGGGCAATCTCTTATCAAGTATTGAGAAGGTCTCCTAGAGGGCAGTCTCCTATAAATTTATTTGGAAGATCTCCAAGAGGGTGGTCTATAGGCCGTGATAGTGGAACTCTCCTTTTTCCAGCTCTCCTGTGTTGACGAGCAGAATAAAACTATTTCTGGGAACAAGCTGCCATTTTGTACCATTGCTGAGTCAGTGGAGCTGGCATTCCAGGCCCCAGGGCACTTTTAATCCATTGGAAACATTACGGATTTGCATTGCCGAGTCTTAAATGGAATGTTTAGCATGGATTGCCACCATATTCCAGTACTGTCAGGCTGATAAGACTTAGTTACGGACCTTAGAAACCCCGGCTCCATTGTAAATTCCCAGGCTGATGTTTCCGGAAATAGTTTTATTCTGCTCGTCAACACAGGAGAGCTGGAAAAAGGAGAGTTCCACTAACGCCCGCTATTGGGAGGACTAGAGCTTTGAGGGTGGCCTATTGTCAAATTATGAGGGCAGTCTCCAAGAGAGAAGTCTGAAGAAAAGCCTATGTTTACACGGGAGAGGTCACTTTGCGAGTTATCTTGTTAAGATTTGGGGAGTTCAGGGTTTCCATCACAGGATAATCACTTAAGGCAGTGACTTAGGGGATGGTGTTTTATCAATGGTCAGTAAAGGAGCCTGATGGTTATTTGTTTGTGGCAGCAATGTATTGCACTTTAGTAGCCAAATGAAGTATCTGATTTCCGAAAGTTGGTTTATATTTCTTGCTCAGTCAAAAATCACAAAAACATGACTCGAAAACCAACAATTGTACAAATTGAACTCTGAACCAACACCATCTTGAAACTTACTCCACTTTCGTCCTCCTGAATTATCATAAAATTTAGAAGTTACAAAATATGCAAAGTACATGAAGCATTCACGATCAAATAAATGTAATTAAAACGAAAAAGGAAGTCTGCCATTTGTTCAACACGATATGTTAGTCAATTTCCCAAAGCATTGTCAAATGAAACAGCAGTATCCAAGAATAAATAGGCCAACTGAAAAAATAAGTATAGGCCTATACTATAGCCTAAGCAATGCTATTGCCAAAGTTCAATGCAGAAATCTTAAAAAGAAAAAGAGCAAAATCTATATTTCTAGACCATTTAAATATGTTTTTAAAGTAAAGTAATAAAAAGAAACTTCATCGAAATGGTTTTTAGAAAAGTATAACTTCCACATAAAATGTATTATATGTGCTGTAAACTTTGTAAAGGCACACTACTGAAAGCCACGAAATCAAATTAAGCAAATTTGAGAGTATTGAGCATCAAATCTAATAAAGAGAGCACCTCTTCTAATCAAACAGAAATTAGCGAGAATTAAATCCTGACCAATCATTAGACATCTTACCGGAAACCAAAGTCCAGCTCTCTGAGCAGCAGTAAAAAATAATTGCAACTTAAGATTAGTAGTTGTTAGTACAAATATTTCAAGTAAGAAAACATATTTACTTCATCATCACTCTCCTGTAAAGTAAAGACATGAAGCATGTGATTGTCCATAAATTGATAAGAATCATTCAAACGAAAATTTTTTACACAAATTCATCTTGAGAGAAACAAAAAGAAATTTTTAACTTACATGTAAGATTTTATTCTTGGAATCCAGAGTCGTGCACAGGAAAAAATTCTGTCCGTACTTGAAATCGGGATCGTAGACAATCAGAATATCATCTTCTGGGAAGTCCTAAGAAAATATTACAAAAATAGTAATTTATGGAGCAGGTCTCTTATCACAGATCTAACAGTGATCACGTTGGAAAGTTGTCTCCCATTAGAGAATGGTCTTGGGAAAAATAATAACAATATTTAGCATAATTACATTAATGAGTTGTTTCACAGGGTAGAAATCACTGATGGCAGCCCTGTTGAACAGATCTTTGTTGATATCCTCCTTGTTGAGAAACTTCCGAGGTTCGTCAGCCGTCACATCCTCATCGCAGACACAGCTGAAAATCTCCTGAGTTTTCCCAGATAAGAAGAGAGGAAGACATCCCTCGGGTAGACCTGCCCAGATAATGTTAAAATGTTTTATTTTGTCAATGAAAGGACCTGTCATCCCATATTATGACAAGATGCCCAGACTTTGGAATTAACAGTCAATATCTGACATTGATTTTAGTATTTTCTACTGTAGGACTAGTATTACATTGATGTGCAATGGCGTCCCTATGGGGGGGGGGGGCACGGAGGGGGCACATGCCCCCCCATATTGGACCTGTGCCCCCCCCAGGTGCCCCCCAGGTGCCCCTTATATGAACTTTCCAACTCTGGCTAAAATATACAATTAGTATAGTGGGTGCCCCCCCCCCCCAGAGAATCGTGTGCCCCCCCAGGTGCCCCCCAACTCGAGACCTCCCAGTTACACCACTGTTGATGTGCCCAGGATTTGGCTACGAATCTGCAACTCTGCAACTTGGGCTGTAAGTATTATTTGTAACAAGAAGCCATTTTTGCAATCAAATGCATACATTCATACATGACATAGCATCAAAAATAAGATATCAAGACAGCCATCTGAGAAAAAAAATGTTTACCCTCATCCTCTTCCTTCTTTTCTTTCTTCTCTTCATCTTTCTTTTTGCCTTAGTAGAGAAAAAACAAGCTTAGTAAAATGATGTCAGGAAATAAAAGACACAAAATTGTGAAAATATAACACTGTATTAACCACTTGCAAGTTTCAATAGGAAAAATCAATCGTCTTACATCTAGGCCAATATGTGCAAACTCAACTTACTTTTACCCTTCTTGGGTTTTCCACTTGGCACTCGGGCGCTAGTTTTACCCTTGGAAGTCTTGGCACTGCCTGGCTGAGTGCTGGCTGCCCCGGACTTGGCACTGCCTGGCTTGGATTTTGCACTCCCTGGTTTAGACTTGGGACTGCTTGGTTTGGACTCCGCTTTGGAGCCTGCTTTGCTAGCCTGTCCAATCAATTAATGGAATTGAAGAATTATTGTCTTCCAAATTTACCTAGATGAGTCAATTCCAATTATATTAAAATGTATTCTGAATGTTTTGGTGGCCTTTCTCCCAATAGCCGAATAGGCAATACTGTATAACTGACAGGCTACTTATGTCATGAAGTTTTGTTTACACCTACCACTTCAGCAGTTTCCACAGTTTTGTCTCCTTCATCAGCCATGGTGTCAAGCTGAAGTTGCTGGCAAGGTCTATCCTCGAAGTTTCAAACTAACTTGGAAGTTTGGAGTGAAGTCTTGAAGTTGAAAAAGCCTGAATTTCACTTTCAGGCAGAAATTTTAATTTACAAGGGAAGATTGACTGGTTTGAGAATTGAATTTAAACAATCAAACTGTCCAGATCCCCAACAGCCAGACTGGCCTGTCACAAACCTGTTAACTTAGTATTAGGATTCCAAACCACGTTAAAATGGAGCTAAATGGTTCAATCTTGTCAAAATACTTCATTGGCAGCCATTTTCAAGCTTCAGCACGTTGCTACGCGACGGGCACCTGCTGCCACAAGAGGGCGCTGTTGTCATTGTTGACATGGCTATTTTTAGAAACGACGATCATGACAGCTCAAGTCAAATTGTAGCTAATTGTGAGGTGTGCGAAGATCATGAAACGATTGTCTTTTGACATTGCAAAAACAAATCGTAAGTAATCAATGTTGTGGGCCTATTTTTTACTACTCTAATGCAAAAGTTGGCCATAGGTTATTTAGACCATAAAAATTGCTCCAGCAGACACGACGGGGGTATAGCTCAGTGGCAGAGCATTCGACTGCAGATCGAGAGGTCACCGGTTCAACTCCGGTTGCCCCCTGAGCTTTTGCAATTTTCTGCCATTCAACCTCTGAAAACATGTATAAGCTTCCATAATACAGCACTTGGAAGTTGGCTTAATGAATTGCAACTCATGGCCAGACAAGCCATAAAATATTGACCAGTCAAATAGGCCCCTAAATTGCAACAGAGCAATAAATTTAGCCTTTAGGCCTTCTGCAACAGTATCATTAATTTTATGCTCTGAGCTCAAGTTGACCTAAAGAATTGCCACAACCATGTAAAGTTTAATTTGACCATCATTGAAACCTTTTGTACCAATTCGGGTGTGGCCACAAAAGGCCCACAATGAATTTTCCAAGACTATAAGTAGGCCCATGACACTTTGGCTTTTCCGGATCTTGTTCACCAGTGAGTGAGTTTGTGTTTTATGTCCATCAGCAGATTTTGTTCCCCAACTTACTACTCTCCCATCTTTTCCCGGACTAAAACCAAGACCTCTCATAAGCTCTCAAAGATGAATAGGCCTATGGCTATTGATTATGGCTCAATGAGTCCGCAATCACTAATCTTTGAGTATCAAAGTACAATTAAACTTGGTTTTAAATTAAGTTTTAAATCAATTTGTGATTATCATCGCAGATCTACTCCAGTGTGATTATAAAATTATAGACAGAGGCCTCATACAGGTCAATCCCAGATACAGCAGTTTCAGGCTTGGTCGGTTCACTGAGAAGACCATACAGATCATAAACTTTCACATAGCCCAGACTAAAGCCATCAAGCAACTGACTAACTATTAAAATCACATTAAAAGATCATTCAAGATACTGCAGCTGGTTGACCTTGGAGAAATGTCTTTGTTTTTAGGTAGCAAATGGTCAACTTTTAAGGTCAGCACAGCATTTTATGGGTATACCCAGATGTCAGGGTGGACATTAGCACACTGTCAGTCTCAGGGATCTTTTCAGTGAACTGACCAAGCCTGCTCGAAAACTGCTGTATTAAACTTCATCTGAGCCTGGAGTCCTTCACACAGAATAATAATTATATAATTTCATTAATTTGCAAAATTATGTAGGTCAAGGGCCAATTCACAACAGACACTAAACTTTAATTAACTATACCTCAAGACACTCAAAAGTCAAAACACGGGTGACAAGACCACAAAATGTACAGCTTCAGATATAATGCAATATCTCTTCACATTTGACCAATGCAGCATAATGATACATGATACCTTCCTTCACTCAACTCAAATATGGCCAATGCTCTCACACTCAGTCAAAATGACAAAGTGCTACTTTCTACCCTCATGTAATAAAGTGATTCATAAAATGTGACAGTAGAAGATACATTTTCTGTTTTAACTATACAATTTATTTAGTTAAATTTACAGACTTCTTGAATGTACAACAAAATGTCAATTTTCACAAACTGAAATGCAACACCTAGTCAAATATAATACACTGTCATACAAGACGAATATTATTTCTATTATAAATGGAATATTTATACAAGTCACAAAAATGTCACATAAATGGCTATTTACGAAAACAATAAAGCACTTTGCGACAAGACAATCACTTGACAAATTGCATTACACATTACAATAACATGAAAATAGAATTGGAACAATTAATTTTGGTGCTGCCCATATCAAACTCTTTTGAGTCATGATTTTGTCTGTGAAAACTGCAATCCAAGAACTTTGAAGTCTGTCATCAATTTGGTAATTTCTTAGAAGCGTAGTAAAGGGTTCTTAACATCCCAAATGCATTAATCTTGTTAATCATAATCCACAATTGTTAGCTGCAAATCCAACATACAATTTCCAAATCTCAATAAATTTCTTCTGGGAATTAATTCTTATAAGTATCATTACAAAGTCAGGAATCAAATTTTCTACCGGGAACATATTACTAAATATTCTTTGTTAAGCTATTCATAGATTTTACAAGACTATAAAATAGTCCTCAAGTTTGCATTGCTGCATATTCTTTTTTTAATAGTTCACAACCTTACAAAAGAAATTGTGGAGTAAAATAATATCCTAAATTTATGAAAAAGCAATTAATATTCAGTAATCCGCTAATGGTACTAAGATCACATGTCCATGGCCTCTGAGGCCGTTGTTACCCCGTTGCTGGGGGCGGCGTCGGTCGAGGAGCCAGCCATGATGATTTTCTCGGAGGAGGAAGGATTCATAAGAGAGTCATCTTTGCCAGTCAATGAGTTGGCCTCTATGGCCATTTGGTTGGACTCGGATTCTGTGTTGAATGTGGGGGGCATATTTTCAGCATCCTCGGGAACAGTGTCATTCCAATCGATACGGAAACGAGTGACTCTTGGACATGTGGCCAGGATATTTCTTTGAAGCTGAAATCAAGAGAGAAAATGTTCAAAATCATGGATATTCCAGAGGAAAAGAGAGAAGAATTTTAAATGATCCATTACAAATACACAAAATTTCACTTCTTCAATTCAGAACACTGACGACAGCATATATCTGTCTTTGCTGCACAGGCAAACAACTGTATTACACAGGTTACGGTGATACTACGTTCAATTGCGCTATCACTATCACTTAATTGAGCACACACAAAAATAAGCTGGACACAAGTCTGGCAACACAAAAGTAAGTAACTTTACAAATTTCCAATCAATTCATGATTAATCTTCATCTATTTGCAGACAGAAGAGCAACACCATGACGTCAGGTTTCAGTATCAAGATATTCTAAGGCTCCAACATACCTGTTCTAAGTCGCACATGTGTGGAGGATTTTCCTTGAGCTCTGGGTCCACATATTCGTTATTGACATAGTAGCCCACTCGGATGAATTCTTGAGTTTTGTAAGAGCATGTTAACAGGACGACTGTTACGCCAACTACGTCTTGTGAAGGGATTTTGCCGGGATCTGGGGGTTGAGCCTGAAAAGTAGTTGAAAATTTTATTAAGTGTAAATGTTATCATTATATTTTAAAATCCAAATATAACCTGTGCAGAAGATAGGAAACAGGCGACCACCAGGTACCCTACTGATTGTTGTGCTATCATATATATTTGTTTCTTCCATAAAGTCTTAAACATAAAACATTAGGATAGAATTGTAACATGAATTTACTGAGAGTACAAGTAACAGTGTAACTGAAATTCATAGCATTGAATCAAGCCAAGGATGGACTCCGATATGGCATAATTTACAGGGTACAGACGAATTCCCTGTATTTTCCCTGCTTCACCAGGTGTTTTCCCTGACCTTATTTGGGCTTATTGTCGTGTTATCACGGAATTTGAGGTCAAATTTCAAATTCCCTGATTTTTCCCTGCAGGGAATTTTTTTCACCATTTTCCCTGTCCGGTGGGGATCCTGAATTTAACAAGGTCTTTTCCATCTTTTCCAGGACTTTCCATTTAAAACTCCATGGGGAGATGATCTGGTCTATTTATTTTTCTAAAGATGGGTGGGGGATTGGCGAAAATTCGGTTCAGATGTATGGAGGGATGAAAAAAAAAATTTAGATGAACATACGAGTTTGTGTTTTGTGCCCCGACAAATTCGGTTCAGATGTATGAAGGGGATTTTAAGGTATTCCATATGTATAACCACAATTGAATTTGATGCATGTACGATCTTGCAAAAAACGAAGTGAGTGCATGTTGGAGGGACGTCCGGAATAATTCATATTGGATGCATGGAGGGGTCGAAAATTAAACCTGACCAGCCCTAGAGTTTGAAATGGAATAGCCCTGATGAAAATGATCAGTATTATTAAAACAACTTTCTCCTACTAACTAAACAATCGAGAAAATTGGCAGTGCATTCAAGATGACTCGACAATGTCGCCGTCCATGCAACTATGGATTTTCAAGGGCATTTTTTGGCAGATAATCAGGATTCTAGACCACCTGATTTTTTAAAAAGTTTTTAAGGACGACCTTTTAAAAGTTTTTTCGGACTTCTAAGAATTTTCAAGGACAGTGGGAACCCTGATACAAGTGAGCTACAAACAACTAACCTGAAAGACAAATTTATGCCGTCCTCCAACTAACGGGCCAACAAGAACGGTGTCTAGCACTTGGTCAAACTCTTCGCTCTCAGCTGAGCCAACGTAGATGATCTTCCATTCCAAATCTGAAACAAGTAACAATAGTTTCATCTTCAAGTGATGCTTACTTAGCACTTATAGAGCTAAAACTTTTTTTTTTGCCCATAGGCCCAATACAGTCGGCAACACTGCACCCAGAGAATCTACCCTAGACGAATCTCTCAGGAACTCCGCATTATGATAGATTTACGTCACGAGCTTCTCAGCCAATCAGCGTGCAGCATTTCTCTCCACTTCAAACCTTTACCGGCTATTTGCGAAGCAACTATTCACTCCTCAGAGAGGTATGAGACATCATTGTAAAGGTCTCAGAGAGACATATCTACTCATATAAGAATCACACCCGTAACCCTTACGGAAATGTGCGAAATCGACTTCATTTGCATAACATGCTTGAAGACCTGTTCATTGGTCAGCTTTGTGGGCGTGTCTGACTTAATCACTGAAGGCTTTGCTGAAATGATACTGTGCAGCCTTGTGTATGGCTTTGTTAAAAGTTTGTAGGCCGAGGATATTCACCGAGCCGGGTTCAGCCAATAGCAAGAAATTGTCTATGCAACGAGCCAACTGGCTCGGCCGATAGTAAAGCTTTTGCTATAGACCATAATTGCCATTGGCAGAGCCCGGCTCGGCCAAAAGCACGCTGTCTATTAATCGAGCGATCTATGCAATGAGGCACAGCTAGTGAGACAAGTTGCTTCTTTCTCCTATTTTGGCTGCGTTGCAGGGCAGTAATGGCCTCACCTCGGCGATCAGCCACGGCAAAGTTTGTATGTTTTGTGAGGAACCTAGGAACCAGGGATGGAGCCAGGACACATTTGCCAAGTTTGATACGATACGTACCGTCGATATGTTTTTTTCGGTTCGTATCGCAATCCGCAAATTCAGCCTGATCCGTAATTTAGTGCATTTTCGGCAGAATCTTTTGGTCCGGAATTCAGTGAGTTGCAACCAGGGTGAAAGTCCGTTAATGTTTTTTTCGCAATTTTTCGCATTACTTTGCTTAATGAAGTCGTTTTTGACTGCTTCAGTTGAAGTTAAGCATTTGGAGGGAAAAATTGGATCAAGTTCAATAGGGGAGAGGGGGGGTGACCAAATTTCAACGACACTTGGGTCGCCGACAAGGGTGTACGGTCAACTAGGCGACAAACCAATTAGGCGACACCCATCAGTACCAACTAGGTGACAAGAAATTTGGAAATTTCATACCATTGCAAACTAGGTGACAATCAGTTCCAACTAGGTGACAAAAAGTTACACTGCACTTCCAACTAGGTGACACAAGTTCACAAAACACATCTAACCAGGTGACAATACATTTCCTAATTGACCACCATTGAAGGTGATCTGTCACCTGGTTGGTATCCCCTACAAAATATGTGTCACCTGGATGGTATCTGAGGGGGTATATGCTGTCACCTAGTTGTCCAAAAAGTGTAGCCTAGGTAGTGGTATGCACCTAGTTGGTTGCCGCCTAGTTGGTAGTGTTGTAGCCTAGTTGTCTGTCGCCGGCAACGTCGACGAGTTGACATGTCTACGACTTGACCCATATTCCGAAAGAACGTGTCGCCGACCTGTGCGCGAGGTGAGACTGACAAGCCGCCGACTCTCGGTTTATTTAGCTACATTGCGCAACTGATCACTCTTTCTTATCAATGCTTACTGCTCGTATAAGCAGCTGTATACCGGTACATACCTTCGCTGAGATCTTCCAAACATTCGAAAGTTATCTCGAATTGAAATGGATTCTTGAAAGGCGACGGATTATCCAACACAACAACGTTGCAAATGTTCACCTTGGCCATTTTTCACGAGACGTACTGTTCCGTGAAATATGCACAGTTGTCTCGTGTTCACCGGGTCAATATTACCGTCTCAGAGACTCATTTTCCTGCACAATCGGTCCACACAACACACTTCGCTCCTCGCATATGGGTTTTCAAAGAAATATGGCGCGAAATGTCAAAACAGCCGTGAAAGACAAACCCTAATTGGTCGATTTCGAGACAGCAATGTTACCTTGAAGCTGATTGGCCAAATCAGATTCCGTTATGCATTACCGCGAGAGGACGCCACAGAACAAGTGTTTTTCTTCTCAAGGTGTCGTCACTAGTATTTCTGACACCGTAAGCTCTGGTAAAGCCCAGAAGTATGAGGATTCACTTGATCCAGCGGCCCGGGTTCGAATCCTGAGGGGAGTGGGGGACCAAGTTGCCAATACCAGCCATGAACTGAGAACTCTTTTTATTTCCTCAACTTCTGTTATTCACAAGCAGGCCAACATCTCTATTTAGAAAATATCCAGATCTTGTTGAAATTTTCAATAGGGCCCATTGACAAATAGCTATCTTTTGCCTTTCACTTTCTTGGTGCCATGGTCTATGTTCAGCCTCATCAATTGATAATAAAAATAAAAAAACTCAGAAAAAATTAAACAGTGATAAGTATCTGTAAGAAATCTTTTTTTTTAGAACTGCAGCTGAGAGTCCTTGAAATTTGATAATTTTTATCCCGGAAAGTCCTGGAAAAATCCTTGAAATTATCATTCAAATTAAACGTAACAGTCTTGGACAGTATTTCTAAACAATACCAGGCTTCTGCAATGAATGCCTTTTAATTCAAATTAAATCAATTATTCCATGCAACAATGGATTTTCAAGGACTTTATCGACAGATGATCAGGATTCCAGCTAGTGTTGGGACAATACTGTCGCTATCGCGATACTTCATCGCCAGTGCAATCGCAATACAACTATCGTGAGGAAAAATTACTCATGATATATCACGATACACTATCAAGTATCATGATTATCGCGATACGTATTGCCTGCTTAAAAGCATAGTTCCGCTAATTTCTGACAGGCGCTAAAATGCGCATCACACCTCAATCTTGTGAGAAACCCATGAAAATCGCAATATTTTTACTTCAGTTTTGTGAACCAGAGAATTATTTTTTGCCCAACTTTCCAAAGACTAACTTTATACAGCAATGATGTTGAATTGATATCACAAAAATGATGTTTTTCAAGCTTTTTCTGGACATTTACCTATCGCAATAGTATTGTATCGTGCACCACAATTTGTTCCGGCCCCCTGGGTCTCCTCGCCAGACCTCCCCCTTTCAAAATACCTGGATCTGCCCCTGGTTTCTGGGACCACCTATTTTTTTTAGGACTTTTAGGGACCATGGAGCCATTGTAATCCTGTATCAAATTCATTATGTCCATTACATCAAGGGAACATTCGTTTCCAGTCCTAATCTTCATGCTTTTCTTTAAATCAACTTTTCAACCTTTTAAATTTGGATCATTGCCATTTCCAATATTATTGGCCTATTAATTTGGCCCTAATTCACTGGGTACCGCCAGCATTCAACTTTTTGGCAAATCTCCAACTTGGGGGGAAAACATTTTCAGGACTTATTTCAAGATCCTAAAATGTCAGTTCAATGACCTTTGAAAGAGTCTTGTACATTATCGTCCTTTGGAAACTGAAGACTAAATGACAAACACATGTAATTCTAGGTAACTTTTTTATTAAATTCTTTCACAAAGTTCCATGCACACATCATCGATCATTTCATTTTTCCACTGTACAACATATGCACAAGTTATCATCTAAGCACTCATTTGCTAAAAGAATATTCTGCTTAGAGATGTTTGCTGACAAAATACAATGCCATTGATATTTATAATATATGTAACTCTTTGTTGTATATGCCATCTGTACATATACTTATTTACAGAAATAAATTATACTAACAAAACAAGTGCGAGTAACAATAACTGCATCTCTTTCACATTGGATTCAAGTGGCGGAATACCAACGTTGGTTTTTAACAAATGTAGAATAATTATGGAACCAATGAAATAACATTTTTTAAAGTGCAAAAACTTTCTCCCAAATCACCAAGATATTTACAACTGAATTCCTAGTAGCAATTTCCTACAGTGTCAAAATTACACTTTGCATGTTCACAAAGAGGGCTGCCACTTGTAATGAGAAAAACACCTCCATATTATATAGCATGTATGTAAACTATTGTAACTCCGTAGCCCTATATTAGAATGTCGAAAGATTGCATATTGTCCAGGCAACAAGTCTTCCAACGTTCTCTCAGTAAAGGACAGAAGATCAGCCATCTTTTATTAGGCTTGTAATAATACTGCTTTGCAGGAGAGACACAGTAATGCTCAACTAAAGCTTCAGCTTGAACAGTAACTAATTTGACACACACAACGAAACATTCAGATTCAGTCAACAATGAAAGGGGGTGAGCGAAGTCATGGATGCTGCGGCTGCTGATGGAATGAGCGAAAGGTTGACCAGCTAGACCAATTAAGAAAAATTTAATTGCTAGCTGCTCAATCGGAACAGCAGCCTTGTAATGCAAATATGATACAAATGAATGACAATTGATGAAATGAGATGACAGTCTGACATTCCTATCGTTCAACTGACAAAATATGACAAAACATGGAGTCTGTATGGTTGGATGAGTAGAAACAATGATATAAGGACTATACACAACATTCATGAAACTTAATAGTATGGCACATGTTATCAGGATGATTTATCAGGATGATTAAGCATATGAAGTGTCCCTTCCATATTGATGCGGACAATGCAGTCCTGACACAAAAATCGTCAATTAATATTGACCAAAATGGCAAACCACGGTTCGCCTTCATCACAATTATGCTACCAAATTATACGCAATGCAAGTCATTTTAACAAAATATACACATCTTCAAAAGGGACTGACATTTCTCAATACAGTACATCAGTGAATGTCAATCCGCTACTTCAATTTGGCAACATGAAAATGTTTTTACTCTCAATTCAAGGTAAGTCCGATTTACTTCAATAGAAAAGGATATGAATTGAATTCAAGGCAAAAAAAATAAGTCCTTCCCGTATCAAAAGCTAAAGTCTCAAATGGCTATTGTTTAGATAACGGAATATTATCCTCAATTTTGCGAAAATAAGCAATTCAATGAAATGAAATTACATAAATATATGCAGTGTGCTAATTGTCCACTGCAACATGTTGTGCCGAAACCACACGAATATGCAGAAATTCAGGTGTTCAATGCAAATTGCCTAATATTGACAAGAACAGAATACTAAGAATATTTACACCTATGTACACATTGTCCTATTTCCTACTCAATTACAGCTGCGATGGCATCATGATAAAAGGACTTCACAAAAACGTCCAAAAACTTTATATCAAATAAATTAAGTTTAGCGGCCAGTATTCAAGGCCCATGAAAGTACTTCAGTTAATATACATTACAAGATCTACATCCGTAGAATGTGTACTATGCTCTTTAAATTCTGCAAGTGTCTTTGAATTGAAAAAAGAAAATGAAGAGCATCTAACATATAATATAGAATTTCTTAGATCACAGGTACATCATGGTAGTGAGGTTATCCGTAAGCAGCCAGCACTCCTCTCCCACGGCAAAGCACTTTCCTAAATGACTAGGCTACTTCCGAAAATCAAACGAGTTCTGTTGACGGAGACGTGAGTGGTTCTAACGTCTGAAAGAAAAAGAGGGGAAAACATTAGTTAACTTGATTAAGATGAATCACACGATAGAAACTATAACACAAGAAATTGAAGATTTTGGAGAGCGCTAGATTTATAAAGCATTGTGTTGGAAACACTGGTGACAAACTGTTAAATACCAATAATCATAACAAACATTGTGAACTAGATTCAGTGAGGTGTGAAACAGCTGATTTCCTTGCTATTTTGCTCATTACCTGTTAATGACACTTTATATTCTGGCAATTTCAACTCTGTAAGTAACATTTTAAATTCATTAATAATTCTTAGTAAATATTCATTGCTGTGATTTAATTTGGAAATATCTACCACTTCATCTTATATTTTATATATACCAGCAAAAATATTAATCGAATTATCTGCTGTATTTTGTTCAAAATTATTTACTGGTCATTTTCTGTTTAGCCATGATTAATTTTTCAAGTTGGTTGACCATTTTAATTAGTGAGATTTGATTGTGCTATATTTAGTTACACTCTCAATTATAACTAGGTCTGTTATAGGAGTTTATGTTTTGCTTTCGTTGCATTCTCTTATGCACTGTTTTAATAATTTGTAGACCTGGAACTTTCCTGAACTTTACCAGCTTTCACCTAAACTTAACTTCAAACTTCAACATGTCATCTTGTCTGGCAAAGGCCATCTAGTCAGTGTTTGTATGTAAATTTCAATAACTTGGAAGTTTATAAATTATCTTGGAACATTTTTCTTAATTTTATATATTTATTTTAAATGGTATATGGTTTATTTAAATTGATATGGTTACATGATTACGGCTTATTTTCTTATGTTTTATGATTTATTATTTATGTTTACGGTTTTACTTAATTTTGTGTTTCCTATTTTTTAGGGAACCTGTGGTATCCTATCGTATCTTCTTGAAATAAAGGATTGATCGAGTTTCCAAAAATAGTTGTTCATCGTCTTTGTCCGACACAAACAATGTATGAAGTACTTACAGAGGGCAAAGATCTTGATGGCTGGAATTGGTTTTTCTCCAAACTGAATTGGTCCTCAGTAGTTTTACGATATACAGGATTGTCGAAATTCATAGACTTAATGTTTCGTCTAGTGTATGATCGATAAGCAATATAAGCGACCTGCAAATAAGAATGAAGGAAATTAGAACATCAGAATTGATCAATGGTCTAAACTGTACAATGAATATAAAGGAATTATAGCATTGTCAATTTCAAAGCTAATGAGAGCAGAATTGGTGGAATTAGAAGCCGAGGAACTTACAATGGCACCAATGAGGCACATGGCCACGATGATAGCGATAACGATTCCAGCGATTTTGCCAACATCACGGTCCTCGTCACCAGGCATGGACTTGGGAGAAGCGCTCTTGCCCTGGGGTCCGGCAGGGATGACCTGGGGGCCTTCCTTGGAGGGGATATTCTTGTGGGTTGGTACGTCAGGAACTTCTGCAAAAGAAGGTGACAGGTTTATTATATTGCAAAATTGTAACATTCAGAATAATGTTTGTGAAATGGACAAATAAGAGCAATCACCATGCACAGCAAAACAAATTATGTACACCAAAAACCAGGCACGGCAAACATTTTTATTATGTAGATGTTTTTCTTAGCAATTTCTTTTGTTATTTCCACTGCTTATACTTTGCGGAGCTTTTTCGGGCACTTAACTCCTCTACAGAATGTATAGTATGTATGTGGATTTCTCATGCAACAGAGCATTCCTAAGAATTAATGTTTTCAGAATGTATGCATCACAACCTCAAAAGTAGTAGATAAGTAGAGAGCTAAAAACAAAGACTTATGAATGCAAAAAAGGCCTCTTAACCACAATCTTAATTAACTATCAGGCATTTTTGCTCACCAGGGTCGCTTGAGTTTGAGGTTGAGCCATTGCTAGATGGCAGTGGTGAAGTGACACCTGTCAGAAAGTGCAAGAACTTAATGAAATCCTACCAAATTAAAAGATTAAGGCGAATAAAAGACAATCGTAAAATTCATTAGACTTACCAGGCATAGTGCAAGTCATGGCATCCTTGTTGAGGACTCCGTTGTCAGGGCAGGCGCAGGAGATCTTAGGACTTTTCTGGTTGAGGTAGGGGGCAGGCAGACAAATGTGGGAGCAGCCGCCGTTGTTAGTTCCACAGGGGTTGCTTCCTGAAAGGGACGAATATAAGGTTCAGATATATACATAAGTCATTTCATTTCAGTATTACATTCAATTCAGTTCAGTCTATTCAAAACATGTTGCAAAACAAGTTACCATTTGGCTGTCTCAATGGATGATAGATGTGCAGATCCATGGGGGAATACAGGCTCACAGCTACACTTTCCGGGTGAGTGCCGTCAAACTTGTTGGCCTTGTGGATGGTCTCAGTCTCCCAATCAGTCCAGTAGACAAAATCTTCAAAGACAGTGATGGCAAATGGGTGCTTCAGGATGTCATAGCTGAACTTGACGACATGACGCGAGCCTCCGTTCAGGTCAGAAGTTGCGATTGTATGTTGTTTGGCATCCACCCAGTAGAGACGGTCAGTGCTGTAGTCGATGGTCAGTCCGTTGGGCCACTTGATGTCCGTGGTGATCACGTCAGTGCGGTGAGATCCGTCCAGACCAGCCTTCTCGATCTTGCTGTTCTCTCCCCAGTCACTCCAGTAGATCCACTTCTGCCCGTCACGAGGGTCAACGGCGATGGCTCTGGGTTCGTCCAGTCCGACCTTCAAGAGGGTCATCCTGTAGCCATTGTTCATTGTGGTCAGCTCGATCGTGTTCTTTCCAGTGTCCGTCCAGTAGAGGATCTTGTGGATCCAGTCAAAAGCGATGCCGTCAGCGGTGCTCGTTTCTCTTACCACCACTTGGTAAGGCTTGATCTTATCTTCGGTCGCAACCTCAGAAAGATTGGTCCTGTAATACAACAGATTAAAATGTCATATATTCTAACTTGAGATTAAGTCAACATAAATGACAAACTAAGGACAAGAAAACCAGCAACCATTTCCAGAGTGCATACTTACATTGAAATTTCCTCCTTGGTGACATCAGTCCAGTAGATCTTCTGACTGGCATAATCAAAGTCCATACCAATGGCGGAACGCAGTCCTCTCTTGATTTCTCTGTACTGACGGGACTCCAGGCGGATTTCACGGAGGTCATGTCGGTTGGCAAAGAGGAGGCGAGGTTCTTCTCCGCTGTCGTGTCTGCACATCTTTGTCTTGGGGTCGAGCTTGTAGCCCTCATTGCAATGGCACTTGAATCCTCCTTTGGTGTTTTCACATCTGTGGGAGCATCTGCCAAACGTTTCACACTCGTCGATGTCTGAAACATGGACATTTGACATTTGCATGAGGAATAAGAGAAAATGTGAAAGACTAGGATCGTGTTGACCTTTCGGATATCGGACTATTGGAACATCGTATGATAAGCACGTAATGCAGAATACACACGCAGGACACATTTAAGCACTCCACTCACCCTCGCATGTCTTGTTGTCCGTTCTGAGCCTGAAGCCGCTGTGACAGGTGCAGTAGGCGCCGTTGAAATTGAAATTGCACTTGTGAGCACAACCGTTCTTGTCGTTCCCGCAGGGGTTTGTCTGATTGCAGAGGTGTTGTGCTTCATCTTCTCCCTGGCCGCAGTCATCTTTGCCGTTGCAAACATCTGCAATAGCGATACAGTTCTCTCCGTTCTTCTGGCAATCAAAGTGAGTCTTAGGATCGCATTCCTTCTCTTTGGCCGGACAGTCTGCCTCGTCAGAGTGGTCAGGGCAGTCTGTTTTTCCATCACACACTTGGGATCCTATGAAAAGATTAAAAAATTATTTTACTTTTCAAATTTAGGTGTAAACATTAGGCAAAAGCAGGATTTGTATTTTGATCTTCGGAAGCTTGTATAATCTAGTTTCCAAAGACTCGTCTTCAAGAATTCTGTTAATTGATTCGAGTATTCGGCTAGAAATAACCCTCAGAAAAGTAAATTTGGTACGGTTTTGATATTTTCATATGGGGTCAACACATGTGTAGCATTTCAATAATTTTGGCATTTCTGCTCTGTAGTAATTTTCCTACCTTAAAAAGCAAAAAGAATTTTCTCATTTATAATTAATTTTTTGCCTACCTAGAATGCAATCTCCATTGTTGCAGGTAAACGACACGGCGGAGCAGCTCTTGGTTGTTGCATTGCAATTCCTCTCGTCTGAGTTGTCCGTACAGTCGGCTTCTCCATCACATTTCCACGAGCGGTGGATGCAGTCGTGATTGTCACACTGGAATTCCCGCGCGCTGCAAGCGGTGGACGTAGAGGGAGGGCAGCCCTGCTCATCACTCGAGTCGTGGCAATCTTCGTCACCGTCACATCGCCAGGTGTTAGGGATGCAGCGAGACGTGTTGGCACACATGAATTCTTCCGTGGAACAGGTCTGGGTGGCTGCAAAGGAAAGACAGATGGTTAATGTTGTGAAAGGATGCATTGAATGAGAATTTACACCAAATGGGCCGTAATGGAACCAAATTGGCAACTACGACTCCAAATGGGCCACAATGACTCCAAATGGGCCACAATGACTCCAAATGGGCCACAATGACTCCAAATGGGCCACAATGACTCCAAATGGGCCACAATGACTCCAAATGGGCCACAATGACTCCAAATGCATCAGTGAGCAATTTCATCAAGAACTATATTATGAAATATTATATATTCTATTACTATCAATAGTTTCATATCATCAGGATCGCATGAGGTTAAAATATGGATCCTGGTATAAATAAGCAGACGACACTATCGTAGCGGGATAATACACAGAATAAATGATCATGCAGAACTTATTAAATCAGATGACAACAATTTGAAAAGCAAAATGAGCGAATTTGGGACACTGATCTGAAATTTACAATACTATGCTGTTACATCTACACAGGGGCAATAGTCTGCACAAAGAAAGTAATTCGGCTAAAAATGGAAAATATGGCATCATATGCCAACAAGTAATGCCAAAAGGAAGCAAATAATCTGAAATACGATGTATCAACTGACAACATATTTGAAAGCAGACTCAAAAAACTTTGAAAATATAAGTGATAAGAACCACATATTGACATTCTACATCTGTAAAGCGACCTACCATTTTGATTGGGATCAGCGTCAACTAAAATGAACAATCAAAGACTGATGTCAAAGGTTGCTTTTCAACTATAAGTGGCATTTATTGTGGGCCTATTTCTATTAATCAAGGTTGGGGAATGCAAATGGATTACACCTATTCATGATTATGAAATTTTGGACAATCTGCAGAGATTCCCCCATCAAGAAGAAAAATAATAGCCATAAGAATTCATCGAGTTCTTGGGACAATAGAAATTGCCATAAAAAATTAATCGAGTACTTACGACATCCGAGCTCGTCACTGTTGTCCCCACAATCGTTGTCCCCATCGCACTTCCACCTCTTGGTGATGCACTTGGCGTTGGCGCAAGTGAAGTCCTCGCTGCTGCAAGTCGTGTTGCCGCAGCCCTTTTCATCTTCTCCTTTGGGACAGTCATTCTGCTCGTCACAACGCCACTCCATGGGGATGCACTGAGACCCAGGCCCACACGAGAACTGGTTAGTACTACATGTCTTCGAGCCTAGAAAGTGACAAGTCATTGAGGATTGAGATTACATTGGAAATTTTAACCGTAGATTCGGTTCAGATGCGAACAATACAATGTCATGTAGCAAGGCTGGTAGAGACTGTCGCAATCGACATGAAAAAGTGAGAATAAAGGCAGCGTGCTGAGAATTTGCAAAAATGTGTAAGGCTTTCCTTTTCTGCAAAATACTTATTTCACGTTTGTACTTCACTGCACTTTAAAATAACATGGAAATTTGTACCAGAGAAACTCCCTCAATTTATAAACTTGCTTAATTTTACTCATTGCCCACCATACTCTTGCACTTTAAGACAAAAAGCCTCAAATATTTCTAGTCTACCACTTCAAAAAGGTCATGAGAGCTGCTCAATGGTAAAAAGACCAGGGGGAATTAAATAAAGATCACCTCTCCTCAGCACAACATGCACTAATGCCTTCAGGACTTAAGTTGCCAATTGGAAAAGCCCTTAAATCTCATTAAGGTTGACATGCACCAATTACTTCTAGTCTATGCTAGAGGGCAGTAGTGATTAATTTGCCAAAAGGACACTAGTAATGTACAATTATGCAAATTGGTTAAACATTTTCACCCCAGATTTTTTCCCCATGAAGTACCTTTGAAGAATCTACAGTCTAGGTTTTCTTGAAAAAGCCAAGTACAGTCATGCATGGGTGACCACTATTATCCATATCACATGTCATTTGCTACTGGGAGTTTTTTTCCCCTTAACCAGAAGCAGGACCTACCAGTCAAGTTACGAATATTATAACAAATGCTATTCTATGTTACAAGTACCAAATATTCCAATTTCCCGACATAAACACAGAATTGCGTCATTTTTACATATGCGCAGTTTTTTGTGCACAGCCCTCCAACCATGTCTGATGTCAGCAATGCGAATTACATAAATTTATGTATGTGTACATATATATGTGACTCCATGCAAGCACAGCTTTCATTGTTCAAACAAAAACAGTGAAGCAATTATTCATGGTTGTTCAAACTAAAATTGAAATGTCAATTACTTTACATGACAGCTCTCTCGAATTTTTCCGAAATGACCTAAATTTCAATAAACCACCATAGATTGATATAATCATTGTATGATAATGAAGTGGTGAAATTTTGATTGTGTGAACAATGGGGGTACACTAATAGGGGTAAAAGTATGGAGACGCCCAGTTTAAATCACTCGGGAGAAAGATCATTTTATGCACAACAAATGGGGAAATCAATCAAATTATCAACGTTATGGGTCAGTTCCACTTACTGCATGTCTCGTGATCTTCATCAGAGGACACTCCGTGAGGTTCTTTAGCATCCAAACAATCATCATCACCGTCACAGAACCATCTTTGGGGAATGCATTTTCCGTTGCTGCAGGCAAACTCCGTCTCCGAGCATGATCTGGGTTCTGAAAGTAAACAATAGCATTGTTAGAACAACCAATGTACAGAGCATAAACAGCCAAAATAAACAAACACTGCTCTGACTCCTACATCACAGTTCAGTCCTGTAAACAAATATCTGAATATATGGGAGCCAAGGGAGCTGCCAGGAACTATGACAATGCAAAGCACACAGACGTTATGGTTGTGTAATTTTACTAAATTATAGGATTCATGTCTGGCTGAACTTATAGTTGCTTTCATTCTGTATTTTTTTCCCCCATTGCCTTCGTTACAGTATGGTAGGAGACCTCATCAGGCGACAGATGATATTTATTGACAAAAAGTATTAAATACACATCACGAAACATGGATTATACATTGGAATCCATGCTCATCAAGTCATCATGAACTGATCCATCGCAAAATGCCCAGCACATTTGTATTCTCTAGGTCTACATTCTTTGAACTGAACCCGAGGATATGCACTGTACCCTAGGTCAAGAACCTCCTGTGCCATTGACCCTTTTCTTCCGCTGGGATAAACCAACAGACGACACATAATACCCCAGAGAAACAGCGCTCCGTGTGCAAATATTCCTCCAGTTCAGACAAAATAAACAACGACATAACGCGGATCCTGTATGAATACTGCCAAATAGTCTCGTTCAAAATGTTAAAAGATAAGATTTTATGAGAAAGGAATAGAGGCAGATAAGAGGATGACGCAGCTGCTCACAAGAACCAATCAATAGAGTATTGATCTTTTCACTGTGAAGGTGGTTTCCCTACATCAGGACAAATAAAATGAAGGACTCTGATCAGAAATGCCATTTTACTTAACATTTTACAGTCAGACTTACAGTTTCACACTTGAGAAGACCCAAGAGACATTTTGTGAATATAATAGAGGGCAAAAAACCTTCAGACATTTCAAAAGGGCATCTATTCCGCTCCAGTGAGCACAGCCCAGTGGGGTGACAATTTCACCTAGATATTGGCTGGCTAGTCAGCACACCACCTGCCACTGGTAGAGGTACTACAGCTAGTATTATTGTTACCTAGACAACCTAATTCTTGTTAGAAATATCTGAACACCAACCTGATTTGGGCTTGCTCACAGCCTTGGTGGGAGCATGAAGTTGAGATAGACAGAGTAGCAGGAGCACCAGCCTGGTCGCCATCTTGTATTATGATAAACAGATAGCAGGCTTGGTGAACACAGGCCTTGGGTGCTCTACTCTGATTGGTCAGAGCCTTCCACCACAGTGACAGTGGGCCCACATGGCTCAGCTCCAGCCAATTTAAAGCCCACCTCTGTCAAAAAACTGCTGGTGACCCAAAACAAGCCTTTCGTAACAGCTATGTAGCCATGTGCTGTACTGTGAATTTTTTGAAGGTCATTTGCTGAGGCAGCCAATGACATTTCAGACACAATGCATGGTGTGAGCTTCAAACTTGTCTGGCTGGATCAAGGACTACAGTCTACAGACCTAGGTATAGATGCTATAGGAGCAGACATTCTGAAGAAGTTAGTGTGCTAAGTGCCACTGCCAGTGATGCAATACACTGTAACACTGATATTATTCTTCAATACACATCTCAATACACATCCAGTGATCCACACACTATTCCAGCCTATTAACCACTAATTGCCCTTAGCTGAACACAACAGCTTTCCTAGGTTAGATCCAGGCAGCCATGTTGTAATTAATTTGACACAGTCAATTAAGTATTAGTTCCATAAGTTCTATATTGTTTGCTTAATTAATTGCTTAACTAAACATTGCCATATCAATTGGCTTCTTCTTAATCAAACTTTGAAGGACACAAGGTCAGAGTTGATGCTTGTGTATCGTCATCAACAAAAAAGAATAAAAAGATGTAATCAAGCACGTCTTAATTATTAATTCATTACTTTGTAGTTTCTATGTAAGAATTCAAGTACATTTCAACCTTCACTAGCTTCAAGTTCAGACTCCTATATTTTTGCATGTCTATATTTTTTTTTTGGTCTGTCAACATAAATGTATCTTAACATAAATCATTCCTTTTACAAAACAATTCCATTTACAGTACATTGTCATCTACTTGCAAAATATGCAATGTAATGTTATGATACAGTCCCAGTATTTTTTCATTACTTATTTTCCCAATGATGTCACTGTTGTCAAGTGATTGATGGTAAATGCGACATTTGTTTACAGTAACAGAGCTACCAGGCAGTACAGGCATAGCTGGTCATATAGCAGTCATATAGCACCATTTAAAAGGAATGCTATGAGTGACAATTCCAAGGATAGGAAAAAATAAAACAATGATTAATCATAGCCATGATCAGGCCATGTCTATATCACGATAAGGGAGGAGTTACTAAGTGATTATCTGATTCTCCAATAATAGCTAGTATAGTTATCTGTAAATCTAGACCCAACCCACTAATCAAAAAAGACCAATAGGATCTGTACAGTTAGTATCTGTTAAGAGGCCCACCACTGATATGACCATTTTACATTCAATCCATGATTGGGTTCATTAAGTGTTAACAGTGAAATCCAAAACCCAGTAATATTTAATTCCATGAAATGTAGTAATCAGGTGATGCTTAATGATTGGTCCACAGCATTTCAGGGCACTTCCAGGGCCACAATTTCACATAACAATTTTCTGGGAATCCATATAAAATCTACCCGTAGACATGTTTTCAAAATTTTGTCAGGTGTCAGGCTTACACACAGAATTACTAATCATCAGATTTCTTAAAATTCCATAAAATGTGAAATAAAATCAACTTGATGGGTGCCAGATCAAAAACCATTCTATGGCCTCCTCAAAAAAAATAACATACACAAAAACGTCTATTTTCAGTATTTTGCAATGGCATTTTATACTGATAATGTAAGTCTGATAATGCTTATCCAATACGAAGAATACACGTCATTTGAATGTTAATGACCACTTCACCACAACGACTTGCCACAAAAAACATGAATGGGCTATATATATACGTGGAGTAGTAAAGTGTATGTACAACTCTGTAAGCAATCTATTACTAAGAAATCCTATCCCGATACTTGATACATAATTTGTACCAGCAAAGTGATAAGGCGATAAACTTCACGAAAGCAATTTCGCTAAACGGCTGTTGATAACTGGTGTCAAAATCTTGTCAAAATCTTGTGAAGATCACTTAACACATCTTTGATAAGAATGTAACAAGGGGAGGACTATTTATAAATATTTACAATTGACAAATATTGACAAGACAATTCTGTTATTGACATATATTTGGAGACAGTGTGAGATGACATTCAACTGGCAACTGTCCTACAAATTGCTACAAGTCTTGCTACAAAATCACGTGTCAAGGGAGTCGTATCTATAATCATTTCGTTAAAATAGAGGGGGGCTTGTTTGGGGAGGAGGGAGGGGGGCTGTTGTCAGCCAAATCTTTTTAACCTGGATCATGTGATGACTGATCATAATAACTTTTTTTTTCTGGAGAGAGAGGGGTGGGGAGAATGGAGAAGGGTGGAAAAATTTCTATATCTCAATGGAAACTTTAGGACAGGACATAACTTTCAAACGCACACAACAGCTTTCGATTTTGGTCTTCGGTATAGCTTAAAATCATTGGCAATTTTGACCTTTTTTTTAATTGCCTAGAAATTCATTTTTTCCTGCCCTGAGGAAGAGTTTTATTTCAATCTTTTTTTACACAAAGATATAATTTCAATTTTTTTTTGCAAGTGTTTTAAAAAGGGGGATCATTTGATAATTTATTACCAAAAGATGGCTCCAATTACAAATGCACCTAATCCGGAGAATAAAAATAAGCCTTAAAAATATCTTTCCACTACGTTTCCACGTGGACAATGCATGGAAGTTGTTGCAAGTTACACACATTTGTTATAACATGATATTAACATCAGTGTCAGATTTACAAATTAACCAATAAATAGTATTAAATGATACCAAAAACATGGTATAAGTCTTGTAAAAGAAGTAGTTATTGATACATAATTCTTGTTATTGTAACTTTTGTTCATCACGCCACCATCATCATGTAATTCTAGGATTAATAACATTAAAAAATGTAACAGGAAATTTGAAGCGTTGAACAAGGTTTTGAGGTGAATCAATGAGCGTTTATTACATCACTTCCCAAATACTTAGTATTAATGGAGGCTGTCGGTTTTCGGAATTATCAATTATCATTTCCCAGGCACTGCTGTACTATAGAAATAGAGGTATAACCCAAAATTTGCCAAATTTACATAATTTGCAAAACCAAACCATCAGTGTCAGACACTGAGACAGGGAATTTATTATTTATAAGTGCAACTATCCCATTTTTCAACAAGAGGTTGAAAATAACCTGAAAATTGGATAAAGCCATGTGTACCAGAATTGTCAATTCAGAAGAAAATCTTTATTGCTACTTTAGAATCCACTAAATGTGACAAGCTACAACAAAAATTCAGAAAATTTTCAGTGAATCGTGCGAGGACCCAAAGAGTGACAGTGACATTTTTGGTAATTACTTATAGAAAAAAAAAAGCGTTCTAAGAAAATTATCATTGCTAGCAAGACTCCAAAATTAGAATTATGATACATTGAGAAATACATATATAGTTATATACAGAAATACACACACTCATTGCTATTTTTCAGAGCCAGTGTCTACTTGGGACAGTGTGGCTAGACTGGTCTGATAAGCTGAATAAGTAGTACTTGAGAACCTGCTTTTTTGTTATCTTTTTGCTTCATGTGACATCACTAAAACCACTTGTCGCCTGTTAATAATACTTCAGGAGTAAAAATTGTAAAAAAAAACTGGCCCGACTTTTTTAATAACCCAGGCAATAAATATAACACTAAATCATTCATGTACCTAGAAAAACTAGCACAGTAGGCATATACTGGGATATACTGATTGGTTTATTACTAGCAAATTGTATAAAACTTGCGAAATTAGTCGGCACATGTTTCTGAATTTTTAACTTGTGATCTAATCTTGTGACTATTAGTTCAGTGTATATTCTTCTCTTCCTTGCCAGCTAACCTATTCCTTAGTAATCATAACTTGATAATTTAGTCACTCTCTGAATCATATGGTTTAGTTCCTTGCATGATTCTTGTTCTTTTTTTTCAACAAAAAACCCTCCACCTATACTTTAGTCTCCACCATTTTCTGCAGTGAAATTACACCAGTGGCAAGAGGCCAAGAGCCCCTTTGTCCTAAATATTGCTGGGGGTATACAAAGCTTACATAATAGCTATTTTCTCAATGTTACATAAAAATATGCTTGAATACAGAATACTTATGGAAAATATGAACAGACAAGAGCCAGACACTTGTAAGTAGCACAACTTTACTCATGGGAGTGTCATCCCAAAACAGACATATATGTATGATTTACAAGACAGCAGATTTGAAACTATTTGAATAACTTAGGGCTGTAAATTGTAAAATTGTAATCATTACAGCATTATCTGTGGGATATCTGGGGCACAGTCATTCGTGTCCAACATGACAATTGGATGATCTAAAGTCCCCCCCCCCTCTCTCTCTCTCTGTACATGGTGTGCTTCAAGCTGACAAGCATGGTATCAGAAAGTGAAGCAAAAAATGGGGTAGATTATCTCATAGGACATGTGAGAAAAAGCCAGACAGGCAAGGCAGGCTTGAGCAGCCAAACTTCCTCTCTCACACGTAGAGCTTGCCCAGAGCAGAGATAGCAGGCCCAGCAGGGAGGTGTGCAGAGCAGGCATTTGGGCCAATGAGCTATTTGAAGAGAACTCACGCCACCCTCGGCTCATTGGCTGATGACCAAAGGCATTGGCTTGCCATGAATCAGTTTGTGGAGATAATCCACTCTTTTGGCAGCTGAATCATGTCTTGAGTAACGGAAACTTAATCTTAATAGAGTAAATAAGACTTAGCCCTGTTACAGGTTAATACCAAGTTCATAACAAACTAGTACCTGTACCAGTACTTGTACTCTTCAGACAATGAGGTTGAGCCAATCAGGTCACTTTAGAAAGAACATAATCAGGTAAATTAAAAATCTAGGAATCTATAGAGATTATATTTTCCATTTAATATGAGTCAATCCTGAATAGTGAGACAAAAAAAGTTTAAAAGGATCTTCAGTGACTCTTCTCACCAAAACAGTAAAAGGACCTTGGGTGTACATGAAATAACAAATACCAATGCACATAGATAGAAGAGAAAAATTCCCTGTTGGCACAGATACTAAGCAACTCTGAAAAAGATACAGTTGTTTACTATTGCACATATAGCTGGCTGATATAGCATACATGTGCTAGGAGGGCAAAAAAGTCAGAAGAGTGGAGCACAGAAGGGCTACATAGCCACCCCCACAGACACACCCCCCTAACAACTTGGGCCCTGTATTTCTAACAACAGCTAGAGCTGCCTTCTGCTGATCCACTTCTGAGCCTGGGGTTCATTATGTAACCCATATCCCTGACAGATTCCCTGTCCTACCATCCCCCACCCAGTTAGGTCACCCAGATCCTGAGCAAATATTTCACATTCCTGCCCTCTCTGTTTTAATGTTTGTTTTACAGGTCTTGGTCTGTGCCACTGTTGACTGTGTGACACTACGTTTTATCTATGTTTATATACAGATCCAGTGTGCGAAATACTGGACGTCCGATCGTCCTGACCACTTGAAATAACGATCGGACGAGTGCTTGCCAGCACAGGCCAGTCCGATTGGACTAGCAGAGATTAGCAGCCACTTCAGAGGGCCTGGTATTGCGTCATCGCGTAGCTGCTTGCATGCGTCGCGCTTGACTGCCTTTGCTACTACACTGTACTAGCTTATCTTGTGAATAGCATTGGCAGAAGATGATTGTAATCAAGGTCCATTGACCTCTGAGCTATTTAGTTGCAAGCAGATCTAATGTTGATTATACCCCATTCATTGATGATGATTCATGCTAATGGCAATCAAGATAAGGCCAATATGTAGTCCAATGTCAGTTACAACACTTTTTCTCTGGCCTCTTCATTTAAAAAAACGTTTTTGTCATGCATTTAATAAAGAAGATTCATTTGAAGAATGTTTTCAAGTTTGAAGTAATTCAAATGTTATAAAGTTCTATAGAGATTAATATTTAAAGCTATTGAAACCATTGTAAACACATAGGCCTCAGGACTGACCACTAAGGCAAGTGCTCATGAACTGTGTACTGAACAGCTAATAGCAATCAGCTTCTAAAGGCCTAATTGAATTTCACACCTTTGGCTAAATTGGGGTTGCCAAAGTTCTCTTTTGGCACATCTCAATTACTATTATAACTGTCTATGAGAGAACAAAGGATCAATACACTTAGGTTGTATTTCTCTTGATTGCACTGTATCAATGGTGCCAGAATCATCAAAATTGGAATACTCTGGACCAAACTGAACCATGGTAGGTTGCATTTATGATAGAATGTTTCAGTAATTTTTGTCAGATAGGACAGGCCAGAAAATTAGTGTCATCAATCATAATATTTCCCAATTTTATCACTGTTTTAGTTGACAAAATTAATGGAAGTAAAAAAAAAGTTTCAGAAAATATTGACCTCTGTTATAAATGCACCTATTGCTGCACGCATTTTGCTTTCCTGTCTATTTTTTAAGTTGGTTCATAAATTCCCATGGAATGAAGTATATTTTGTCAAATCAGGCCTATTGACATCATTTATCATATGTACCGAGCAGTTTCTGGACTACTGCCCTATCATTCGGACTAGCCAATCAGTAGACACTCAAGTCCCATCGGACCAGAGCCTTCTGTAATCCATTTCTCACACTGTACAGATCTACACATTACTAAGTAAAACTAAGCATTCAAGACAATTGCCAGTCTCATAAATTGATCAGCTGCGATAATGGCGTTCTGTATTCTTTCCATAGTATTACTATACCTCATAAAATAAAAGGTACATTTCATAAAATATTAGATCAATTTGAATCACAAGAAATAATTGGTTCATCAGGACAGGTCATACAGTATGAAGAATGGCCAATTCACAATAACACGTGCATTTAAATTTCAGTCAGAACACAATTTCAAATAGCAATTACACTTTGTAACATATTGAATTGTGATCTCCTGAACCAGTTATTTCAAACAAATAGTCCCATACTTTAAACTTGAAATTGTTACATATAAAAAGCTACAATTCCAGACTAACTGGCGTAAGACCTTTTTTATTTCTGCTTATTGTCCAATAAGTACACTGAACCAAAAAGTAATAGAAAAAGATTATTCTGTGAGAATGAGAATAGAACTTTTAACAATTTTAACTTCTTCAAAGCACGACAAGCATCTTTAACTGCAAGGCACGCATGAATCCATAGAACCTTGTACGTTTAGAGTACTTGGGACCAGTGAACCTTCTCGGACCTCTCTACCGTGACTGGCAATTATTAATAGGTCTAAGATTCTGTCTACGCTTTGTAGTTCCATCTAGTGACATCTTACGCAATTTTGCCTTTTTCGTCCCTTTTTTCTGAACTATGTCCTATGTGGGACAATGACATCATGAGATTTGGTTGACTTAAACTTGAAAAAATACTCAAAATCTCCCCTCTGCGTAAAAACGCAGTTGAAAAGATATAGGTTTTATTTGCTCTCACAAGATATGTCACTCAGACCGCCGGAGACATGTATACAAGGACCGAGACGAATGACTGGCACTCCCTGTAGAATTTACTCGACCCATTTCAAAAGAACCTTTCCATTATATATATATATAAACTTTTTTTTCAAAAAGAAGTTTCCCTATTCTTCAGTTCACTTACAGTTGACAACTTATGGAAAAATTTGTATGGAAATAAGCAAAAAGGTATTGATATAAAAAGGTATCAATATTCAATAGCACCAGACTCTTACTTGTAAAAGGTTGAAGAGTTAAGTACATGTAATTTAATACATTCCTATTTTTTAAGTATGCCCCAGACTGACTGAGACCGCAATATATTGAAATTTCATCCATGGAGGACAATTTTTCCCACCACAATTTCAGTTATGCAACTTAGCTTGACAAAAAGATAAATTGCCATGGAGTTGCCAATCTACTATCTTCTGAGCAATGTCAGTGAGCATAGTATAGAGCTCTGTATTATTATAACTATATTCAGTTTAATTATCAATAATTGCTTATAAAGACGAGCTAAAAATGTTGTCCCCAAAAACTGTAACACAGCATTTATCAAAGTTTTAAAAAGTTTAATGAAATATAAGTGTGACAACCCTGATTTTGCGAGATAATGGAAAATATTAATCATTTTTAAGTTCACATGAACCTACAACAGGTCATAACAAACATTCTTGTAGTAAATACTTGAATTTCTGGAGATAATCAATAAGTGATAACATATTTAGATATCAAATCTGATTCATTGTTTGATAAGATGACATCTTTGATTAAAAACTATGTATTTCTGGCATTTTCTGCGACTGTAGCTGAAACGTCATTCCAAGATTTAATCTAGGAAGATAAAAACCAACTTTCATTTTCTTCTGTTGTCTTTTATCCCACGTTTTATCAATACATCAATAATTCCTATAACTTTACAGGAAATGGTTTTACTATAAATGTGACATACAGCCTAAACTGCCAGGTGCAGCACAAGGTAACTAAATAAATATCCTAATTTCATTCAAACTTTTGACAGAAACTGCAGAACATTGTCTATTCCTTACATGTATCATTAACTTGAAATTCATTGGAAGCTTTACGGTTAACATGATAGTTAAAACTTATTTTAACTTCTTTACAGTGTATAACAAGCAACAGTAAATATTGGCAATTTTCAGGATATGGTTACTTAATTGTAATGTGTATAACATTGTGCAAACAAACTGGTCACAAATGGGAAGGCTGATATATTATTGAGGATATCAAATGTCAATATTCTTGATTGACTTGTAAACCACTGGACTGTAGCATTTGACAAGGCCTGTTGTCTGGACTCCTAAGTCAGGGTCATGGTGCTTGGCTTTTTGGCAGGGGCCAGTTAGCCATTCCTTGGCAATGGTCTGTGATTTGTTGTCATTCACAGAGATTAGAATACACTTGGAATGGTATGGAACCATATGGAATGATTGGAATGGCCTTGAGAGGCACAGGACTCCCAGCAGAGGGGGGTGAGTCAGATGGTGTGAGCCAGACAGCCAATGGGAGTGCAGCATATTGACCAGCCCCTCAAACACACCTCCCTACGTCATAGGGGAAGCTTAGAGCAATGCAAACATGAGCCTGTGTCAATAAAGCAATCAACCGGAACATAATATTAACACACATACAAAAGCAAATGTTAACAACTAATATACAGTGAATACTCTTCAGAATACACCATGTGGATTAATAGAGCACAAAAACTGCTAAGCCTGAGAGGTTCCCACATACCAACAGTTGACAACTGTGAGCAACAGTTAAAGTGGAGTCCAGTGGACAGCCTTATGAACTCAAATTCAAACTCAAATCAATATGAGCTCCACCTGTGCTCACTTTAACTCTGGCTTAAATGCTTAATATCAAGTTTAACAAGCTTCCATGCAACTGTTCAACACTGAAACAATCATATTGGCTTGAGAGCCACAAACAAGCTTCATAAAACTATAATACTCACTTAAAAGCTCACTGCTGACTAGCATGTTCTTACTGCTAACTAGCATGTCCAATTATCCAAAAATATCTTACTATCTCTGCTAAGTTCTTTAATTGGCAATGTCATCAATTATGACCATGAGCTTTCAGTCAATGTAGTGAATTAGATGTTAGGCAAAGTTGAGATTTTTGCCCCTGCCATTGTCTTTGAATACTAAACATCATAAATCCTATTTTCTTACTGAATAATAGTCTGAACTACCTGATATCTTTCAAAGAAATACATGTAACAAATCATTCAACAGTTAAATTTCAAAATGCTATATCATGAAACTTCATCAAGCATCATTCCTTCAGAGCATTTCAATCAGAAGATCCCTAACCATGCAAACTTGTCAAGTAATTCCTTATGCAACTTCTTCATTGCACTTACAGGCTTATTCACACTCTATAATCAGGGTCCCAGACTAACTTTTGAGAAGATTGCCAAACTTTCAATTTTCAATACTGAATCTATGAAATGGATTGGATGATCAAGTCTGGGACCTTGTAGTTATGAATATGATGTAGAGTGCAAAAGTAATTGAACATCAATAAGCACTTAAATTATTTTAGGATTTGATAAATTTGCTCTTATTATTTCTATAACTTACGGCATCCTGTTTCATCACTGCCATCTTCGCAATCTTCGTCTTCATCACACTGCCATAATTTTGGAATGCATTTCTGGTCAGACACACACATAAATTGGGCGGATGAACATCGTTGAGTTAGGGCTGAAATAAAGACAGTAAGTTCAGTATTATAAAATCAATTTTGGAGGTAAAGGCTTAAATGATTTAAGATCATTGTTCCCATGTAAGCCAGATTAGCTTATTTCCAATTCAAAGGAACCCTGTGATTCAAGACCATCCTTCTTCCCCATTGCATACTCCTATAAAGACAAGACCACACGAAAGACCACTTCAAACTTCGTAGTAACAAAACCAGCGGTCTCTTTCCAGTTAAGTTTCTTTCAGGTACACATATTTTAATTTCTTCATTCAGAGCTTCATTCATGATTGTATTAACTTCAAAATTATGTTGGTCAGCAAACAACATCTGAACATTGTTTGTTACAAATGTTGAATAACAACAGTCATGATTTTATTTATGATTTCCTCATCTAATATTTGCTTTTATTTATGGTTTTACTGAAACATTGAAAAACAAGTAGGAGTCCACAGTATGACGCAACCACTGCAAACTCCTGAGGGCATTTCAATACATCCAATTAAACACTGCATGGCAATAAGATCACCCCGGGGGGGTACTCACTCTATAAGGGTGTATATAGAGGCGCCGCTGGATGGTTTAGGTTTTTTGGCCTTCTGGGATTAAAATGGTTTTGGTTTTTTGACAATTCTGATTAATTTGGTTCTGGTTTTCGCAACCCCAACATGTTTGGTACCGTTAGAATCGGCTTCAAAAGAGGATTAAAATGGTATAAAAACCATGAAGATTAAATTGGTTGCCAAAAATTTTAGTGAAGGATTAAAATGGTTTGTGGTTTTGGCACAGTGTCCGGATTAAAATGGTTCTGGTTTTCAAAATTGCCGTGGCGCATCCGTATGCAAAAGTCCGCGAAGTACCCCCCCGGGAAGACCACAAACTTGGATGTATTTGGACAAGGATAATAATGAATTAAAGCAAGATATAGGATATGTATGTCACATTATGGCTAAAAACTAACATGTTTATGGAAAGTCAGTGAATTGACTACAGTTATTGACATGCATATTATTCACCTGTGTGTACACGCAGCCTGAGGATCTAGGATCACACCACCATGGTGTGGGCGTGTCCCAATGTATACATGTTTATTGGAGCCATGCTGAGGTGGCAAATTCAGCCATGTCCAACATTTTTGTAATTTAAAGGAATTTAGAGAAACGATGTTACATAGAAGGGCGTAACACTTTCAGTAGAAGCTGCAGTAAAGCAACAGTTATAACTTAAAACGCAATGAACCACTGCCCCAGAATTTGTTGGAATTCCAGATTGAACACCCCAGACAAACCCCCCCCCCCCTTCCGAGTTTGGACCCCCATCACCTCATTCCGATGAAATGACAGTAATCAACTGAAGAATTCAATTGGTTGCATTTGTCTGGAGGTAAAAGGGTAAGACTTCCAATTCCACATGGGGCAACCTTCCAGACCATATTATATCGAGTCGGACATGTGCGCAGTGGAGTGGTGGAGTCACGCCACTTTATATAAATAGCCAGCAATCCACATGTGCCCGACAAGCCCGAAATGTCGACGCTGTTTTCTCCAGATTTTCGAATGGAAACTCATGTAAATTGCACACCAAACGAAAGCGCATATTCTCTAGTTCGCATTTACACCATTTTAGAAAGAAAATTTAAAACGATTTAAAAGAAATGCACGAGAACATGAAGGTACCCTCAACTGGGCGGAGCCGGGTGTCACGCCACGTTTAAACGTCAAAATTTACAAAATCTTGCTCTTACCTCCGCTCAACAGCAGTTGCGTGGCTATACACAAGCCAAATACGAGTATATATGTCTTCATATCTATTTCTGTGTAACCTTAGACTTTCACCCGAGCTCGACTTCCTGGCAACTGATAAACTTGGTCACTGAGTACCGACTGTCAAGTTTGTTGTGAGCTTGTCGATTCAAGGCGCCACTGCCGTGCCAGTCACGCCCCCTGAAAGTGGGTCGATGTCTTACGCCTGGCTTATGCGATAAAAAACAGGCGCAATCAGATTAGTTTTGACGTCGACTGTTTCGTAAACTCACAAAAAGAGCATTAACTACACCCACTGTCCAAATTAAACTTTAGTTTTGTTAAAATCAAATATTTTCTGTGAAAGCTAATTGATGGAACAGCCGTAAACAAACCATAATGTATGCAATCACGCGATTTTGGGACGCATTCTAGCGCGCATGATTATAATGCCATGTGCGACGCGATTACATTTATCGAATAGCGTAATGCCTAGCGCTTCAATACGACTGAGTTTAAATATATTTTACTTTAAGCTATTTCACAAGGGTGTATTTGGGCAGCATTTCTTCATTGATAGATATTCTTTATTACTATGCAATGGAAGAACGTGAGGCATTTCTTTCTTGGCCAATCAGCGATCAGAACTGAATCGCCTGATGTGAACGTCATGCAGCGCATGCTCAGCCAATCAGGTGCTTGACGACCCACGTGGTGCGGCCAGCGCCCACTTCCTCAAGACATGTGAATGCAGGGACTGCACTTGCATTACATTCCCTGTTTCAAGTCTGTTTGAACAAGGTCAATGGCCTACATAGTCCGAGACATGAAAAGGGAGCGAATCTCAAGACAGGGGTCTTTACTCTAGCTATATCTCGCAGGCCCAGAGGCAACTCCCCTTCTAATGTCATTTGCTAAATACAGGCCTAAACGGGCGGATCCAGGATTTTTCGAAAGGGGGGGGGTGCGGCAATACTTATAACATTGGAGTCTCTAAAAAAAAATCCAAATAGCAATATGAAGTATCTAACAAAAGGTGCACCCCTTGTGCCTCCCCTGCATCCGCCTATGATAAATTTTAAAAGGGCAACCATTTAATATCGGGGGGGGGGTGGCTTGGGGTTTTTTAACTTGCGCAGTTTTGGTGAATAGATTCTTTCGAAATATTTGACAGGGAATAAATAATTTCCCAAAACTCCCATGATCCCATCCCTGATTATTAAATGATCGCCCTAATCCTTGTCCGGGAGGGGGGGGGGGGTACTTCGCAGACTTTTGCATAGGGATGCGCCATGGCGATTTTGAAAACCAGAACCATTCTAAATTCGAATCTGGAAAGTGAGGTGGAAACCAGCGCCAAAACCACAAACCATTTTAATCTTTTAAAAATATCCACAACCAAACAGGAACCAAATTAATCTGAATTCCTAAAAAACCAATACCATTTTAATCCTAGAATATTAAGGCTGAAAAACCTAAAGTCCTAAACCATCCAGCGGAGCCTCTATATATTCACCCTTTCAAGCTTCATAGTGAGTACTCCCCCCCCCCCGGATTCTTGTATACCTCCCCTTCAAATTTTAATTTGCCCTATTTTCTACCACTATTAAATTTTGAGCCCGGGCCATAGCAGTGGATTTCAGGCCGAGGGCTGAGTGGGGTTGCTGGGGGGGGGGGGGGTACTTACTATGTTCAAGTGTACACCTATGCTCGGCTCAGTCAGTACTTTTTCAACTAAAAATTCCTAGAGTAACTAGTAGAGTTGGGTCTAAAAATCTGACATAATTCCTAGAGTTGGCCCCTAAATTTAAATAGGAACTTTTATCGAATTGTGATGTTATTTTTCGGTGAAATTACGGGTTAATACCTGGGAAAAACAGGCAAATACGATTGCAGAGACAAGAAAATCGTAGAGTCGGGGTATTTTCGCAGGGGGGGATCCAGAAAATTCCGGTGGGGGGGTCTATTGGGCTATCGCGTCGCGAAACGCATAGCTCGCGACTTAACGTGACTACGCGCTGATGAAATTAACATGTAAAAATATATAAATTTTGGTCTGGTGGGGGGGATGTATCCCCCCCATCCCCCCCCCCTAGTCCGTCCCTGTATTTTCGTGACGACCGACCGCCTAGCACCGGGTCTGGTCGCCAAACTTCCAGCCCAGCATACGTATCAGTAAAAATTTTGAGTACCCCCCCCCCCAAGTGAGCAACCATGTAATATCCAGGGGGAGGGGATAGAGTTTTCCTTGGCGGAAAATTATTTATGGAAGCGGCGGCAGGTTTTTATTTTGCCTCTGAATGGTTTGAAAATGAAATAGAGGATTTCATTTTTCACTCATCTATCTATCTATCTATCTATCTATCTATCTATCTATCTATCTATCTATCTAGCTATCTATCTATTTATCTATCCCAATCCTCAAAAAAGATAAATTTACTTCTGCGTTTATATATTCACCTATTTGAACTGAAAATTGATAATAGTGCCAAACTTCTGTGACAATAAGTGCTGCGCTAATTTACATATATATATATATATTTATTTTTTTTGGCTTTTGTGAAAATTGAACCAAGAAAAAATTATAATTAACAACAAAAAAAATATTGCAATGCTAGAACTCCATTCCTGATGAACCCACTGAGACTGAAAGTTCCAATGTACAATGTACCCTGCTCTCCCCTATCCGGCTATGCCTACAATTTGGCCCATGGTTGGTGGCGCTCTTGTATGGAAGACCACTGCACTCACTGCACATGACTTCCCCTAGTGTATTTTCCAGAAGTGAGGATAAGTTGATTGGCATTTTTTGCTGCAAATAAACTGGATAATCTCAAGTTTGCGTAAGTGTCATCTCACCAAACATTGAACTTACGTTCACAAAGTTGTAGAACTATCAGCTATATATCAGTTATGGCAAATTAGTGTTATAATTTTTCGTATTTGTATAAAAACGAATTATCGCCCTGTCAGCATGTAGGACATTTTAGCTGTGAAAACGACAGTCATGATTAGGCCTACAATGTAATGGGCCTCCTGCTTGGTATGTATGAGTTTTTGTCTTAGACCCAGACCTATGCGTGGTCTTCATTCCAAGAACTTTGTGCAACGGCCTTGCAAAAGTCTACAAATAGTCAAATACTGGCTCAGAGGACCTGGGACAGTCAGTTCAAATTTTCCCTGGGCACTGCCCGGTGAGCAGGTGGGCAGCAGTCACCGTGAGTCCTGACTCTCTGCATGATTGACAGTGATTGCCTGGGGTTCCGACACAGCCCTCCCATAAAAAATATATGTGCTATTGATTTTGAAAAAAAAAGAGAATCCAACCCCCTCCCTCTCTCTCGTCAATACCAACAGGTCAAAACAAGAAGTAGTCTGAGAAGCACATTTTGGGATTTTTGATTAAACATTTCTACCTGCAATTTCCTGGTAACACGTTGTTTCTTCTAAAGGGTTTAAATTCTAGGCCTACCTATAAAAGATACTTAAATAGGCATTCGTTTTAAATTTAATGTCATGATGTCACTGATTTTTTTGCAGATTTAATTTGGATTACTAAATGTTGAGGATTTATACTGTATTTTCCCATATTGTGAAAAGAACGTTGGTCACTTCAGCTGTGAGAATGGACCCGGGAAACATCAAGTATTTGGGGTGAGTAGTTTTTGTTTTCTTTTCACAATTTCACTTTAAATTGAATGAAGCGGCTTTGGATTACGTTTATTCTGCGTTAGAACTTTTTAAAAATGTCTTCCTTGTAGACCTATTGGTCTGATTTCTCCGAGTGACCATCTTTGGCTCGAATCCACATTTACATCTCTCTGGCTGGAATCTACATCTTTCCAAACTTGGTGTATATCTTATTTTTGTGATCTTTTACAACATTGTTAATTCCACCCCACATTATCTGAGATTCAGCTATCTTTTTATGCCTCCTCTATACCACGTGCAATAGTTCGCCATTTGGTCATGATTTGATAAAGTTATATCTCAACATTATCTATCAGCATACATTTTCACATTTACTGCATGGATTAGGCCTATATATTTGAAACCCATGGGTTCTAGCATGTAAGATTGAAATTACCCAGAGATGTTGGAGATATCATTGAAAACGTAGATTTTAAAAATTAACAATTTGACATGCTGAAATATCCATGGCATAGGCCTACTACTTAGAAATTCTAAATTTCATACTTATTTTTAAATCCATTGTGATATTTGGAAGTGATATATTTACTTATTGCCAAGTTCGTCCTTGGTGTAAATTAAATATATATAGTGATAGGCCTACAGATCTGTAATCGAGAGAATGGGAAGTATTTGCTTTGAGATTTTTAAAGGTTGAACATATCTCAGTCATGCAGGAAACAACATTTTACATGTAGATGTTGGGCTTAGGCCTATTAATGGCAAGCCAGACCAAAAAATGCTTGCATGCAGTGTGGAAATACTTGGACAAATCTAAGAAATCTTTGGGAAAAGGCTTGTCAGTGATCAGGCCTAATTGGAGTGTACCTTGAATTAATTAATTTGAATATGAACATAAGGACATAATGATTAGGCTTATAACACTAACAGGCCAATCTGACATAGGCATGGTATCCCATAGTATAGGGCTACATGTATGTAAAAATAAAAGTTCTGCATTGTGCAAAGTGTTTTGGGTCACTGTCATGATAGGCCTACTTCGTGATACTTGATCATAGTTCATAACAGTGACAACACCAGATGGCATAAAAGTATCCTTCATCCCAGCAACCTCCAGCATCCTTTCACGAAATCCATGAGCCACCAGAGGGCTTGTAATCCAGACACAGTGTCCATTGGCTGATGAGGCGCCCCTGATGGCCTGGGAGGCGGGAACACATCAGCTGGCAACTCAGAGCATTGCTTATTGAACACTGTCCCGTTGCAGTAGCTTGCAGTAGGCACATCATTTGATTAGCTGTTTCATTCAAGGATTTACACAAATGGATAAAATACCTGTCAACAGATTCTCCTTCCGCCGCAAGGGCAGTGGCAGGAAGGACCGGATGAGAGTGGATGACTTCGATTATGACCAGCTCACCTACCTCAGGTAGGGGAACTTGCAACTTTGTTGAATTATTGAGGAATAATAATTAAAGTCATGTAACAGAAGCTTCAGAGATTGCATGTTAGTAAGTCCTGCCACATGACCGTATTTTGTCAAATATAAACTTGGTATAGTCAGTATAGCCAATAGCCCAGGCCAAGTTTATTTCTTTTAAATGAATTGCACTTTTAAAAGTGAAATCCATTCTAAAATCAGCGTAGAGAGTCTTGATTTGTAGGCCTACTTAAAAAAATTCTCACGAGATGCAGGTCCTTCTGCATTGATAGGCCTATAGTCGAAGATCTTCATTTTGAAGAAGTTTCTTTTTGTCCATATTCAGAAATCTTCCTGTGTGGTCATCTCTTTCATGTGTCTCAAAGTGTTTCTCCTGTTGCGATCTATTTTTGTCTGCAACCTGCAATCTTGCCATTCACTGGCATTTAGAGTTTCTTTATATTTTTGACTGTATTAACATTGGCCCATAATATCCCAAAAGTTCACGAAACTTTGTCCTGTTTGAAATTTTGGAACGTATTTTTATAAGTTCTTATTAAATTGCAATCTATAACTGGGGCCTACTTTGTGTTGGCATTCTCTAGTTTATTCATTTGAGTGAATTTTTTGTAATTTTGCATATGGTGATTACATTAATCAAACCAGCCAGTGAGGGTGTTGAGGAACAACATTTCAAAAAGTCATTTTCATTCTGTAAAGCAAAACGTGTTATCAACTTGATTTTATTAACTGCTATTTCAACATGAGCTGAGATTTCATACTAGGATTATGATAGCAGATTTAGTTTAACATTTACTTTTGTAGTCGCCATGCAGCTGGTATTGATTTTGTAAACTGGTTTAACTTTTAACAGTCTTCATAGCATTTCTGAGTGAGGTGGTATATATATTTCATAGGAGTTTTCTGGTGAATTAGTCATAACTTACCTGCATGTTTTATAAGAGACTTAGAGTGACCAAATTCAATAATATTGATCTATTGAAAATTCCATCACCCCTCATAAAATAATGCAGCATAGTGCTAAAGATATTGATGTATTTACCACATGCTGATTTAGTACGTGGTTGTGAAACGTGGTCCAACTCTGACCACTCAATCAATATAGTACCAAGTTACCCCTAACTGCCTTTAGCATGTTTATTAATAATTTTGTATCTTCACACTTGTTATTTTTACTTTAAAATATTGACCAAGTTTCACTTTAAACTACGTGCGATTACAATTTGTTTCATTTGTGAGGTAAAACTATTTTGAAATTGAAATAGGCCTGCTGAGTGCTGGTGTGAAACTTATTAAGCTAGACCAAGGCTACAGGCTATGGAAAGATGCCACAAAAAGCCTGACGAAATTGTGTGAAGTATCTTTTGATAAAGTGATTAAAGTCTGGTTCCTATCAATTAGTACAAATTAAGTTCAAGAGCTCAAGAGCATAAAGAAACCAGGTTTAAATTTGTTTTACAATGGTTTAGTGCCACTGAACCATTGCATATCTGCGGCTGTGGTAGTATGCTGCTGCTGCCCCTTGCTTGGAATTTGCTACTGTTGTAGAGTGTCTGGCCAGTCAGCTGGAGGTTGAATTGGTCTGCTTGTGGAATTTACACAACACACAGTTGCATTCTCCCTTCTCAGAATTTCGAACAATTTATATAGGCCTATTTACACATACATGTAGGGGCCTATGCCCGTCCTTTCCACTAGAACTGACTTGTCCAGATGGCAAGACTATCCAGTAGGCCTATCACAAATAAGCAATTTTCGTAAAACTGAGAGGAGGATCATTTAGGTCTACTGACAGTTATTGATAAGCTTATGCTAAAGAAGTACTGTTGATCTTACAATTTCTGCGGCAAATGACAATGCACATAGAAATTATCGGCCTATTATATGCATTGCTATGGTTCATGATTAGGGCTATTGTTAAGATATAGAAACAATGATTAGGGCTATTGTTAGACTAGAAAATGTGAAATAAATCATTCCTGGTATTGGCAATGTGGGCTGAATCCTGATTCATAGTTGTAGAGATGGGATCATGGGAAGATGAGAGGTTATTGGAACATAGGTCAGTTATGAAATATTCAGTGGTCAGTTGGTGCGGGGCACCTCAGGGGGCTGAGATAGCTCCAGTTGTAATTTGGGGTGTCACCCCCAGCAATGTCAGGTGCAGTTACACCCCTAGCCAGTGGATAGCCTAGAGGCACCAGTGACCGAACCTATAGCTCTGTTGCTGTATTGCTGGGGTCATATCAAATAAATAGGATTACTCAGATTCTCACATATTCTGGCTAATTATTTGTATGCATTATTATACTTCACTTCAGCAATTCTATTGATATACTTTGGTGCAGGATAAATGTTTAGCAATGTGAATGAAAATGCCGGGTCCCGGGTTCGATTGCTGCTCCGGCCGGAACACCTAGCTGTACATATTTTCAATAGAATAAGTTGCAAGCACCTAAAAATAAATTTTCAATCACATCATTGATGTGCCTCTCCTGTACGAATCAGCTGAGTGCATCAATATACAAGAAGTAAAGCCCCAATAATCCTTTCATTTAGTAATTATTAAATTTAAGGATCATTCTCCTTTTTGAAATTAAATAGCTGACGGAGATTAATTAAAAGATAAATTACTAAGATCTTACTGTTTATCGAGATTAGAGACATCTGTAGAGATTCAAATCATCTTTAGAATTGATTCAAATAGTTCTATCACTGTGTCAGAAAGTAGAATTACACATTCTATATATATGGTGTAAAAGTATAAAACTCATTCAAACTGAGAGGTATTTTTGGCCCTAATCGGAAAGTACTAATGCGAGTGATACTGAAGTAGCCCAAGTTT
The DNA here is from genome assembly GCA_026936325.1 of Platynereis dumerilii. Lineage (NCBI taxonomy): Eukaryota > Metazoa > Annelida > Polychaeta > Phyllodocida > Nereididae > Platynereis > Platynereis dumerilii. Next base: position 142,732,255 of record JAPTHN010000001.1, on the reverse strand, counting down.
AACTACTGAAGCATTTGTAGTGTATGTGGGCCTTACATGATTAACCGTTTCATTGACATCACTAAGTGCACATATCTTCATAAATCAATTAACGACCATCACATATAGGCCTATTAAGAATGATATAAACAGCTGGAGCTGTCGTAATGTACTAATTCATGGAAATTAATCCTCCATTAATTTCGACACATTTCCAAGTTTCTTTTCTTTAAATAAACACATGTCAACACACAGGCCTCACATGACGTATCAAATATAAAATCAGGCAGCCAGTCAGTCAGCTGTGATTTAGGCATAGTTGTTCAGTCTGTCAGTTTAGGTAACAGTTACAGTGCCTCCTGTAAGTAAGTGAAACACATGAAATGGTGCTATTGCATCAATGCTAAACATCCTCCGCCAAACTGCTTGTGGAGGCATGAATCCTCATCCGATAAGAGGGAAACATATTGGGTCATAAAGGCCGAAATGTGAGGCATGTGGGATAATATAGGCAGCCAATGTTCTTTGCTGTAGTTGGAGTTAGGTATGGGTCAAAGTCTTTGGTAAGTAAGTGAACCACCCTTCCCTATTAAATAACATTGGGCCTGTGTTTCACTTACTTATCAAAGACTTTGACCCATACCTAACTCCAACTTCAGCAAAGAACATTGGCTGAAATTGTTATCCCACATGGCATGTGCCTCATATATCGGCCTTTATGATGCAATATGTTTTCATCTCATCCGATGAGAATTCATGCCTCCACAAGCAGTTTGGCGGAGGATGTTTAGCATTGATGCAATGGCACCATTTTATGCGTTTCACTTACTTACAGGCAGCACTGTATCATTCTGTCAGTTAATCTATCGGTCAGTCAATCAATTAGTCAGTTAGTCAATTAGTCAGTCGTCGTCTGAGAAAAATAACACAAAAACGGAATTTCATGCCTATGGGGCAAGGCCAAGAGGCCGACTGCACGCCTCCAAAGTAGAGTTAACGTTAGTTGGCATTGATACAGAATTTTTTCACAGCCAGACTTGTGGCAGTTTCAATCGTCCTTCGCCTCTTTGTCATGTCCTCCTGGCTTAATAGCATGCATGAATAAAGTATATATAGCCTTCGAGACTCAAGAGTGCGCCTGAGTGCCTGAATACAGGATGCATAGCCCCAGTCATCCATCCATCCGTATTGTAGGGCCCACAGCGTTCATCTCACAAGTGATATATATTTGTAGGGGAAATGCAAACCTGTCAAGGAATTCTAGGCCTGCCATCGAAATTTACAATCAGGCTTCTAGCTTCCATTGGATGTATTTTCCTTTTTATCTTGGTGTAAAACGACTGCCATTGAAATTCCAGCTTTCTGTAGTGACACTTATCCTAATAACAGGCAATTTAGACCCAGCTCATTCTGAGCATGAATACAATGATTTTGTCCCAGTGGAGTAGCAGATCAATAAGATATCAAATGTTTGGCAAGGTTTTATCCACCAGGAAGAGATCGAAGCAGTCTGCTTGATTTATGGTGGATTCAGGCTGACACTAATGTCCAGGTGAGTTGAGTTATGTTCATGGCTGCCCTGACCACAAGCCTACCACAAGGTAGCCTTTTGCCATTTTGGTTGGGTTTGGTTGGACATGGATCATGCTGCCAGATCAATGCTGAAGTTAACATGTTTATCCCTAACTGAAACATTGCTGATAATTGCAGCAAAAGTCAAAGTCACTGATGTCTTATCGGATTGATACGTGCATAAATAAGTGACTGCTATTGGAGCTTATAGGCATCCGGCCAAGACAACCGTATAGGAGTATGTCATTACACTGTTTATACTCCACCAAGACAGTTTTCTATTGTCTTTTGCCGTGGTATAACCAACGGATTTGTTAGTTATACCACTGTTGGGGATTAAGTTAGGCTGTTGTAATACATTTTTTGTAAACAACGCACCTAAAAATGACAACAAAGCAACAAAATTTAGTTACAAATCATATATGGAGTATAAGTCGCTTATACAACTCATTTTCGGTGTATAACTAACATTTCAGGGGTTATTTACCTCGGGCTAAAGCCCTCGGTAAATAACCACCTGAAATGTTAGTTATACACCTCAAATTCGTTGTATAACCTATACAAATTCTGAAATTCTGAGTTAGCTCAAATGATTGAGTGAGACGGTTGCACAATAATTGTTTGAGCCATGATAGCTTGCTGTTTTGAGTTATGATAATCTTTATGTTGTTATAACTTGCTAACAACAAGCTATCTTGGCTCAAATGAATTGTGCAACCATCTCACTCAATCAATTAAGCTAACTCAAAATTCAAAATTTACAGTGTAGGTTGAGAGAGCCTGCATGTGTAGCTAGATGATTTGGCTTGACATGGTAATTTCATAACCAAATCAAAAGGATTGTTAGGCTGTTATAATTCTAATTTAATATATAACATGTGCCTTGAAGATATGACATCCTCGGGTTGATCAGCCTTTCAAATTTGGCTTGAATCTATCCTTCTTACTTTTGCTGTAATAATTCATCATTTTCAAGTTGAGTCTTAACTCTTATTCATTTTTGTAAGACCAACTTGGCAATTGCAAGTGTCACCAAATGAAAGAAATGTGAAGTTGGAAAGGCAGGATTCGAGCAGTGCAGGTTCTGCTTCTTGATAGTACTTAACCACTTCTTCTTAGGCCTGTGCTGTGGAATGTGGAGTTGGCTGTTGCTGCAGCCTATATTCCATCACATGCAGTTGAGTGCTCAGTGTACTGACTGCATGGGCCTATGACACGAGATGTGACACTTATAGCAGAAAATAGGCTAGACATTATAAGGAAGATGAGATATATGACCTGCAGTTGACCTGCAGTTGTTCAGTTAATTCTTGCCTTTTTGCTTTCTATCTTCTCTCCGGATGTTACAATCAGGTTAATCTTCTACCTTGGTGTAGCTTACATGTAATTCCTCGTAACTGTATAGCCTACTGGTTTGATTCTGGCCTGTGGCATGATGAATGAGTCTTGAAGCAGTCATCAATTGGTTTCAGTGTCCAAGTGTCCATTACCCATGGTAAGTGGCTGATTAAGCGAAATCCACACACAGCTGAAATATTACTGATCAACAGCACTGTGCACTAACGAATGGGGTACCCTCGCCATCAGGGTAGCCATTACAACTACTGATTCGTGATTTCAAAGTGAAATTGCAAAGAAATTAGAGGGAATGAGGCCTTAAAATTTTGAAGGTGGCTAAAATTGCTTGTGGAAGGAATGATTGCCAAGTGACAGATGCACACACACAGTATGAAGTAAGACATTTGGGAAATTAAAAACCACTCGAGGTGAGGGTACCACAAAAAACGAAAAAAGGGCCTGGCGAGGGTACCAGCATTTTGGCGAGGGTACCAACAAAAAATGGCGAGGGTACCAACAGAAATGGCGAGGGTACCAACCCGGAAGTGGCGAGGGTACTGTAAGATTTGGGCGAGGGTCACTTCCGGTTGGCGAGGGTAACCACCTAGCCAATTGGCGAGGGTAATGCAAGATATTGGAACAACCAAAAGCAAGCAGTCAAGGAACAAAGGCAATGGATCAGCTTATCCAATTTGCTCTTTATTGCAATAGATAACAGCATTTGCTGACACATGATTGTACTTATTTTAATTACCAGTCAGGAACCCCAATCAAGATTATAATTGCAATGCCCTGTCAATAAAAGAGAATTTAAAATTAATTAACTCCAAATGAGAATACAGTTGCACAACAGTATTCCTGTCCATTCTACCTCGCAGTACAATGCAGATTTGACAAGTTTTGGTATACATCTACAAATTAAAACGTTTAGATAGAAATGTGGTAACATACTTGACTGTAACAAACAGTTGTCAAGCACATATATATAAACCAGTTAGTTTGTAGGCCATTGTTTTTAAAGCTCTCAACTCTAAAATCTGGTAAGAACAGTGTGTCACATTCACTAAACACTGAACAGAGAGCAGCACATTTTCAAAATATCATTAGCTTTCCGGGTAAATATGCACAAAGTGTCAGACTCATCAATATTTATATTTCTATATGTATGATTGTGTCTGTGGGGAGGATGGACTCGCTCAGACAGGGAGGAATTCAATTCAATTCAGTTCAATGACTACAGATATGTACACATATATAAAAGGGAACACATTCATACCCAAGATGTGGTAGGCTGACATCCAACATGGAGGCATAAAGTTGATCAAAATGACCTTTTCCCAAACAGTACCATCCACAGTGAAACTTGCATAAATGATTATTTTTCTCCCTGTGCATAGCACTGCATCCTGCTGACATGAAGCGACCTGAGATTATGATGTTTCAATTTTGATGTAGCATACTATTGCCGAGAACTAAAATCCGCTCCTAAGATATTAGTCAACTAATATTCATTCTAATACAATAGTTATGCAGACTATGCATTTGCAAGCTGCCAGTGTTATATAAGGTTGATGCATAAATGAATTATCACAAGGAATGTGTATTATAAATTCATGGTGATGGCTAAAACAATTATGAATGGCATGATCAATGCGTGGTAGATTCAAATGAGATCTACCTTACATGTATCTTTGAAACTAACAAGAAATCAGCAGTTTTGATAAGTATTCCATTGTCGGGTCTCTTCCCCAACTTTCCATGCAGCAATTGTTGGCTTTATGATTGGTAAATGAACAGCAGAACATAACACATCTCGGAGATTGGACTTAGTAAGCAGTCTCATAGTCAATGCTGAATAAAAAGAATGGTGTGGTTGTTAAAACTACTGCAAGCGGTCAAATTCTGTAATCTTCATGTAGCAATAAAGGGTAGTGTATTTGAAGAGTGTGGTGATAGGGGGAGGCTTTCCATCATGAACATTGTTGAACAAGGAAAATAAAACTGGACAGGGACCATGCTTATGAGGCGAAGTACACAATCTCAGCACAATATGAACATGCATCTGCATTACAAGGGTATATTTGAGAGCTACTATTTAATGAATTTTTTTTAAGCTATTGTCTTTCCTTCTTAGATAGATATGCAATTAGATAAACAAGTAGATAGACAAGTAGATAGTCAAGTATAAAGGCAATCTATCTATCTATCTATCTATCTATCTATCTATCTATCTATCTATCTATCTATCTATCTATCTATCTATCTATCTATCTATCTATCTATCTATCTATCTATCTATCTATCTATCTATCTATCTGTCTATCTATCTATCTATCTATCTATCGGGAGCACTGGGTTCATTTTTTAACCTCTACAGACGTCTATAGAGGGTCTACAGTCAGCCTTTTAAGGGTCCCTCTGGGATGTCTGTTGAAGATAATTTTATTGGATATCTAGACAGTCTGTTAGGCAACCACCATAAGAAGAAATTATGTCTATTGCGTTCGGATATCCATCTATTACATAAACCTAATAACATCAATATTGCTTTTTATATAACTCTGTAAAAGTGCTAAAATAGAATAATTTCCTGGACAGTGATATTGGGTGGTACCCTCACCATGCCAATAATGTGTGTGTGAAAATGGTGTTACCCTCGCCAGGTCCTTTTGGGTACCCTCGCCCTGACGTTATATTTCGATTGCAAAACACAACAATTGTGTGACTGATAACACATGGAAGGTAAGGCCCAGAGTTAGTTTAACTTTCAATCTACATGCATGACCAAAATAGGCTTTTGATATGATATAATAAGCTCAGGATGACAGGAAATCACTTTGAATCGACATTTGCAATGGCTGCCCTGATGGTGAGGGTACCCCCCTCGTTAGTGCACAGTGAACAGGGTCCGCGGCTGAAGTTGTAAGATCGGCGCTTGAAATTGTTGGGTAGTACACACCTGATTAGGTGGAATGGCATGCATACTGCCAAAGATCATAGAAGTTTTCACTTTTAAACTGATAGGACAAAAATCACTTGTACACCATCTTGACCTGAACAAAGGAAGTGGTTGTTCATTTGGGTCGCTGTAATGATATAATGATATAAATTTTGTTTATTTCTTGATAAAGCACATAAAGTAGGCCTATTCATGATAAAATCTAAATGTGCTGTACATTCATGTTTTAATAACACAAAATGTAAAGTATCACAGTAAAATCAGAGTATAAGCAAAAATTAATATTTTAAAAGAGATCTAAATACAGTATAGGGCCTATGTGTCACAGAGTCAAGTTCATTCAATGTAGGCCAACTGAAAATGCTTTCAATACAGAAGCTGGCTTGTTACTGCCCCATATATGTGATCCGTGTCTCAAGACATTATTCCTTCTCCACAATTGAATGCTCCAGTTGAATATTGCTCATCATGGAAGTGCTTTCCTGTGTCTCACTGCTCTGCTCCAATGGAGACCACTGTTGCTGTTCAATAGCACTGAAATTATCATTAATGACCTTTCCATTCAATATTGTGGACCTTTCCATTCACTATTATTGGCTGTAAGTCCGGAGTCTACATTAGAATATTCATTATCGTAGAAAAAAGGAAATCTATTCATATAATGGTATTTTATTTTTTGATAATTGATAATCTTCTTCTTTTTTCATGAATTGAAATTTTACTCCAGTTCAAATTGGACTTGTTCAAAGGAGAAGCGTTCCATTGATTTTAAATTAATTTTGCTGCAAACAAATTAGGTTATTAAATGCACAATTGCACATTTTAGTCAGATTGAATGAGATTGTCAGTAATTTAATTTGTCTCAAATTAACACGATGGTGATTTCTGAGAATTTGTTCAACATCATAGGAAACCCTCTATAGGCTACTGAACATTGCAAAGTTCCAAGAATTTGAAAGCCAGCAAGAACTGGATTTATTCCTGAATCCTGAATATTGCTTGGTAATTGTATTAATTAACGATTGGAAATTATTTGAATTATTTTAAAAGGTTGCATTAATCTTTGCTGAAAGATTTTCTTCTTTCCGAGGGTTATAAATAGAATAGATTCTGTCGCTGGTAACATTATTTTATTCAATATTTGCTAAATTGATTTATTTCGGTCTGTCAGATTCAGATTGAAATTCATTTATTTGTAGCTCAATACATGGTTTTAAATAATTAATTTTTTTGATCTCAGAATAGGCTTGAAATCTGGTACCCACCTGTGGACCTATGATAACTGGTTGAATTTCCACACATTCCCCGTCATCCTTATTACATGAGATGAAGTTTAAGCCCTGTTTCGGGTCTGTGTACAACTGTGAAGAATAACAGATTTTCAATCCAACATAACCATTTATTTGGAATAGCTTGGAATCAAACATTGGTCCTGCTAACTTTTAAAACTGTCCTCTACCTGAGAGTTCTTTGCAGATTGGCGGTCCTCTGGAAAAATTCATTTTATGGGCCACTTGATGGGCCACTTGAAAACAGCTTTGCTGAAGTGCTACCCATTTTAACTATATTCAATAAATAAAGATAAATATTATTTTCAATTATCAAACTGCCTTAGCCACTTCACTTCATTGACAGTTTTCTGTTGGTCTCCTAATCTTCTTATTTGATGAAGTACCTTAAAAGTAATTATACCACTGTTTGCTTTTTCTGGCCAATCAGAAGGCAGGATTTCGCTCTGATATAATGCATATCACAGCTCATACACCTGACCATGATATTGCATGCTTGGCTGACTACAAGTTGACAAAATTGAAGGAAACATTGAAACAAAACTGACCAACAAAGGATTAAAACTGAACAACACAGACAGTAAACAAGGAGGAAGATTGTATCTTGTGTTTACAACTGGTCTCAATAAAAAGGCTGTATTCACTCTTTTTTATACAATATCTGAAGTAATGATCAAATTTAAGGTCACTTGATAAAATAGTTCATTAAATTTTGGGATAGGCAAGCTGCAAACAAAAAATAGCGGAGCTGCAAACAAAAAATAGCGGAGCAGCAGACAAACAATTTTGGACCCATTTGGCAAGTTCAAATAATTATTTTTTCTTCTTATTTCGGGGGCTGCCGCCCCCGATACCCTACCCCTTGCTTTCTGTTATTTTTCAGATATTTTTCATAACTTCAAAATAACATTTGCTAAGCGACTGTAATAATCAACCTCCCAAAAGAGACCTTTGCTGAGAGGGCTGCACTATCGACCTACCTATCTATCCATCTATCAATCTATCTGTCTATCTATATCTATCTATTTCTATCTACAAAATTAATATATTGTATTATTTCATGAGAACAAAGAATTCTGACTTGTTGCCTTCAGGGCTTCAAACCTTCAAATGAACTGAGGAACATGAATGTGCAACAAATACAATGAAATGTTGTCAAACAAGAAGGATTGAAGGCGAACAAAGGGATTTAAATTAATTTGTTTTGTACTTAGTGGTATAAGTTAGATAACACCCTTGTTTGTGACGCTATGCAATAATCCTCGGGCTAAAGCCCTCGGATATATTGCATATCCTCACAAACGAGGCGTTATCTATTAATTTAATTAGTTTGTTTACTGTCGTCTATGCTGCTGGATATGATTAGCACTGAATCAACTGATGACTGACACTAACAAAACAGTTTAAAGCCAGTGACATCATACAACCAAGCTGAAAGTTAATTTTGAAACTGTTTGGACCGCCAATCTGCAAACCGCTATAAACATGATAAATGTGTAGATATGTGGTCTAGACTCCTCCTAAAAAATTTCAGAGCTTTTGCCAAGGCAAAGATTGCTCGGAAAAGTATGAAGTTTGCCACATCCTTTATAAACATGGTTTACTGATTATGTCTGATTGACTTGCCTAATCCTCTTATCATGTTTTGTAAAATGACTGTTCAGCTTCGGCAACTGCAAAGGATATATCCTTGTTGTTGAATAAGGGACTTAGATCTTATTGGTGGAGTATTGCTCTAGATGAAAATGGAGCAAAGCGTGACTGTATGACGGACAGATCAGTCAACTAACTTTTAAAATCTTCAAAGTATGCAAACATGAGAATCATCCCAAGGCCAGATGATTTTGAGACAGTGAGAACTGTTGTTTAGCAAAAGGCTATATGGGTCAAAATTTGGTAAGTCTGAAATTCTTGTCTCCCGTGTTTAACAATAATTCATGATGACAGAAAGGCACATGCAGGACCTCTTGATGTCATTTGTCATAGACAAGGATATTAGCAAAACTTCTGACACAAAAAATATGAGGAAGGTCATTTTTATCCCATCCAAAAATAGCATTGAAGTGGCCAACCCCCTGAAAATGGCCTGTCTCCACCAACATTTTCTTTGAAAGATTGCATCACAAAAAATTGTACAGGATCCTGATTCAATTAAACTCTTCCATATATGGAGACTTGACTATCACTCTTCTAAAATATAGTTTCAAATTTCTGAAATAATATCCTGTATAAGAGCAGGAGGTTGTTGTGTCCATGTCTCCAATATTGCATCATTAGCATCACACCAGTTTGGTTTCTTAATAAAAATGAAAGGGATGCACATTTTGTGAGAAAACCTTGTGTCTAACGTTGTCTGAGAACCCAGGAAAATAACTGCGCTATCTGTAGCTCTGTATCATTTATGTAAACCAAAATATTTGAGTATTTCTGTTGGTATGCCGGTTGTCCTATCTTAATTTGTCATTAGCAAACGCCTTGCTGCTCTATTTTGACTGCATATTTCTGGACCAGAATCAATATGAACATGCTTCTGGTGTTCATAAGATCATTTCATGCCCAAATTGCCAGATTGCCAGTTTTGCACTGGTCCCTACAAAGATTTTTATCTTAATTATCATTAGCATCACACTGTCATTAGCAGCACAACAAAAAATGGCTTCTTTCCTTTACCTCACTTAAATTCAGTTGCAGGTGACAGGAGTTGAAATTGTGTTCAATATATATTATCAATTAATGTTTTAACAAAATATTACACAGAATTTTTGCATTTTCATTGCATCTGACATGCCTAGTATGAATTTGATGGTTCTCTGAGATTACTAATCAAATATGGGGTGTCAGTGAGATTTTACCATTGTCTAGCACCTGAAATATGGTTCAGCAGAGACATTGGGCACTGGAGGGGTAGTGGAGATCATCTTTGTTATTCAGAATCCAAACTATTGGTGAAAAGAGTATTTTTGTTTCTGTTTGTAAATTTCTAGTTCAAGAAAATCTTCTATCTTAATAAGTATTGGTCATAGAGACCTGAAATATAGCTAAATGTTTGCAGAATAGCCACTTTCCCATACGTTGGTAATACATTCTTCAGCTCTAAGTGGTGCGGATTTCAAGTTATAGGCATGATGCTAATGACACATATATTCGAAATTTAATTGAGCAAAATGCATTATCTCAAAAATAATTGGTGCTAGAGACCTGGAACTTGGCCTAAAATGTGCAAGCTACTTGGCTTATCATTGGTAATAGATTATTTAACCCTAAGTGGTCAGGATTTTTCAGTTATAAGTGTGATTTTAATGACAGTCAAAAAACATCACAGCTGTAAATATCACCTCATTACAGATCAGCAGAGCATTTCGGACCCTTGGACATGACAGTGCAGTGATAGCTGATTGTTTGACCTACCCAATGCCAACTTAAAACGCGATTTCTGGACTAAAAAAAATTTCAAAATTTTTTCAGCTGAAATTTCAAGGTTTTCAAATTTTGACCCATATGGCAATTAAATGTTTACGGCTTGACACCCAATTAGCATTCATTACCATCTTATGTTATTATCGCCTTTCTCATCCGAAAGTCCTGACCAAGGTGAACCTTCAGCCTAATTGATTTTCCAAGCTACACTTGATCCTTAAATGCTTAAGTGACTTAATACTGCATGCTTAAGTGACTCCAGTAAGCCTCAAGGACCACTGCCTTCATCATGCTAATCCTTTGCACTTAAATGAATGACCTTAAGCCTTAACAGTTTGTATTGTCATACGAATCAGTTTTGAAGACTGAGCTTTCTGAGGAAATTTTGAACATTTTTCAACTTTAATTTTGTTGTTGTCGACGCCTCATCAATTAATCAATTTAGTTATTATGATGTGGTAAGCAGGTAATTTGTCTTATATTAATTTATTAGTTGCAGTGTATACATGTGGAGTGCTGCGGATTGCAGTTATAACTAGGCCTATATACAAGCTAATTGTTGTTTTGGAGCGGAAGTTTTGTGAATTGATGAACTCTATTTTTGTGTCTACAGTGTACTTGTTTTGCTAATTGTTGTGTTTCATAAAAAGAAAATTTTTCCAAAAAAAAATAGAGGCGATATTTAAAGCAAAATAAGCTTGTTACACATATTTGACCCCACCCGAATTTAATTACGACCGATCCCGCAAAAAACGGCCCGTCCCGCAACTGTCCATCCGCGTTTTATTGCGAAATCCCGCGGCCCGCCGTTCCGCAAATTTGGCCCGCCCGCATTTTATGCACGACGCTAGCTCCCTGTTTTGCTGACGTAGATTCACACGCTGATTCTTGAATCCTAGAAAAAAGCCTCCTGTCGGGAGGCCTGTGGCCATCTAATCAGAGGCGGATGGCGCCAAATAGAATCACTAAGAATATATTGATCAGCGCATGGCTGAAGCATCGCCTCTAAAAAGTATTCCATTTATATAGGCCTACGCATATATACTCAGCCAGTGCCATTCGATTAGGCTGAAAAAAAATCTGGGATGAATAAAAAGTTTGAATGCTACCTCCTTGCATGCCATTGTGCACTAGACTGAGAGAAATGGATGGAAATGTATGTATGATTTCCTCCGCACACAATCAGTAATTGCATTGCTCATGTTTGCCATAAAGCCAGCCAGAGACAAGACCAGCTGGGGCATCATCATGTCAGATGCAACTCACTGGCAAACAAATGGTTTAATCTGCCAAGAACTGGATGCAAGTGTGGACATGCAAGATGTCTGAATCTGAATTGTGGATTTGGACACATGAGTCCCATTAAGTACACCAATCATTGACTTTTATAGTAATGGTGGACGATTATGATTTTACAAAAACACCAGCATGCCTCCAGTTACCTTTGCTTCTTTATAAATCTTGAGTTAAAATGTTAAAAATGCTGATTTATTTAATGTTCGATTTTCCTTTCCTTTACAACCTTTTATTTCGGTTGGCCTACTTACTTCTTGCTACGCATTGTGACATTTTATGAAATATATGAAAGGTATTTAATAAAATGTCTCCAGTTTATAATAAAATGTCTCCTGTATATTTTGAAAAGCACATTTTTTCATCCCAAGAAATTTCCATGAGGACTTATGCTAGCAGCCCTCTTGATTGTATATATATATATCCCTTGCTTTTTTGATTGTGAAGTAGATTTATTCGCAGTTGAGTTTGAAATCCAGCATGCCTTTTTGCGCGCTAGACCTATAACCAGAATTTTGCATGAAACATGTATATATATGGAGGTTTCAGCAAAAACTGTTTAAATAACCTGCATCGATGATAACAAGCACATATAATGGCACAGCATCGCCCATGCCCCGCATGTTTTATCCTATGTTTATCCTATCCGTTAGCCAGTTTATCCCGTTCGTTTATCCTATCCATTTATCCTATCCATTTATCCTCTCCGTTTATCATATCTGTTTATCCTATCCGTGTATCCTACCCGTTATCCTGTTTATCCCGTTTATCCTATCCGTTTATCCTATCTATTTATCCTATCTGTTTATCCTATCCGTTTATCCTATCCGTTTATCCTGTACCCCATAAGCACTGGTTCATCCCATTTATCCTGTTTATCTTATCTATTTATCCTATTTGTTTATCCTATCTGTTTATCCTATCCGTTTATCCTATCAGTTTATCCGTTTATCCTATCCATTTATCCTATCCATTACCCTATCCGTTGACCCTATCCGTTTAACATATCCATTTATCCTATCCGTTATCCCGTTTATCCCATTTATCCCGTTTATCCTATCCATTTATCCTATCCGTTTATCCTAGCCATTTAGCCTATCTGTTTATCCTATCCATTCATCCTATCCGTTTATCCTATCCCTTTATCCCATCCGTTTATCCTATCCATTTATCCTATCGGTTTATCCTACCCGTTATCCTGTTTATCCCGTTTATCCTATCCATTAATCCTATCCGTTATTCTATCCGTTTATCCTATCCGTTTATCCTATCCGTTTATCCAGTACCCCATAAGCATTGGTTCATCCCATTTATCCTGTTTATCCTATCCGTTTATCCTATCTGTTCATCCTATCCGTTTATCCTATCTGTTATCCTATCCGTTTATCCTATCTGTTATCCTATCCGTTTATCCTATCCGTTTAACATATCTGTTTATCCTATCCGTTTATCCTACCTGTTTATCCTACCCATTATCCTATCCGTTTATCCTATCCATTTATCCTATCCGTTATCCCATTTCTCCCGTTTATCCTATCCGTTTATCCTACCCGTGTATCCTATGCATTTATCCTATCTGTTTATCCCATTTGTTTATCCCAGCCGTTTATCCCATCAGTTTATCCTATCCTGTTTATCCTATCTGTTTATCCTATCTGTTTATCCTATCATTTATCCTATCCGTCTATCCTATCCATCTGTCAACCCATCTATCCCATTTAGCCATCCGTCAATCCATTCCTCCATCTATCTATCTATCTATCCTGTCTGTTTATCCTATCCGTTTATACTATCCATCTATCCTATCTGTTTATCCCAGCCATCTATCCTATCCATCTATCCTATCTGTCTGTCAATCTATCTATCCATCCGTCTATCTATCATTCAATCCATCCGTCAATCCATTCATTCATCTATCTATCTAAGTTTCTATTTATCCTCTACGTTTATCCTATCCGTTTATCCCGTTCGTTTATCCCATCCGTTTATCCTATCCCAGAAATAGAATGTGGTGCAAAGGGAAGAAGTGGCAAAGGACTTGCAGGTGCTGCCCTCTTGTGTAATGTATCTGAATGAGCTGCTTGCAGTGGCCATTCTGTGTACTAAAACTCACCCTGTGGAAGGGAAAATGGCCACCACAATGCAGGCTTTCTGGACCTTGATAGCCTCTAAAACTGATAATAGTAAATTTTCTAATATTGAATTAAACTGAAAATACGAACCGTTGTGCACATCTACAATGGTATCAATGTGTTATGCATATGATAAGAACTTCCAGAGTGGGCTGGTTGAGGCCACAGCATTGGTTGTTTCACCCCTCCAGTAGATTTCAGCACCAAAGCATAATCGCCCTATGCATAGCATAGCATGGGCGATAATTAAGTGCTCTATGTGTCCCAAAATCAGCTTGGTTCTGATTGGTTATAGGAATTTACTCCTTTGAACATTTTCTCCTAAGCTCTTTATTGTGAGGTGCTGGAAAAGTTGCCACTGGAATTGAGAGGATTCTGCTTTAATGTTCTTGTCTGGAAGAACATGAGGAGGAGACAAATTAATTTCTTTTTCATCAAGAAAGTCTCATGACTTCTCTGGAATCTAATCCTCGTCTGACTCTCTGAGACTTAAAGTTGCTTGGCCTGGAAAAAAAAGAAATTTGTCATCGTCTGTTCTATTGTCCAGTCTTGATTTCAGAGAAAAAATATGGCATAGAATTTAAGATGTTTGAAAAGAAAAAAGCTGGATTTTGTAAAGTCATGAAGTTCCGAAGTTGCGTGCATGCATTTGTCAGCATTCAAACTTAGTTGCAGATATAGGTCTATATTTATCTGCATGGTGGTTGTTTTTAACCCAATTGGATTTAAGAATCCTGAAATATAATGACAAAGTGGTGATTAGCTTGATGATAACTTGTCGAATTTCCACGCATTCCCCGTCACCATCTTCAATACGTGAGGTGGAGTTTCAGCCCTGTTTCAGGCTTGTGTTCAAATGTGAAGAATAACATTTCCAATCCAACATAACCAATTAACCATGTGTGTGGAATTGTTGGAATCAAACATTTGTCCCAATATATATCATATGTGGTCCTCAAACAACTTTCAGAGTGTTTGCCAAAGCAAAATATTCCTGGTAAAAGTGTGAAGTTTGCAACATTCTTCATAAACATGGTCACTGATTATGTCTGGTCAACTTCCCTAATTCTCTTATCTTTGAATAAGGGACTTCGATTCTCTTGGTGGAGTATTGCTCTGGATGAATATTATGGCAAAACATGACTGTATGACTAACAGATCAGTCAACTGACTTAATTTTCAAAGTATGCAAACATGGGGATCGTCCCAAGGCCAGATGATTTTGAGACAGTGAGAACTGTTGTTTAGCAAAAGGCTATGCGGCAATTAAATGTTTACTGTTTGGCACCCAATTAACATTCATTACCATCTTATGTTATTATCGCCTTGCTCATCCAAAAGTCCTGACCAAGGTGAACCTTCAGCCTAATTGATTTTCCAAGCTACACTTGATCCTTAAATGCTTAAGTGACTTAATACTGCATGCTTAAGTGACTCCAGTAAGCCTCAAGGACCACTGCCTTCATCATGCTAATCCTTTGCACTTAAATGAATGACCTTAAACCTTAAGTTTGTGGTGTTACAAGAATTTGTATTGAAGACTGACAGCTTTTTGTGAAAATTGTTAAAATTTTCAACTGTTAACTCAATTGATTTTTTTGTATCGATGTCTTCACCTATAAAAAAAACGTATATGTAAGTATTCTTAACAGTATATCGATTCAACAAGATAAGGAATATTTCTGGCGATATTTTTTGCATGTGAAACGTCACCAAAGATTGTGTACATCATCTTGAATGCAAAACTTGGCCTAAAAACCTTAATAAACATCCGATTTTAAAAATTAAAAAACCTGCATTTATCAAGTAAACTCCCCCAAATTCAATGCACTTATTAATTTTGCTCTATTTGCAATATCTACATCGCAAAAACCATTTCGGCCTTTTTTGTGGGGGGGGGGGGTATTTTTCAGGCCTGACATCAGACACTATTAAATAGTACTGAAAAACATGTACACTTTGCATGTGTGAACAATTAACAAACTAATATCCAAACAGGTGGTTTTACATATATATCAGAAGTTTTTTTTTTTTGTTTTTTTTTTACAAATCCTTGGTTATGTATATATTTCATGAAACAAGGGGAGGGGCTCTGAATTTTTTCTAAGGGTATTTATTTCATAGAAATGCCTACTTTAAGATATTAAAACCTTTTATTACATGCCACATACCCTCAGGTTCATGGTAAGATCGATACAGTACCCTTTTTTAAGGGTACTTTTCTTGTTATTGTCGACTTCTCATCAATTGATCTAGTTATTATGATGTGGTAAACTGGTAATTTGTCTTGTATACATGCACTGCGACTAATAAATTAATACATGTGGAGTGCTGCGGATTGCAGTGATACAAGCTAGTTGTTGTTTTGGAGTGGAAGTTTTGTGAATTGATGAACTCTATTTTTGTTTCTATAGTGTACTTGTTTTGCTAATTGTTATAAGTGTTTCCGAAAAAGTATTCCATTTATATACTTATGCATACTCTGCCAGTGCCAATCGATTACGCTGAAAAAAAAATCTAGGATGAAAAAAAAGTTTGAATGCTACCTCCTTGCATGCCATTGTGCAGTGGACTGACAGAAATGGATAGAAATGTATGTATGATTTCCTCCACACACAATCAGTAATTGCATTGCTCATGTTTGCCATAAAGCCAGCCAGAGACAAGACCAGCTGGGGCATCATCATGTCAGATGCAACTCACTGGCAAACAAATGGTTTAATCTGCCAAGAACTGGATGCAAGTGTGGACATGCAAGATGTCTGAATCTGAATTGTGGATTTGGACACATGAGTTCCATTAAGTACATCAGTCATTGACTGGAAACTATTATGACCATAAAAAAAACACGAGCATGCCTCCATTAACCTTTGCACCTTTACAAATCTTGAGTAATTGTAAAAATACTGATTTATTTAATGTTCGTTTTTCCTTTAGAATTTTTTATTTTGGTTGGCCCACTTACTTCTTGCTTTGCATTGTGACATTTTATGATATAGATATCAAAAATATTTAATAAAATGTCATTATGCATTTATGAAAAGCAGACTTTTTCATTATATTATCCTTGAGGAATTTTTTGCTAGAAGTCCTCATAACTGTGGATCCCTCGCTTTTGTGATTGTGAAGTCAATTGTTTAGTTGCTGTGAAGTTTGAAAGCGGGAATGTCTTTTTGCGCACCAGACCTACTATAACCAGAATTTAACATGAAACCTGTATAAATTTGCATGTGCGCAGGTTCCAGCAAAAACAGTTTAACCTGCCTCGATAATGATAAAGTGCTCTATGTGTCCCACAATCAGCTTGGCTCTGATTGGTCTTACGAATTTACTCCTTTGAACATTTTTTCCAAAGCTCTTTATTGTGAGGTGCTGGAAAAGTTGCCTCTGGAATTGAGAGGATTCTGCTTTAATGTTCTTGTCTGGCAGAACATGAGGAGGGAAACAAATTAATTTCTTTTTCATCAAGAAAGTCTCATGACTTCTCTGGAATCTAATCCTCGTCTGACTCTCTGAGACTTAAAGTTGCTTGGCCTGAAAAAAAAAGCAGGAAATTTGTCATCGTCTCTTCTATTGTCCAGTCTTGATTTCAGAGAAAAAATATGGCATAGAATTTAAGATGTTTGAAAAGAAAAAAGCTGGATTTTGTAAAGTCACGAAGTTCCAAAGTTGCGTGCATTTGACAGCATTCAAACTTAGTTGCAGACATATGTCTATATTTATCTGCATGGTGGTTGTTTTGAACCCTATTGGATTTTTAAAAGAATTCTGAAGAAGTATCATGACAATGTTGGTGATGAGCCATGACAGATATTTTAAAACTACATTTGGTAATGATGGAATAAGTACGCTGTCCTGGTTTATTGTTTAGGCCTACATCCATCATGTATATTTATATGTATCTGTGTTGGAGTAACGTACACTGTTTTATTGAATAACTTAGTCATTAAAAGTAACTTTCTACTAAATACGGATATCATTAGTTCCAAATGGAGTAATAGGCCTATTACTGCTAGCTTCGAGGCCAAATCGATGGTTTGTCATTGGGGACAATTTGGGGTTGCTGTGTTATCAACTATTGCCTGTAACCATATTGACAGGTAGGTCAAAATGAATCAAAAATTGATTATCTGATTGATCGATTATGATTTAAGCATTGACTTCTGTTTCCAGATTCGCAAAATGAGGTATATTCCTTTTATAATCCAAACAGTATACATTCAACTTTATCTCACCCAGAGAATCTACCCTAGACAAATCTCTCAGGAACTCCACATTATGATAGATTTGCGTTACGAGCGTCTCAGCCAATCAGCGCTCAGCATTTCCCTCCACTTCGAAAGTTTACCGGCAATTTGCGAAGGAACTATTAACTCCTCAGAGACGTATGAGCTATCATTTTAAAGGTCTCGGACAGAGACTCGGAGAGACCTATTTACTCATATAAGAATCACACCCGTTAACCTTACGGGAAAGTGCGTAACAGCGAAATCGGCCTCATTTGCATAACTTGCTTGAATGTCTAGCGTTGTGGGTGTGTCTGACTTAATCACTGAAGGCTTTGCTGAAGTGCTTTATCTTAGAACCCCAGACACCTATATTTCTGAATTTAAATTTAACGAAGTAAAGTCACTGAATTATCATATAAGAGAACTTAGAAATTTAAATTGTGTAATTTGAAAATTACACAATATAAATTTCTAAGTTCTCTTATATGATGGAATATACGTATTAACTATTAATGTATTAACAACCAATGACAAACAAGTAAAGTTACATAATTTTAGATTCTGCAATCAATTATCAACTAATTGCAATTAGGTTGAACAATTGCACTTGCATAACAGGTCCGATGGTTTAGGCAACATCAACAACTGAACGTTATGAACATTTTGACAGCAATCAATCATTAAGATACTGTTACAATAGTTGTAAAATTCTTTATTACATTGTATAATCTATCTATTCTGAAAATTGCCTATCTATAGATAGACAGATGGATAGATAGATCTATCTGTTTATTAAACTTTTCTGGGCGCATTCTGATTTACATTGATAAGTTTGTGTAATTTGTTTCAAAAATAATTTTACCAGCACACTGAAATAGTGAAGAGTTAAATTTTGTTAGACCACACGTTTGTTGAATAAATAATTATTTTGGCCTGTTCCATTTTCATTTCTGTATTACAATTGTCAAAATGTAAAAAAATTGGTATACAGTGTAGGTTCAGCAATAATATTACATATTTCTTGTCTTTTCTTCGGAATTCCTGTTTAGTGCATTTCGTGACTTGGTCGCATATATATTACTAGCTGTGTTTCTCTGTTTATGGCTTTATGATATCTAGTTATGGTGTTACAAGTGCTGTTGGCTTGGGTCAGGTTATCAAAGCTGCAATATAGCGGATGGCGGTGTATGACTGTATGTATATATATATACAAGGCACAATAACTGGCATAAACTGCCATGAGCACACGAAATAAGGTTGAAAGTAAAAGTAAGTAGGATATTTCTTATTGCGATAATTGGAATCTAAGAATAGGCCTATACAAGGTAAAGGTACAAGGCAAAAAGTAGAGGGCAAAGCTACAAGGTCTTGAGCTTTAGTCTGTGCACTTTGGACAAGGCCAAGCCTTAGCAAACAGATATCCGACCAAGTAGAATGGGTGATGGATGACTCTGCAAACAAGAAGCCAAGACAGATCTTCTCAAGTTTCTTACAAACTACTTTAGCAACCTCCTAACAGTTTTAACGGCCCCTAGCCCCTTTAATTGCTAGTGTCTGTCCACCAGCCAATAAAAGACGTGAGTTGAATACTTTGATTGAGAAGGTTTTTTTTTTCTTCCAAACATTTTGTGTTGAAAGTGTAGCATTCTGTAGAACGGTTGAAATAAAGTGTGTTTTAGCCTTCTGATCTTGGCCTGGCTAATGAAGGCTATACGTATGGATAATTTGCCCTCTAGTCTATAATTATGTTATTATCAAGGCATATTTTATCATGAAGGTGATGAGAGAGAATTGGTCAAGTGTTGTAAGTTATGAGCTCCTTCTATTTGGTATTGTTGTGGAATTTGTAAGGGGTCAAAAGTGCAATGTATGACCCAGCTACCTTCATACAGAACAAATTGGAATTGAACAGGCCTATAGTTGTTTTTAAGAGCCGCAACAATGATGTGCAGACCTAACTCAACTTAGGCCTATCTAGTTTTACAAATAACATGACCATGTTGCCCTGTAGTTTATTGAAATACATTAAATGACGACTAGAATCATAAACGATCTTTTGAAAGGATTACATAAGAAGTGGAATCAGAATGGTATGGACTTTGTCTACAATTGACCTCATAGTTTGCAGGCAATCATTAGGACTACTCAATAGTGTTATGTTATGTTGAGGATGTCTATGCAACCTCTATTGACCACAGGTACCATATCTGCAGTCATTAAATTATAGGTGTATTTTAGAATGGCCTATTTTATACACGCACAAGGTTCCATACATTTGTCTTTGGTTGGTCCCCTGGTTTTTAACGTGATTCCTTCTGATTTTGATTTCCAGGTTAATTTGCCTTCTGTGAGGCTGTGAAAAGGATTATTACATCAAAGCATCATTGCCATCATTTCCTTGAATACTCCCCGGAATTTAGGTTAACTAACACTAATAAAGGATGGAGTTGAGGTGCATCAAAGACTTTGATATGTGTGAATGTCACGGATATATCCAACATAATTATCATATGATAAGATGACCGTGATATCACCCCTTTGTGGATATGGATGACGAACATAGACCTGCATTTGATGTATTCCTGTATTTAATTATGGAAGTTTATTTTAAACAAATGAATCTGTACTGTCAGCCGCCAAAAGCTCTTTTAAGGCCTGTATTTCCTTTTGAGAAAATTATTTGTTCGATGATTTATTTATGGACACTACAACATAAACATTTGTTTCAGGTCAAACCAGTATAATTTAATGGCAATTGTGTAATTATATAGATACTAGCTGTTCACCCGTTAGGGTTTTGCTTTTGAGAAATGCGCCAAGTTCCAGGTTCTTCCCAGGTTCTTTGCAGGTTTGAGTAATGTGAAGGTAGGTCCTATTTGCAGGTTCCATCAGCTACTACAGTGGGGTGTACAACAATACAAACACTGAGAGACTGGAGTTGTTGGAAATATGATTTTTTCTAAATGCACTACGGAACTGAATTTCTGGGAGCTAGGTAGTTATATATATTGGACATAGAAGTTCAATCAGTGTGGCAAAAGATGCGAAATTGAGTGGCCTGCAATATGATATGCATTACTGGCGTTGATGTGGCAGAGAAATATATAGGTTCAAGATTTGTGTGTGGTAAATGTGCTTTTTGTGAAACTGCCAATAGGAATATGTGGTAACTGGGCAGTTATATTGGCCATAGCAGGTCAGTCTGTATATCAAAAGATGCGGAATTCAATGGCCTTTAATATTTAACGCATCACAGCCCTTGTTGTGGCAGATAAATATACAGATGGGATTTCTGTGTGTGAAAAAACATGGTTTTTGGCCGAATTCTCAAGATAAATTTGTGTAACTATGGAAATAATGAATTTTGATAGGTAAAAGTTGTCCTATCGGGAACTTCAGATGAATTGACAGGCTGAGGAGTGTAATTGAAGGTCCTATGATTTGAAAGAAAAAAGCCTTATGAGTGAGATGAGATTTCTGCTATGGCTATTATTATGATAAGATATACTCTGCTCTGCTGTGATGGCATGCAGGATGGTACAGAATAATAATTAAGCTAGGTACATTGTGTCTGCAGGGTATTGGGTTACTGCACCTAGTCTATTACCTGATTTTCTGCCCTTCATATGCATGGTTGCTGATCGGCACTGACTGCTTTTATGGGTGATAGCTCTTGAGAGGCCGAGAGCTAATTCAGTGATTGACAGTTGATAGAGAACTGTAGATTTTGGCATAAAAATCCTATACCGTAATAAAATCTCTGTGACTGGTTGCAGGCATCGTCTGGTACAGATCGAATTCTGAATGATTTTTCTTGCATTGATGCGAAATACTAATTGAGGCACTGACTCCTTTGGCTTTCTGGAAAGTGACTCCGACACTCAGACTCCCGGGAAAGTATTTATTTCATGGTAACGGCGGCAGTATTTATTTATTTCAAGCACGCCAAGTCCCCTGTGTCTGTGATATTCATTCCTAAATCAAGCAACGCCTTATTAAGAAGTGCAGAAATTCTTTATTTGAAGACTCCCCAAAAATGATTTATTTATTTCACCAAAACTGAGCAAGAAATTATTTAATTTAAAAAAAAAGCTCCCCCCCCCCGATAATAATTAAATGGTTACCCTTTTAGAATCTTAGAATGATCTCTCAAAAAGCAGACGAGAATTGAATTGACCCGCATCATTTTAGAAGTGTCTAGTTATTGCGTAACAGTAATTATAACAGTTGTTGGTGTCTGATTTCATGATCGAATCATTCAGTCTGCTTTTATATTTGGCAGAAAGGACATCAACACTGTGCTTGTAGCCTCAGTTGGCACAAAAAAAAAAAAACAATTGGAAATTAATAAATTTCAGAATTGACATCTTTTTTTTTTACAAAGGTGATTTTTTAACAGATACGTACATACTTATATCTGTGATAATCTGTATCTTTTTGAAATATGGCATGTTTTGTCATGTTGCTGTAGTATATATATATAGCTGGTTTTAGAAATATATGTCATAGAATCATAGTAAGTATTCAATTTTTGGCAGTATTTAAAATTCCAGTATGTTACTTGCAGAGTGGGTTGCCAATTTTCGGTTAATCCCAGACTTATCTGCTAATGGAATAACGAGATAGACGGGGCAAGGGTTGAGCAATTTAATTATTGAGGGATTACAGTGGGATGTTTGTAAGTAAACTCCAGTCATATAAACTCAAATGATATTTATTGTTTGGGCAAAACAGCTACAGTTATGGTAACCATACTCATCTCAAATTCATTAATCTTGGCTTGTCAATCTGGCCGTGTCATCCTGGCTTTAATATCGGCCATTTTGTGATGAATTTATTCCAAAAAGTGAGACGCCTGCATGATGGATGACTGTCTGAGTCAGATTGATAGCCATGGTGTCTTTGCTCTTCTAGTATCTTTTCATATCACTATAAATATACCACAGTGATTGCCTCTGTTTATCACTGTATATTTAAAAAAAAAAACATATCTAATCCAGACTTCAATTTTAAAAATCTCCCAAAGGTAAAATTTTATTAATACGCTTCAGCAGCTGTCAGCATGTGTATTTCATGTTTAGAATACATTCCATGATTATGATAATTATACCACTCGACACCTCTGTCAGCCAATCAAGAGCCAGTATTTCACTGCAATAAAACCCATATTCTTTGTTGTCCAGTTGTCCTCCCATGGGAGAATAATAAGTGAAGCTGTGATAAAAAACACAGCAACAAGTTTCAGTTTTGTCTTATGGTATAAGCCAGTTATTCACCACGGGATCGGCAATATGTGTTTATCACAGCTCGGGCTAACGCCCTCGCTGAATAAATCACATATTGCCTCTCCCTAGGTGAATAACCTATACTAATTGAAGTCATGGGACATGTGGGTTTATACCGCATTTCCATAATATGTACATTTATCAATTTGTTTTTAAATTTTTTTTAAAGTTGTTCTTTTTTATCAATTTTAATACATCAAGGCCTGCCATTATACTATGCTCATGTAAAACATTTCTGGTTGGCTGTTTCATACCAATTTGCAGTGGTGTATTTGTTGGGGGGGGGGCGTTATCCTTCTCAGGCCCAAAATCAACATGGGAGTGAGTGAGGGAGCTTGTGTTTTACTCTCCATCAGCACCAATGTGGGCTATTTAGAGGAAACCAACATCGTAAAGAATTTAGAAGCCCCAAATTTCAACGTATTCAAATTGAATTTTCATCTAATCTTACATGCATGCTAGATTCTAGTTCCTGCAGACGCCCCCTTCTTTAAGAATTTATCCAATCAGTTTTACATTTGAGTCAGCATTCCCTTCCTTATTTGGACATCAACACAGACTTTCAAATCTCAAATATCTTTTCCTTTGCACGGAGAAGGTTGATGTCAAATTTGACTTCTCTGTCAAATTTCACTCATGTCTCCACAGGCGTTTTAATGATCTATGTGACTATATATATATATGTTTTGGGAATTTTTGTGTGTCTACTTCTCTTTGTAAGAAGTACCTGCCTTCAATTGTAATACTTGTCACCTTTAACAATATGTTCGAACAGATCCTAAGAATGTTGTGTCCCCTGTTAACATAGTTTAAGACTAGAAAAAAGGGCTTAGTGGTATTATGAAGCAAAACTTGTCAGACTTGTCTTCTTTCCCTGCACGTAATATGGTTCCACAATCCTCAGTGTGTGTCTTGCAGATTTCTAATAATCTATTAGTGCAAACAATCTGACCCCAACAGCTGTATTGCTGTACTGTGATAATCTTTTTTTACCTTCAGCGAACGAAGTTCGAAGAAGGTATTGTTATCACTTTGGTCAAAAGTTGTCCGTCCGCCGGGCGGGCGTCCGGGCGGTCGGGCGGTAGGGCGGTCGGGCGGCGGGCGGATAGATAGTTTCCGGGCCAGAACTCGGGCTCTATTGCATGTACACAGATGAAATTTGGTACACATATAGCCCATATGGTCTAGTTGTGCCTTTTGATGGTCTGATTGATGAATAATCCATACTTTTTGAAATATTAAACGAAAAGATAAAAAATTATTTTTTTCGTTTCCGGATCAAGACTCGGTCACTATTGCATGTACATGGATGAAATTTGGTACACATATAGCCTATATGGTCCAATTGTGCCTTTTGGTGGTCTGATTGATGGGTATTCTATAGTTTTTGAAATATTGAGAAAAAATAATAAAAACAATTTTTTTTCATTTCTTGCCCAAAACTTGCCCAGTATTGCATGTACATGGATGACATTTCATACACATATCACCTATATGATGCTGTTGTGCCTTTTGATGGTGTGATTCATGGTCATTCTATACTTTTTGAAATATTGACAAAATATATTGCAAATTATCATTTTTTGTTTCTGGCCCAAAACTTAGCCTCTCTTGCATGTACCTGGATAAAAATTCATCCACATATTGCCTATAAAGATCTTTCACTGGTCTAATTGATAGGTAGTTTTAACACTTTTTAAATATTTAGAAAATATTTGAAAAATATAAATTAATATAATTCTTGGTTTTCGACCCACAGCTCATAACCTATTCCTTGTACATGTATGAAACTGCACCATAATATGTGTAAATTTGTCTAGTTCAGCCTTTCCATGG
Organism: Platynereis dumerilii; assembly: GCA_026936325.1. Taxonomy (NCBI): domain Eukaryota; kingdom Metazoa; phylum Annelida; class Polychaeta; order Phyllodocida; family Nereididae; genus Platynereis; species Platynereis dumerilii. The sequence goes on along the minus strand of JAPTHN010000001.1, from coordinate 142,706,926 downwards.
TTTTACATACCCTGGCAGGCAGGCGGGCAGATGGTAGGGCAGGGGGTATTTGGCCACAATTGCATTATACCAATTTTGTCAACATCGCTTTTATGACTTTTAAAGATGTCTTTCGCTGAAGGTTTGCTGCTGCGCAGCCTATGTTTTTACTTCTTTTTAGATCTCATAAAGCACAGCTTTATGAGATCTATTACAATTCTAAAGTTCTCTGTGCTAATCTGTGTCTAGTTGTCAATGAGGTCACTGTGACCTAGATATTGCAAAGGAGTGTGGAAAAGCTATCCGCTCAATTCTTATTCTGGAACAGAGGCAAGTGGGATGAGAGTTTCTCTTAGTTGGATTGACAGAGGACCATGGTAGCATCACTAAACAAAAACCGGGAAATTTTAGTTTTACTTTATTTTAGTGGTGTTAAGTTGAAATTTTGCAGCACTTGTCTAGCATGCTAAATATATACTGCAAAAATGGCCTTCATTTTTTAAGTAGGTCAAGAGTGCGAGGCATTGAGCCGTGACATCATCTACCTGAAATGAGGTCAGCAGTTGTCAAAGGCTGGCCAATATTCAAATTGCTCTCAAGAGGGCAGCACCTGGGAATGAGTGAGTGGCAATGTGATAAGCCCCTCAGCACATTTTTACGTCTGCAGCCCTAACATGTCTCTATGTCTGTCTTCTGTACAATTCAGCCGGCTATCCATGCTGTCCATACCTTCAACCCATGTCTAGTACTTAATTCCGATCAACTTTGTTAACTTAATTTCTATCAAAGGTTTCACTCATTTCAAACAGACTCAGTTGCTATTGGAATTTTTCAGTGTAATTACATTTCACACCTCCCTGTGTTGTCCCTGTGATCGAAACATCAGCATTGAAGCTGTCCAATGAATGAACATATACAATGATGTATGTTTGGCTTGATTGCCATCACAGGAACAGTCAGTGCAAACTCCAAGGCTCAATGGTCTTCTACTTCGTCAATGAAGTGCCGTTTATATTCACACCTATCAATACACAACCTCAAAGGTCGTTCAGTGACTTTCTCAACTGAAGCCATCCCCTTCATCTTCAAAAGACATATTTCACTTTCGCAATTTAACTATATCATTTGTATGTGTAATATTAAAACCTAAATAACTTATTCAACCATTGTCAATTCTTTCTAATTAATAAAACCATTTTTTACCATGGCCAATTTCTAGTTGGTTTATATTTTGCAAAAACATAACTGATCTTTGGTTATCTACACATGTTAAATTCACTCTTCGTAAAGCCAGTAAACTAACGCTGTATAGCAGTTCACAAGAACTTGGTTATTTATCACTTGTTAAGAAATGAGGTTTTGTTACATCTTACAAATTAATAAAAGCTGGTATTTGCAAAACTAAATTCAGATAGCTGTTAATTATCTGATACATTGGTTGACAATTGGAAGTACATGTCTGTTCTTCCTTGATTTTCACATCATTTGAGATAGGATGAATCCATGCTCCCACCGGTCGACTATGCTTTTTGTCAAACCATGCGACTAAGGATGCCACTATTGGATTTTCGGGGGAAAGGTTGCATTTTCCTAAGCGGGAAATTATTGCTTTCCCTGTACATGTTGCCCAATGGTATAGGCTTTATCAACAATTGATCAATTATTTTTCCTGCTGTCTATTGTACTCAATATAATATGACCCTGCCCATTCTCCTCTATGAAACACTTGCACTCTCAAATGTGCAGTGTGTATTCTCTCAAGACTGAACTTCTATATGCTAGGCCTCCCAGTTGAACCCAAGTTGTTCCTACCAACTGCTGTCTTTATGAGATCATTAAAACCGAAAGGTTCTAGTTTTCCTAGTTCTTTCGAGACCCAATCACCTCATCTGTCTCTCATAAATAAAATTTCAAGAGACTTTTTACTTTATGAATTTCTCGTTCTGTCGTTCATTTTTTCTATACATCTCCTGGAGTCCATGATATATATTATGCATGCATCTTTTTGATTGACCTGGGTGCTAGAATCACTGAAAACAAATTGGATTAAAAGGGAAAGTTGCTCTAATTTTCACTAAAATGCTACCGTAATATGGGGTGAATAGGGACACAGGGGTGAATCGGGACAAGACAGGGATTTGTATTATTTCTTCAAACATCAACCACTTCTACTCAACCTAGCGAATTTATTTTTGGCAAATGTATAGCACACATACCACCGCATATTGTGATAAAATTTCATACTTCTAACTGCAGGCAGTGAGGAGCTGCAGCACCTTAAACCTGGCCCTGCATAATTTGAATTTTAACATTCTGGTCAAAACTTTGCCCATTTTTCAAAAAATATAAACACCAGAGCCATCAAACTTGCAGGAAGCTTTTTTACAAATTTTAAATGGTATCAGCGAACCAGAATAGTAGACTAGATGTGGGATGATGTTTGTTTGGTCATGGGTTAAGATCCAGGTCAATGGCAAAGTTTCGGGAATGATAAAAATATACTCCACCAATTTTCATTTGAATGTGCTGGCATGGCTTTTTGATAAATATTATTGAACTTGGCATCATTTATTATGGATTTAGTCCAGAATTTGTAATCACCTGCAAAATTAGCAGATAACTACAGTTTTTGACAGTTTTCTGTCATTTACCACATTTTTTATAATATGTATATTATCAATGGAAATGGTATCAGACTTTCCTCAAAATAAATATTTTGCATTTTAAAGATGTTTTCTAATGTTTAGTCATTAAAAGCAATCACTTAAAGAAGTTAGGAAGTATTGATTGTTGAAATAATGGAGTGTCCCGATTCACCCCAAACTGTGGGGTGAATTGGGACAGTGGTTTTTTGGGCCCTAGGCCTTGGTAATTTAAGATATCATTTCAAGCTCCTATGGAAAGTTAGACCTTCTACTGGGACACGATTTGACACCATATTTCGGTTTCTGAGTTGATTTTTGTCCATTTTATCACAGAAAAACGGCCAATTCTGTCCCGATTCACCCCATATTACGGTACTGAAAAAAAAAAAAAAATGCAGAGATCTCGTTTAAAAATGAAAGACAAACTGATTTGAGCTGCTTGTCTGTTTGCTGAAATTCAATGTTGCATTGACAAACCTAGTTGAGATTCCTAATTCATTGCCTTCTTAAAGCTTTCGAATTCCTGTGCTCTGTTCATAACATTTTGAAATTTCTCACAAACAATCCACCCTCTCCCTTCACTTTTCCTTTGTTTCCTTGCTTTTTGTTGCTTCTGAATATTCTGCAAAGTGTTGGTGTCACGTAAATGTGTCTGGTGGAGAAAACTGTCTGACAGGAAGTGTTTCCAGCATTAATCCAATCTCTGTCGGAAGTGGTTAAGCCCCCTTGTGGGTGGTGGTTGTAACAGCCCCGACCAGGTTGTTGTGGATTTGAAAGCTCCCCAACTGGCCCTTTAATGAAGTGCAGCTTTGCCAAGCTTTTGTATTGTACTTAACTGGCAGCCTCATTGTTACCATGTGCATGTAGCTCCTTACCAAATAAACTGGTCAGTTCTGGTGGGTAAATGTGGTCTCTCTATACTTTGTTTGTAATTTCCATACAGTGTCATGTATTTCTCGACTCGGCCAAATAGACCTATTAATTTTTCTTTGAGGGATAGAGTTCTGTCTCACATTTCATGTAGTGAGACAAGGAAATGGGTCATGTCTGTAGTTGTTTGGTTGCAAGAGTTCCTTTGCCTCAATGAGAGCCAAATTATACTTTTATGATAGCTTGTCTGAATGTCTGTCAATATCTGGTATGACATCAAAACACCGTATTATCATCCTCTTTCAGAGTCTCGCTCTTCTTACCCTATTGTTTGCATAAGGCGTCCGGTGGGCAGATGTAATGGTGAATTAATAGTTTTATGCATTAAAAAATTTGGATCAAGTTATATTTTAATGGAATTTTGATTAAAATTGGTCTTTATGGGGGGGGGGGCTGGGTTTTTATTGATGGGTGTGCTTTTAATACAGAAAATACAGTATTGTAATGCCATTGCATTCTAATGAATACTGACAAATATAGTCAAATCTTGACTGAGCATCATTCTTTGCTGTCCCCTAAATACGCCACTGCAAATTGGTATGAAACAGCCAACCAGAAATGTTGACAGCCGTTGACAGCAAAGAATGCTCAGTCAAGATTTGACTATATTTGTCAGTATTCATTAGAATTTCCGCACCCTCTCAAGCTGGAAATCAACCTGGGGAAGATAGGAGAAGCCAAATTTTGGAGCATTCAAATTAATTTTCATCTTATCTTACATGCATGTTATTAGATTTTGAATTTCTTGCTCTTGCAGACGCCCCCTTCTTTTTAGACTTTAGGAACTTATCCAATCACAAGCAACTTATCCAATCAGTTTTCAATATGAGTCAGCATTTCTTCCTTAATTGGACTTCATACAGACTTTCAAATCTCATGTATCTTTTCCTTTGCACGAAGAATGTTGATGTCAAATTTGACTTCTCTGTCAAATTTCACTCATGTATCCACCTAAAGGCGTTTTAATGATCTACGTGACTATGTTTTGAGAATTTTGCTCCGTCTACTTCTTTTTGTGAGACATACCGTACCTGCCATCTATTGTCATACTTTGGCTTGTCTACTTCAAAGAGATTTGAAGAATGTTGGATCTGGTGTTAGTTCCCTTTTAAGACAAGAAAAAGGGCTTAGTGGTATTATAAAGCAAAAAGTACAAGAAAGTCCCCTTTTCTTGTCAGACTTGTGTTCCTTCCCTGCACGTAACATCACCTGTGGTGGATCCACAGTGCATGTCTTGCTGGTTTCTTATACATCTATTAGTGCATATAATCTGACCTCAACAGCAGCATGGCTGTACTGTGTCTTTTGATTAACTTCTTTTTCCAAGTTCTTTAGAGACAAAGTCACGTCATCTGTCTGTCATGAATAAAATTCAAGAGACTTTTTTTTGTGAAAATCTCATTCCCTCTTCATAGATACATCTCCATGATACGCATCTTTCTGATTGACCTGGGTGCTAGAATCACTGAAAGCAAATTTGATACAAAGGGAAACTTGGCTTTAGTTTTTAGTAAAATGCTATAATTAATAAAAAAAAACACCATCAAAATCACAATAGAGAGAGCTTACTTAAAAAAGGAAGGACAAACTGATTTGAACTGCTTCTTCATTTGGTGATATTCAATGTGTCATTTACAAACTTAATTGAGGTTCCTAATTCACTGCCTTCTTAAAGCTTTCGCATTCCTGTGCTCTGTTCATAACATTTGGAAATACCTCCAAAACAAACCATCCTCCCCCTCCACTTTTCCTGTTTTCCTCGCTTTTTGTTACTTCTGAATATTCTGCAATTTCTACAGAAGTGTTGGACTGTTGGTGTCACATAAATGTGTCTGGTGGAGAAAACTGTCTGACAGGAAGTGTTTCCAACATTAATCCAACCTCTGGCGGAAGTAGTTAAGCCCCCTTTTGGGCGATGGCTGTAACAGAGCTTGGCTGTTGTGGATTTGAAGGCTCCCCAACCAGCCCTTTAATGAAGTGCAGCTTTGCCAAGCTTTTGTATTGTACTTAACTAGCAGCCTCTTTCATCCCATGTACATGTTGCTCTTTGTCAAATAAACTGACCAGTGCTGGTGAGTAAATGTAGTTTCCCATACAAATGGGTGGCTGAGTGGTATGGTGGTATAGTTCCCGCCTGCCGCAGTGAAGGTGTTTGTCTGCACGAGTTTGAAGCCAGGATGTGGAACCCGTAATTTTCAGTAGACCTTTATGACCAAAATCCCAGCTGGATGTCGTTCGGATGATATGTTAAATTTCCAGCCCTCTGTATCAGTGTCTGTGCTTCGCAAGTAGAATATCCCTCGCATGGGGTAAATGTGAGAACTATCTATCTGTCTATCTTTTCTTCATCTGTCATTTCGTTGCCTCTAAATAGCCCCCACTGGTTCTGATGGGGCGTATAACACAAACTCACTCCCTCATCTGTGATTTCCATACAAATTCATTACAGTTTTCTAATATTTATCTTGTCTCCCAATGTCTGGGATGTTGCTTCATGACACCCAAACACAGTATTACCATCCTATGTATAGCAAAGCTGCTATAACATTTCCTCTTCAGAGTCTCACTCTGCTTGCTACATGCCTTTTGGGTGGCTTTGGCATAGTTTTGGTGATTTCCACTGAGTGCCCAAATTCAATCGAAAAAGTGTTAAACAACTCCTTGCTCCAAGGTTCAAAGACTACTGACAAATGGTCAAATCTTGAATGAGCATGCTTTGCTGTCAATGGCTGTCATAAACTCATAATTGGAAGTCTCATCCTCTCTCGGAATTATCAAATTTATGAAGGCTATGTAAATGACTGTAACGGTTTTGCATCTTCTGTTTTCCGTTATCTTTTGGCATACCATTTTCCAAGTTTTGGATGTTGCGAGATGTTAGTCGCGAAGCGCTTTTAAATCAATCTTCCTTGTTGGTCTCAATCGGTTACTTCCCAAAGTGAAACAAAATCAACCTTTTCAAGAAACGGCTCCCAATAGCTGGCATCTTATCTCAAATTACAAATAAGAGTTGTGGTTTGTTGTTGTGAAGGGTTTGTATTTCCAAATTTCTTCCATTATCATTTGATTGCCTCCTGTAATTGCAGATTTTTAGGGTTATTTGTGTAATTGTGTATTTCTGTAATTGCATATTTCCATGTGGTTAGGAAATACATGAAACTGAATTTGTTTTGGAGAAGCCATGTGATTGCATGTTTGATCATCATAATTGTCTGATGATTCAAAAAGCCTTTTTTGAAATGGGCCTACTGCCGCCCATTTCAATCCGTGCTCTTCAGCTAGAATGGGTTTCAAAATTTCTTGAATTTGTCATTTGTCTCGCATTGTCTGCAAATCGGCAATGTACAGCGTGGTCTTGTGGTTTGTACAGACTGCACTGCATGACAGAGTCATCTACTGACAATTTGACAAATTCTAGCTTTTCTGTTGATTTTGGTTATGATATCAAAAGAAATTTGGAAGTTATTAAAAGTTTCATTTATCATAAAGTACTTCTTTCTGGATATGATTTCTCCCCATAGGTTTCTTCCATGTTCTTCGGGTCATAGAACTGGTACTCTGAGGGCTTAACACATACAATGTGTGGAAGACCGGATGTGCCATTTCGTATATTATGTATATATGATGTTACTTTATATTTCTCCTTTGGTATATTTCTTTCTTAGTGGTATTACATGGTTACTGATATCTTAAGGTGACTCAACCGTGGTACACTGCACATAACTTCTGAGCAGCCTGGTTGCCTAGCAACATAGCGTCACCACTGCTGCAGGCCCTGAAACAGTTGTGACGTTACCATTTTCTGCTCTCTTTTTTTTAACAGCATGGCAGCCAGCAATTTGCTATTTAAACGAGATCTAATGCAGCTAGAAGCGTAATTATTATTTTATTGAATGCAGTAACACCTACTCTATGCTAATTCAAAGTTTCAGCTTCTCGTCTTTATCAAAAGAATTTTCTCAACTAAATTCAGTCAACGGTGTCTAAAATTGTCTTTAATTCTTTAAATTGACATTGGCCTAGTCATGGTACTGCTGTTAAAAAACGACTGGGTGAATTTTTTTTATTTTTGGCCATTTGTTTGACAATAACTTGTTCTTGATATATGCAAATTTAAAAAAAAATCTGTATGATCGTTTTCCTAAAATTTGATTACTGCCAAAATTGATGCATACAAAATCAGCAATTAATTTGTGTATTGGTGCCCTTTGAGCTCTTACAGAAAAAAGTATTTTAACCTTTTTCTTCAAATTTGTGGCAAATGTATTGGTTTACATCCATGGGAAGACATTTCTGACGCTTTTGTGTGACAAACTGCATGTAATCCTATATCTGTGGTACATAACCAAAAACTCAATTTATGACTTTTAAGCAGTCATCAGGCCAAACATACTGTTGCCATGGCAACAAAACGAGTCGGTGAAATTTTTTTGTTTTTCATTTTTGAAATGTATGGGTCCCATAGAGTACCTGTGCAAAATTTTAGAAAAATCTGTATGATCAAACCACCATGCTTGAGTCACCTTAAAAATCGCTTGATTGGGTGATTAAGCTATGGGATATATTTTACGAGCTCATAAAAGGCACAAACGACCGGAAAGTTACAAACGACATTTGAAATATTCATAAACATCATTATGGCAGAGACGAAGATATTGTTCACGAAATATGATGCTCATTTTCGCCATTGAGGTTGAAGGGTGTCTTTCATAATTTGGAAAGTTGTGCAGAACAAGTTGTTAAAAAGTAGAATGATGAATATGTTTTTGCACAGGAAGGTCATGCTCATCATTGCTTGGGAATATTTCAATACTCCGAAGGTTCCTTAAACTTTCTTTGGTCTTGGTCGCCTTAAGGTGACTCAAGCATGGTGGTTCGATCATACAGATTTTTCTAAAATTTTGCACAGGTACTCTATGGGACCTATACATTTCAAAAATGAAAAATAAAAAAATTTCACTGACTCGTTTGGTTGCCATGGTAACGGCATGTTTTGCCTGATGACTGCTTAAAAGTCATAAATTGAGTTTTTGGTTATGTACCACAGAATAAAGCATTACATGCATTTGTCATACAAAAATGTCAGAAATATCTTCCCAAGGATTTACACCAATACATTTTCCATAAATTTGAAGAAAAAGGTTAAAATACTTTTTTCTGTAAGACCTCAAAGGGCTCCAACCCACTAATTAATTGCAGATTTTGCATGCATCAATTTTGGCAGTAATCAAATTTTAGGAAAACGATCATACAGATTTTTTTTAAAATTTGCATATATCATAAACAAGTTATTGTCAAACAAATGGCAAAAAATAAAAAAATTTCACCGAGTCATTTTTTTACTGCAGTACCGTGACTGTGCCAATGTCAATTTGAATAAATAAAGACAATTTTTGACACAGTTGACTGAAATTAACTGAGAAAATTTTTTGGATAAAGCTGAAAAATTATAAATTGAAATGACTTGTTATTAGGCCTTGTTGGTGTTTTGTTGCTTCAGAGTATTAAATTCTCTCAGGGTATACTTACTTTTGAGAACAGTAATTTACTGTAAATGTTTTGCCCATATCTTGGTTTTCATAGTTAATATCTTGTAAGAGTGAATGAAACGTACACTCTCTGAAGACCAACAGTTGGTCTGTTGCCCCTGTTGTGACTTGAGTCTGGCATCCAACTTGCTCGTCGGCATCAAGCAAACATCAAATCACTGTATACATAGCCTATGTTTCAATTGCACCAGTTACTGCATGTCGAATAATTATATTAAGGTGTTCCAAACTTTGTTCTCATAAATGACATCACAACGGGCTTTATCCATCACACAATTCACATTGACGTGAACTGTCAATTTGTCATTGGGTAAATTGTACTTCAGTGATGAGTGCATCCTGTGATACATTCAGTGACTTGTCCTGATAGCATTGCAAGTAAAGGATATTACCTCACGAACTACTCATGAGTCATACAGAATAACATGGCAAGAATAGGGAAATGTCCTCTGACTCCTCACAAGGAACAGTCCAGTGCACTTCTGTAAGCACTAATAATTCGTCGACATAGTGCTGTAAGATATATAGTGTCAGGTAAAATTAGAAGTGTGTGTTGAACTAATTGAATCACGTTCCTGGTAAAATGTACGGCACGATCTGTTGTAAGAATTGATTAATCTCATGATCTAGTCATCATGAATGATGGCGAATACTGCCTCTGGTTGAATATGATACTGTGTTCTGACAGGTCCAATTTGTAATTTATCAGATTAAGTAATTCTGATTGCCTTCCATAAACATCCTGTGGACTCAAGTTGACATCACTTGACAGGTGACCCAATTCGCAGAGAGAATTGTTATTTTTGGCATACTTGTTAATGAGTTGTTATGACAACTAGAATAGTTATTTATGTTATCGTACGAATGATGCAAGCAGTTGCTTCTACAACAAATTCAATGTTAGTACATTTGGCCTATAGGCCTATAAGTATTCACTCTTTCTGAATTTTTAGTTGGTCTGTTTGATCTCTTTACATTAAGTATATACCATGAACTACTAGGCCTAAATCAGTGGTCTGAATCGAAATACTCAACAATTTTCACTGAATTAAACCTTGAAACAAAAGAAAATATGGTCCAACAGATATCCGGGGGTCATCCATGAAGCCCAAAAACAGCACAGCAGTGCCCAGCCAATTGCTTTCCACAGATTTGCCTTTGCAGAGCTTTGCCAGGCCTTGTGGTGATGGGTGAGAGAGCAAAGTGATGTTCTTCTGGTTGAGGGGTTGAAGTCTTTGACCTAAATTAGAATATTAGGTTTAAGGGCAATCAGGAGGGACAGGTCTGCACCTGCTTCAGGAGTAGCCTGGGGTGCTAGCCTGGTTTGGATGCCATGATGTGTTCTCCGAGTGATGGAGGACTTCTTTTTGAGGAATGAGGTTTGAATGGGTTACCAGATGATCTTTCTCTCCCTTTCTGTTTTCAGTTAGTTTTTATCCCGTTGTATTTCACTAAACTTTTGTGTAGCTTTCTGTTTCCTGAGGATCTCTCCTTTAAATGTCTGAAGCTGAATTTACATGGCGAGTTATGTTGAATTAGAGTTGTATATATATATCATACACCTTTTTTTTTCAAGAAAGTGTGCAGATGATTGACACTCAAAGCAGTTTTACTTCTGCTGATTTGGCTCTCTGCACGTTTCGTTCTTTGCAGAAGATCTTATTCTTTTGTTTACTGTGTACTAATATGTGATTGGCACGGCCAAGAATTCGCCCAGTGCCATTTGATGATAGTACTTCTGGGAATAGAGAAATATCTGTGCTTTCCAAAGTGGGGTCTTCCATTTCTGCACATGCAGTGCATTGCAGTGGTTCTATGAAAACACTGATTTGCGGAAGTTGTAAACGCTGGTTTGCGTAACATTGGCATGAAACATTTGATATTTTGCACTTGGTGTGATCAATACAAAGGATATTAGGAACATTATGGAACAAATTCAGTTGCTACTGAAGGATATTTAAGGTAAGGGTTACTCGATGCATGGTAAACTACTCACTTTATGACACATTTCGGGTTTCGCATTTACAGGTGGTTTTATGTGGTGTTCATCTTTGTGGGTCCTGTGACAGATTCTGTGAGGCCCGGTTACGCTAAGTTTGTTCAAAGATTGTAGATAGACAGATAGGCCTTAATAGACCTACATTCAGGTAGGTATGGTTAGGTACTGGCTTAGATTGATCAAGTGATGTGCTGACTTGAATGCAAAATTTTGAGGAAGTAATTGAGAATTGTGCCATGTTGAAAGGTAGCATTTCATTCAGTTGTAGGATAGCATAAGTCTGTATCAGTCAATACTCACGTAAAGACGTGTGGGCCCCAGGCAGTTGTCATTTCTCTGATGATATCAGGTTATCACAAACCTCACTGACCGGCTATATCTTTATCTGGCCCATTGTGATGGTCAGTGTTGTTTTGGCAGTTGTGAATGGGCTGTTGTTACACATGGCTTCTGGTGACCATAACCATGAATTGAGCTTTATATCATAACCTTTGTTACTACTGTCAGTAAAGTTCTTGTGGTACATTTATGGAACCAGTTCAGCCAGGTAACCAATGAACATTTACTTTTTATTCACTTCAGTAACGTAGGTGTATCAGAAAGTTAAAATGTAAGTTTGAAGTTTCCAACAAGAAAAACTTAATTTCAAAGTATATAATCATTATTATTGTATTGATAGAAAAATAATGAGACATATCCAGACTAAATAATAATTTTAAAAGTACAACATATGTTACTGTGGCTGTTGCTGAACTTTTTCCTCTAGACATCAATAAGATTTGGTTGAAATAAACTTATAGTCAAGTCATTTTTTTGTGGCAGTAAGGTTTTGGCTGATAATTAAAAACATACCTTACTCTTGACAAAAATACTTGTCTCATCCTTTTCCTGACACCTTGACCAAATAGTTTCATAAACATTTCAAGGTATTTGCATCTTGTAGTCCTGGTTTTGAGGTAGTCCCATAGGAATAACATTGCTGTCAACACAGCTCAAGAAGCCATTTTCTTCTACTGCTTCTATTGCTGCTGTTGTGACGTCAACATTGTTTCAGTGATGTCATAGAGCCAACAATGCTGATGACGTCACAACAAAAGGCTAAAAATAGCCCTAAATGTGCTGAAGAGTAGCAGCAATTTAACATTGTAAGTGCCTGAATGATAAAGCTGGGGGATTAGGGGACATCAATTTAGTCCAAATCATGTTTGGTCATGGTGTACTCACCCTGATAATCCAAAAATTAAACCTCAGACTTAATCATGGATTGTTTTATTGGCTAAAAACTTACTGCCAAAATAAAATGTCTTGACTTTTTTTTTTTTAAGTACGAAGTGTTGCCATGGACTTACAGGTGATTTCATTAGTACGCGATTCTAAGATTCTAGACACACCAAATAAATAGCATTTTTGCTTAATCTGATTGGTTTAGGAACAACAGAACATCACACAGCCAATATAGCAAATGTAGCAAGTGCATGTATAGCATAGATTCCTCCCAGGCAACTGTGATTGACTAGAATCGCGTGGTAATGAAAACACCTGTAATATTTCACTGTGAAATGTAAGCATCAAAATTCTGTCATTTTAGAATCAAGAAGTTTTGCAGCAAATTGTCAGCAATCAAGACCTTTCCAGTGACAAATGACTCCTCTTTTTATCAACTGGAGCTGTGATTATTTTTCTCCATCCAGTGTGGTTATTGCTTGTTGCCATGATCCATCTGTGATATGAATGTGTGATTTTAATAAAGATTGAGCTGCTTTGTCTGCAGAGTGTCAAGCTTTTTACATAATCAACACAAAGATAGAGATAAGAAGCGATGTCTTCTGGGATTCCGGTTCTATTCTGCCATGTTGGAATGGCTGGAAAGTGTAAGTATGTAAATTGTAATTGTGGCATATTGACTTCCTTTGGAAGAGTACTAACTTACCCATGCTTTTGGATGCTGATTATTACTATATTACTATAAGATATTCATTATTTATTGAATAATTGAGTTGCGATGAAATGAAATTATTACCCAGAAAAAGTTATATGTTTTCTGTTATTTTTCCTGCAAAGGCAGATGATGCATCTGCACATAGAGCATCTACACATGATGAAATTAAACACATGCATAGGACTAATTGTCCAAAGACCATAATTTTACCAATGTCCATGTCATGTTGATCATCCTTTCGTTGAAATGTTAGTTTCGTTTCGATTTTCTTTGTCTATCACTATTGATTGGTCCATTCGAAACATTTATTTCTTAGTACAGTTCATTAAGTGCTCATATGTGAAACATTTTCATGCTATGGATGGATAAGGAGAGTACTTAGAACCTTTGAACTTCAACCATTTCTCTCTGGAGGATATGTGTCCAATGCACACCTCGATCGTAGCTTGTGACGTTATGTATATAACGTCACCAACTATGATCGAGTTGTGCATGATGTGTCCTTCATTTGCTTCATACATCATATAGCCATGTGAGTTATGCGGCATATAGTCACATTAGTTACTCTGCTGAAATGCATGAAGCAACATTAGTTACTTTGTGGAAAGCTTTATTCGATCTATATTAAGCTGAGGAAGAGCTCTCTTGAGGAGGCTTGGAGTGGTCAGGCTTTCTCCCTAAGTTATGGGCAATAAAGACCATCATTTGTGAGCTGAACTGTCAGCGGATTTGGTTGTCGAAGAAACATGGTATAAGTAATTGGTTTAGTGGACGAGAGTACTCCATTGAAAGACACTCCATACTGAGTGTGTATGGCTCAGGAAGATGTATAGTAATCTTGTTCATCTTAAGTCATGCCTGAAAACTTAAGATCGTTGAAGGAAGGTCGGTGTTCTCACAATCTATTTCACCTAATGGTCGCCCTCATGGTAGCCATGTTTAGTCTTGGAGAACCTCCTGTTATGTGTGAATCAATGTAAATGTACGTGATTTGTGACAAGCAGTCTTGGAGATCAGCCTGATTGCTCAGCACATGGTCTTCTGGCCACGCAATTGCTAGGGTCGATACTATTGACTGGCTTTATGATCTTAGAGTCTGGAAACCATCTCATTTGAAGGAGTTTTTTTTTGCCCTCCTGGTGTGATTATTTTACACTACTCAGTCTACTGAGAGCAGTCATATCAGGCTCGTTCTATATATCAAGTGTTGCTTATACTTTTTCTGTGAAGTTTACCATTAGAGATACAAGTGGCATTGTTTGGAAAACAATTGAATAACATTTTACTCAAGCATTTGAATCCGGGGACAAAAGTGGTCTGTATCTTTTCATAGGACTATCTTCCAGTTACCCCTATTGTGTGTGTCTTTGGCATCATCATGTGGCAAGAATAGGTTCCTCACCTCAATACCGTAGTCTCTGCAATTCCTGCTGTGTAAGCATACAAAAAGTATTTGTGGCAAAGCTAGTCGTAACCTAAATATTGTCAAAAGAATGTCAAATCGAATACAAGGTAACCTAAATATTGTCAAAAGAATGTCAAATCGAATACAAGGAAAGAATGAAAGAACTGCTTTAATTGATGCTCTTGTCACATCTCAATTTAATTACTGTCCACTTGTGTGGCATTTTTGTCTGAAAACTCCTTCAAGTCTAATTGATTGTATTCAAAAAAGGAGTCTTAGGTTTATTCTTGATGATAAAGATCACTTACTGGATTTGAAGGATATGTTAATCAAATGTAGTAGGAGTACTATGGTATTGGGACGACTAAAGAAAATTGCCTTATTTATGTATAAATGCTTTAATGACATGAACTTACCTTACCTGAATGAATTATATAAACAAAAGGAAACATGTTATCTATTAAGGGATAGTAAAAGAGTCTGTATCAATAAGTATCAGACTGTCACTTATGGTTACAGGTCTTTGCTCTATGCTGGGGCTAAATTGTGGAACTCCATGCCTTGTTATATAAAAGATTCTGCCAACGAACATGAGTTTAGAACAAAATTGTCAGCTTGGAAGTGTACTGATGAATATTGTGATAACTGTGCTAATTATGTATTCCACTAGTCATGAAGGTGATAATTTTTGCTAGTCAGGTCTATTTATATATATACATGTTTTTAACTGCTCTGTATGTCTCTGTAATTTATGCTTTTAATTTTTTTTTTATAATTAATTTATAATTATTTCTATATTGTTTGTTATGTTTTTACCACTCGAAAACCAGCTCATAGCTGATGTTTATTGTTTATTGTAATCGAGTTTAAATAAAATTTATTCTTATTCTTATTCTTATTCTTCTTAATCTTTGCATATACACAAGACGTTATCATATATTTTGGAATGGGAGAGCTCCAGAATCCATTGTCTTGAGGCTGGACCAACTTCCATTATGTTTTCTTTTGAAATTGCTGTCATACAGGTGATTGTCTAACTCTGCCAAAAAGGTTGTGTTCAGTGGCAAAGTTTTGCATCTCAAGCCTGAAAATTGCATACAGGTATAATATATCCGAAGTATATATTATTGGCCTGTTTTATGTGTGTAATGACTTCCATTTGCTTTGCCTAAATGATGGGAAAAAGCGAAGAAGGATTGGTCTCGGGTGATTGTCAACTTTGAACAGATACTTCATCTTAGTCACAAAACAACTTTATTTGTTTTGGGAATAACTAAGGCACTACAGTGTTCAATTGGATCAGTTACAGATTTGGATACTTTCGCCAAACTGGAACATCAAAAGGCCAATCAAAGGATAACTGAAATCTGGCTTCTCTTGTCTTTATGCATTGATCTGGTTCTTTGGCAAATTGGGCAAGCTGTGACTGGCACAAGCAAAGCCTTCCAATGGAGTCAAAAGGCGGTTATGATTGAATTTTGAAGTAGCAAATATTGTCAACTTTGAAAAAATAATTTTGATTAAAATCACAATATTTGTTTAGGCAATATCCAATGCAGTGCAATAAGCAGTCTGCAACTGATAGACTCTGACAACCACCTTACAAATTTGAAGTATGCAGGTGAATCAATTGAAATCTAGGTCAGTGCAAGAGCTGCATTGTAGAACTTCAGCAGAACTACACTGTATGCTGGACTGATGAGAAATGCATGTATCTCTGGACCTTAAATACAGCACCTCAAGACATTTTTAAAGTGAAAAAGCGCAGCTTGCTCAATCACGCTAACTGGTTGTGTGTAGTCTGCTTACAATCCTGTCACTTTGATGTGGAAGTGGTATTCAAGATTTGCTATAATGTTTGCCACACTTTTGATAAACACACAAGTTTTTTTTATTCTCTTTTTCTCCCACTGTTCCCTCCATAATTGAATCCTAACATAACAGCCTTTTGATTGTGTTGGAAAGTTTTAAGCATCCGGGAGTCACAGCTTGCCCAATTTTTCAAAGGTTTGATCAATGTGTGAACAAAAAGAGAAGATTAATTTGAGTAATTCTTTGATTGGTCCCCCTCTTGATGGTTTATTTGTCAAAGATGTCTGAATTTGAAACCGATCCAATTGGATATTGGCAAGAAGTCTTTGAGTGATGTGGATATCCTGACCAAATATTGAGACTATGTGATCTGGCATGAACGCTACTATGACATCCTTGTGTCTACACTGATTTCACATGACATCATTCGATGGATGTACTGACTGACAACTTATGCTTCATTTGAAAGGGAGGGAAGCTGATCAGTGCACAAGAAAATGAACACACTGCAGTCAGTGATGTTGAAGCCTTGACCCGGTATTCTCAGTGCTAATTTTTCCTGCTGGGTACTTGCTTTGTCCCTGCCAAAGTCCTGAAATCGACCTTCTAAACAAATACTCATGCATTCTAAACAAATACTCATGCAGCAATTGTCTAAAAGACAGCAATTGCAGCATGCGCTGTATTGGATTCCTGGGAGCAAGCAGAATAAGTAGCACTTGTTGATATCCCATCTGTCAAGGGCAAATAGCTGCCTTTAACTGGGGGTTATGGACAATGAAGTGACTGCAGACTGTTTCCTTTCTGTTTGGTGTTCACAACATTCACAGGAACGCAGGCTCAGAAGTCCTTGATCTCAATCTACAATTGGTGATGCACACTGAACAAGAGATACTTGACTGTGATCAGTGTGATGTCAAGATTTTCATTCAAAAAAGCTCCATGAAATTCAGGAAATTGCAAGGATGAATTAACGTTTTCACTGCAAATAAGCTCTTCCAACAATCGGGAAGGGAAGAAGTTAAAATCTTTGTTGATCAGTCATTCAAAAACAAGTGATAGGGCTGCTGTTCTGGAACAATTCACAGTTTTATCTAATTTTTTTGAATGATGAAATGTTGAAATTAATAGAAATGTGTTTTAAAATAAATTTCACCTTTGCAAAAAAATTTCTTTGGTAAATTTGCAAGGCAACCATACAGGCAATGTACTGAAAAGATTAATCTGGATGAAATTAGAAATTTAATACATCGGAAAGAAAAGAAGAACATTTTTCAACACAAGAAATTTGAGCTTATGCAGAGATTACAAGGATCAGACATTTCAATACGATTAGATGCTGTGAAGTACTTAGGTTTCCAGGTGAAGGTCTAAATATTTCAGTGCATTCTCATGAAAAGCACAACACTGAAGCAAGTGAAGTTGTCTTTTAAAACCATGTCACAGAAGATCGGATACACATTAGCAGAAAGTGTATTTATGAAGGATAACTTGGTTAGTGAATTGGTTTTGGTCAAAGAAATGTATTTTGGGTCTGCCAAATGTCTAATATTATCAGTGCGGAGACGATTGTTTGAAAGTAGGACAATTTTAAACGAGGAAAGGTTAATTAACACATGGTGCAATACCATGCAATAGATTTTTACCACGAAACGCTGATTTGGCACAAAATTGATTGAAGTTGTCAGCTTTCCATGCTCCTCAAATTGAACTCTGTGGCAACGTCAAGAATATCAGAATACTGTCAGTGCTAATTTGTCACAATATGCAAACACGATACAATTTAAATCCCATTACGCTGATGTTTTAAATCGACTGCAGACTGAAAAGTATTGATGAGTAGTGAAAAGATATCTCTACGTACGAAATCTATTTGATTCTTAAGTTTGGCTCCCTGGGGACTTACTTCATCAAAATCAATGACCATTTAATTCAAGAATTTCAAGTATATCAACAGGAAGCCCTTTTATCAACAGGAAGCCCTTTAAATAATTCCAATGATGTTTGTAAAGGTATTTTTCTCCTTGGGTATGATTTTCTTTCTGACCCAGTGTGTGGTGACTGCATAACATTTCAGAATCACACAAAGGAAATAATTGAGTATGATCGAGTAGGGATCAATCCCCGGATCATTGATGAATAATTAATGATATTACTGCAACTGATTATATATCTCCCTGTTGATATATTTATAAACATATATATTAATCACTGCACTTGACATCTCAAGTACATTTTTCGTTCAGTGCACGAAGGGAACTTACTTGGATGTTGAATTAATTTTTCAGCAACTAGGATAGTAGGAATGCAATAAAAATGATGTGAAATAAGTATCTCCTATTTGGCACCCAAAACTTTTTATGAACTATATTGCAATAACAATGCTGCCAGCCTGCCATGCAACCAAATATTATCTCTCTCTCTGTAATATACTTCATAAAAAATTTTGGGTGCCAAATAGGAGATGGTATTTGCTAAAACTCAGACCAGGCATGTCGTTTTCATGGAATTTGATATACTTTATTAGTGCTTATTGCACATTCAACTAAGTCAGCTGGAGATAGTAAGGCCGGAACCTGAGAATGGCAATATAGTCCTTTGATCCAGATAATTATTCAGCCTTCACACAAACCAAATTTTGTGGAAATGGCAAGTTGGCCTCACAGCTTAGCATGTTGACATTGCATGAAGTTCCTGTGAAACATACGTTTATTGAAGGGTTACTAAAGGTTCTTTGTAAAGTTTTAGAACAGAAGAAAGGTTGCACACACACCGCAGGGCCATTGCTTATGCGACTTGTCACATTGTTGCAGGGACAGCTGAACCATTGGTTGAAAACCTTGTTGCATAATTATGTTTAGGTAAGAAGATGGAAGAAAGTTTAATGACTTGCACACATTGCTAACCACACATTAATCTAAGTGGAACCATCAACAGATTCAACACCCACATCAAATCAGACTAGGTCAGTCAAGGTGTTGTTGGCACGCACCTTTCTCACTAGTACACTGCTCAGGCAATCACCTGTTGGTTTCCACAAATAAAACCTGGAGCAAGGTTGACCGTTACAGAACATGCAAACCAATTGCAATGTAAACCTTGTGGGCTTACAGCCTTGTTGATTGCTTTCGGTTTCCTTGTGTTGAAGACCAATTGCTGTATTCTTATGGACCACATAAGACCATCCAGCCAAAAAAAATTCATATTACCTTGAGATTCTTGTAAACTTTGTCAAGGTCATAAAATAATTGTGTTATAACTACTTTATGATAACTTGTGCTATAATAATAAAGTCTTGCATTCGTAGTCGCCCATGACCTGATATTTGGAGAAAAATGCATAAACAGAAGGATGTCCCTAACTCGAAGTGATTTCCTCAATATAGATTAATGAACTTGATGTTTGTGAGGCAATGTATACTTGTATGGAATTTTCTTAAGCCGTAGACGATTGTCATCTTTATGTTAGCTTTAGGGCTATGTATTATGTAAACTGTTATTAAATCATAATACTGTTTCAACTTTGAGTTGGCCTTTATGGTGAATTGCTTGACTGAGTCCTGTATAAATTTGAGTATGACATACTGCACATGTATATTTTTTCTGAAGCCACCTGTCCTGGATACTCAGAGATCATTCCAAAAACCCTGCACCGAGCCTGTTGCTTTCACAGATGTACCTTTGCAGCTTTTGGTGATGGGTGGGAGAGCAAAGTGATGTTCTTCTGGTTGAGGGGTTGAAGTCTTGACCTAAATTGGAATATTAGGTTTAGGGGCAATCAGGAGGGACAGGTCTGCACCTGCTTCAGGAGTAGCCTGGGGTGCTAGCGTGGTTGGGCTGCCATGATGTGTTCTTTGAGTGATGGAGGACTTCTTTTTTGAGGAATGAGTTTTGAAAGGATGGCTTAGATGACCTTTCCTTCTCTCCCTTTCTGTTTTCAGTTAACTTTGGTCCCTCTGTATTTCTTTTACTTTTTGTACAGCTTTCTGCTTCCTGAACATCTTTTGTTTGAGTCTGTAAAAAGCTGAATTTACATGGTAAGTAGTTGCAATTGGAGTTGCGTGTATATTAAACAACTTACCTTGTTACTCTGCAGTAACTTCTAACTAGTAACTAGTAGGACTATCAAAGAAAAACAGTTGACTGCCAATAATATAAGGAACTCCCGCTTGTCCAGGAAGAGAGATGTTTCACTGTAGATTCAGCAAGTCACTCTGTCTTCCTAAATACACATTGTATTGTGTTTACAGACTGGAATTACATTTTGGATGAGATTGTCAACTCAAAAGCAGGTAGAATGTCAAATACATTTAAAGTAGTTTTGAGAAATGACACAGAGGTGATGCACGTGGAGTACAATAGATCCAAGATTATAAATGGAATATTTCTGTGAGGGGCAATTTTATGAGGTTGTTCAGCATACTACAGATGACTTTCTTCACTGATCATTTCATTCTAGTGCAGAAACTTTGGCATTCTTGACTTTACTATTAATTTTGGATTAAAAATATTTCATTAGGAAACAGAGACTGAAAGAACTGAAGTTATAGGACTGGAGGAACTATAGTTATGTTACTAACACTAGTAGATACTATGTACATGCCTTGAACACAATAGATGTAATTGAAGAAGTAATATTGAGAATTTTCCCATGTGGAAAGGTTGCATATATATCTGTCAGTACCCACAATCCCACATAAAGACAAACCTCCAGGCAGTTGGCATTTCTCCGATGATATCAGGTTATCACAATCCTCACTGACCGGATATGTCTTTATCTTGACCATCAATCAGCATCTCTGGGTCCTTTCATCTTCCCATTGTGATGGTCATTGTTGTTTTGCCAGTTGTGAATGGGCTGTTGTTGCATTTGGCTTCAATAACCATTGCAATATAGCTGAGCTTGATATTGTAATGAACTGATAACATATATATATATATCATCTTCTCTATTGGAATGGTAGGCAATACTAGGCACAGTGACAGTGGGACATTTACAGAATCAGTTGAGATAAATTTTTGTTAACTTCAGCAAAGCAGGTGATCTCAGTGTTTTTAGACAGTTATGTAAGTTAATTAAAAAGTATAAAACAAAGTCATTCTATTACTGACAAAAATGAATGAGACATATCCAGACTAAATTATGATTTTACAAGTACAACATATGTTACTAAATTTTTGCCTTGAAATATAAGTTAATTAAGAAGTTAGTTACCAAATGTTGCCATGCAATTCAAAACACCGTCCTTCTACAAATGATGTCATCAAAGTTCTGCCATTATACAAGCAAGAGGTTTGCAGCAAATTGCCAGCAATCCATATCTTTTGAGTGACAAATGACTCCTCGTATTATCAACTGGAACTGTGATTATTTTTCCCCATCCAGTGTGGTTATTGCTTGTTGCCATGATCCATCAGTGATATGAATGTGTGATTGTCATAAAGTTTGAGACAATTTGTAAATTAGCTGCTTTGTCTGCACAGTGTCAAGTTTGTTACATAATCAACCCAATGACAGAGATAAGAAACAATGTCTTCTGGGAGTCTGGTTCTATTCTGCATTGTTGGAATGGGTTGAAGTGTTAAACCTTTTCCAATTTTGTTTAAACTGTAAATGTTTATCTTTATTGCACACTCTCTTACAATTTCTTACCATGGCTTTGCTCATTTTTTTGAACATCATCAAGCATGATGCAATTTATTTTTAATAATTTGGCCAATGAAGTCATCATGAAATAAGATCTTGCATAAATATAATGGTCTGTGCCTTCCGACATATTGATCTGGAATGTGATATGAAGAAATTTATCCTTGTTTGTCACGCAGCATTGTGTATTAATTACTGATTATTTTTCCTTGTTAAGTTTTTAAGTCGAGATATTTTTAGTGATTTTGAACTGATTCGTGATTATCTTGTTTTTTGTTTTTTAGACTATTTCATAATGTTAATTCTTAAATTGCTTGAAGCCTTGGAGGATTTTAAACATAACTCTGGTGACATCACTATAAATGAGGGTAACCTAGTTATTAAATTATTCCAACTGTTTTATGTTTGATCTGAATTGAGATAGATAGACCATGACAGTTACCAGGGAACTGTCATGGATAGACAGACCAACAGGCAGATAGATAGATTGATATATAGATAGATAAAGCACATCCCTTTGAACTTCAACCATTTCTCTTGGAGAATAAGCATCTTCGTCCCTCAGTCACTTGAGCACTCTATGCGTCATATAGCCATGCAAGTTACCCTGCATATAGCCACATTAGTTACACTGCTGAAAGCTTTTTTGGTCTATATTAAGCTGAGGAAGAGCTCTCTTGAGGAGACTTGGAGCGGTCATGCTGCTCCCTCTAAGTTATGGGCAATAAAGACCATCGTTTGTGAGGCGAACTGTCAGCGGATTTGATTGTTGAAGAAACATGGCATTAGTAAGTGGTTTAGTTGACAAGTAGTCTATTGAGACAATCTGAGCTCCACAAACATTCCATACTGAGTGGGTATGGTTTTAGAAGATGGTTATCTTGTTCATCTCAAGTCATGTCTAAACACAATAAACATCATTGAAAACGAGGATGATGTTCTCTTAATCCATTTACCAAACTTAAACATTGATTGTAGCCATCTTTGGTCTTGGAGATCAAACTGATTACTCAACACGTGGTCCTCCAGCCAAGCTATTGCCTGGGCGATATTAGGGACCTCTGCTGTTCCTGAGGTCGATACTATTGACTGACTTCATGATTCTACAGTCCTACAGTCTGGAAATCATCTAGTATGAAGCTTTTTCGCACTCCTGGTGTGATTCTTTACACCACTACGAGCAGCAAAGTCATATGAGATTAGTCCTATATGTATATTGAATGTGGGATATATCATTACAAAGAAAGTGGTAATGGTTGGAAAGGGCTTTTGAACTTGGACCAAAGAAGTCTGTGTATCTCCTCGTTTTGACTATTTTCCCGTAGCCCCTTTTGTGTGTGTGTGTGTCCTTGGCCTCGTTGTTGCTGTGTGGTCCTCCTGTCCAAAGTGGCCTTCAGAGTATATAAACACCAGATGTAGAGCCCCAATAATCTTATTATACCTTATCACGTGTGAAAGCTTAAAAATTAGATATTGCAATAAATTTTCTGGTATGTCCAATTTTTCGAGATTAGACTAAAATATGTCATTAAAGTTAAAGTAAAAATTGTTATGGTGCATTTGAAATTTTTCCTGAGGAGTCCAGTGAGTCTACTGCTAACCGTATTCAGTAGTTAGGTCATCATGGATGACTCACTTTATGCTGAGAGTAGCCTACAACACCTCAATACCGGGCTCTGCCAGTCCTACTATGCCAGTCCTACTATGCCAGTCCTACTATGCCAGTCGTACTGTGCCTAATCTGCGCATTGTGCAGGTACACAGGCTGTATAACCCTATGGATTAAGAAGCCTTCAGGATCCATTGTCTTGAGATGGACCAACTTCCCTTCTCTTTTCTTTGAAGCTCTCCATGAAAGGAATCATTAAAATGATGTCATGTGAACTTACGTAACCATAGTGACACGTACCTGAGCATCAAAGAGAGAATTGATGAGAGGAGAGAAGCAGATAGGCCAAGCAATTTGAAGATTGTGACTTCCTTGTGAGGAAGAAATTGCTGTCATACAGGTGATTGTCTAACTCTGCCAAAAAGGTCGTCGTGATCAAGTATTAGGGGCTGCAGCAGAGATGTTTATACAGTGCCATACAGCATATGATAGCAAAGGCCCACTTCAAGTGTGTGACATTTTGTCATTTCAGGGGATTATCAGCTTTGAATAGATAACAGATCTTGGGTTAGAATCACAATATTTGTTTTGGCAAAAGCCAATTGCACTGCAATATTCAATCGGATCAGTTACAAATTTGGATACTTTTGGCAAACTGAAACATCAAAGGGAGGACCAATCAAAGAATAGCTCAAATTTGGCATCTCTTTTCTATTTACCAATTGATTAGCTCTTTTGACAAACTGGGCAAGCTGTGACTTGTGGATGTTTGCAAGCAATGCAAAGCTTTCCAACTGAAGAAAGAAGACTGTTGGGATTCAATGGTTATTGGCAGTGTTATGGAGAGAACAACGAGAGTAAAAGGGAATCAAGAAAATGTTGTGTACCTTTTATTAAGGCTGGCTCAGATGCAACTTGCGACCATGAGGGAGCGGGCTACAGAATTTAAATAACTTAATGTTCAAAGGTGTCCTTTCTAAGGTTTCTGCAGACATGCATTTCTAATCACACCAGCACCGGAGCACAGCTCTGCTGAAGTTCAATGCAGCACCAGACGATAGGTTGACCTACGTCCAAATATGACTTAAAATTCACCAGTTTGGATTGCAAGGTAATTGTCAGGGCTGATGAGTGGCGTTTGGTACTTTATTGATGTACTGTGGTTATCCAGATAAAATATTGTTAGTCTGAGTCACCTGAAAATGGCTGACATGAACACTACCATGACATTCTTGTGTGTTCACTGATTTCACCACACTTCATATTCTGCTGTTGCAGTCATAGCACTGGTTATGCAAGAGAGCATCAGCAAAATCAAAATCATTTACTCCCACATTAATGTTGTGTTCCTGACCTACAGGAGAACGACTGTGTCCTGACCTGCCTGTCACTTAAAAAGAAGCCATATAACCACATAGAGTTAAAGTAAATCAGTAGTTTAGACCTATCCTATTCCTGCAAGAAGCCACCACAGCTAACTGCCCATAATTCGAAGTGGAATCATCAACACCCACATCAAATCAGACTGGGTCAGTCAAGGTGTTGTCTTAATGTGGCACGCACCTTTCTCACTTAGTACTCTGATGTGGCAATCACTTGTTGGTTTCCACAAATAAAACCTGGAGCAAGGTTGTCCATTACGGAACATGCAAACCAATTGCAGTGTAAACCTTGTGGGTTAGCTGCTCTGCAGATTCAGTACTTTTCCGTGCTGTTGGCCACACACTTGCCAGCGGATTCTCTATGTGGCTAATGGAAATTGTGTATTTTTGGCTACCAGTTAGCTACACATATAATATTCATGTCACTCAAATTTAGAAACTAATTTTCCACTGACCGGATATGTCTTTTAGGGAGCTCGGTGGTGTAGTGGCTAGCATGCTGGACTGCTGCGCCGGCGGCCCGGGTTCAACTCCTGACCGCGAGTTCCCAGCTGACAATTCAGTGCTGGGTAATTGATTAATTGGGTACTGTTGCCAGCAGTACTAGCCTAGTCTGGATGTCGGGGAGGTAAATGACACATGCCGTGGGCTCAACTGGAAATAAGTTGTACCATCCATTCCAGGTGGGGACTACCCACGTTAAATAAGAACACCTTTACCTTTACCTTAATGGCGTTTTGATTTCGCTATGCCAATCCCCTGAATCCACTGAGTGATTTGTCACATATGTTCCAGAGGTTCAAATGAAAATGATAAGCTTTTAAAATGAAGGATGTTGTTTCACTGTAAAGGGATATATTATGTGTTACTCTTCCTTCTTATGAACATTTGAAATACTCTGATAGATCCCTGCAGTAGTGAGTCCAAGAGGAGAGTAATGTTCTGCCAGTTGTTTAAACCAAAATTGGAATATTTGGTTCAGGGCAACCAGGAGGGACAGGTCTGCACCTGCTTCAGGAGTAGCCTTGGGTGCTAGGCTGTTTCGACTGTCATGTCGCGTTCTCCGTGTGATGGAGAACTTCTTTTTACTGCAGATTCACTTAGTATGCGTTTCTGTGGCCAGTTTCTTCACTGTCTACGTAGGATTTTCAGTTTGTCTGATTGGTCAATGAGTGATAAAACGTCTCCCTAATCCATATGTCGAATGTAGGAAGCTGTGAAAAATGTAATAATTCTGCTTCAGTGAGCAGCTGACTTTGGTTTGCAGGTCAACACTAGCACTCAAGGCTACTACAAAACACGTCTTCTGGATTTGATATACGTATTTATGATATTCAAATTAGTTTTATGCTACGTAATTCAGTGCTTCAGCAAATCACATGAAGTGCATTTGCTACGTTTTACCATCATTCTGCAGAAACTCATACTTCTTGAAATTGCAGTAAGCAATGGAGTTCGAATGGATGACCAGATGACATTTACCCATTGATCTCTATACACCTTTAGCTCTCTCCCTTTCTATTTTCAGTAACTTTTTGTCCTTCTCAGTTCAGTGTTTCTCTAACTTTTTGTGTTGCTTTTAGTTTCCAGGGCATATGGGGCATCTCTCATTTGAGTCTGTAAAGCTGAATTTGCAGGTATTGTGAATTGGTGATGTTTCTTGAAATTTATATATGTATATCTTACATATATGTCAATTATTTATCAACAGCGTTTATCTGCAGAAAAGTGCAGATGATTGGCAAATGTGTGCTTCATAATAAGCTGCCTGTCAATCATGTCTTTCAAATCCAGATTATCAGAGTGTAAACTGGACAAACACCTTTGGCACTAAGAACTCTGATGTCGATTAACTTTCTAAACTTTCAAGATTCCTTGTTACACTGCAGTAAAACTGTTGTTTGCAAATGAGGAACTATTACAGGTCCATGAAATGGCGGTAGATGTTTTCCTGTTGGTTCTGCAAGACACTCTGTCTTCCTAAATGCACATTCAGTGACACTGTATTGTGTTTGCAGACTGGAATTACATTGTGGATGAGATTGTCAATTCCAAAGTTGGCAGAATGTCAAATACATTCAAAGCTCTTTTGAGAAATGCCATCCAGGTAATGCATATAGAGTACAAAAGGCTTGGGTTACAAATTGAATGTCTGTACCCACGGGCAATTTGATGAGGTTCTTGAGTATACCTTCAGATGATTTGGCTTTCTGCGCATTTGGCTCATTTGCAGATACAGTCACACTCTTATATTTTCTGTGTGCTATAATGTTAACTTAATATGTCAACCACACAAATACAGCTGATTCAGTGAGTGATAAGAATAACATTGTGACTATCATGACGATGACATCCGTAATTTCAATTCAATAAGAAATTCATTCTGTGGAGCAGTGATGTATCACCCAGACTTACATGAAGTATATAATATTACATCAGATTAAAATTTGTAAAATAAATAGATGGAGGACAGATAGATCTTTATGTCTGTAGGTATAGGTAGGTCTTTTAATGGATCTAGATCACACGAAATTTTGACATGCAATTGAAGAAGTAATACTGAAAATTGTGCCATGTCGAAAGGTTGCTTTACATTCAGTTGCATATGTATAGCAGAAGTCTGTATCTGTCATAAGTGTCAATAACCATATAGAAACAGAGGAATTGTTGTATCACTAATGATATCAGGGTATCTCAACCCTCACTGACCGGATATATCTTTATCTGGCCCATCAATCAGCATGTTTGGGTCCTTTCATCTTCCCATTGTGATGGTCATTGTTGTTTTGCCAGTTGTGAATGGGCTGTTGTTAGTGCTTGGCTGCTGCCACCCATGGCATATAACTGAGCTTTATGTCATCACCTTCTCTATTATGACAGTAGATATGCTAGTTATAGTAAACCACTGGAAATGTACACTGGCTGTTTAAATAAGTTTACATTCATTCAGTACAGTATAGGTTATCTCAGTACTGACAGGCAGTTATTATCGAGTTCCAACAAGAAAAAATTCTATCAAAATGTAGATAATCATTATTATGGTATAGATTTTTAAAAAAAGAGACATGTCCGAAGTAGATATTTCGTAAGTATACAACACATGTTACTGTGGCTGTCAGCCTGTTACTGAATTTCTGGCTCGAAATATGAATTAAACTCTATTGAAAAAGTTTCTTACCAAGTGTTACTGTGGGCTTAACACCATATTCCTCTGAATTGTTGGAATAAAATTCAGTCATTCTGCAAGCAAGAAGTTTTGCCACGAATTGCAAGCAATCAAAATCTTTTGAGTGACAAATGACTCCTCATATTATCAACTGGAACTGTGATTATTTTTCCCCATCCAGTGTGGTTATTGCTTGTTGCCATGATCCGTCTGTGATATGAATGTGTGATTGTCACAAAGATTGAGGCAATTTGTAAATTAGCTGCTGTGTCTGTGTGGTGTCAAGTTTGATACATAATCAACACAATGAGAGAGATAAGATAAGAAACAATGTCTTCTGGCAGTCCGGTTCTATTCTGCAATGTTGAAATGGGTGGAAGTGTATTATCATGGTGCTTGATTGTTAAACCCTGTCCAATTTTATTTTAACCGAAGATGTTTTTAATGCTCAACCGCACGCAAACATACCACCTGAGACATCAACTATATAGCAGTATAGTGCATTTCAACAGTAATACTCATTTGATACGTATTCATTATATTTATTAAGAATTTGTTCTATAAAGTCTTCATGAACTAAACTCCTGCATAAATTTTGCAGTCTGTGCCTTTTAACATATTGATCTTGAATATGATGCGAAGAACATTTTACTGTGCATTAATTTAATGGTTATTATTATTCATGAAGTTTTTTAAAGTCAGTATGTTTTTAGTGATTTTCATGTGATTCGTGATCATCTGTTTTTCTTAAACCATTAAGTCATTATGTTAAACGTAAAATTGCTTTTCTGGCAACAATACTGCAGTGCACTTGGTATATTTGAAGGGAATAAGAATGTTTAAACATTGTCAATTTTATGTTGATGTTTAGATAGGGGAGGGTTGGTCCAGTGGTAATGTGCTGGGCTGCCAATCACTTGGTCCAGGGTTCTAATCCGGCTCTTGCTGGGTCACCTGGGCCTATGTTGGATGGCTGTTTTAATCATCCTTCACCTCATTGCAGTGTCCTCCTCCTATCATAATTAGCCTACCCAGTTCATAAATACAGGACGTAAACCCCAATAATCCATCCATCCATTAATGTTGAGGTAGATAGGTAGATATATAAGGAGAGTACAGCTCCAGGACCTCAACCATTTCTCTCGGAGGATGAGTGTCCTTCAATCGCTTGAGCATACGATGCATCATATAGCCATGTATGTAAGTTACCTACTGAGAGCTTTAGTCAGTCTATATAAAGATGAGGAAGAGCTCTCTTGAAGAGGCTTGGTGTGGTCAGGCTTTTCTCTCTAAGTTATGGGTATAAAGACCATCATTTGTGAGCTGAACTGTCAGCGGATTTGGTATTTGAAGAAGCATGGCCCGCATGTAAGTGATTGGTTTTCTTGACAAGTAGTCCATTGAGAAAATCAGAGCTCCACAAGACACTCTATACTGAGGTTGTATATGGTGCAGGAAAATGGGATAGTAATCTCATTCATGCCTAAGTACACTGATCATTGAAGGCAATCTCAGCATTCTCTCAATCTATTTTACCTCATTTCAAACATTTTACCCTCATCATAGCCATCTTTGATCAATGAAAACCATTGGTTATCAGTGAATCAGTGTAAATGTACGTGATTTGTGACAAGCAGTCTTGGAGATCTGTCTGATTGCTCAGCACATGGTCCTCCAGCCAAGCAATTACCTTGGCGATATTAGGGACCTCTGCTGTTCCTCAAGTCAATACTATTGACTCACCTTATGATCCTACAGTCTGGAAAATGTCTTTTATGATAGCTTTTTTGTTGCCTCCTGGTGTGAGTCTTTACACTACTGAGTGCAAAGTCATATCAATCTAGTTCTATGTATGCCAGTATTTTAGAAACTTTTTCTCTGGATGAAAGTAGAATTGCTGGATTAGGTTTGGATGATATTTTATTTGAGCAGT
Source organism: Platynereis dumerilii (assembly GCA_026936325.1). Lineage (NCBI taxonomy): Eukaryota > Metazoa > Annelida > Polychaeta > Phyllodocida > Nereididae > Platynereis > Platynereis dumerilii. Next base: position 142,676,932 of record JAPTHN010000001.1, on the reverse strand, counting down.
TGAACTTGGACCAGATAGACTGTAACTCATTTGACTGTTTGCCAGTTACTTCCATCTTCAAAGCTGCTCGGGCAACCCAAGATAGAGATGTGTGTCATCCAGTGCCAAGAACAGTACTTCACCTCGATACTATTACCTACTCGTCAGAAGTCCGGTGATGTATAATCTGCAAAATAAATATGCAGGACGTAGAACCTTATGAATCAGGAAGGCAGATGTGGGATCCATTTTCTTTCGGCTTGACCAACTTCTCTTTTTTTCTTTGATGCTCTCCATGAAAGGAACCAATAAAATGATGTCATGTGAACTTACGTAACCACTGTGACACACTGTAAGAATTAAATGGTTATGACGGTTATTACTACTATTATGGTGAGGAAAGAATTCTTGTGTGCCTTTTCTTAATAACTAAAGAACAATGCATTGCTTATCTTGATTGAAACATTAATCAAAAGAAAGAAGGGATTTCCTTCTTATTCCTATTTAACTGCATAGCAATGTTCGGATGATACTCAGAATTGGACAGCTCAAATGAATACAAGTTGGAATTAACTTGACCAATAGGCCTACCATTTTAAAATAGAAGACAGATTACTGTAGCTACTGCAGCAGCCATAAGCTTGCATGGACTCAGAACTGACTGAGGACGTCATACTTTACCATTATTACTCAATTGATACTTAGTGTAGAATATGGTGATATATCTAACCACTTCTGACTCAGTCTTTATGGCTTCTACAGAACAAGAAAATTTTTCCAAAAAAAATAGAGGCGATTTTTAAAGCAAATTCAGCTTGTTCCACATATTTGACCCCATCTACATTTAATTTCGGCCCGATCCCGCAAAAAGCGTCCTGTTCCGCAACTGCGCTTCCGCGTTTTACTACGAAATCCCGTAGCCCGCCGTTCCGCAAATTAGGCCCGTCCGCATTTTACTACGACGCTGGCCACCCGTTCTGATGACGAAGTTTCAAAGTCTGAAATTCAGAATCTTGGAAAAGCCTCCTGTCGGGAGGCCTGTGGCCATCTATACAGAGGCGAGTGGCTATATATAGAATCACTAAGACTATATCAGCGATGGGCTGATGCATCACCTCTAAAAAAATGATCAATTTATAGTGAAAAAATATCTCAAAATACAAAATATATTTAATTAATTTTAGGGCCCCTGGGACTGGCTTTCTTCAAAATCAATGGCCATTCAAAAATTCTTAGTATATCAACAGGAAGCCCTTCATAATTCCAATAACTATTGTATGCATATTTTTTCCTTTGGTATGATTTACTTTCTGACCCAGTGTGTGGTAACTGCATAACATTTAAAAATCATAAAAGGAAATTGATTGTGTATGGTTGAGTAGGAGGTCATTAATATTTTATGATATAACTGCATACTGATCATATCTCCCCCGTTGGTATGATTATGTATACATATGAATGACTGCCACTGTGATTGAAATCTCAAATATCTTGTTCGGACTGTGTGTGGAGGGCAGGTTCTGTTACCTTCAATGCTTGGATGGGGGGAGAATCGGTCTAGTGGTAGCGTGCTGGACTGCCAATCACTGGGTCCTGGGTTCGAATTCAGCATCCTTCGCCTCATTGCCGTGTCCTCCTGCTGTCCTAATTAGCCTACCAAGTGCATATATACAGGACTTAAAGCCGCAATCATCCATCCATCCATCCCACTGGGGGCTACCGGAAGTTCGATGATGAGGGTAACTGCAGTTACCCTCATCCTATCGGCGGCCATGCCACTGCCCACTAGAAAAGTTCACAGGCGATTTTCTGGCATTTTAGACACATACCAGGCTGGTTTTTGAGTGTGCAATATTGCTTGGACAGTATAGCATGGATCTGCATTGAGACAGGAGCTATAGACACGTCCAGTGATTCAAATTTTGACAAAATATCCATGAGAGATGATGAGGGTAATTGCGCATCTTCCAAACACATTGATGAGGGTAACTGAGGAGACAGATGAAGGTAACTGTAGTAAAAAAGACTGAAAAAGTGCCTTTCAGTCGTAGAGAAGTGAAGTGAGAGCATCCTCCAACCACCCCAACTGGACTGGTTACCAACAGACTCAATTTCTTAAGTCCCAGAAGCCAGGGAGGCAAAATCCCATGGTTAGGCAGTGATTAGAGACAAAATTTTTGTGTACCGAAATAGCACTATAGTAGGCCTACAGGTTCATTAGCAGACATGTCCAGGCGATTTCTTTCATGATATAACTATTTTCCCTGGTTATTATTACAACCAGTATTTGCGGAAATAACAGTGGAAAATATATATGCTTGATCAGCTCAATGGAGAAACAAAATTATTGAAATATAGGCCTACATGACAGTGATGACACCAACACAACAATTTTATATGTAGCTGAACCTTGACAAAATGATGCTGCTGCTATTGTTCTCAATAGCTGCTCAGCCAAAAGTAGGGCCAGTGTTCCATTTTATACAGTAAGTAACTATTCGGGGCACCAGGACTAGCGGGTATGTGCCTCATATTAGTTCCACAGCCCCTAATATGATACCATGAATGTAGGCCTATGTAATATTCAACAAGCACGCATTAGTCAGGGGCACCCCATGATCTGTTATACCAAATATCTGTTATGAAGCAGGTGCCCTGCTGGCTGGCAGGCTGTCAGCTAGGATTTTCCCAGCTGGCAAAGTTGTCAGCTGGGAGTCAATTTTTGGCGTTCAACCGATGAAATTTGCAGTCAGGTAATGAAAGCAGTTGAGGTGGCTGGCTGGGGAAAAAAAGATTCATAGCAGCTGGCTGGGAGGTGCTGAATGACGCTTGGGCTGGCTGGCAACCCAGCTGGCAGCATAACAGATATTTTCAACCAGTTGCATAAAAAAATTAATCTAAGTATCACAAAAGATGTGCAACCAGGTCCTTACACTGATACGGGCCTGTCTACAAGTGGACTGCTCTTGCATTGCCACAGATCAGAACATATGCTGTCTTGTGTTGCCACCTAGTGACTAGTGTGCTATTCAGCGAGCTCCTGCGAGCGTCCACCAACTTTCGACCAGAGGAACACACACAATTTTGTCTGGAAGACACCGGGGCTGTTTCTGAGTGTGTTTATGGCCTTGTCTACTTCCTTATAGAATGTGATTGCCTAGTCTGACTCTGGAGTACATCAATGTTGGATACAAATTTTGTGAAAGTGCAATGAAATTGGAACTATTTCTTGGGACAGCAATGCTGTAGCATAGGAAATCAACTTTGTGCCAGCCACTGCCAGGTGGCAGCAGCATGCAGTTCTCAGTTTCACCAGACTGGATACGGACATTATAGTAACACACTGTCATGAGGTGCCCCTGATGAGTGAACAATATTCCCCCATGAAGCCCTGTGAATTATAATAGGAGAGTGATTCAGATGGATTTTGTTTGTCAAATAACTGTAATTGTGCTATTGACAAGTGTCAGTTATAGAGGAGAAATGAGCATGGCATTGTGGAGGCTGATTTCCCTCATGTTTCTAGACTTTGAATTTTAAGAATCCGCCATTTTATGACTGAGCAACTGAAGATTTTATGAATCAATTGATAAACCAAGAGCGCATATTATATGACGAGGGTTTGCTTCTGTGCATCTATGAAGCAAGTTAAATAGCCGGAAAAGGTCTGCAGTGTCATCGAGGTAGAGGAATTTTTCCATATTTCTTATTGTGCATCCAATAACTATGTATCCTTCAGTTTTTTTCCTCAGACCGACAGCATGAGGTCATGCTGGTTCAGGATAGCTATTGGTCTGGCAGCTCTGTGTGTGTGCAGCTGAAGAGCATGACAATATGCTGACAAGTGAATCATATTGGCTGGTATAATGAGCAACAGTGAACAGTTAAAGCAAATCCTTAACAGTTTCGTGTCATTTGAATTTTGTTGGTTTTTGTAATTCATTGCACCTGAGTTTCCAAACAGTTGGTCAAGTTTCAGTTACAGTTTTGGGTTCCTGGTGATTCAGCATGGCAATACACAGCATTGACCTCCAAGCTTGGATTTGATCGGCTGTGAGATTTTGTGAAAGTCTTGTTTGTGTTTTACAGCTTTTCACTAAACTTGGTACTGCGGGTACCATCCCTCCCAAATCACATAAGACCCCCAAGTCAGTCACATAACAGTTAACTGTTATCATAGTGACAGTTTTAAGGCTGTTTAACATTTTTGACAGAAGACAGATCAAGCAATAATTATGTCAATTCTTACAAATGGCACACACAAGAATGATAAAACTGTGATAATCAAGTGAATATTGTTCATATTTATCATTGAGGTTTATTCACGATTGACCATATGGCCAAGACACATATTAACAGTTTAGGTGTTATCAACAGCCAGTTCACTTCACAGCTTCAATGCTTCTTTTGTATTTGACCACTTCTGGCCCAGTTTTGTTAATGGAGGTGTGTACACATCTCCATTTATGCAGTCACAATGACAGAGTGGAAGCTTTGGCGGGAAATTTGAAATTTGAGCATGTTCAAAATGTCTTTTGGGCCCTAACTTGGCCATTTTGTTTGGAGATGTCTGGAGTCAAACAAGCACACTAACTTGATTATAGAGCAAGCATCTGGCAAAGGAATGAATTGCCTGCCTCTTGTATTTTGGACGTGACTTCGTTTCAATCGTGCTTGGACCCACTATGGGCGGCATCACACATTGTGTATTGGCTACTGTGCCTAAACTATTGCACTTGTATATATGATATTTGGCACATGAATGGGTTTTATAGCATATATGAGCCTTTGGTGTTCATATTTAAGCAATAGCTAAATTTTTTAATAAAATATTGGAAATTAAAAAAAAAATTTTTTTTTATAGTTTCCGGAGCATAAGTCAGATAAGGTTACACCCATGGACATGAAAATCTGCCATATTATATGTTAAATATGTTAAATTCCGTCATTGCGCCTTTTAGGGGTCTAAACACCCTTACAAAAATAATAACAGGAAATTCAGTAAAAAAAAAATGTATATATAAACTTCAATGCTCTATGATTCCATCAATTTTGGAGATAGACCTCCGAAATTGTGCATTTAGATATCTAAATCATAACTCTTTAGATGTCTAAATTATAACTCCTTAAGGGCCAATCTTATGAAATTTTCGTAAAAACCTAAAATCTGAAAAAATTGAGGATTTCTGATATTTTCTCGAATATATTTTAATACAAATTTTGTGTTGGGACTCAGTTTTTCAGAGCCCATGGGATTTTGGTGGATGTCAGTAACTGTTGTATCCAGTGCTCAATACAGAGACTAAATAATTCTATTAGTGAATGGAGTATATGTCTAATATTCCCAGTCTTCTCATCTCATTATCATACGATAGTCACCAAAACGAACGTGCAGCTCCTTCCACAAAAAGGAGGTTGAGCTACCGGGCTAATCGCACACATTTCCATACATTATTTCAATGCTCTTTCCAAGTTCTTTAGTAGAATGTATTCATTTTTCCATGTCACATCTATACCACAAGGCTATTTTGAGGCTTGACAATGGGTTATTTCCAAAATCTGAAATTTACTAACCACCTCCATTTTGAACCCCTGGGTTCTTGTTTCATTCACAGAACAATGACAAACAACAAATTTATTACAATGGGATGTTGTGCAGTGATTGGAATTGAGTTGCACATCCAGATTTTCAGGGGGGAGGGCCTTGGAAATTTCCCTCAATGGGAAATTATATTTTATTTTGTGGAAACAGCAACATTAATTATTTATTTTTCAAGCATCCCATATCCCAAAAATTTCATTTCTAAATCAAGCAACACCGAGTTAATAAAAACCCCACCAGAAATATTTATTTAAGACTGCCCAGAAAGAGTTTATTCATTTTTTATTTAAAAAAAAAAATCCAAACCAGAGCTTGTCACAAAATAAAATCATATGAACTGATTCTCGCTTTTCATAATCACAGATCATAATATATTTTCATTCAGTAGCAACCTGCATGAATGCTAGGACTTGCCAAGAATTACTCATAGTTCATGTGGGGCAAAATGAGCAATGATTAAAATTAAATTTTCTCATATTATGACCTGTATGTTAGAAACAATTAAGAGACCTCATGGTAGGATAGGCCTACACCGCCACACACTCACCAATCCAAAAATTCCCTAACCTAAAACCCTCTTATCCTCACCTAGCCTCAAATTCCCTCATCTTACCTTAAATTCCCTCACCTGGCCTCAAATACCATCAACTAGCCCCTCACTCATCTAAACTCAGCTCACCCCCAGCTTTACCTTCTGTATCCCTCAATGACTATTGGTTACCCCATCATCACAGTGGTTACCCTGTTAGACTTTGTCAGCACGAGGGTGTATCCTGCCAGGAGGGCTGTTGAGAGGGGTTGGGGTAGGATGGGTGATAGACTGATAGGTCTGACATCCGGTACTACTTGATTTTATTGGACCAGCAGGGTGCAGTACAAAGTAGTAAGATGTTATGTACCACTCTTGGTACCGATGAAACTTTTATAGATCGATCATGGTTGTCCAGACAGGACACGAAAACTGAACAGAAATTATTTATTTAAAAAAAAAGCCCCCCTCCCTTGATATCAAATGTGCTCCCTGAACATTGAATAAAAGCAAGTTCTAATCCTTGAGGTTTGGCAATCACACAAATCTGGGCTCTCATTCATGCTGTCTGTCGGTTATACCTTTAAAGTAACCAGGCATGACTGTTCACCAAACTGCTAGTGGAGTGGTCAAAAATAAAAGAGAGTTTTCAAACAGTGGTCAAATACAATAAAATTGCAGTAACTGTGACACAACTCAAAAAGGTGTTTGGCCAGATGGTCAATCGTGAATAAACCTCATTGGAAAAGAAGGATCATAATCTTGTTAACGATCTGTTTTTATTTGTCTATGTAGTAAACAGTTAATCGTCTGTGGTGTTGGCATTTTTTTCATCCAAAAATATTGTTAAACAAGCAGAAGAGGTCAAAGCTATTTTTTAGCTCAAATTCGGTGTCTTGAGGCATTGAATTTGCTAATTATCAGGCATTTGGAAAGTTAAGTTTTCTTTATGACAAATTGTTTGTTTGCTGGAACAAGTCAATCATCAACAACTGAGTACAACAGATCCAGAGATTTGTGAAAAGAAGATTACTACCAATTTAATCCAATGGTTTACTGTTTGCGGCAGTTTGGCAATCACACCAAACTGATAACTTACATAACAGTTAACTGGCAGTTACATGTTAAACAGTTAAATTGGAAACTCTACTCCCATAGGCACACCACTGGCGAACTTCAGTGCCGCAGGCCTGAAGCATTACCACTCAGCCAACCAACTGCATGGACTATTTTTCTTGCCAGAAACTGAGAAGGAACAGGGCATGTAGTGAGATGTTATATTGGACAGTTGTGGACTTGAAGCAGTTGAGGTGCTGCCTTTGTTTTGCAGCTGAAGTCAAAAGGATTGATTTGCCTGCAGGTTGACGTGCACAAAATGAGTGACTGCTATTAGTTGAGAGACCCTGTCTACGTAGTACTTTAGCATGACATACGAGGGGCATTCAGAAAGTTCGAGACTTCAGCAGTTTTGGAATTGATTTCAAAATTTTGGAAACTTTGGACATTTTTAAGTCATTCTGTGGTTGCCATGGAAACAGAAAGTTCTGCTAGGTGGGGCAGGTAAGACTGAGACCAAGAAAGACAATGAATTGTGGACGTGAGAGACTTCTCTCTGTCACTTGTGTCAGTGAGACTGACAATGATCGACGCAAGAAATATAATATTAGCTTTTTAAAATACTCCCAAGCATACCAAAAGCCTGAATTCATACACCTGACCCAACTGAAATAAATGTTCATTGAATTCCTCCAGACAAAGTTCTGGTAAAGCATTTCAGTCGTCAAAACCTTTTCTCCTTCAGTGCCTGAAAGCAAAGTCCCCATTGACTAAAGTAACGGAGAACCAGGATTTACATAAAGCAGCATGCCACAGGAATAGCAGGGATGGATAATGTTGTCCACTTGGGTCTCTTGTTCATACTGGTCAGTGAACACATGCCTTGTCACAGGTCCTGATGTAGTTGAGGAAAGACACTATTGCCACCTGAATTTCACTTGCCAAATCTGGCATGCAGCATGGTTTCAGTGTAGGAATACATAAATTTAATGTGCATGAAAGTATATTTAGAAGCTAATATTATATTGCTTCTGTCAAATACTGTAAAATCTCACTAATACAAGTGATATATAGAGATAAGTCTTTCCCAGCCCCATTTCCTTGGCTTTCTTGGTCGCAACATTACCTACCCCACCCAGCTGAACAAGTTTTCAGTTTCCATGGCAACTACAGAATGGCTTAAAAATGTCCAAATTATCCAAAATTGTGGAAATCAATTCCAAAACTGCTGAATTTTATCCTGTAAAAAGTTCATAGTTCTGGATTGAAAATAAGTATCCATCTAAAAAAAAAAAAGTCATTCACAGTTTAATGTGCCATACAATGCCATGCAGATACTTGCTACAGCCACACTTGCCAAGGTGGATGTTCATCTGCCTGTTCCGTTGTTCCTGAACCAATCAGGGAAGCAAAGGGGCGGCAGCCGCGGCACATTCCATGAGACAACGAGTGTAATCTGAGGCATAACTGAGCTACACAACCACCTCTCCGAAATTCAAACACAAATCATGAATTCATTGGTAAAGGAGTCACCGCCTGGCCCTGGAAATTGTACTTCAGCAATGCATTGCCAAAAATGTGATGGAAAAAATCAAGACTCTGAGATGTATCCCGACTCATTTCAATATCAACTAAACCACTGGACATGGAAATTGTATGTCACTGGCCTGATCAATTGTTTACATCAAACAGAATGACGAGGTGAAACGCCCAATTTGGCGACTTTTTTTCCTTTATATCTTATTTAAGAAAACTATTCCATTGCCGGAAGAGAGTGACTGACAGTAGGTACACATCCCAGAGTAAGGAAATTGTGTTATTCCATGTGGACATCAAACATCAAGACCGAAGTTATCCTTTTGTATTGATTCGCCTAATGAATAAAAGTAACATGGGATTTACAGACTTGAAAAGGCACAATTTGGCACTAACTACAATATAGGCTGGTTAGGCATGCGTCTTCCCCCACTAGAGCCGCTATATACAGTGAACCTTTCTATTTTGAGTTGGTTTTTCAAACAGTTACCCTCATCAGGTTGCTTTAGATTGCAGTTACCCTCATCTTCTACTACAGTTACCCTCATCATCGAATGATGTTTAATTCAATGATTTTGTGAAATCTGGCAAGATATGAGTAGATTTGCCATCCATTTTCAGTTTCCAACACTTTTTGCTGGATACTGGTCGCCACTTATATCTATTACATCGCCTATAATCCTCAAAAATCGCCTGTGAACTTTTTTAGTGGGCAGTGGCATGGCCGCCGATAGGATGAGGGTAACTGCAGTTACCCTCATCATCGAACTTCCGGTAGCCCCCAGTGCATCCATCAAGGCTTGGATATTGAATTAAGTTTCCAGCTACTCGAAGAATGAGAATAAATACCATCGCTTATTTGTAAAGGATATTGAAGAGCGAGATATACATTATTACGTTTGGATTCATGGTACTGTGGTAACACTCTGGTTACCCATTGCCAAGTTGTCCTGATGTAAATAAAATTTAATGACTTACATTCCCTCGCAAAATATACATTATACATAAACATTATACACATGTAGGTAAGAAAGTATTAACTAAGGGAAAGAAAAGATGTGAAATTGGGTTAAAAGACTTATTTGTCTCTTCCGGTCTAGTGTCAATGTGTGTCTTCTGCATTTCCTAGTTCTGACATATCAATCTCTATTTAGTTTCCATTAGGAGGTAAATCCACCAGGCCAACCAGCCTACTAACTGTCATCATGGTGTCATCATGGTGATTCCCGCTGTAATTGTACACATTCATCTTGTTTTACTGTTGCCATCCTAGCATTGGTTATGCAAGAAAGCATTAACAAGAACTGTTTACTCCCACATTTGTGTACCTGATACACTGTAGAACTACTGGGTCCTAAACAAGACAAATGACTTTCACTAAAAGGGAAGCAGGAGAATGTGTATAACTGTTTACAGGCCAAGGTAAATTGTTAATTTTATCCCTGCAAGATAGAACCACAGCTAACCACAAATTAATCTAAGTGGAACCATCAACAGATTTAACACCCACATCAAATTGGACAGGTCAGTCAAGGTGTTGCCTAAATGTGGCACGCACATTTCTCACTTAGTACACTGCTCAGGCAATCACCTCTTGGTTTCCACAAATAAAACGCGGAGCAAGGTTGTCCATTACAGAACATGCTAACCGATTGCAATGTTAACTGAATAGGCTTACAGCCTTGTAGCTTGCTTTCAGTTAACCTATGTCACAGGCAGCCTACCGGCAAGTATTCCTATGTACAGTCAAGGAATTTACCATCTGCTCATGACAACCAATGTCTTCAGCTCTCATGACCTTCTCACTTAAGCAGTGCTCAAAATCATCTCTGATAGGCTATTTAAATATAGCTGCTGCTACTATCACTACCAAACTTGGCTTAAAGTTGTATCACAGCACCAACTGACTCTATAAATTTTGGCAGGCCTATCCATTACATAATGAGGAAAAGAACCCGAAGGCTCCAGAAAAATTAGGGAACTGTCATCAGCTGCTGATGACTTTGCAGTATTTCGCGAAATTGGATAGAATAAATCCCGCTACTGTCATGCTGCTGTGTGATGAGGATGGCTGCACAGAGATCAGACTTGCTTCTGATACCCAACTGATCAACCCCACATACTCATTCAGCCTGTCAGGGCCAGGACTAAGCTGGAATTGCAATTGTCATCACGTGGTGGTAATTTCCCAGACTGATGTACCACTCAAGAAAATCCGGCAATAAACAGAGTCTCATTCTGATATCATATTACTGACTGTAATGGGACATGCAATTGAGATTCATATAGAATTTCCAAAAATAAATGAAAAGTAACCACTTTGTGGCCACTTGCATTTCGTACACACTTGTGTTATTATACAATGATGTGGTGTTAAATTCCATTTCCAAGGTAGGCAAGCCATGACCCCATAGTCGGGGGAAAAAAGATCATCATAAAAAATGCATGAAGAAGAAAATACCCATAAAAACAGAGTGGTTTCCTCCACAAGATTCATAAATGCATGTTTATGAGACCATGTACAGATGTTTGAAATGGTCTTTGCACTTAAATATCAATTCTGAGCAGCAGGACATTTTCGTCTTATGTTTGCTTTGGTGTTATTTTTTCGATACTTTATATCAAACTCCAAAGAAATCTCACGGGGAAAAGTTGATTATTTGCATCAGTATGTTTAGAGCTCTTTTTTGTCTTTTGAGAGAACAAACCAACTTCTAGTTTACCATTAGATTGTACATCATGTACTTGAAACATCCTTCGCCTCATTGCTGCGTCCTCCTAATTAGCCTCCTAATTGCTTAAACACAGGATGTGAAGCCCCAATGATGCATCCATCCATGCAGGAGGCTCAATGGAAACTGGCACTCAAAAAATAATTGTCTCAAAACTCCAATGGTGTTCAGGCTAGTAAGAAAACAATCTAAAAATACAGAAGTAACCTTTTTTGTATGCATCTTTGTAGGCCTATTACAGCTTTCAATTTGAAAAGTATGTTGTGATTTTAACCACAGTAACATGTATCGCACTAAAGTGTGAACGTTGTTGACCTGCACAGAATATGATGTATGGATGCAGAATTAAGTCTTCCAACCAGCCTTGCTTGTGCTAGAGTCTTTTACACAAGCCTTTCACAAGGGCCTTTTTACAAGAGCCCCTGGGCTGAACAAGGTGGCAACTTCTGCCTTTGACAGCTCATACAACATCATGTCATCACCCAGTCTAATTCAGAAATAACGTGTACATGTGATGTTGGTGAAATAAATTATCTATCTATCTATACAGAGGCAGCCCACTGGTTGAATAAAACGTCTTATGTTCTCAATTCCCTACAGAAATCACAAGCAAGAAGTTGGTGTACAGCCACTTACTCATTCACTACAGTTTAACTGGGGACCGGAACTTCGATGCGGAACTTCAGAGCACACATACTAAACTTCAGTCTTCACAAAATTGTGACCTTAACTTTAAAGTCAATAATATAATCAGTCTCACTAAAAAGCAACTTTGGTTTTTTTAATGAAATGACATCAGACTCTTTGGAAAACATACAATTCTCAAAACAAAAATATTGATTCATTTTTCCCAAAAATATGCACACATTTTCATGACAGTTTAATCCAACAAAGAACCTTGATCATTGTCAGATAAACAACGGCATAATATATTGGCCAGATTTTAATCCGGACATATCACAATTGACATGTGCATCGTCTTGGGTGGCTCAGGCCCACGGATAACAAATTGATACTGCATGCAAATGCATTGTGAAACACAGTTTATGAATTAGTAGTCACTGACTGTGCAAAAAAACCTTATTGAAATATCAAAACAGAAGTCACTTCTTAAACACACAGATAACTTCTCAATGTAAACATGTAAAGGCCTATCAAATGTTATCACAAGTACACATAATATTATTGATTTTGTCATTTACATAAGTAGGCCTAATAAAACTGCAACATGTAAAGGAGAGAACTGTAACTGACTGAGTTGCTTCTAATATAACTAAGCTATTTAAGTTTCATGCGAAGGCAAGACTTTCTCCATTTCAAAGGATTGAAGAATACCTAACGCATCCAACTGGAGGAGAAATTTCAACTTTTTTTCAATTACACTGTTTTTTTTTTTTCAAAAAGAGGAAATCAGGCAACTTCTCTTTTTCAAATTTAACAATTTTTGTGCCAAGATTTACAATTTTTATTCCTAAATTTAAAAAAAACTATTTTTTTTTTTGCAAATTTTTTTCAATTTTGCCATTTTTTCAAAGGAGGAAATTGGGCGACTTCACGATTTGAAAAAATCGTACACATTCTTTTTGTGTTTATTTGGATATTATTTTGTACATGGAACAACTACAATAACAACACTTCACTTGCCGCAATTTAGAACCACCTTTCCCTGCCATTTCCAAACCATAAAGTAGACTTAACTACATTGCTACATATTTTGCCGTCATCACTGCCACTTGAGCCAGGCTTTGAATCCGCGGATTCTTGTTTTTATTTTAAGCAATATCCATTCTATTATTAATAATTTGGTCAACCATGTAATAATAATGATTATGATATTGGTCAAAATAACTAATCCGTCTGTCTATGGATCTTTTTGAATAATTAAACTGTTTTTTAAAAACATCTTCCGAAATTATTTTGCTTTGATGTTTAAATGGATAGATAGAAGCTTAATAGATAGATAAGTTATATAGACCTAACGAGTGTGCAGCTCAACCATTTCTCTCGGAGGATGATTGTCCTTCAATCGCTTGAGCATACTATGCATCATATAGTCTTGTATAAGTTGCCCTGCTGAAGGCTTTATCAGTCTATATACAGATGAGGAAGAGCTCTCTTGAAGAGGCTTGGTGTGGTCAGGCTTTTCTCTCTCAGTTATGGGTATAAAGACCATCATTTGTGAGCTGAACTATCAGCGGATTTGGTTGTTGAAGCATGGCCTACATATAAGTTACTGTAGACAGTAAGTGATTGGTTTACTTGACAAGTAGTCCAATGAGAAAATCAGAGCTCCTCAAGACACTCTATACTGAGCATGTATGGTGCAGGAAAATGGGATAGTAATCTCATTCATCACATGTCATGCTAAGTAATGGTCATTCTCAGTCTATTTTACCTCATTTTAAACATTTTTACCCTCATCGTAGTCGTCTTTGGTCCATGAAAACCTTTGGTTATCAGTGAATCAATGTAAATGTACGTGATTTGTGACACGCAGTCTTGGAGATCAGTCTGACTGCTCAGCACATGGTCCTCTAGCCAAGCAATTGCCTGGGCGATATTAGGGACCTCTGCTGTTCCTTGGGTCGATACTATTGACTCGCCTTATGATCCTAGAGTCTGGAAAGCGTCTCTTATGATAGCTTTTTTGTTGCCTCCTGGTCTGATTCTTTACACTACTGAGTCCAAAGTCATATCAGTCTAGTTCTATATATGCCGGTATTTTAGAGATTCTTTCCGTAGAGTATATCATGCAGATGGCAGTGGTATTTCGTGGATAAGGTTTGGAGGATATTTTATTTGAGAAGTTGAACTTGGACCAAGTAGTCTGTAACTAATTTGACCGTCTGCCAGTCACTACTATCTTCAAAGCTGCCCGGGCAACCCAAGATAGAGATGTGTGTCATCCAGTGCCAAGAACAGCAGGGCTACTTCACCTCGACACTATTACACGACACAAGTCCTGCAATGCATAATCTGCAAAACTAATATGCAGTATGCCAAACCTTGTGAATCAAGAAGGTAGATGAAAGATCCATTATCATCAGGCTGGACCAACTTCTCCTCTCTTTTTCTTTGATGCTCTCTATGAAAGGAACCATTAAAATGATGTCACATGAACTAACGTAACCACAGTGACACGCTATAAGAATTCAATGGTTATAATGGCTATTACTACTATTATATGGTGAGAAAGTGAGAGTGAACATGGTGAAAGGGAATGATTCAATGAAGAATTCTTGTGTGCCTTTTCTTAATAACTAAAGAATAATGCATTGATTATCTCGATTGAAGCATTAATCAAAAGAAAGAATTGAGTTTCCTTCTTATTCCAATTTAACTGCATGGCAATGTTCGGATAATTTTCAGAATGGGACAACTATTTAGTCAAATGAATACAAGTTGGAATTAACTTGACCAATAGGCCTACCATTTTAAAATAGAAGACAGATTACTGCAGCTGCTGTAGCAGCCATAGACTCGGAACTGACTGAGGATGTCATACTTGACCATTATTACTCTTTTGATATTCATTGTAGAGTATGGTGACATATCTAACCACTTCTGACTTAGTGCTTATGGCTTCTACAGTAAAAATTGTTGATTAATAGTGAACAAATATCTCAAAATGCAATATTTAATTCAATTTTAGGGCCCCTTGGACTTGCTTTCTTCAAAATAAACGTCCATTCAAAAATTCTAAGTGTATCAACAGGAAGCCCTTCATAATTCCAATAACTATTGTTTGCATACTTTCTCCTTTGGTATGATTTACTTTTCGACCCAGTGTGTGGTAAAAATTTAAAAATCATAAAAGGAAATTGATTGGGTGTGGTTGAGTAGGAGATCATTAATATTTTATGATATAACTGCATACTGATCATATCTCCCCCGTTGGTATAATTATGTATACATATGACTGCCACTGTGATTGAAATCTCAAATATCTTGTTCGC
This sequence comes from Platynereis dumerilii, assembly GCA_026936325.1. NCBI lineage: Eukaryota > Metazoa > Annelida > Polychaeta > Phyllodocida > Nereididae > Platynereis > Platynereis dumerilii. The sequence goes on along the minus strand of JAPTHN010000001.1, from coordinate 142,661,542 downwards.
TCTGTGTTTGGAGGGGAGGTTTTGTTGCCTTCAAGGCTTGGACATCTGATTAAGTTTCTAGCAACTCAAAGAATGAGAATAAATACCATCGCTTATTTGTAAAGGATATTGAAGAGCGAGATATAATATTACATTTAGATGCATGGTACTGTGGTAACACTCTGGTTACCCATTGCCAAGTTGTCCTGAATTAAATAATTTTGGTTGCTAATAAATAATATTCTTCTTCTGCTCCTCCTCCAAAATTTAACGACTTACATTCCCTCAAAAAATAAACAAGTCACATGGCTTGCTTTTTGGTTGTATCACAACATTATATCTAAGAAAGTATTATCGAAGAGATACACTTCAACCTCTCTATTACGACCACCCATGGTTCTGAGGCCAAGTGGCCGTATTAGCGAGGTGGCCGCATTAGAGAGGTTGCCCAGAATGGCCACTAGAGGGCAGTGCTGCATTTGACCACTTGGGGGCAGGGCAGTCTGTCACATGTCATTGCCAATCAGCTATGGTCATTTCAGCATGGGGGTGTCAGCCATGCTTGTTGCATTATCTTGAATATCTTCTATGATTATAACTCAGGTTTATCAAATTTAATGAAGATAGTGACTGTAGATTTCTCTTTAAAGTACTTAATGGCAATCTGGTTCGAGGGGAATGAAGGGATTGCAAAGAAACACACGTATATCATATGGCGATATGGAATGACATGATTCTTCTGATCTCAGGAGGCATGCATGAAAGAGTAATTTAAAGGCCTACATATTATCTGCTGGGGCTATATGAATTATAGTCTATATTTTATAGACAACTTCACAAGACTAGTCACAGCCATAATTTAAATCCTGCTGGTTGGAGACCTGTACACATGTATCATCTTTTGTTAATAGGTAATATTGTTAATATCTGTTTTTAATTTGTTTTTACCTGTTTCCTATTATTGTTTTATTCTGGGCCAGGTGAAAAACCCGACATATGGGATCCTGTTACCCAGGCTAAATATTTTTGAAAAAAAAAAAAAAAAAATGTATGACAGTGTGTGTAATTCCTGCTGATTGCTGTTCGCTCTCCTTTAAAGACAATTGAACTGTCATCACTGGGTCTAATTACTGTTAGCCAATTAAATCTAAGCCATACCAGCACTGCCAATTCAAACCCTGGCCTTGATTGTAATTAGGTTTTAGATAAAAAGCTCAATTGCCATCAGGTCAGATATTGCAAAGAGATCTGCCACTTGCTTTAAAATTACAATTTACAAGTCAGGGCTGAGCAAACATTAGGCCGGACAGAGCGTCGCCAATACGCATTTTCTGCTTGATACAACAGTATCAGCTGCTTTTTACCCCTCTGTCCGTATTAGGTGAGGTCAGATTGGCCTTTTTGTACCCCAGAAAGTGCCCGTATTTACGAGGTGGCCGTATTAACGAGGTGCCCGCATTAGAGAGGTTTTACAAAGCATAAAAGAAAGGGAAAATATTCCGTACTAGGCCCCTGTGCCGTAATGGCGAGGTGCCCGGACTAGTGAGGTGGTCATAAGGTGAGGTTGAAGTTTAATTCGAAAAGACATGAAATTGGGTAAAAAGGCTTGTTTGCCTCTTGTGGCCTAGTGTCAATGTGTGCCTTCTGCATTTCGTGGTTCCGACATATCAATCTCTATTTAGTTTCCATTAGGAGGTAAATCCACCAGGCCAACCAGCCTACTAACTGTCATCATGGTGATTCCCGCCATAATTGTCTACATTCATCTTGTTTTACTGTTGCTATCCTAGCATTGGTTATGCAAGGAAGCATTAACAAGAACCGTTTACTCCCACATTTGTGTACCTGACACACTGTAGAACTACTGGGTCCTAAACAAAACAAATTACTTTTGACTAAAAAGGAAGCACCAGAATGTGTAGGGAGAGCGGGGCACAGTGAGACACTTTTTTTATTTTCAAGTGTAGCAAAATGTTGGCAGTCAACAGTAAAACCAATTTAGACCCACATTGTGGATGATAAAGTTGGGTATATTAACCAGTAGTTTTAGGCTCCCAACTATTGCAGGGTTTGGAGATACATCATGTTAAGTCCATGCCGGAAAAATGTCTCACTGTGCCCCATAGGAGGGGCACAGTGAGACAGCAGGCGGGGCACTGTGAGACAGGGAAGTCTGCTACCACAATTGCAAACCCTCTAGGCATGCAGAATAACTTTGTCAACGGATATTATGAAAACCTATAAACTTTTCCGGATTTAGGTTAACCTTTCACTTATGTAATTTTTGTTCAACATAAGAGATGGTAGTTCTGTAAACAGTACCACTTTGACGCTAGGGGCACTGTCTCACTGTGCCTGCCGTCTCACTGTGCCCCGCTCTCCCCTATAACTGCTTACAGGCCAAGGTAAATTGTTAATTTTATCTCTGCAAGATAGAACCACAGCTAGCCACAAATTGATCAACGTGGAACCATCAACAGATTCAACACCCACATCAAATCAGGCAGGGTCAGTCAAGGTGTTGTCTAAATGCGGCACGCACCTTTCTCACTTAGTACTCTGCTCAGGCAATCACTTGTTGGTTTCCACAAATAAAACCTGAGCAAGGTTGTCCATTACAGAACATGCAAACTAATTGCAGTGTAAACCCAATAGGCTTACAGCCTTGTAGCTTGCTTCTGGTTAACCTGTGTTATAGACAGCCTACCAGCAAGTATTCCTATGTACGACTCAAGACAATCCAGCAATAAACAAAGTCTCATTCTGATATCATATTACTGACTGTGAAGGGACATGCAATTGTGATTCATGTAGAATTTCCAAAAATAATTGAAACATAACCACTTTGTGGGCACTTGCATTTCGTACACACTTGTGTTATTATTATAATGATGTGGTGTTGAATTCCATTTCCATGGTAGGCAAGCCATGACCCCATATTCGGGAAAAAAGGTCATCATAAAAAATGCATAAAGAAGAAAATGCCCATAAAAACAGAGTGGTTTCCTCCACAAGATTCATAAATACATGTTTATGAGACCATGTACAGATGTTTGAAATGGTATTGGCACTTAAATATCAATTCTGAGCAGCAGGACATTTTCGTCTTTATGTTTGCTTTGGTGTTTTTTTTTTTTATACTTTATATCAAAACTCGAAAGAAATCTCACGGGGAAAAGTTGATTATTTGCATCAATATGTTTAGAGCTCTTTTTTTTGGGTATTTTCTAAAGTACAAATATTACCTGCAACCAACTTCTTCTAGTTTACCATTAGATTGTATATCGTTTATTAGAAACATCCTTCGCCTCATTGCAGTGTCCTCCTCCTGTCCTAACCAGCCTCCTAATTGCGTAAATACAGGACATAAAGCCCCAATGATCCATCCATCAATTTACTGGAAAACTGACTGTCAGTTGCCTTCAAGCTTTGATGGTATTGCGGTACCATATACTTGACTTGTGCTGGGATATCGCGGATTCGCGGATCATACACTTCAACCCCAGAATTCAGAGTAGTTAGTCACACATGCAGCAGGAGACTAAATGGAAACTGGAACTGAAAAAATAATTGTCTTGAAACTACAATGGTGTTTTAATAATAACTTTCATGAATGCCAGAGCTAGTGTGAAACTGTTCTAAAATACAGAAGCAACCTTTTTTTGTATGCATCTTTATAGACCTGCCACAGCTTTCAATTTGAAAAGTATGAGGTGATTTTAACCACATAACATGTATCGCACTAAGGTGTGAAAGTTGTTGAACTGCACAGAATATGATATACGAATACAGAATTAAGTCATTCAACCAGCCTTGCTTGTGCTAGAGTCTTTTACACAAGCCTTTCACAAGAGCCTTTTTACAAGAGCCCCTGGGCTGAACGAGGTGGCAGCTTCTGCCTTTGACAGCTCATACAGAGGCAGCCCACTGGTTGAATAAAACGTCTATGTTCTCAATTCCCTACAGAAATCACAAGCAAGAAGTTGGTATACAGCCACTTACTCATTCACTACAGTTTAACTGGGGACCAGAACTTCGATGCGGAACTTCAGAGCACACATACTAAACTTCAGTCTTCAGGGCCTTTTAAACAGACTCAGTTTCAGAACAGATAATGAAATTGTGACCTTAACTTTAAAGTCAATAATATAATCAGTCTCACTAAAAAGCAACTTTGTTTTTTTAATGAAATGACATCAGACTATTTGGAAAACATACAATTCTAAAAATTAAAATATCGATTCGCTTTTCCCAAAATGTGCACACATTTTCATGACAGTTTAATCCAACAAAGAACCTTGATCATTGTCAGATAAACAACAGCATAATGTATGGGCTAGACAGACTGAGACAGTCCAGTTAGTAATGCATGTGTCTGAATTTTGCATTTTAATCCCGACACAACTCAATTGACATGTACATCGCCTTGGGTGGCTCAGGCCCATGGATAACAAATTGATAATGCATGCAAATGTATTGTGAAACACAGTTTATGAATTAGTAGTCACTAACTATGCAAAAAACCTCATTGAAATATCAAAACAGAAGTCACTTCTTAAAACACACACGAAACTTCTCAATGTAAACATGTAGAGGCCTATCAAATGTTATCACAAGTATACATAACATTATTGATTTTGACATTTATATGTGTAAGAAAACTGCAACATAAAAGAGAGAAAACTGTGACTGGCTGAGTTGCTTCTGAAGTAGCCAAACTTTTTAAGTTGTAAAACTAAGGCAAGGCTTTCTCTATTTCAAAGGATTGAAGAATGCCTAACGCAACCAACTAGAGCAGACATATGATGGGACCTTTGCAGGGCATTAGAAAGCACTCCCGCTTACTAAATATGACCATTTCACTCCGATATTTCAAATGATTTTAGGAAAGGCGATTATGGTCAGAATCCGCTTGCTTAGAATAAGAAACTTCAATCTCTCAGCTCCTCTTCCGTCGCTTGTTATCTGGACGCCTCTGGCGTCCAGATTCTGTCTCACAACGGCCTACTTCCTTGTGTTTTTCAGTTTCCTGTTGGCTGAACATAAGACATAGTGATGTACACAGTAAACCCATCAAACTTACTTTATGTTGCACACATGTGATCCAAGTGACTCAGACTGATATAGCAAACAGATAGTGGATAGATCTACAGATATCACCCGGTGAATTGGTCCTTAACACCGAGAATAGCCGGAAATCTGTGTTGCAATCATGGAAAATTGACTGGATTCTAAATAGGACAATGTACTAGAATTATAACTGATATACTGTCCCTATGGCACACCAGGGAGGGGGGACCAGTCTACCAGAATCTGATATGCTTCAGCGCACACCCGTCATCAACACGCCGTAGCCACCTAGCATGCAAAATACGCACTAATGCTATTGGTTGAGAGAGCTATACAGATTTGCCGGTGTTCAACAACTAGATCATTAGATTGAAACTGGCATGCATAAACAATTTAAAAGGGGGTTAAAGAGCCCTAAAGCTATTGACCAACTTGTGACCGACTTATGCTCAGACAGGATGAACTGTTTTACAACCATGGCCTCATTCACACCTCCTTCTGACTTAAAGAATGGCTTTTTGAGGAAGCATACTACACTGGTCCATTTGTTAGACTAGCAGGGCTAGTCTTTAGGGATACTTAGGGATACTAGGTGTCGTCCAGTTCCGAGTCTACCATCTCCATGGCAACCACAGTAGTAGTACTGTCTATTTACACAAGGTGGCTACACTTTCTTCTTCTTATTGGGAGTTCTCTCCTGTGTTTTGGAGCTCCCCTATTGATAGTTATGATATGGTCAATGATGTCAATTAATGTTAGTCAGCGATGTCAGCCGGGATATCAACCAGTGATATCAACCAGTGATGTCAGCCACTGATGTCAGACGGTGATGTCAGCCAGTGATGTCAGCCGGTGATGTCAACAAGTGATGTCAGCCACTGATGTCAGCCGGTGATGTCAGCCGGTGATGTCAGCCACTGATGTCAGCCAGTGATGTCAGCCGGTGATGTCAGCCACTGATGTCAGCCGGTGATGTCAGCCGGTGATGTCAGCCAGTGATGTCAGCCGGTGGTCAGCCACTGATGTCAGCCACTGATGTCAGCCACTGATGTCAGCCACTGATGTCAGCCGGTGATGTCAGCCACTGATGTCAACCGGTGATGGCAGCCACTGATGTCAGCCACTGATGTCAGCCAGTGATGTCAGCCACTGATGTCAACCAGTGATGTCAGCCACTGATGTCAGCCAATGATGTCAGCTGGTGATGTCAGTTGGTGATGTCAGCCGGTGATGTCAACCAGTGATGTCAGCCACTGATGTCAGCCACTGATGTCAGCTGGTGATGTCAGCCGGTGATATCAGCCACTGATGTCAGCCGGTGGTCAGCCATTGATGTCAGCCATTGATGTCAGCTGGTGATGTCAGCCACTGATGTCAGCCACTGATGTCAGCCAGTGATGTCAGCCACTGATGGTAGCCACTGATGTCAGCCACTGATGTCAGCCGGTGATGTCAGCCACCGATGTCAACCAGTGATGTCAGCCACTGATGTCAGCCACTGATGTCAGCCGGTGATGTAAGCCGTTTATGTCAGCCACTGATGTCAGCCGGTGGTCAGCCACTGATGTCAGCCGGTGATGTCAGCCACTGATGTCAGCCGGTGATGTCAGCCGTTGATGTCAGCCGGTGGTCAGCCATTGATGTCAGCCACTGATGTCAGCTGGTGATGTCAGCCGGTGATGTCAGCCGGTGATGTCAGCCGGTGATGTCCATCACTGATGTCAGCCGGTGGTCAGCCGGTGATGTCAGCCAGTGATGTCAGCCGGTGATATCAGCCAGTGATGTCAGCCGGTGGTCAGCCATTGATGTCAGCCACTAACGTCAGCTGGTGATGTCAGCCGGTGATGTGAGCCAGTGATGTGAGCCAGTGATGTGAGCCAGTGATGTGAGCCAGTGATGTGAGCCAGTGATGTGAGCCAGTGATGTCAGCCACTGATGTCAGCCACTGATGTCAGCCACTGATGTCAGCCGGTTATAGGATGATGTCAGCTGATGAAGTCAGCCAATGATGTCAGCCGGTGATGTCAGCCGATGATGTCAGCCAGTAATGTCCGTCAGTGATGAGCTGAACAAACTGCTGATCGACCCCCTGCTAGTCTTGCATATGGAAATATGCTCCCATCTAGTTTGACAATGTATAGAAACAAAATAAAAAGAATTCTCCCATGATGCATATATGTTTTAATAAAGTAAAGTGTAGTGTACATAATCAAATAAAAGTTTTACTTTTAATTTGAAGTTTATAAACTTTATACAGTGTACTTTTAGTAAATGCATGACAGTTACAAGGGTAACTGTCATGGTAAATGTAAGCTGCATATGCATATACACATACACATACAGCAAGATTGTTGGGTAATTTGAAAGAGGTGTGAAAAGGGGTAAATACATTTACTCTGCCCTTGGTCCATTTTTCTAGGCCAATGTGCAATGAAGTAGGGCAATAGCCTCAGGGCTCTTTGACTTCGTTTAAATTATGCTATTGCTTTCTTTCTCGAACATCTCAGGTTTTATTGAAATCATAAAAGTGGGTCTGCTTCATGAAGATGAGCTGTATCTACCTTAGCTTAAGATGTCCAAAGCAATGATGAGCTGTGGGTGTGTATCTCCTCTGTCAGCTTAACACATCTATTTCAAGTTGTTAAACACACAACTCCATCACACACAATCAAAAAACTTCATGCATCGCTATGTAGCAATACATTTATTTCTCTCTCTTAAGGCCCATTGGCCACTATGCCCTGATAACTTCTGACTACTGCTATTATAATTCAGCCAACCAGACTACCAGACCAATATTATGTTACAATGTTCAGGTCAATTATCAGCGTCCAGATATGCAAATTGCAATTTGCCTTCTAGTTTTTCTAGATTTCCTTCACACTGTTATAGCTGTCACTTTCTTACTTATTTACAAGTTTAGTAAGTAGATGTAATGTTTCATATTCCTGGGTTAGCGGGTTGTCATGCATGTAAAACAACAAAGAAAGCTTGTGCATCAGCATAATGAATGGAATGCCTGTAGGCTGAACAAGAATACGCAAGGTGTGTGATACAGACGGCTTATCAGGAAGGATCCTTTTCTTCTGAAGCTTTATTTCTCGTAATGACTTGCAGAATGCAGATGCCGTCAACACCGAGCTCTATAATATTGGGATTTAGGAAGTCTGGTTCGCATTGTGTGACATCTGTTTCAGACACCAGTGTTTTCTTCTTTATGTCCAATGATTACTGCAGCACCCAGTAGGCCTACATGTTTTTCTGTTGGCGTATTTGAAAAAGGTGTACCATAAATTTGTATTAGCATAGGTGTTCGAAACTATGTAGTTGGTTAATAAGCAGGGGCGTATCTAGAAATGGCCTGAGGGGGGGGCCATTACATGGGATGAATACGGGGCGCTCCGCGGCGTTTCCTATCTCTTCCATGTTAATTTTGGGCCTGAGGGGGGGGCCATGGCACCATGGCCCCCCCCTAAATACGCCACTGTTAATAAGCTAGATTTTAAGAATCATAAATATCAAACAGTCAATAAATAGAAGAAAAGAAGTCCATGCCCTTAATTAAGCATAGTTATGGAAGGCATAATGGCATATAAATATTCACAAAATGACTCCATTAATTAATTATTCCGAATGATATGGTGTATTGATGATGTTATTTACAGCGTCTCATGTAAGAAGTGTGGAGCTAATATGTGATCACATTTATGGCGTCTCTGAAGTACCATATGTGGATGAAAGGCTTCTGCCTCACCTGATCAAATATACTCAGCTGGATATTGCTTGTTCCCTCTTCATTAACATGTTTCAGTAGTGTATCTGGTTCATCCTTTGTAGTTTTACAACTTTCAGTACAAATTTACATATATGTGCTAATCAGTTTAATCTGAAACTTTTTAAAGAGTGTCATGGAGCCGAAAAGCTTCTTGGGCATCGAATCTGGCTCGCGTTTGGCATAACTTCCCAAGGTTTATGCAACAGGGCATGTGAATGTCATGAATATGTGGACTTAAAGGTGACCACTTGTAGTGAGATGTGGTAAAGCTTTGGATATGGAATCAGCCGGTCACTTGGACTGCTGTTTTACTGTGTAAATTGTCGAATGTGGATTATCATACCTGTTGTACAAAGCAATGCACTGTAATTTGAGTGCCAGGCAGAGAAAGCACTGATTGATATTCAACTTCTTTCTCTGAAATGGCTAATGGCTAGTTCTCACGGAGACGTAACAGAGGGTTCTTGTTGCGTCGCTTCTTGCTTTTCCAGGAAAGTGGGAGGTTCTTAAGCTAGATTCAACAATTCGGCGACGATATTTTCGTCTACGGCGCTTCTTAAACTTCCTCGCCAAAAGTTCCTAGAAGTCACATGACCCTATGGTGAGGCAAGAACTTGCTTCACGAAAGATTCAACCGGTTGAATCTTTGCGAAGGAAGAAACCACGATGCAAGAGACCAGAAAGCCCCCCAAAATGATTGGGCGAAGTTAGAGACAGCTTGGGCGAAGTTAGAGACAGGTTGGGCGAAGTTAGAGACAGGTTGGGCGAGGCTACTTATCATTGAGTCAATGGAACTTCGGCGAAAAAAGACAACAACTCGCCGACACAAACAGGCTGTTGAAACGCCGAAACAGCTACTTGCTTGGCCGTAACAGGTATTTGCTTGGGCGTAATTGAACATTAGGACGAAGTAAGAGGATGCTAGGGCGAAGAAAGAGCATGCTAGGGCGAAGAAAGAGACTCCTTGGGCGAATCTAGGTTAACATTGAAGCAATGGAACTGCGTCGAGGCTCCTGACAACTCGCCGACACAAGTGTCTTCTTGCCTCGTCCGTAATTACGAGCGATTCGGCGTAAAAAACGAGAGCCTCGTCGTAATAGGAACCATCAACGACGATTTAGAACCTCTAATTGATTATATAATTGACCAAAAATGGCTTGAAACGCCGAAAGTTGGCGAATCTGCAGTTCCTGGAACCTCTACAACTTCGCCGTCACTTAACCACTCTCGTGTGATCTAGGCATAACAGAAATGTCACATAAAGTGTCACATAAGTGTCACCAGAACAATGAACAGACAAGTGCTGATTTAGGTAGAATGTGCTCTTCTCAGAAAATTTGTATCAAATATAGTATACCGTACATATTGTGTGCCTGGAATGATGCAGAGAAAACCAACTTTTTAACCCTTCAACAAATATATGTTCCACGAATGTTCTTCTTGTGCCTATTTCTGTTAAACTGTCTATAGTGTGTGATTACATTGCAATTAGTTCAGAATTGGCCTGTAAAATGAGCAATATTAAATTTGTCTTCCTCTACAATGTACCAACCTCTGGCATTTCAATTATTTGCCAGTTCAGTTCTATGGACTGGCATGCTGGATGGTACTGGCCTTCTGAAACAGTACACGAAAGGTTGAAAAGTCTGGGCAATAATATTATTTTCTTGAATCGACAGCCCTGAACCTAATTAGCATAACAGTACTGGAGGGTGGACGAGTCAGGGGCTTGTCAGTATTGGTGTGTCTGTTGTGGTCATGAGGGTACAAACTGTTTCAAACGGCCAAGGTGTGAATATGCTATACCAAGTATTGTAACTGTTAAACATAGAGACTTAGTTAATCCTATGTTTATTCAATATCCATGGCAACAAACCTGTGCTGTATAAGTTCCCCTGGTCATTTTGATGATAAAGCAAATTCTGAACACTTCTTAGCAAACCAGATATTTGTGAGACATCTCTCATCATGGTAGTCATTCATATGGTAATATGTCAACAAGGGAGATATGATCAGTATTCAGTCAAATTATGAATTATTAATGACCCCCTACTCAACCATTCAATTTCTTTAAATGACTGTGTGATGTCATGCAGTCCCCACATGCTGGGTCAGAAAATAAATTGATAAAATTTATGGAAAAAAATAATATCTTAGGACACTCAATCAAGAATGTAATGTTCAGATGTTTGATCATTCAGAATGTTCTTGTGATATTCGAATGTTACCATGCACTAGACTTCCCGCAGCCTTCAATATATTTTTTCTAGAAAGCTGAAAGATAACTTCTTTGCCCAGATTTATGTTTTTGGCAAAATAATTGCTGCACCGAACCTTTCCTCATAAAATAACCCAATTTGGTTCGATCATCTCGTCGCTAACTCTTTAGCATGGCCTGAAATTCTACCATGCACGGTCTCCCCATTATCACACCAGCAAAAGTCACCATTAGGTACTAAAGTCATCAGATGGTTTTTGTTTTCGTTTTAAATGATTTTGTGTGCTGATGTGAATCCAAGTGTTACATAGATAAGAGAGATAGATGGATAAATTCCGTAAGTGCAGCCCTCTTAGCCCAATTTTTCGTACTTCCATTGTGTTATCATATCAGATGTCAGTAAAATAGTTACCAGTCTAATGAGTTAAAAGAAACAACTGTAAGATCTTCAGTGGCTTGGTTTAAAAGACTATTCAAGTCGCTTTCAAAAGAATGCATTGAACTATTTCAACCTCTATGCGGAAACCACAGCATCTAATCATCTTGAAATGTCTGGACCCTGTAATCTCTGCATAAGCTCAAATTTCCTGTGCACGAAGATTTTTCATCTTTTTTGTCTCCTTTATCTGTCTAATTTGATCCCTGATTAATCCTGTCAGTACATTCCCCATCAGGATGCCTTGCAAATGTTAAGAAAGTCTAAAAGAAGATGTTTCATTTGATTCAGAAAACAGATGAAACAGACCTTCGAACTTTAACATGTTTCGTTAATGTATATGGACTAAGGGACCGTTCAGAATTTATGACTGGGGGGGGGGTGGGAGTTTTGCCCGAGGGGGTACTAACTTTTCACACGAGTTTCAAGGGGGGGTTTTAATTTTTGACAACACTTCCAAGGGGGGGGGTAATAAATATTAACAAAGAAATTTTTTTATAAACTAACTTTATCCGCGCTTTTTTACGTGCAAAAGTCCGCGAATCTGTACGCATGACCATGTACAACACTAAATATGTGTGTATTCGTTTATGTGTCGAGGGGGGGGGGTACTAAAAATATGCATGAAACCTAGGGGTGGGGTACTAAAAATTCGCATGAATCTCAAGGGGGGGGTATCAATTTTTGACGGGATGTTCCGGCAAAACTCCCACCCCCCCCAGTCATAAATTCTGAACGGTCCCTAATTAACTTTCGCGTCAGTATGTCGGAACAGAGTTCCTCTTCTATTTTCTTCTTGTCCATGTTCAAGGGTTATTGAGTGACTGATTAAAGTCCTGTCTCTTTTTGTTACCTTAATGTTTTAAAGTCCTGTCACTTTTTGCTACCTTGATGTTTTGGGCATGACACATTTACAAAGAAAAGATTGATTCATTTGACAATTTTTGTTAGAATTTCTGACAATAGAAGTCTTGAAGGTCTTGAGACTCTAGATTCTACTGCCAGACATGCACCCTCAACAACAACGCTGAACAACTGTGGATTGAGATCAGGAACTTCCGAGTCTCCCTTCCTGTCAATATTTTGAACTGCAAACAGAGAAAGGAAACACTCTGCAGCCACTTCCTTCTCCTCATCAACCAGTTTAAGGCAGCTATTTGCCCTTGACAGATGAGATTTCCACTCAGTGCCAGTTATCCTGCCTGCTCCCAAGAATCCGATACTGCATGCATATTTGTTTAGAAGGTCGATTTTCGGACACACGCAGTGAGTAGACCCGAATAGCATTGTCAATACTGGGTCAAGGTTTTGGCATCACAGTCTTCAAAGGGCAATTATCTGCTGCATACACCGGCCAGCTTCTTTTCAAAGCAAGTAGCAGTTGTTAGTCAGTAAATACACCAGTGCATGTTGAGAGCAAAAGTTTTGTATTTTGTTAGCAAGGCTAGCAGAGTAATGTTAAATCAGCATTGACATATCGATATCATTGTAGTGCGGAATTCTGCGGGATATTCAGTAAATCAATGAACTGCCAATCTGCCATTGATCTGTTCTAGTGTCTATCTTCCAATTATGTCAGTTTGTTGTCATTGCGGTTTTCCAGATTTGCTCTAATGCTTTGCAAAACTTTGATCAAAGTCACAAAGTTAATTTAAAAAAAATAATCTTTTACTCACATCATTCTCTCTACTTCACAGCAGTAATTACCGTTCATAATCATTGAATCCGAATTCTATTGGGGACCTTTGGTTTCACTTCAAGCATCCAAGAGTCTCAACTTGATGAGCTTGCCATATTATTTCAAAAGGGTTCACTTATGTTGAGTGGAGAATAGATACCAAATTTGAGTTATTCTTTGCTTTGTGCTTTGTTTTGATTTTGCAGTTTGCATAACTGCACTCCAGCACAGATTCTCTGGGTGCATAATTGCCATTTATAGTGTGGAAACTTGGTACAATGGGAGGAATGTAGTAAGTTACATATAACTTGTTCTAACATTCGATTTGACGATTGTGCTGCAATATTACTTGCTCCTAAAAATAAACATCTGTACTTGGTATTTAAGATTTCAGATTTTTTTTTTTATTATTATCACTTATATACAAAATAAACAGGTAAATACAAAATTGATACCCGAAGGCATAGTTGCCGCTCATGGGTATCAAAACTAGGCATACATAAAGTAATATTATGATAATAACATAAATTAAATGGTAAGAGAAAAAAAGAAAAAATATATAAAAAATTAAAAGGAAACAGAAAACGAAATACGGAATTTGGTCAACTTATATTATCTAATGTTTTAGATATAGTCATATGCACCATTACTCGCAGGCAACTCTATGATAAAAAAAAATGAGATTAAGTGTGATAGATGTGATAGCTCACAAAATTGAAGTGAAACAGATTTACTAATTATTTGCACAAACATAGCAATTCGTAGAAAGACATTCTGAAGTATAGGAATCAATTGTCAATCGTTTGAAATAAAATTTGACACCATCAAGGCTATGAGTAGTTAATTTTTCTTTAAAGTTGGCAGCCATTTCATTTATAACTGATGGATAAATATATGAAATGCTGTGTCTTGCAAACTCATGTCTCACAGATTGAGACTTCTATTTCAAGCTTTTGTTTATAAATGGCGACAGGGCCATCCAGATTTCCCCAGAAAAGAAACAGTCAGTAACCACTTCCATCTCCTTATCAACAGTTTAAGGCAGCTATTTGCCCTTGACAGATGAGATTTCCACTCAGTGCCAGTTATCCAACCTGCTCCCAGGAATCCGATACTGCATGCATATTTGTTTTGGAGGGCCATTTTGGGACACACTCTGGACTCGGTGAGTATAGCCCTCTGGCGCTGTGGGATACCAGTCTTCAAAGACTGATTATCTCCCTGATATATTGACCAGCTTCTTGTTCAAAGCAAGAATCAGTTGTCTGTCAGTAAACAAAACATTGCATGAGTGCAGAAATCAGGTTTAGCAGAGCATTTATAATAAAGACATGGTTTGATTTTTCTTTATTATTTAGTCTTTCTTATTCTCACTATTTGCTCATCTTCACATCAGTAATTACCATGTAGACCATTTAATTCCAAATTGGCATTCTGCTGTGAACCTTTGTATTGGTTTCAAGCGCCCAGGAGTCACAGCTTGCCCAATCTTTCAAAGGAGCTAAAAGATCTGGAAAGGAAAAGGGATGCCAAATTTGAGTCATTAGTTGCTTGGTCCTTCCTTTTGATGTTTCAGTTTGCCAATTGTATTTATTTGATGTTGTAACTTATCCGATTTACTGTTGAGTTTTTAGTGCATTTGGCTATCGATAAAGGAATTACAGCACCAGTATCAAAAGAGGTTTATATAAGTTTGTCACATCAGCTGCTTCATGTTTGTGTCATACTCAGATGATACTTGCGACAGGGGTATGTGCTCTTATGATGCAATAGGAGGTTATGTGCAACTCAAATTGAGTTTATTCTTATTTTTACATCATTTAGATAGCATTGAATTTTTTTTGTAATATATCCAAAACATTGCTGTTCTGCAATATCTGCAGTCTTTTCTAATTGTCTAAAATCAGGACATTGTTCACAGGGACGCTTCATACATTGCCAGTCAATCTTAACCACATGGGTCAGACACCACGTACCTGCAGGCTTTTAAATACCGTAAGTAACAAAAATTCATCCCACACATCTTCCAAGCTGGCCGCTGATGGTTTCATAATGTCATGTTTGCCGATGGAATGCTATGCATACATGTTAATAAGGAAACAAAGAAAACTTATGCATCAGCATAATGAATGGAATGCCTGGAGGCTTTGCAAGAAAGTTCTTACATGTGGTTTGTGGTGCAACCAACAGACACTGGCTCATCAGATTGCTGATGAAGTAACACCCTACTCTTCATTATTAGGATTTAGTGTCGACGCAATGATGTCATAGACTTATGGTTGTGTTCATGTCAGGTCACTCATGTTATACTGCCAGGGTACTCAGCACTACCTGGAACCCACCACACCAAATCAATGAACTGCCAATCTGCCATTGATGAGTCCTAACAACTACCTTCCAATCTGTCAGTTTGTTTGTCACAGTGGTTTTCCAGATTTGCTGTAATGCTTGCCAAAACTTCGATCAGAGCCACAAGGTTGATTCATCAATTTTTTTTTATTCCCTTTTACTCTCACAATTCTCTTATCTTCACAGGAGTGACAACCATTCATGACAAGTGAATCCCAATGACTGGTTATTTTGTTTGAAACCTTTGGTTGACTTCTGGCATCTAGGTTTCAGCTTGCATGGCTTTGTTGAAAATAAAAGTTAAGTAGATGCCGAATTTGAGTGGTTCTTTGATTTGCTCTTCCCTCTAATGTTAAATTCTTGAAATGTAAGTGAATCTGTAACTGATCCATTCGGTTATTGAATTGGACTTTCAGTGCATTTAGCTTTTGCTGAGTTAAGTAAGTCTGACTATACTTACTTGTGAAGAATGTGTGTATCAGCAGTTTCTGCTACTTGTTATGATTAGATAATTGATTTTGGTCAAATCATGTCTCATGCAGTCACCACCGTGTTGTTAAGATGTCATGGATATTGGATTGTTTTCGGAACTATATTTCCAACCACTAAGGGGAAGTTTATTCTCAAAGTGTCTCCGACTCCAACACATCTGAGATCATTGTTTAACAGTGCGCATCACTTACAGGCGGTTTCATGAATCACCAATTCATCTTCACAGCCAATTCATTATGAACAGCGCTTTGGCAATTTACTTGAGATTTATGGACCTGAACAGGTATGCTTCCAACTTACCCTGTATTCACATTCCTGTTTCCTGCTGCCCTGCTCCTGGAGTGCTCCTCTCCTGAGGCTCTCCATGTTGCCTGAAATTATGGGACGTTACTTTGTTCAGTTATTCACTAAGTCACATGCATTCATTTTGCACATCCTCTGGGCTCTGCCACTTAGAGTGTCATTTTGCTATGCTGATAGGTTGTTATGCATGTAAAGACAATAAGGAAAACAATAAGGAAAACTGGAGCATCAGCATAATGAACAGAGTGCCAGTGGGCTTAGCGAGAACACATGAGGCGTGTGGTGTGACAGACACTGGTTCATTAGATTGCACCCCAGTCTCCTGATGCTTTATTTCCACTAATGACTTGCAGATGCTCTCATTACCCAAAAAATAGCCAGTCTATTTTCCTACATAGAAATTTGTATGTCAAGTACTCTTTCTGTGAAACCTGTTTCAGACAGGTAGTGAGATATTTTGAATCCTTCTGTGTGTGAAATGGTAACCTCATCATCCTCGTCATGTTGAAATGACATATTTAGGATATATATGTATATATGCTGAAAAGTGCCTGGGGTAATCAGCATTGCTTATGGTTTAATGAAAGGTATAATGAACAGTTTAAACTGTTACCCTCAAATCAATTTGTCCTGCTTCTGTGAACTTAGTAGGACCTATTATTCTTCTGATTGCAGTTGTTATTTACGTCCCACAAGAGACATGCATTTGCTGAAGTGGTGCTAATATATGACCATGTCCATGTAATAATGTCCTCTCTGTAGAACCATATGTGGATGAAAGTCTTTTGTACTGATTTTGGCTACATCTGATCAAATATACTCAACTATAATGCTTGTCCACTCCTATGAAGGTGAATTATGCCCACTTCTTCATGTTTTACGCCTCTCTTATTTCTCTCATTGGTGCTCTCATTACTGGCAGACAAATTGGACATTCATCTGTGTCCCACTTGTTTTATATTTACATTTTGATCACTGATCATGATGATATCGGTTTTGGATCGTGGATGACAGATGCAGGCTATTTTGGCTTTCTTGCTTGATTTCTTTATATCTTGATTCTTAAATCAAATGATGAACCGTTTTGATGTTTTGAGGACAATTGGAAATAGTTACTAAAGACCCATTTAACACTTTTGACCATGGATAATTGTACCACTATCAGTTAGAAAACGCAACCATATTTTTGACAGTTACTGTTTCTGTGATTTGAACAGTACAATTTTGCGAGGGAAGCAACTAAGTGCAGGCGACTCAGTCAGTTCCAACAATCATTTTGAAGGCAGAAAACATGTTTTCATTTTGAGTAGAATTTACCAGCTTGATCAGAGATGCAAATTACAATCAGAAAGTTGTGCGTTTAACCAAACATGAATAACATGAATATTTATTATGCACTTAATTTGTAATATATTTAGCATAAACCGAAATGTGTTATTTGATATTTTGTTTTGCCTCATTGTAAACCTGATATACGAGTTCATCTGACAGTTAGTTTGACTTTTTTAAAATTTGATTAGTGCCTGCAAAAAGCTGAAGTTGATGAAACCTGTTGCTCTGTCAATAATTATTGCCTGAACTCAGCGTCAGTCACATGTTTGTGATATCTACTTGTCTATGTTTTGCGAACATCACTATTTCATCACTGAGTTACTGGGTCATTAATAGATTTCTTTATCTGCAAGTGTCAATGAAATATGTATTCAGAGAGCTATTTCAAATTTCCGGAATTAAACGATAAATTTAGGCTAAGATTAATTATTTCTTCCCGCAAAACGAGATATTCATTGGGTTCTCTTTCTGTGTTCAGCCTTTATTGAGTTTTATTTGTTTTTGTTTTCATGATCACAGAAGTTATACTCATCAATCTACATTTTCAATTTGGGTCACATTGGTTACAAAATATTGACAGAGCTCAACATATACAAAGTGCTTATCGAGCATGGAAATGATTTTAGATATTTTCTAGTCACTTCATTTAAGCTAGTACATGTCAACAATCTTTTTGGCTGTTGCTGTAAAAACTGATTATCTGTTTGTATTGACTTGATGCTTTGATGATAATTATGTTTTAGACATAAGTAAGCTTGTTACAATAGCAGCTGCAAGTCAAGCTCTGATGATAGTTGATATTTTACTTGTGTGTGTTCTCATAATGCAACTGGAGGTCTTTAGTGTGAATTAATTGACTGATTCCATTTTTATTTTTGTGTCATTTAGATTCCATTGAGATTTGTAGTGCAATGCATGTCTCAAACGTTTTTGCTCCACAATGTCTGCGTTCAATCCTAGTTGTCCGACTTAGCCTTAGGTACATGGGTCAGAAACCGTATACTTACAGACCAATCCGGAATTCCTGCATATTCACCATACAGTGTAGAGTATTCCCAAAATGTAACTTCTTTTACTTGTTTGCTTAGTAGTCACATAAATTCATTCCACACATCTTGCAAGCTGTGCCGCTGATGGTTTCATAATGTCATGTATGCTGAATTGCTGATGGGTTGTTATGCATACATGCAAAGAGAACTAAGAAAGCTTGTGCATCAGCATAATGAATGGAATGCCTGTAGGCTGCTGGGCAAGAATATTCTTACATGTGGTTTGCGGCGCTACCATCAGACACAGGCTCATCAGATTGCAGATGTTGTTAACTCCCTGCTCTCTGTTATGTTATTAGGATTTAGGAAGTCAGGTAGGCCTAACCGTTGTGTGGAACCAGTTTCAGTCGAAGTAGGATTCTACTGCATGTGGTGTGATCACCACTATACCGGCGCACGCATGTTTTATGTTTTGTTGGTTGGCCAATAAAGAAACGCCTATGTCTTTTTACGATGCAGACCATTGCAAGGTTTAACTATTTCTCCAAAATTACGATTGGTATTACAACTTGCCACAGGTGTTGGTAAAATGAGCATCATGGAAATGCCAATTTGTTGAAGGAAAAGAACTCGTAATGGTAATTGAGATTCGTGAACATTCAACATTCCATCATTGCTAATGAACTCAACATTGACATAATGAGTCACTTTAGAAATTAAGGAAATCGGCGTGGCAAATCTCCTTTTGAACAATATTTCTGCAGTCAATCAAGAAAACCAGGTTTGGTGTGCTATCATAGAGTCTGTACCTGAGAAATAAGAATCAGATGGTCTACTGTGTGCGGCCAATTTGAGAACAGACTTGGGACTCTTTGGGTAAAGCCATTTACCGATGTCCAGTTAAGGCTTGTCAACCCATTTTCAAGGGGAGTTTATCATAATTATCCGTCCTATATATTGATCAGCTTCTTTTCCATTGGGTGCGAGGAGCTCAAGTATGTGTTTTGTAAACAGCAAAGTAATGTGGAATCTGTGTGGAGATGCCGGGATGTCATGGACTCATAGTGGTGTTCATGTCAAGCCACTCACGTTACTCTGCCAGGGTACCCACAGTGAATCAATAAACTGCCAATCTGCCATTGATCTGTCCTAACAACTACCTTCCAATCTGTCAGTTTGTTTGTCACAGTGGTTTTCCAGATTTGCTCTAATGCTTGCCAAAATGTCGATCAAAGCTATGAGGTTGATTCAGCTTGATTTTTTATATTCCCTTTAACTGTCATCATTCTCTCATCTTCTCAGCAGTGAACACCATTCATAACAAGTGAATCCCAATGACTAATTATTATTCTGTACGAAACCTTTGATTGACGTCTGGCATCTAGGTTACAGCTTGCATGGCTTTCTGATCAATAAAAATTACTTTGATATATTCTTTCCTTTGATGTTAAATTCTGTGTATGTATGTGAAATTGTGAATCTGTAACTGATCCGATTGCTTATTGAATTTACAGTGCCTTTAGCTTTTGTTGAAACATGTTCCAAGTTGAGTAATAATTGGTCTTCGCAAGCTGATTCATTCTGAAAAATTCTTTTGCAATCCACTTGAGATTGTTAGGCCTAAAGTACAGGCCTACAGTTCACCATACATTCCCTATCCTATTTTCAGCCGCTGTCCTGCTTCTCTTCTTGTAAATTGCCACAAGTTATTCGACATTACTTTGCTTAGTTATCAAGAAGTCACATGCATTAATTTCGCACTTCCTCTGGACTCTGCCACTAAGTGTGTCATTTTCTATGCTGATAATGCTGATAGGTTGTTATGCATGTAAAGACAATAAAGAAAACTGGAGCATCAGCATAATGAACAGAGTGCCAGTGGGCTCAGCGAGAACACATGAGGCGTGTGGTGTGACAGAAACTGGTTCATTAGATTGCATTCCTCTCTCCTGATGCTTTATTTCCACTAATGACTTGCAGATGCTCTCATTACCCAGCCTGTTTTTCCTCCATAGAACTTTGTGTGTTATAAGTACTTATTGTGTGAAACCTGTTTCGGACAGGTAGATAGACATGTTGAATCATTCTGTGTGTGAATGGTAACCTCATTATCCCCTGTCAATGGCCTGTCTTTTTGAAATGACATATTTAAGAAATCATGATTTCTGATGAAATTCACATTCGATTGATATTCTTTACACATAATTAGATTTACAAATTTGTGTAGAGACTCCCTCTGGAGAATGCTGAGAACTAAGTGGGTAATCAACTAATCATTGTTGTCAAGGAATGGTTCAATGACTTGTAAGGCAAGCAGCTTTGGTTTGATCAGATGATGCTTCAGCCGCATTATTTTTGTTGAAGGCAGTGGTTTTATTATTGACTTTTGACGTAAAATATCAGCCAAACCTTGAAGAATATACAAGATCATTGCCATTTCGCTTCCCATCTTCTATGATATCTCATCTTCCCTCTGACCAATCCGCCCCAAGTGGATTCCCCATTAATATGTCAGCCAGAATTTGTAGGCCTTTGATATGTGTGGAACATCGAAGTTATCATATCGAATCTTACCAACAACATACAGCTCTAATCTACAGTGTTTCGTAGTATCGTAAGAGACACAGTTCCTGTAGTGGAGCTAATATATGATCATGCACATGTAATTGTGCCTTCTCTGAAATGCCATATATGTGGATACAAGTCCTCTGTGGTCATGTGCCTACATCTGATCAAATATACCCTTGGAACTGTTGCTTGTCTCCTCATGAACATGTATGATGTCCACTTGTTCATGTTTTGCTGCTTCTTGTATATATCTCATTGGTAATGATGCTGTTAGCACTTGCTGACAAGATTAAACATTTATACAGCTCTGTCCAACTTGTTTTATATGTGTACATTGTTGATCAGCAGTCATGATGATATCGGCTTTGCATATTGTATGCCGGATATTTTGGCTTTGTTGCTTGATATTTCAATTTAATGATAAATGGTTATGCTGATTTGAAGATGGTTGAAACCCTCTAATTTGCTGACCAAGTTGTTGTGGTACAATTTGTACCACACTGGATTTATGAATTTCCAAGTTTAAGTTGGAAAATATCATATTATTTTTGACAGTAACTGTTTCTGTGACTTGAGCATTATAATTTTATGAGGGTAGCAAATAGATGACCAAGAGTCCAAGACCATCAGTTTCAACTTTCATTTCTGAAATTAAAAAACAAGTTTTCATTGGGAATACAATTTTCCAACTCGATCGAAGATGCAAATTACAATTTGGAAATTGTGCGTTTAACCAAACAAGAAAAACATGAATATTTATTGTGCACTAAATTTGTAATATATTTAGCATAAGGTGAAATGTGTTGTTTGATATTTTGTTTTGACTCATTGTAAACCTGATATACGAGTTCATCTGACAGTTATTTTGACTTTTTTGAAATTTGATTAGTGTGTGTCAAACGTTGAAGTTGATGAAACCTGTTGCTCTGTCAATAATTATTGCCTGAACTCAGCTGTATGCGTTGTTTGCAGTATGTGCTTATAAATCCATGTTTCACAAACATCTTTTTTTCTTCACTGACTTATTGGACAATTCATATATAATCATAGAGCTATTTCCAATATCCAGAATTAAAAGATACATTTGGACGCAAAGATTTTAAAATCTATTATTACTACGTGTACCTCCAGAACATGATATTCATTTATTTCTGTTTCAGTATTCAGCCTTGATGGAGTTTTATTTTCTGTTTTTCATGAGCGGAAAAGAATCATCAAATTTTATTTTCAATTTGGGTCACATTATAGTTACAAAATATTGACATAACTCAACAACACACAAATCTATACATGTATACAGAGAGCATATTTATAAAGCATGGCCATTGTTTTGGGTAATTTTGGAATTGATAATTATGTAAGATTTTATGCTTAATTAACTTATTAGTTTGGCTCATGATTTCATAAATGAAGAATTATGTTGGTTCAAATAAAGACACCTGAAAAACCATCAAGTGCTACTTGATTTCGACCTTATAATACGACACTGGTCCGTTTTTCAAACAATATTTTATCAGGACACTTCCAAAAATCAACTCATTCTTTGAAACCTGTTTTTCGAGAGTGGCATTGTATGTCCAGTATCCAATAGTGATCAGAAACATCAGCTGCTCGTGGGTGATGGAGCACATGTATTTCAATTGTACATTGTCACTGCTACAATGCTTTGAATTGATGTGGATGTACCATGGCCCAGAATGGATTGGTTCCTAACATCTGAAATCATGCAAAAAAGCCATTACTTGGCTCAATGGGTCCTTCGTATTGTGATTAGCAGATTTGAGAAGAAAGAGAAAAAAAGAACCTTGTTATTTGGAGATCTATAATTGTTGGAGGCATAGTAACCTGCATGTTGCTCCAGCTTCTAGCATTGCAAATTAAGACGCTAGAGTAAAGTGATTAATGTTGGCCTATATTTGATATGAAGCTCTGTTTTTCAATTTCTTCTTTAAATTTATTTTGGCCTGTCTATATGAAAACTTCAAAGAGCATCTGACGATACTGATAAGAATTCTAACAAGACATCAGATAATCTCTACATATCTTCTAATCTGTCTTTGTGACACTTCTCTTACACACACAGCTTGCCACACTTTTCTGTCCAATTAAGCCCAGTAATTGATCCACCGTTCGATGAAAAGTTGCAATAACTTGATGTTCTTCATGTTTTTTTCTTTCAGTCAAGAAGAGGCTCAGAAAATAGACGAAGAGCTTTTCAATGAGTACAGGTTCAGCGTGGACCAGCTCATGGAACTGGCCGGCTACAGCTGTGCCGTTGCTTTTGCTAAGGTAGGCACCTTTATTTTCAATTTTCTATTTGTGACAGTGTAATTGGATCTGCATTTCAGGAAACCTTTCCAGAATGTACAACGACTACCGACTGTGAAATATATACCATTTGCTGCACTTGTTGTACATAAAATGTTCAGATTTGAATGGACATCACAAGTTTCTGATACATGTATAACTTTGGTAAACCTTGTTGGAATACAGGTGGTGTGACCATGGTGCACTGTATTTTTGAAGAAACATTTATTTAGCCAAACTCTTTTATCTCGATCTAAGAATATATTTTACTGACATAATGGAACATGATTGTTGAGGCAATGCGTCGTAATTTATTCCTCTAAAACCGTGGCGAAATGGTCAACCTTACCCGCTATATCCATTATTAAGACGTTTTAGAGAAGGCTGCTTTTGTATCAAAATAGATTAATTATGAGGAGTCTTGTGAACTGGTGAACTTTAAGGATTACGTTTCTGTCTTTATTATAGTTAATGAATATTAGATCAAATGACACCAAGTGCACCTAGTAATCGAATTGAATCCATGGTTTACAGGAACAAGGTGACAGAGACCTGATTAAATATGTATTTAACATCCATATCTGATTGCAAGGTAATCATCAGCCTTGTCTGATGCCAACATTGATTGAAATTGTATACTTTTCCTGCCATGTATTTGGCCTATGCCAGTTTTGCAATACATAGTTGTGATGGATTGCGTTAAAATTTGCATGGATGTCAAAAGGTCACCTTTGATGGTTGGCATCCACTTTAGTTTGCTGTATACTGTCATTTCATGGACATACAGAAAACGGCCGTTTTTGAAAAACTCCATACAGTATGGAATCCTTGCAAAATTGTTCTTTATTCCACTACAGAAGCTATGTTCAGCCCTATCCATTGTTTCTGTGTCACTGTGAATTATATATATCTTCTGTAAGTCAGACCTTGTATAACAATATGTACAAAGGATTTTTGTATTCAGGCTGATGTTGCTATAACATATGGCTTCAAACAGGAAGTGCTGAATATTTCATGAATGTTGTATTTTGTCAGTGAATCGAAATTTTATGCTAATTTTGCAATTCCAATTCCCATACATCTCTGACACAGAGAACGAAGAAGATCTAAGATAGGCAGTGATGCTTGTGTATAACATGCAATGACTAAATCACTTTTATCTCCCATTTGCAAGGGCATAGAAATCTGTAGCATGCATGTCTTTGCGTCAATTGCGTTAACCAGTACTTTAAGTAGGAATGGTGCAGTGTAATTGTATTGTTTCTATCAATGCTTGCGGTTCAGTTTCTTGTCCATAGACATTATTGTATGTAATAAAAAACCTAATAGAATAATAACAATCGTGCACTTTTGCCTAAAATGTGGCTAAAATAATGGTTTTATATTAATTGAGAATTTTGTGATACCAAAGTTTTGAAAATGTCACTAATTACCAGTGTCCCAATTATGAAGCGCAAATAATTCCTGTGCCAGCATTTAGCAAGCAAATGTTTCTTTGGCGTTATTGCTGGGTCTTCCTATCGTGTTTAGTGCATGAATTAAAGTTGTTTTTGCCTTTGCTGCATTCAATGAATGTCACATTTTACTATTGTTTCCATCTTCCTTTTCTCAAAGGAAGCTTTATTCACAATGCAAACATTTCCTGTGATTCTGGAATTGTGCAATTTTCCTTTTCAAAATGAGCCTTTTTCTCTGGCGAAAACATAATTGATGCTTGTTATGATGGGGAGTAAAAGTGGTATTTAAAGTACCAAGCCTGCCTATTTAGTCTTGAGATGTTTGTTGTGAAATATGTGTTTGAAGAAGCTTTGCAATTTGGAAGCCAGTCAAGCCACCTTCATATTAAATGCAGGATAAGGCCAGGAGCACTGCAGTGATTATTCATGTGGGTGTCTGACAGCTCATGGCTCCATGGAGTGCGATATAGGAAGTAATTAGGAGCATTATGTGTGATCATACATCGCCCAAGTCTATTCATAACTGTAATGCATTGAGCAAACTGCCATGCTTGCTTGGGGCATTTAATTATGGAGATAACGACATAGGTATGACGTACTAACATCACATAGGTAGGAAATCATTACCATCTTATATGTGGCGAATTATTCTTGTGGAGACTCAAGTAATCAGGATGTGACCAAAATGATCTTGTGTCAGCATTATAGTACTGGCATGATTACTAAGAAATAAAATATTATGTTTCAGTATATGGTTGGTTTTTATCAGGTAGCATATTGATACCAACTATGAATTATATTTTATTGTTTTTATAAATGCACTAAATGTCATATTTGATTTGTGTTATAAATCCATGCAGTCGAATGTTAAAATACCTTTTAAAATACCTGGCTGGTAAAGCATTTTTTTTAGAACTACCTTAATTCTATGAACACTAATTTCACACAAGCTCTATCAACCTAACTAATCAGATTTAACTATGGGCTTATTACCTACTGTACCATACTCATTATGGTGTCAGAACAGTGAATGATTGTGTGCTTCAAAAGTGCGTTTATGACCTGGTTACTTGCAACTGAGACAAGCAACTTGCAATGTGACTTAATTTTTCAGCCGCTGCGATACTTGACACCTTTCCATGCAACATTCATTTCTTGAATGAAACCATTTAATTTTATTGGCTATGTCTGAATAGGCAATTTGTATGCAAGTGGTGTCAAGCCTGCATAAATCATTGTTTATACTTCAGTTGGTGTTATACATTGTGTAGAGTGTTTAATAATTTACAACATACAGCAAGCAATATATTGCAAGCATTGAAAGAATAGAAAAAAAATTAACAAATGGTGATTGGTGAGACATTAAAAAAAAGTAATAAATATGGTTGTTCTCGAAAGTTGATTAACGCCAGTGCTATATTATGATAAATTTCTCATTTTTCTGTTGTGATTAACAATAAGCAAATTAAACATAAGAGTCAATATACATTTATTGCATGCTGTTAAACCATTGAACTGTAGTACAGTTCAATGGTTGAACACATGACATAACAATTGAGTAAACATGCGATATTAGAATATTATCAAATGGTTAATTTTATGATATTTCCAAAGGTGCATGTACCCTTCTGTAATATCTCATAAATTCCCAAGTAATGTGTTATTGTAATATTTGAACATTTTTTGACGCCCTCAGCTGGAATTTAAGCCCATTCTGCAGGACAAGAGTTGTCTTACCTTCACACAAAGTTTGCTCCGAGATTACCCCTTCATTGCCATGTCGCTGTCACCTGCTAGCAGCTATGGATCGAATTGGTTCTCATAATTTTCTTTAACAATTTAGATGTCTCCCCTGCCATATTCACTTCAGCATTCTCTGGGTTGCCGTATTTAGCATTATTTCTAGAAATAGCAAATTAAATGTGCTAGACTGAGCAGACTACCTGATTAAATTTCAGTTTTATTAACCGGCCTAACGGCGGTTATTAGAGGGGGTCTAAGGACGAATGACAGCAGGAGTGACAGGGGGAGTGACAGGAGGACTCAATTGAATGGATGAGTGAAACTCGTCTGCTACTTGAGTCATTATGAGATGGCCCGAAACTTGGCAATTTACGAAGGAATAGCGTGAATTTTTCATTTAAACATTTATATGTAACATAAGGATAGTATTGCCAGAGGAATGACATGTGTGTATGCCGTTATTTTGTTAATTGATGACTTGAATGAATAGAACATGTGAAAGTGTTTTTTTTTAGTAGCCTATATCAGCACCCCCAACAGATGGCACCACAAAAATGTGATGCTACATGCAGCCTCCTAGTGTTAAATATTTGCAGCACAGAGTTGAGCCAAGACCTATGCTTCTGTAAGTAGACTCAGTTCTTGGCTCAAGCTGAGATTGCCTGATTCTCATTAGGCAATAACACAGGCCCCTCAATCTCTTCCCTGCAAGCCTGCCCCTTCCAATGCTCTTCATACATGTAGTGGGATATGAGTGAGGGATGGGAGACTGCTGTATGAGGGGAAGAGATTGAGGGGCCTGTGGGCAATAAAAATCATAGACAAGTGAGTCAATAAAACTTGGCCACTTGCTCATGACAGAGTTTGGTTCTGTTTGTTAAGTCTTGATGACAATTACTTCAAAGTGTCATGCTTAATTACTTGTAATTGAACCTGAGCCATGAAGCTGAATAATATGCCTTAAACATGTTAAAGCATGGGGGACCTATTATAAAAGCAGGATGGGTGGAAACCATGGTCATTTTGTGTCCAACATCTGAAAAAGTCAACATCTCCCATTCCTCTGCACGAACAATGAAATACAATGAGATATATTCCATCTATTTGTAGAATTTCCCTATATTTCATTTTATTTAATAATTTTGCACAATTACTGCTACTTCTGGTTTTTAAAAGTTCGTATTTTTTATAAATACAAGAAAATATGGAATTATTACGGAGTTTATCTTGTAACTTTGATTCACAGGTCATCTTTTAACATGATCAATGATTGGTCAGAAATAAGATAACTTTTATGACCCCTATGATATCAAAGGTCTATAGAGCTCTGAAGTTGAAGTATAGCATTGGAAGAATTATACAATTTGTACCCCTCTTCCAATTGGCTAAGGCCATTTCCAGGAAACCAATTTGCTCTCTTGAGCTCTTAAGAATTTATTGCCCCTATTTTCTTATATATGGAATATCTCATTAATTGGCAACCGGTCGGTTTTAGGAGCCTCCAGTACCTCATCCTTTAATTTGGCAAAGGAGATTCATACATTTGTTCTATATCTAGCCTATAGTACTCTCTTTTTGTTGCTAAATATTTATCATAATAATCAATTATTTAAAAAAAAATCTTGTGACATTTTGATTTTGATTTATTCACTTTTTCAAGTAAGTGAATGACAATTCACACATTAATCTTGTTTTAATGCAAATTCAGAGAAAGTATCCACATAATGACCATTTTCTAAAAGAGTAATTAAGCTTCTTGCACTTATGTGAATTATCATGATTAAGTTCCTCTGGCATGTCTGGTTATTGGTCGATGACAAATAGGCCTACAGAATATAGCAACAATGTAAGTTATATAACATCAGCGTTAATGTGAAAGTCAAGTGAACATCTGAAGCCTCTAAATAGCCCACGCTGGTGCTGATGGGGGGTGTAAAACACATAATCACTCTCTGGAGGTAACTGGTGTAAAAACCCAAAATTAAATCAATAAAACCAGTGTCAAATACAAATCAATTAATTGTCACTCATTTTCACAAATGCATACACAAATTTCCTCAATTTTCTAACTTCCATTAAATCAATGTCGAATTGTTTCCGGTGTTATAAATGACAATGGTGTAGTTCTACATGGAATCCAGGTGGATCACATGCCTCTTTACTTGGTAGATCAAAAAAATCTATCTTATTCAAGGCAGGATATAGAAGACATTGCATTGAGACTTTGCCTGCATTTTCATATTGCAGCAGTTGTTTGTATTGTAATATTGATCCCCTATGGGCCGTAGCTGACAAATTTTGCCGTTGCAACACCTTGTAAAGTATGCTTCTTCTACCATTTCTAATCTTTCAAATTGACATTGCTCATTCAAAACTTTGCAAAGGTATTTTGCAAATTTCCCGGAAAAGGAACTGTTCAGGTCACTCTAATGTCTACCAATCAACTCTTTCTTGCATCCTCATGGCAACACTTGCTATCTAGTTAGAGGAAATGCTACCTTTAATGCAATTACATTAGGCCGGTTTTGAATCCTTGGATTCTTGTCTTTCTTAATTGCTCATACAGTTTGCTTTTGAAAACTCTGAATTGGCTGTTTCCCACTTATTTGTGTTATTCTGAGTGGTGATTAATTCTCTTGCTAATCATCTACTCACCTCAATGTCAGTTCTTCAAGTTTTTTAGGGGACAGATAAGAAGCCCTTGAGCATAATTTTAGAGCGGCAACATTAGCGGCTTAACCAGTATCACTCTCTGGTGTTAGAAACAGTGTCTTGGTAGCTTATATCATTTTCTGGGTTATAAATTTAAAGAATAAAGCTTCTTCTTCAAGTTTCTATACTCCATCTAGCTAAGGAGCTCTTGAAGATTATTTTGGAAAGAAATAAAAATAAATCTTAAGAAACCACCTCTTTCACCTTCAAGTAATTTGGTGTTGTTTTATAAAAGAGGTGGGCTCTTTAATATCTCCACGGTGTGGTGAGGACCAGTAGACTACTAATGCCCTGATATTTTTCTTGACCCATTTTCAGTACACTTGGTACATGCATAAACAAATTCAGGCTGTCACTCTGGCAAACTCGATGACCTAATATTATGAGTGGCGCTCTTGGCTTTCGTCTTTGAGTGACCCAGATATCATCTCTTTGGAGCACAGACTCTTTGAGTCCTGAATGACTGAAACATTGTGTGGCATATGTACACTTGTACAGTTGGTGCTTTTTGCAAAGACATTATGGGGGTATAGTAGAAAAGGCATTTACTATGGAAACTCACAGTATAATGTCAAGTGCTAAGCCAGGTCAAGGGGATGCTCTTCTCTCTAATGGCACTTTGTCCTTCAGTGGATGCTGAGCATTGTTCATCCTTTGAATCATGAATCGCCACTAGCCTGACCTCTCATCTCTTCTACTCTCTACTGAACTCTGCATTCTGCTATTTGATTACCACTGATTTACTTCAAATTTGCAACTGCGTAGTTATACAAATTGGGCATAGTGTTGTATGCAATCAGCTTCCTGTACTCAGAAATGAGATTCACAGATTTGACATTCAATCTGACTTGCAATTCCTGAAACAATTGGATGGATTATTTTGAGAGCAATTTGGCTTGATTTAACAAACATTATATCAACTCCTGACATGCTGGAGATAGCAATGCCTGTAGATCTGAAAATTTCTCTGCAGTCACCTAAACCTGGTCTGTCTCTACATGAGCCATGCATGATGGATGTGAAAACACCAGATAACACCTACGAACTATTGAATTTTTACAATGCAGTTTTCCAAGAACTTGTGGCATGTATTATGAACTTTGAGCGTATATATACACTTCTTAGAAAAAGGTCTGGCTCTGGGGTCGAGCTTCGTGGTAGCATAATCCTGAGAGTCAGTCTTGATTTAAACTTTTAGCAATCCTCGCTAGACTTGTTGACATGATACCAACCATACGACTCCCCTCATATTGCGGTCCGTGACCATAATATTCCTTTTTGGTGCACAAGAAAAGGATGGGCAACCTGATCACCCACCTTCTCAATGACACACACTGAGTAGTGGCTATACCCTTTGGGTGAGGTTGTCTTCTTCAACACAGTGTTTTAGCAAGGCAATACCTTCATTGAGGCGAAATGATGCAACCATGCTCTTTCTGGTAATTGCCCTGCCCGCATCTTTTCTTGCATTGTATTAGAACATAGGTGGCTCACTTTCCGCTTGGTCTCATTTCAGTGAGATTTGTTCCTTCTCTGGTTTTGAAGTTTGGTCTGTTTGTCTGTGAGAGTTTTGTGTGTGTACATTCTTATGGGAAATTATTCAGGTGGATGGATCAAAAAACCTATGCTGTTTTCTAATATAAGATTTTCACTGTTTTAAGTTCTCCCAGTTCTTTTAGTTTTCTGAACTGTGATATATTTTAAAGTCTGGTCTTTGCATGCCTCCTTTCTGACACTTTGGACTCATGTCTTCACTTTGAAATGCATGTGGTCGTGACAACACATACCCTCTATTTTTATGCACTTTCTTTTATTTAACAAAACTCTCAAGACACAGAAAACATATGAAAGAAAATTTTCTTGAAGTCCAAATATCTGCCTTCTTGACTTTGCTTTCTTTACTCTGCTTTCTTTACTCTGCTTTTGAGAAGCAAGAGCATTTGGTGCATGCACTTTGCCCACAGCTTTGCCAGCAGCATAAAGATAAGAACATGCAGCAATGCAGATAAGAAAAATGCAGAAATACTACAAAGGCTGTCATGATTCATGATCTTTTAGAAAAATGTGTTTTGCAATTGGGCTGTTTTATGAAAGACCAACAAGGATTATTGAATTGGAACTTACAAGTGTCAAATAAGGATCATTGATTTATCACGAATATGGGAATGTTTGAAAAGATACCTGGTATGTACCTAAAATCAACATATAATATAATCAACCTTCTTTGCTTTTGGTCTACATGGTCTAGTTAACTTTGAGATTCATGATTCTGTCTTAATGTAATTATAGTTATTGAATGACTGAATACTTCATGATATGACACTCAAGTTCCGAGAAATCTAATTAGATCTGATTGACAATGGTTGGCATGATTAAACGTGTAATTGAATTGATTGGAATTGTGTATTATCCGTGCCTCTGACTCATGAATGTGCCAGTTTCAAATAATGGATTGCTTTAAATCATTGGTGGTCACCTTTGATGGTTGAAATTCACCCTTGTTGAAGAATGCTGCCATTTTGTGGTAAAACAACAGCTGCCCTTTTGAGGTTATCCGGATGTGAAGATATAACATTTTCCTGTGTGTATTTAACGTTTTCCATGCCTTTTTCATTACGTAGAAACTATATCATTATGAATTACATAAATCTTCTAAAAGACCCATGTACTACGATATGCAGACTGGATTATTGTATTCAGACCTATGAAGCCATCAAACATGGCTTGAAACAGAAATTCTTGAATATTTCATGACTGTTGTATTCTGTCAGTGAATTAAAAATGATCTTAATTTTGTATTCCCGTGGATCTCTG
The DNA here is from genome assembly GCA_026936325.1 of Platynereis dumerilii. Classification (NCBI taxonomy): domain Eukaryota; kingdom Metazoa; phylum Annelida; class Polychaeta; order Phyllodocida; family Nereididae; genus Platynereis; species Platynereis dumerilii. Next base: position 142,629,320 of record JAPTHN010000001.1, on the reverse strand, counting down.
ACATATAAAAGATTTATCCTGTAACACCTATACAGGCTATACAAAGTGTATAATACATAGACATTGATTACGTTCTGTTTTTCATTGTGACATGCAATGTTTAAATCTCTTCACTATCTGTCCTTTGCAAGGCTATACATCTGTTGCATGCATGTCTTGATGTCAGATGCTTTGACCGGTTCTTTTGACATATACATCAAACCATTACCTTCATCAGAAGTCACTCCTCAGTTTGTTACTAATAATTAGCATTTGTCACCAAATCACCATTTCAATAGAAACATATGATACAGAAAATCTTAGAATTTTACATGCTGGCTCTGAAGACATCTAAAAGAGATGACATTTTTTCTTTTAATACCTAACTGATGAAAATGGATGTTCTGTGTTATGTGTATTGCGCTGAAGTAGATTGTCTGCAACCTGCCTTGTCAGCAGTTATGTGTTTGAAGACCTGAGGCATCTTTGTCTGAGATTGAAAAACTGTTGATTCTTTGATCTAATCTGATAACATGTAGGCCTACAATGTACATGTATATGGTGGTTTTGTGGATCTGCAAAAGGTTAGTGTTTTACATTCCTTATATTTATATACTGAACATGCTATATCTCCCTGGATTTTCCAGAAAAAAAATTTAGTTATTGACAAAAGTCGTGAAATGAATGACTCAATCATGAATTAATCATCATATCTCATGTACCAAGCAGATAACTGCAGCTTTCATGATGATTGGTGGAAATCTGAAAGATTGTGTCGATTTTTAAAAGGTATATCTGAAAGGTTCGGTCGTGCGACGAGACAATTGTATTTTACCTTTACATGTAGCTAAAATAAAGGTTGCTTATTAATTTTAGAATTTAATTTGATATAGACATGCGAGTTAAGTCATGAAGTACCACTCTCTTAATTATGAAAAAATTGGACTCCTATGATATTTGGCTAATGTTGCTGTTATGTTACTTCTTGTTTTTCTCTTCTATTCCGTGTAGTGCATGATTTAAAGTCATTTTTTCATTTGCCAAATTCAATGAATGTCACATTTGCAATTGTTTGTGACTCTCATTTACTCTAGAGAGACTCCATTTGCAACGGAAACATTTTCTGTGATTCTTTAATTAGGCCTTTTTCTATGAGAGCTAATTTTTTCTCCATTATGTGATATTTTTCTTTTGTGAGGAGTAAGAAAATTTTTATGGGATCATGGAGAATGCAAAACACCAGGCATGCCTATTTGGTCTTGAGATGTTTTTTGTGAAATATGTGTTTGAAGAAGCTTTGCAATTTGGAAGCCAGTCAAGCCACCTTCACATTAAATGCAGGATGAGCCCAGGAGCACTGCAGTGACTATTCATGTGGGTGTCTGACAGCTCATGGCTCCATGGAGTGTGATGTAGGAAGTAATTAGGAGCATTATGTGTGATCATACATCGCCCAAGTCTATTCATAACTGTAATGCACTGAGCAAGCTGCCATGCTTGCTTGGGACATTTAATTATGGGGTGATGACATAGATCTGATGTAGGTAGGAAATCATCACCATCTTATATGTGGCGAATAGAAGAGAGGCCTATCTTATGGCTTCGATTGATCATGTAGATGCTTGAGTGTTATTCTTGTGGAGACTCAAGTGATCAGGATGTGACCAAAATGATCTTGTGTCAGTGGTATAGCACTAACATGATTACTAGAACAGAAAATGTTCCATTTCCGTATATATATGGTTGGTTTGTCAGCCACTATAAGGTAGCACTTTGATACCAAAAATGAATTAAATTTTGTTCATCTTATAAATGCACGAAATGTCATATTTGATTTATGTTTTATATCAGCGCATTCGAAGTTTAAAATGATATTTAAAATACCTGGCTGGGTAAAGCATATCTTAGAAATACATTAATTAACCTTTGGCCTATAAATGCTAATTTTGCCCTGGGTATATCCACCTTACTAATCAGATCACACTATGCGCTTTATGTTTATTATTGATATCACACACTGTACCATACTCAACTTGTGGTTCTAGAAAAGTGTGAATGATTGTGTTTCAAAAGCGCCATTATGACCTGGTTGCTTGCAACTGAGACAAGCAATTTGAAATGTGGCTTAATTATTCAGCTGCAGTGATACTTGACACCGCTCCCTTTCTTGAATGAAACCATTTAATTTTATTGGCCGCGTCTGAATAGGCAATTTGTATGCAAGTGGTGTCAAGTCTACATAGATTATTGTTAATTCTCAAGTTGATCTTTGTTATACATGTGTAGAGTGTTGAATAATTCACCACATACAGCAAACAATTTACTTTGAAGCATGCATTAATAGAATATAAAAAAGTAAACAAGCGGTGATTGGTGAGACATTAAAAGAAGTAACAAATACGGTTGTGCTTGAAAGTTGGCTTGCACCAGTGCTATATGATAAATTTATAATTTTTCTTTGCAATGTGATAAACAATAAACAAATAAAACATAAGAATCAATATACATTTTTTGCATGCTGTTGAACACATGACATAAAAATTCAGTAAACATTAGATTTTACAATATCAAATGGTTGAATTTTATGACATTTCAGATGGTGCATACCCTTCTGTAATATCTTGTAAATTCCATATAGTATGTTATTGTTATATATCATATGGCAAGCCAAAATACTCGCTGCTCATTGGCCGACAGCCATACCATATTCTATGATATTGCACTCATGTTATTGCATGCTCATTTTAACATGTGAAAGATTGGACGGACCTGAGAGGAAGCACCATATTTTCATGCTGCTGCAGCCACAAGCTGACAAAAATATTGTGTTTTTAAATTTTACTAAAACATTTACTGCTCGGCAACGAAGGCAGATAGGAAGATGGTTTTGATGACAAAAGATTACCGGGCCAGCTTCAGATTCAGATTCAGATCAATTTATTTTCTTTGAGTTTTATACAATTATAAATATGGATACAGAAAAAAAAATATATTTGTATATATGCGCTCAAAGCTGGGGCCCCGTTATGACAATTCAATGGTCGAGCCCTCCAGACATGTGTAGGTTTTGCCGGGCCAAGTAGATATCAACTTTTTGTTCCGGTTATGTATTTTGTTTTTTCAGAATAGAGCATTAAGTGGCCGAAAAACAGCTTTTTTGCCAATTTTTCAGTGACTTTGATGTATTTAGAGGCCTAAAGTCTGCTATAAAGTTTAAGAAAAAATCTGAAAAAAATCCATCATAAAGTATATCATTTGTGGATTCCTATAGTGTGAAATTTTTTTTTGTGAGTGAAATACTCACTGATTTTTGACAAGATACATTTGATCCATGCGGCTCAAAAGAAACACAAAAAGAGTTTTGACATGGCATTCCATCCCTTTTCTTTGCATTTGCCTCAAAAAACCATATGATATAACAGTTATTGCACATCACCTCGTGCAATATCGGTTTTTATGGCACCTTGGTGGCTAATATTGCACTTGGGCTGCGCCCTCGTGCAATATTAGTCACCTCGGTGCCATAAAAACTGATATTGCACTCGGTGCTGTACGATAACTGTATAATATTTCACAAGTTTTGAACTCCCTTGGTCGGAATTGAGGCCCATTCTGCATGACTAAAGTTGTTTTTACCTTGCACAAAGTTTGCTTGGCGATTTCCCCCTCATTGAACATGCCCCAGTCACTACTAGCAGCTATGAAATGAAGCAGCACTCATAATTTTCTTTCTTAATTTAGATCTATCCTCTGCCTCATTTGACATTGTATCTAGAAATAGCAAACTAAATATGATAAACCTGTATACCGAACAGACTCACTGATTAAATTGCAGTTTTTTCTTAATTGCTCATACAGTTTGCTTTTCAAAACTCTGAATAGGCTAATTTTCCACTTATTTGTGTTATTCTGAGTGGTGATTAATTCTGTTGCTAATCATCTACTCACCCCAATGTCAGTTCGTTTTTCAGGGGACAGATAAGAAGCCCTTGAGCATAATTTTAGAGCGGCAACATTTCCAGCTTAACCAGCATTATTACTCGCTGGTGTTGGTAACAGTCTCTTGGTAGCTTATATTTCTTTCAGGATTCTAAAATTTAAGGAAAATAGCTTCTTCTCTATGCTCCAACTAGCTCTGAAGCTATTGAAGATTATTTTAGTACGAAATAAAAATAAATCTTAATATGAAAAAATTACTTCTTTCTCTTTCAAGTAATTGGATGTTATTTTATAAATCATATTGTTAGTATCTCCACAATGATGAGGACCATAGGGGACGGCTGTTTCGGGTGCCCTTATATTGGTCTGGATTTGCCCTGATTTGCCATTTGCCCTGATTTGACATTTGCCCTGATGCATGAGGACTAATAGAACACTAGTGCCCTGGTATTTTTCTTGAATCTGTGACTCTATTTTCAGTGCACTGTATGCATGAACCAATTCAGGCTGTCACTCTGGCAGACTCAATGACCTAATACGAGTGGCCATCTTGTCTTTGGTCTTTGAATGACCCAGATATCATCTCTTTGGAGCACAGACTCTTGAGTCCTGAATGGCTGAAGCATTGTGTGGCATATGTTTACTTGTATAGTTGGTGCTTTTTGCAAGGACATTAGGGGGGGTATGGTAGAAAAGGCATTTACTATGGAAACTCACGGTATAATGTCAAGAGCTCGGCTGGGTCAAGGAGATGCTCTTCTCCCTAATGGCACTTTGTCCTTTGGTGGATGCTGTCTATTGTTAGTCTCCAACTAGCCTGACCTCTCAACTCTTCTACTCTCTACTGAACTCTGCATTCTGCTATTTGATACCACTGATTTACTTCAAATTTGCAACTACTATTTTCAAAAGTGCATTTTTTCGAAGAATTTGTCGTGTGTGTTGTTAAACTGTGTACTGTGTGCATTATATTCACTTTGTGAAAGAAAAAAGGCCCTTTGGGCTGAGCTTAGTGATAGCTAAATCCTGAGATTCAATCTTGATTCGAACTTAAAATGGGCAATCCTTGTAAGACTTGTTCACTTGATGCCAACCATACAACTCCCCTGATATTGGTCGGGGGCAATGTTGGTCTAGTTGGGCTGCAAATCGCCTGGTCCGGGGTTCAAATCCTGCTTTTGCCGTGTCATCTTGGCCTATGTTGGATGGCAGTTTCAGTTATCCTTCACCTCATTGCCGTGTCCTCCTCCTCCCTAATTAGCCTACCAAGTGCGTGAATACAGGATGCAAAAACCCATTCATCCATCCATCCCCTGATATTGCAGTCTGTGACCGTACTATTATTATTAAGCCTTTTCGTTGCTCAAGTAAAGAACAGATAGCTTTGTCACCCACCTGCTGAATGACACACACTGGGTATCGTTGTCTTCTTCAAGACAGTGTTTTAGTAAGGCATTACTGTTTATTGATACGAAGTGATACAACAGCACTCCTTCTGGCCATTGCCCTGCCTGCATCTTTTCTCACATTGTATTAGAACACTGGTGGCTCACTTTTTGCTTGGTCGCATTTCAATGAGATTTGTTTCATCTCTGGTCTCAAAAGTTTGGTCTGTTTCGTGTGTGCACATTCTAATGGGAAATTATTCAGGTTGATGGATCAAAAAGCCTATGCCGGTTTCTTTGTAAGGTTTTCACTGTTTTAAATTCTCCCAGTTCTTTTAGTTCTCTTAACTGTGAAATATATTGAAGTGTGGTCTCTCTCTTTGCATATCTCCTTTATTTTCTAAACCAATGCAATTTCACAGTATTTACTACAGGTTGCTATTGTCAAATATACTGTCCGTAATCCACCACTAGAAGTGCTGCATTTCGGTAGTTCCATTGGTCTGGTTGTACAGAACTAATAGAAGCATATGTAAATGGATGAATGAATATACAAAATTGATTTGACTTTGATTCTAAAATGGAAGAAAAATTAATACTTTTCAACCTATTACAATCGGCCATGTTCCATACACACGATACAGTCTTTGTAAGATCACTTCAATGCATACGTTGTTTGTTACTGTAAATTCACTGCTTGAGTTCTCCAGTGTTATATATCTGTAATTCTCTGTGGCTTGCTGTGAACAAGTGGAGTACACAGCACCTCATACATATCTAGGGGATGAGATCTAACACTTTGGATTCATGTCTTCACTTTGAAATGCATGTGGTCATGACAACACATAAACTCAATTTTTAAGCACTTTCTTTTATTTAACAAATCTTTCAAGACACGAAAATGACATAAAAGAAATGTTGCTTGAAGCCCCAATATCTGCCTTCTTTACTCTGCTTTTGAGAAGCAAGAGCATATTCCGCATGCACTTTCCCCACAGCTTTTCCAGCAGCACAAAGATAAGAACATGCAGCAATGCACATAAGAAAACTGCAGAAATAGGACAAAGGCTGTCATGATTCATGATCTTTCAGAAAAATGCGTTTTGCAATTGGGCTATTTTATGAAAGACCAACAATGGTCATTGGTTTAAGACTCACATGGTTTGAAGAGGGAATCCTTGACGTATCAAGAAAATGGGAATGTTTGAAAAGATATGCATGTATATTGCTACAATCAATGTATAATATAATCAGCCTTCTTTGTTTGTGGTCTACATGGTCTAGTTAACTTTGAGATCCATACTTCTCTCTTAATGTAATTATAGTTAGTGAATGACTGAATACTTTATGATGTGACACTCGAAAGTTCTGAGAAATCTAATTAGATCTGATTGACAAGGGGTGACTGCAGGATGCATGATTAAACATGTATGTAGTTGAATTAATTGGAATTGAATACTGATCCTGCCTCTGACTCGTGAATATGCCAGTTTCAGATAATTGATGCAATGGATTGCCTTCAATATGTATGCATGTCGGCGGTCACCTTTGATGATTGACATTCACTTTTTGCGGTATAGCCTAGAGTCAAGTATGGTAAATCCGTCCAGTAGGGTAAATCCGTCCACCCCTAATATAGGAACACAATTAGAATTTGTACAGTTGTGTGAGTTGTAAAAACAAGAGAAACTCGTTTTTCAACTAGTTTTTCCGTTTTTATGGTGTTTACAACATTTTAAATGATATTCTGAACCATTTAAAAGGAGAAGACAAAAAACAATGAAATCCTGTGACGTCATCACAGCCATTTTTAATAACAGGTAACTGGTCTTGTAGGCCTATTTCTATTAAAAACGAAATATATATTGAGGGGTAAATTATTGATGCATGAGATCATTAATTTTATTATTCTTATAGGGTTTCTTAAATAACTGAATTCCATGACACGGAAGGGAGATACAATGGAAATAAAAGTGGACGGATTTACCATCATTATTTTAAAACTGGCTTGACTGAGTGATTGTAAATCCGTCCATCTACTTCAAATGGGCTTTAAAAGTACTTTTATGACTTTTTTTATTTATAAATGGCAAAAAACCTATTAAAGAAAGTAGATTTAGCAATTATACCACTTGATTGGGTTAAAAGGGTTTTTAAATTGTGATTGAGGCAGTCAATTGAAATTCTTGATAATTAACTTGACCTCTGTTATTTGATTCTTCTATTATAAGTGCAATCAGCACCCCAATGTTCGAATGTTGACAGAAAATCCTTTGTGACAGTTAATACATTGCAAAACTTTTAAAAATCACAAGATATGATAGGTATGTGCTGCATAATAACCTGTGGACGGATTTACCATCCTTGCTGGACGGATTTAGAAGCAACCTGGACGGATTTAGATGCCCTAACCTTTAATTTTTGTTGTCATGGTTTCAGCACAAATTATTTGAATATTTGACTGTTTTGGCTGCCAGTGGTATTACGGAATATGCCCCTTCCAATGTGTTAATTTTTATTTTTGTATCTAATTCCATTTTCCTTAAAATACAGTTATAGCCAAAAGTGGACGGATTTACCCTCCTTGACTCTACTGTCATTTTGGGGTTTTGGAAAATAGATGCTCTTTTGAAAATATCAAGATACATATGTATATACAGATATAAAACCTTTGCTGTTTGTATTCAAACATTTTCAGGCTTTATTGATTGTTTGGAAACTACCGTAATATGTGGTGAATAGGGACACAGGGGTGAATCGGGACACGGCAGGGATGTGTTTTATTTCTTGAAAGATCAACCACTTTAACTCAAGCTATGGAATTCGTTTTTGGCATATTGTGATAAAATTTCATACTTCTAACTGCAGGCAGTGAGGAGCTGCAGCACCTTAAACCTGGCCCTGCATAATATGAATTTTGACATACTAGTCAAAACTTTGCTCATTCCTGAAAATAAATAAACACAAGAGCCATCAAACTTGCAGGAAATTTTTTTAAACATTTTAAATGGTATCAGGGAATCAGAATAGTAGTCTAGATGTGGGATTATGTTTGTTTGGTCATGGGTTAAGATCCAGGTCAATGGCAAAGTTTCGGGAATAATCAAAATATACACTACTAATTTTCATTTGAATGTACTGGCATGGCTTTTTTATAATTATCATTGAACTTGGCATCATTTACTATGGATTTAGTCCAAAATTCGTAATCACCTGAAAAATTAACAGATAACTGCAGCTTTTGATACTTTTCTGTCATTTATCACATTTTTTAAAATCTGAATATTATCAATGGAATTGATAACAGATTTTCTTCAAAGGAAATATTTTTCACACTGAAGATGTTTTATATTGTTCAGTCATCAGAAGCAATCACTCAAAGAAGCTAGGATGTATTGATTGTTGAAATAATGGAGTGTCCCGATTCACCCCATACTGTGGGGTGACTTGGGACAGTGGTTTTTTGGGCCCTGAACCTCGGCAATTTAAGATGTCATTTCAAGCTCCACCAGAAAGTTGGGCCTTCTGCTCGGACTCAATTTGACACTATACATGTATATCAATTTCTGAGTTGATTTTTGTCCATGTTATCACAAAAAAAGGCCAATTCTGTCCCGATTCACCCAATATTACGCTATATCAGTATGAATGTTTTTGGTTCTCTGAAAGACCCATGTGCTACAATATGCAGTCTGGATTTTTGTATTCAGATTATGTTGCTACAAAATATGGCTTCAGACAGAAATTCCTGAATATTTCATGACTGTTGTATTCTGTCAGTGAATTAAAAATGATCTTCATTTTGTATTCCCTTGCCTGTCCTGACTTATGAAAGATTTATCCTGTAATATATACATGTACAGGATGTACAAAGTGTATGATGCATATACATTGATTATATTCTGTGTTTTTCTTTGTGACATGCAATGTTCGAATCTCTTCTTTATCTCTCCTTGCAAGGCTATAAATCTGTTGCATGCATGCGATCATGTCAGACTGTCAGTTGCTTTGACCGGTTCTTTAAGTATGTACATCAAACCGTTACTGTGTTGTATTATTAAAACCTTTCGTCAGAAGTTAAGCCTCAATTTACTTACTGAAAGTTACTAATAAGTAACTGGAAAATTATCTCCCGGAGAGAAATTTTTTATTTTGTTCAAAAGTCACCATTTCGTTGGATCTGTGCAATAATGCAGAAACATGGAATTTTACATGCTGGCTCTGAAGTCATTTTAAGGACATGACCTGTTTTCCTTGAAATGTTTGAAAAACTTAGATTCATTGATTCATCTCATATATTTGGTGGTTTTGGGGCCCTACAAACAGTGAGTGCTTCGCATTTCTTCTGTTTTCCACAATGCTCTTACTCATTTGGTGGCTTTTCTATCAATCATAACCATCTGAATACTAAAGTATATATTTTAAGAATAGTTTGTTTTGAAGATACTAGCTCTTTTGATAATCGAAAGAGCCTTAGAAGTTATTGACAGAAGTTATGGAATGAATGACCCAATCATTTTAAAACTTGGCATCAGATCTCATTGACCAAGTTGATCTGCGGTGGCATCATCTGCCTGATGATATTTGGTCCAGATCTGAACTCTTAAAGGAAAGTTCTTGCGCACAATTTTTATTTCACATTTCCTGATTTCCATGTAGCCAAAATAATGTTGCTTATTAGTTTAGAATTTGATATGATGTAGAAATGTTTTGTTAGTCACGAAGTACTTCTGACCTAATTTTTTTTTTAATTTGCTCCTATGCCAATTGCAAATGTTGCTATTATGTTACTTCTTGTTTTTCTCTTCTATCTCATCTAGTGCATGATTTAAAGTTTTTTTTTCATTTGCCACATTCAATGAATGTCACATTTACAATTGTTTCTGACTCCCATTTACTCAAGAGAGACTCCATTTGCAACGGAAACATTCTCTGTGATTCTTTAATTAAGATGTTTTTCTTTGAGAGCTATTTTTCTTCTTCATTATGAGGTATTTTGCTTTTGTGATTCAAAAGAAAATTAGTGCTTTTTATGACAGGGATTATGAATGCAAAACACCAGGCATGCCTATTTAGTCTTGAGATGTTTTTGTTAAATATGTGTTTGAAGAAGCTTTGCAATTTAGAAGCCAGTCAAGCCACATTCATATTAAATGCAGGATAAGGCCTGGAGCAACGCTGTGATTATTCATGTGGGTGTCTGACAGCTCATGGTTCCATGGAGTGTGATGTAGGAAGTAATTAGGAGCATTATGTGTGATCATACATCGCCCAAGTCTATTCATAACTGTAATGCATTGAGCAAACTGCCATGCTTGCTTGGGGCATTTAATTATGGAGATAATGTTCTTGCCTACTAATTATGTATCTGTTATTGCACTATTTCACAATGTAAGTACAGTTATTTGTGTAATAATGAATGACTTTGTGTCTACTGTTAAACTACTAACCTCAATGTTAGCAGCAGAATCAGGATTACTCACTCCAGTCAGAAAAGCGCCGCTTGCTGTAGAACTATCTTTTTGGATTCTTTTAAAAGAAATTATGTGAACTACTTCAGGCTTCCATAATCCATCTAGATAAGAATAAACTTAGATAATTCTTTTTAGCCTATTTTGTGAGAAGATTTTCTCTAAATGGATTTTCTAGTTCCTACTTTGTGCTTCAACACAGAATCTTGAAACATTTTCTTCGTTCGGAATAAGAGGAAAAATATCAGCTCAAGACTTTTCCTTGAAAATGGTTGGAGAGATACTTTTTCATTAATGTGATTCAAAAGCAGTCAGAGTGTTTTTTATGTGGGAGTTGAGATTTTTGATATCTCTACAACGTGGTAAGCTTTTACACATCCGAAACAAATCAAATTGTATGTACCACTAGAGCGACTAGACCACTAAGGCCCTGATATCATATTGTCTTGGTACTGTGATCCAGAATTCAGTCCACTGTGTGCATAGACCAGTTCAAGTTGTCACAGTGGCAGACTCAATGACCTTTTATGAGTGCACTTGTTTATGGTTATTGACTGACAGAGATTTAGACTCTTCAGAGCATGATGAAGTATTTATTCCAGCACTTGTGGCATTAATTCTCCACAACTGATGAATTTCCTCACACATATATAACACTTAGTATAAAATGTATCATTTATGTAGTGCATCTTTTTGCAGTACTATTTTCAGCAACTTGGTACAGTGTATAATGTCAAGAGCTCAGCTGGGTCAAGGGGACCCTGTTCTCGCTAATGGCACTTTGTCCTTTGGTGGATGCTGAGCTTTGTTTGTCCTTTGAATTATGACCCTCCCCTGGCCTGACCTCGCATCTCTTCTACGTTCTACTGAACTCTGCATTCTGCTACTTAATTACAACTGATTACTTCCAATTTGTACTGCGTAGTGCGTTTGACATTTGTGTACTCAAAAATGACAGTGGGGTTGAGTGGGAGATTGAAACTGCCCTGTTTATGCTTTTGCTTGAAAGACTGGAAAATTCAGATGGCTATTCAGAAGCCAATCTATATTACTCAATACTCATGTAATATTGCATACACTGATTGAGACACAGGCCAATACTTAAGACTAAATTTGATTAATTTGAATTTTTCTATGAAGGGCAAAGGGACATTCTCTATATATCTACTAGCGATATGTCATTTTGAAAGTGGCTGTATGCTGTGGATCTGAAGGGGTTAGAAAACTTGAGGAATCTCAAACATTCTCTCATGAGGCTTGGTCATGATGGATGTTCATGGTGAGATATGAAACCAGAAGGGTAAGATTTTGGATGGTTTCATTAATGTGTGATGTTGGAAGAATTAATTTTGTATTGTAGAGTGTAACTGTTTTTGATATTGTCATATCTCAAGGACATATACCTGGGGGGGGGGCTACATCAGTCTGCTGACCTCTGGTAGATGAAAGTTGCAGCCTGTGTCAAGAGTGCTCTTTCGTTGCCTTGTTATTGTGTTCCTTGCTTGTCCTGTGAAAATACCAGGGAAATGTTATCCCTACAGAAAGCCATGTCACCCACTCTCTCGATGACATATATAGCCTGTACACTGTTTTGTAAGACAGTAGCATCCATTGCTGTGCAGTGATATAGCTAAAGATACCCTTCTGGCAATTGCGCTGCCCGCATATTTCTCAAATCTTATAGAACACTGGTGGCTCCCTTTTTGTTTGGTCGCATTTAAACGCAATTTGTTCCTTCTCTGGTCTCAAAAGTTTGGTCTGTTTTTCTGTGAGAGTTTCGTGTGTGCACATTCTAATGAGAAAAAATTCAGGTGGATGGGTCAAAGGACCAAAGGCTCTTTAGGAAGCTTCCTCATTTGAAGTATTTTCCATTCTTCTGGTTCTGCAAAATTTCATATTTTTTGGCTAGTCGAAGACTAGCCCTTAGAGAGATGACAAAAAAGCCCGCGAAAATCGGAAATTCAAAATACCGTAATGCAGATTTGCCTCAGAAAGCGCCTGTGGAGCCAGTAACTATCTGAAAACCACCCAGCGGCCGAGATATGAGCGAAAACGATCGTCCACGATCATATTTACGATCGAGTGAGCTCAAAACAATCCTGTGCGCTTGTCACCATGCATGCACCGCATGGTGATGAGGCGCAACGCTCGAGCTAGCGGTGGACCCAATGGTACTGGTGGGATCCCGCTAGCCGGGCGTATGACGGGGGGAACCTAAAACCCGGGACAAGCACCCGGGACGACACGGGACACCGGGACGGACTAATTGCCGTGACAGAGTTCCGGGACAGACCTTGCTGACTATAAATTGTTATAGTTAGATAGCTATTTGGTGTACAAAAATGGCAGACCACTTTTTGGAAAGCTGAGATGATAACCTATCGATGTGAATGAAATAAATAAGCATGACAAACGTTTTTCCATGAAAATATAAAAAATTTTCACAAATTTACATAAAAAATTATATAGCAAAGGTGAAAAAAGCAAGACATCTTAAACATCAAATATGACTAATTTCCCCAACTTTGCATTGATGAAACTTGGCATATAATGAAGTCTGACTGTCAGCTTACACAAGGTATTAATTTTATTAGGTTCTTTAGTGTTAAAAAAAGACCTGAAACACATTTTAAAATGATTGGCTGATTTGGCTCCAGCTTACTTCTGAAAAAATACATGTATACCTCTGATGGAATTCTGCAGTAATGCCAGCAATTCTGCAAAAAAAACAATATTATTCATTACAGAACTAGCTTGTTCTTCTGCAATAGCTGTAAATCTGTAGGAATTATGTACACTTATGGCAAAAGTTACACAAAGAATCATGATGGGTTTTGTGGCTTGTCTCCAAAAAACCATGCGATTTGGTTGTAGGCCTACAGAGGACCCCAGGCAGAAAACCAGTAGTTTCCGTGGTGAATCTGGACTATAGGGTATTCTGCTTTTCTACTGGAAGTCTACAGTTAGGCCTACAAAGTTTACAATTTTGCAAGTTTGGGAATCTATTCTCTCTATCTCTATCTTAATTCTAACAGAACTAACAGATAGTTCTAGAGCAAAATAGCTGTGTTTTTTTTTCTATGATGCCAGGACAGTCCCAGATGATGATTGAAAAATATGGTTTAAAGGTGGAATTTGTATGATTAATTGTTACATAGAAAAAAAATGTTGCTAAATTTTAGTTTTACATAGACAGATAGATAGATAGATAGATAGACAGATAAATATAGATAAATAGACAGATAAATAGATAGATAACTGGATACCAAATAGAGATCAATAGATAGAAACAGAATAATATACAGGCAAGTCAACTCACACAGGGCTGTGATGTAATTTTTTACTTTAGAAAAAAAATTTCATAAATTCAAACTCAATGACACATAAGGTTGAATATTTATGATAACCAACATGAATATTGAGAATTAAAGTTTCTCTGGAGATAGAACATGACCTCAGCTTTCTAAATAGTGGTCTGCCGTTTCTGTACCTCAAATGGTTGTTCTCTTAAAGCTAAAACACATTAAAATTGCTGTCCCGGAACTCTGTCCCGGCAATTAGTTCGTCCCGGACGTCCCGTGTTGTCCCGGGCGCTTGTCCCGGCTTTTAGGTTGTCCCCGTATGACGCTCGAGCAAGCGGTGGACCCAATGGTACTGATGGGATCCCGCTAGTCGGGCGTATGGCGCTCAGTGATTACTGATTACTGGTAATAGTCTGTGATATGGGCCTACATTTCGAGTGGCACTGTGGAGCAACAAAACAGTGATATGCCTATTAGTTTACATAATTTACAGTCTCAGCTCTGACTGCCTGATGATCAACTGAGTTAGTCGAAAATGGTCAGCTAAGTCTTGTGGAATAAGTTAGTCAGGTATGTTAGTCACAAATGCTTGGCTCAAGGCTCTACATGGTATTACTGCAAAAACTACATGATAAGTACTAGGTAAGCCTAACTTTAAATAAGGTCTCTGACCCTGAGCATGATATGCAGTCTATAGCCTTCTATGGGAAGTTGCTAATGGACATTGCTTGAAACAACAACCAGCACAAGATGACCAGGCAAAACAAGTAGAAATCATAACATAAGCTACATTTACCTTGATTCTTAAGATGTACTGAAAAGCCATTATCCTCTTTTTTTTCTCATCCTCTTTGGCATGTTCTTCTTAAAGCATGTCTTGTTGTACACTGGACTGATGTAACAAGGCTGGTCTTTATATACTATTTACTAAGCAGTGACACATTCAGAGTTGACAACTAGTTTCTAATGATTGCAATTACTCATTGAGCAGTGCCAAAGAAAATATCAACTCAATTGGGTTGAGTTGGCAGGTAGTGTCTGATGATTGCAATTACTCATTGAGCAGTGTCAAAGAAAATATCAACTCAATTGGGTTGAGTTGGCAGGTAGTGTCTGATGATTGCAATTAGTCATGGAGCTCAGTCACTGTTAAAGGTAATATCAATTAATGGCAATTGACTTGAGTTGGCAGGTAGTGTCTAATGATTGCAATTATTCATTGATGTGTGTCAAACAAAAAATCAAGTTATTGCAATTGCAGAATATCAAAATTTTTGAAAGTATAACACAATGCTTTTAGTTAATTGTAATTATTTTGTGTTATATATTGTAAATTACACCACAGTGTGAATGAGAGTAAATAATTAAAAAAAAGGTATTCATTAGTGTGATATCCAATTGAGCAGATTATAGAAGAAATATCATTTCAATTGCACTTACATCACAAGTTACATGTCTTCTTTGATTTATTTTGTCTTCTATCAAATAAATTACAGCCCAATAGAGCACAATTTATGCAATAAGTGCTACATTTTGATTTATCAAGACATAACTGTGTAAATGATTATACTTTTACCAATTTGGCCGTGTGGTCTTAATTTTACAACCTTACTTTCCTGTTGGATTGGAACTGTTTGGAATTTTTGGTTTCCAATATTTTGATGTCTTGTTGTACCACATCACAACAATAGCTTGTTTATGTGTAGGCCTATAAACAAACAGGCCTGAACTCGGTTCCATTTATATTGCAACCAGTACTGTTGTTAAGCAATTTCACACACAAGCTGAATTTAACACATTTATCAGACACAACTAACAAAACACAACAGATCAACAAAAATGTGCAGTTGGAAATGAACAAAAGTCAGTGCAACTGGTCTGCTAAGTGATAATATAATCATTTGATAATATAATCATTTTGCCCTCAATGTATTTATACAAATGTTATATTTCCCTCATGGGAGTTGAAATAAAGGAATAAAAAAATAAAAAAAATAATGATAAGTAATGCACAGTAGACTGCAGTATCACAGTCTGTTGTGTTTCATTGAACAATATTTAAATAAGGAATTTCATTTTAGACACATTGCTTGAAAACAATTTGAGATCAGGGCAATTAGACCTCACTTTGGTTACTTAACCTTCTTATGATATCAATGCATGTTTTCACAATGTGTAGTTAGTAGGCCTAAGTAAATGTGCATGTCTATTTTGTGTATGTACAAAGTACAAACTTATGATTTCAAAAGATTTATAATAATATAAGTATCTTGGGTGCACATAGACTGCACAGTCAACACCACTCTATACAGTACACAGAATGTTTTGAGAATTTGTGGCTAATTTTTTCTGAAATGCTCTCTTTTTGATGATGGCCTTTGGAACAAAAATGCTGTCATACTGTGTAAATTGTTTGTTTTAACTGATGAGCTTCAAGAAATAACAGCCTTTATAAAGTTACATCTTTTATAATAATTTCTTCGAATCTTCATTTGCCTTTTCTTATGTTTTATCTTAATGTTTTCACTAAAACCAAAGCTGCTTGGCCATTCACTGTTGACTTTAATATCCTATTAATGATTAATACTTTCTGAAAACTCTTCTGTACATAATTCATCCCATCATTTTGCCCTTTGTTGTTTGTTGATTTTACCTTGTCGGTCAAAAGCTTTGTAGCTTGTCTTGCTTCTTTTTTCATCACCGACTTTAAATAAAATTTTACTTAACTTCAATTTCGCAGCTACCTGGTCTAAAACCTACCTTTTTTTCCACAAATTTCACATTATTCATAATTGTGATAACCATACCTGCAAGCCAGATGTAATATAAAGGAATATCGCTGTCACCCATTCGATGTTAATCACTGCTTCATCAATATAGGCCTTATACCGAATCGACTAGCCTTTGAATCCATGGATTCTTGTTACTTGCATAGTAATCGTGTTGAATTAATGGCTGTTGCATGCATTGGTGGTACAACACTACATAATAGTACATATACAAAGTCAGCCTTTGCAAGATTACTAAGATGAAGGCTCCCTTTAGTTTTGGCAGAACGGCAAGGCTATGGCTTACATATACATATAGACGTAGATGTGGGGTACACAGTACCTCATACGTGTCTGAAGATGAGATCTAACACTCAGGATTCATGTCTTCACTTTGAAATGCATGGTTTGTGATAACACATACGCTCTTACAGTTTTCAAGACACAGAAATACCATAAAAAGAATTGATATAAGAAAAGGCAGCTGAAAGCCCCAATAACTCCTTTATTCTTTGTTTTATGCTGTGCTTTTAGAATTAAGAACTTTTTGTTGATGCACATTTCCCAAGGGTTTGCCGGGAGCTTCATGATAAGGAAAATGCAGAAATGGTACAGAAGCTAACGTGATTCATGATCCTTTGAAATTAAAAAAAAGAAGAAGAAAGGTATACGGTCTTTTTGTTTTCAATTTATGAAAAACCAATAATTATTGCTTCCTTGACACTCAATACCAACCTTGGATGTCCAGTGGCGAGTGGCCTTCCTAGAAGCAAGTTGGTAGCATCATCTGTGTTTGGTTCCGAAGAAGCCGAATTATTATTTTGTGACTGGGAAGATAGTTGTCTGATGCTCCTGTATAATACATTTATGTTATATTTGGCACTTGGCTGGCTGAGTGGTTAAGACTCCTGCCTGAACTTTAGTGGACCTTCATGAGCAAACTCCCAGAGCTGTCTGTCGTTTGGATGATTCAATAAATGTAGGCAGCCCCTTGTATCAGTGTCTGCTGGGCTAGTAAAAGATCCCTCATGTGGGGTAAATGTATAACATGTTAAGGACCCCCACTATTTCTCTCGCATCTCATCGATCAACCTTTGTGAGTGTCTGGGCTTAAGAGGGCTGCACTTACCATATCTATATTATAGTATAGGCCCTACATATTGTGTGCGTATGGTGTTCGACGGTTGGTCATATGTGATACACAATACACCTCTGTAGTTCCATCTCTGCTTTTATCCTAGTTTTGGTCTTTATCTGACATTGCTATCAATAGGTTTCCATTTTTGAAAGGCTATTGTCTGGTCAAGTGTTCAGAAGCCATGAGCTAGATCTGTAACATTTGACCTCCTTCATGCCCATATACTACACTTTCTGGTTGATTTGCTTTCAAAGTTTGCTGTTTTCATCCTGTATCAAACTAGTCTACTTATTGATTTTGCAAAAGTTCTGGTTTTCAATGCCATGATTATTTTCACATGCAAACAGAACAATCACAATTGAGGTATCGTTTGTCCATATGTTTCTTTTCTATAACATAAAAAAAATTGTTAATTACGAAATTTTCATGAAAAATTTCATTTTGTCTGTCACTCCCTCTGTTTTAAATTGTGTATCTGTCAGTGGCGATAAACATTTTTCTGCACAATTAACTGATAAAGCAAAATATTGCTGTTATGGCCACTGTCAGTGTGTGGACCTGTGATTGATGAACTCGCAGGTCGCATGGCTTGGCTTATGCATAATTAATGGTGGTAGTGACAGGTAATTCTTGTGGCCCTTAAAGGGCATGTCTCCTTTCATGGTAAATATGGGTCAATGACCTTCCTTTGAAGATGGATAGATAAGTACATGTAGAACGTAGATAGAGACATAGAGTAGGGAGGTAGAGAGAGATAAAGGTAGAAGTATAGACAGAGGTTGGCTCGGTAGATGGATAGAAGACACATCAAGATTTTTTTATATTGAAAATGAGGGAATAGATCGATACAAGACATTTTTTAAAACCATCATTAAAGATATTTCTTAAACCTGGATTTGAACGTAGAACCTTCAGAAGAAAAGCCAGAAGTAGTTCTTGCTCAGCCAACTGTAGGAAATGAAATTAGGAATGTTAGTACACAAGTGATATTGAACTACCGATCTTGACTACTTGAAAGTTTTGACTGATTTAAGGAGTAATTTAACTTGATTGATTTGATTTATGCATCCCTAACAGTTTATCCCTCTTCAATTGGTGCCCAAGGCCTTTCTTTCCCGAAAAGCAAAAACATCAATCCGAGAAGCCATTTGATTCCTGGCGTTGGCCGATCTGCTGATGTTTGTTTGTTCGTGTAAGCTGCTTGAAGAAGAATGAATGAATTGAAATTACATCAGCCTACACGAGATGGATGGGTATTTAGTGATGATCCAGGATTATGAGGTTTTTCGCTCCAGGAAAAGATGATTGTTGTAGCAGTTGGAAGGAGTGTGGCCTTGTTTCTGGCAGGTCCATTAGAGAAGGCAAGAGCACCGTGATAACTTGGCTTTGTTAGTGTCTTCCTCGGGGAATTTATTCAACAGCTTGCAGAGCTTTTCTCCCTCTGGATTGCAAGCTGTGGATAATCTGTGTATGGAAGAGCATGTGCATTCACTCCGGGAATGGCCTAGTTTATCACATCCTCTGGGAATATTCTCTGCCGTGGAGTAGTAAAGTGTGAATTAGTTTTGCCATTTACTTTATACCGTCTATTTTTTTTATGAATCGATCAATAACAGGATCATTCAGTCATTCAATGAATTATGTCAGTCAATCTATCTGCAGAACAAGTTGGGATGTTTAGATCTTACTCCATCATTGTGATATCTGAATCTGCTTTTTGGCTAACTGACCGCCAAATTTAACATCCTTGCCAGGCACTGCTTTAGCCATAGAAATGCAACTTGGAGCCAATGAAGTGGCTGATTGCCTCTGACAGATCGAATTCTGCCAAGCTGCTCCTCAGTAAATAAAATTCTGAAGATTCACACTGACCAGCTGGTGGCCATTTCTGCATTTTTCTATATACTGACTGTATCTAGTCCCTTTGGAACTTAGATAGCACTTATTGGTAAAGTGTTTTACCATGTAACTTTTTTGCCGGCATTAACTTCTTGACTTTTATCATGCACAAGTCCATACAATCATTGTACTATTAATTGCTATGATATTAGGAGGTTTTACCAATTGTAGGCTACAGAAAATTTCACATTTGCTTGATATCTGGAGCACATTTCTGGCACATTCTTAGTAGAAAGTTATAATCATGCGCTAATGGAGTACGCCAACAGAGTGTTAAGTGAACGATGACGGGTATAGAAATGCTTGAATCTTCACCCGAAAGTTAAAAAAAAAAGTTTGACTGTGCTGTGGTGCATGCGTCATGAAGTTTTCACATTTTGCTGAAACATTTTGGAAGGAGTATATATACAGAGATGGAAGTTTATGGCTATCATGCATTGTCATGGGAGAAAACTTCTTGATCGTTGTGTGAGAGACATTCCGGGAGTGTGAAATGTGTTGGACTATGTCTGTTGCAGATTTTCATGTATTATCCTGCTGTGCTAAACTCTTTGAAATGTGACAAGTGCCTTTGAGTATTTTTAAGGCTCTCCTTTTTGCCTGTTGTGTTCATTCAACTTCATTGTGCCTTGAGGTACTGCAATCAGAGCCCAGGCATGTTCATTGAAATAGCTGTCTCTTGTCAAAAAAGTAATTGGGAAAAAGCACATTGTACATTGTGATGTTAATCCATCCCTGTGATGTAGAAGCTGTCTTGCCTGCTGTATTTTGTTTTGTCATTGTATTTTTGGTCTTGGCATGTTCTCGAATATCAGTCATCCTGACTTTCATTACTTGCAAAAGTAAAACAATGCTCTGAATTTGTTCAGACCTGCTTTGTTGCACCGAATCTTCATGCTGATTTCAGATTTCACCTATTTTCTTTTTGTTTTCTGTTTATTGCAATTTGTTGACCTGATTTCAATTAAAAAGAAACAATGGAGATGTATTCTATTTTCATTTAAATCTTGTTGTTACTGAATGCAAATAGATTTGTGCTTGATTATTTTGATTTATGACTTTATAAATTTGAATACAATAACTGCCTTTTTAAAATTCTAATCCGAAAATTAAAATTTGTAAAGCCATGTAGAACGTATGCTGATCACGCTTTGTTAGCTAAGCCTATAGAATATTTGATTACATAGATGGCCTGGGTTAAAAAATTACATTCCACAATATGTGTGATTAGAGAATACATGAAATGAATGAAATGAAATTGATCTTGAAAAACAGAAAAATATTGAAAAATTATTAATATAATGGAAGCAAAAAACAAAAACAGGAACTGCGTTGTGCTTGAAAAGCATATTTATTTCTTAAAAACCCTGAATATAAATATGACGCTGAATTGTTCACTAACTGGTTCTGAAGTAGGTTGTCAGTCTGCAATTTATTTTTAAAGCAGTTTTTTCTTTGAATACATCAGTCATCTTAGTCAAAAACTTTGATTCTTTGATCTGATCCCAAGGCTCTTGTTCAATGGTATGTTGATCGCAATCTCATCATTATCTCCAGAATTATTTTGGTGTTCAATTTAAAAAATCTGTGTTTTGATTTGTACTGACGCTCTGGATTTTCCAAAAATCTTGGAAGTTATTTGGCTGAAGTTATGCAATGAATGGCCCAATGGCTCCTGTGATATTTGTTCTAAGTCCTAACTCTTAAAGTTTTTCTTGTAACAAGTTTTAGGATGGACATTGTCTTTTTCCTTTGACATCTAGTTAAATAGTGGTTGATTATTAATTTAATATTTGATATGATATGGAATTGTTGGATAAGTCACGAAGCACTGCTGTCTTAATTATGAAAAAATTGGACTCCTGTGCTATTTGGCTAATGTTGCTATTTTGTTGCTTCTTTTTTTTTTCTTCTATCTCGTGTGTAGTGCATGATTTAAAGTCATTTTTTCATTTGCCAAATTCAATGAATGTCACACTTGCTATTGTTTCTGACTCCCATTTACTCAAGGCAGACTCCATTTGCAACGGAAAAATTCTATTTGATTCTTTAATTAAGCTGTTTTTTCTTTGAGAGCTATTTTTCTTCTTCATTATGAGGTATTTTGCTTTTGTGATTCAAAAGAAAATTAGTGCTTTTTTATGACAGGGATTATGAATGCAAAACACCAGGCATGCCTATATAATCTTGAGATGTTTTTGTTAAATATGTGTTTGAAGAAGCTGTGCAATTTGGAAGCCAGTCAAGCCACATTCATATTAAATGCAGGATAAGGCTAGGAGCACCGCTGTGACAATTCATGTGGGTGTCTGACAGCTCATGGCTCCGTGGAGTGCGATATAGGAAGTAATTAGGAGCATTATGTGTGATCATACATCGCCCAAGTCTATTCATAACTGTAATGCATTGAGCAAACTGCCATGCTTGCTTAGGGCATTTAATTATGGAGATAATGACATAGATCAATGGAAGGTAGGAATGCATCACCATCGTATATATGGTGGATAAAAAAAATGAGTCTACCTTAATTTTGATGTTTGTTATCAGAATGTTGGTTGCTGAATATATGTTGTTGTGTCAGTAGTGTGTTTGTAAGTACAAATCTAGCATCCTTCAGTCACTGAGGCAATAATGTCAATAGATCCTCTGAATTTGGACATTTATATCAAAAGACAACTAATGAAAAAAAGAATGATTGGCTATTTCAAAAGCAGCATTTATGACCTGGTTTCTTGCAGCTGAGACAGAAAATCAGGAGATCTGCAATGTGACTTAATTTTACATCCGCAGTTGACACCATTCCATGCAAGATTAATTTCTTTGATGAATTCATGCATTTCATTGGCCAATGTCTGAATAGATTATATGTATGCAAGAGGTGTGTGGTCCACATAGATTGGTGTTGATTCTTGAGCTTGTGGTCAAGCTTTTGAAGAATATAATAGACTGATGAATGGAGATTCATTAAAATGTTACATGGCGGGATGGATGTTAATGTGGTTAAATTATGAAACCTAAGAACCAAATCTATACTGTATGTTTAATTTTTTATTGTCCCTGACACGTTATTATCCCATGTCTAGGCACATTTTCTCCCCGATACTGTGTTTTTCCCTGGGCAATACAGCAGGGAAAAAATCAGTATAGGGGAGAAAAAGCAGTATATGGTCACCTGACCTGTATACGATGTTTTTTCCCTGGGAATATACTGAAAACAACCAATCAGACAGCAGTATTCAGACACACCCCCACAAATCTGGTATAGCGTCACAATCTCTGCTGCTGCTCAGCATCTTTTCTTGTAATTTTGATGACACAAAAAAATGAACGGTCTTTTCCATTTTTAGAAGGATCTATTAGGGCTAGAAACTTGCGGTTTGAAGCATTGGATCCAGAAGAAAAAAATGCATTGGACTGGTGCAGTTTTTTGCCTTTCTGTGTGGTAAAGAAAATTTTCCAAAGCGATTTTCGGGAAATTCATTCAGTTTTTCCAAAATGACTTTGTTGTACAAATACTGAATTTTTAAAAAATCCATCGTGATGAGGACCCCTTTTTATTTTGTTATATTGTTTTAGACAGTATTTTGCAACACATGACAAAGTAATAATGTTAAATTCTGTTTATTGGTATAGTTTCAGCTATGTTGTTCATTGATTTCAGAAACGTTTTTCTGCATTCCACTGCTATTTTATTTAATTACTCTGGATCGAATCAACCCAGATGTATAAAAATTAACGTATATTGTTATACATGTAGTATAGATTTCAAATCCAAAATTTGAAGACGATATCTCAAAAACTCTTGCCACAAAAAAGTTACAAGTGGAACAAGAATTTTCAGTTCTTGCTCGAAATCACATATTTGAGTCCACGTATTTTCAAGGTCCATGGCCGTTTAATTCTATATCTCAGGATATAATTATGACAGCTCTATAATTTTCTCTAGACTTGTCTGTCATATTACAAAGGTTACCGATTTAAAATTTCAGGTCGATATTTTGAAAACCCTTGCCATGAAAAAATTATTACTGAAACAAGAATTTTTAGTTCAAGCGTAACATTACAGACTTTGTGTCAACGTGTTTTTAAGTTTCATGGCCATTTAATTCTATCTCTCAGGATCTAAATTTACCTGCTCTATGATATCTACCAGTCATGTCTGCCATATTGTCAAGGTTATTGATCCAAAATATCAAGGTAATATCTTAAAAACTCTTGCCACAATGAAAATATTTTTGAAGGAAGAATTATCAGTGCAAGAAAGAATTACAAGAAATAGCTATAATGCATTTATTTATGATTAAAAGGTTTTTAATTATTTTGAAAATGTGCCTAGACATGGGTCTCGGGAATATACACGGGTCTCGGGGAGTATACTGGGGATGTACTGCACCTACCCATGATATAACCTCATATTATTCCCTGTATTGATGTACAGGGCCCCCATTTTATGAGCAGTTAATACATGTTCTTGCCTACTAATTATGTATCTATTATTGCACTGTTTCACAATGTAAGTACAGTTATTTGTGTAATAATGCATGGTTTTGTGTCTACTGTTAAACTACTAACCTCAATGTTAGCAGCAGAATCAGGATTGCTCACTCCAGTTAGAAGAGCGCCCCTCGCTACAGAACTATCTTTTTGGATTCTTTTAAAAGAAATTATGTGAACTACTTCAGGCTTCCATAATCCATCTAGATCAGAATAAACTTAGATAATTCTTTTTAACCTATTTTGTGAGAAGATTTTCTCTAAATGGATTTTCTAGTTCCTACTTTGTGCTTCAACACAGAATCTTGAAATTTTTCTTTGTACAAACTAAGAGTAGAATATCAGCTCAAGGCTTTTCCTTGAAAATGGTGGAAGAGATACTTTTTCATTAATGTGATTCAAAAGCAGTCAGAGTGTTTTTTATGTGGGAGTTGAGCTTTTTGATATCTCTACAACGTGGTAAGCTTTTACACATCCGAAACAAATCAAATTGTATGTACCACTACAGCGACTAAAGACTAATGCCCTGATATCATATTGTCTTGGTACTGTGATTCAGTATTCAGGCCACTGTGTGCATAGACCAGTAACTGTTCAGGTTGTCACAGTGGCAGACTAAATGACCTTTTATAAGTTCTGCACTTGGCTATGGTTATTGACTGACAGATTTCATCTCTTCAGAGCATGATGAAGTATTTATTCCAGCACTCATGGCATTAATTCTCCACAACTGATGCATTTCCTCACACATATATAACACTTAGTATAAAATGTATCATTTATGTAGTGCATCTTTTTGCAGTACTATTTTCAGCAACTTGGTTCACAGTGCATAATGTCAAGAGCTCAGCTGGGTCAAGGGGACTCCTGTTCTCGCTAATAGCTCTTTGTCCTTTGGTGGATGCTGAGCTTTGTTTGTCCTTTGAATCATGACCCTCCCCTGGCCTGACCTCGCATCTCTTCTACGATCTACTGAACTCTGCATTCTGCTACTTAATTAACACTGATTACCTCCAATTTGTATCTGCATAGTCCTACAAATTGCTCATGTCTTGGTAAACCATCAGGTTTGTGTACTCAAAAATGACATTGGGACTGGGATGGGATTGAAACTTCCCTGTGTATGCTTTGGCTTGAAAGACTGGAAAATTCAGATAACTATTCAGAAGGTAATCCGTATTACTCATGTAATATTGCATATATTGATTGAGACACAGGACAATTCTTAAGACTAAAATTTGATTAATGTGAATTTTTCTCTGAAGGGTAAAGGGGCTTTCTCTATCAGATATCAACTAGCGACATGTCATTTGGGAAATGGCTGTACGCTGTAGATCTGAAGGCGTCAGAAAACTTGAGAAATCATACATTCTCTCATAAGGCTCCACATGGTCGTGATGAATGTGCATGGTGTGATATAAAACCAGAAGGGTAACATTTTTGGATGGTTTCATTAATGTATGATGTTGGAAGTATTAATTGTGTATTGTACTGTGTAACTGTTTCTGACATTGTCATATCTCAAGGACATATTGCGGGGGGGGGGGGAGGCTACATCAGTCTGCTGAGCCCTGGTGGATGAAAGTTGCGGCCTGTGTCAAGAGTGCTCTATCGTTTCCTCATTATTGTGTTCCTTGCTTGTCCTGTGAAAATACCAGCGAAATTTTATCCCTACAGAAAGCCATGTCACCCACTCTCCCGATGACGTATACATAGAGGCTGTAGACTGTTTTGTAAGACAGTAGCATCTATTGCTATGCAGTGATATAGCTATAGATACCCTTCTGGAAATTGTGCTGCCCACATATCTTCTCATTGTATAAGGACGCTGATGGCTCACTTTTTGCTTGGTCGCATTTCAATGAAATTTGTTCCTTCTCTGGTCTCAAAAGTTTGGTCTGTTTGTCTGTGAGAGTTTCGTGTGTGCACATTCTAATGGGAAATTATTCTGGTGGATTGGTCAAAGGACCTAAGGCTTTTGAGAAGGCCTGCACATTTCAAGTATTTTCCATTCGTCTGGTTCTGTTGAAATTCATATTTTTTACTTGCATAGTAATAGTGTTGAACTTATGGCTATTGCATACATCTGTTGTACAACGCTGCATATGCAAAGTCGGCCTTCGTAAGATAACTGAGAAGAAGACGCCCTTTAGTTTTGGCTGAACAGCAAGGCTATGGCTTACATATAGACCTAGGTGTAGGGTACACAGTACCTCATACATGTCTAAAGATGAGATGTAACACTTAGGATTCATGTCTTCACTTTGAAAAGCATGGTTTGTGATAACACATATGCTCTTACAGTTTTCAAGACGCAGAAATAACATTAAAAAGAAAGGGTATAAAGAAAGGTTGCTGAAAGCCCCAATATCTTCTTTATTCTTTGTTTTATGCTTTCCTTTTAAGAATTTTTAAGAACTTTTTGTTGATGCACATTTCCCAAGGGTTTGCCAGGAACTCAATGATAAGGAAAATGCAGAAATGTACAGAAGCTAACATGATTCATGATCCTTTGAAATTAAAAAAAAAAAAAATTATTCTGTGTTTTATCAGTTTATGAAACACAAATAATCATTGGTTCCTTGCCACACAATACCAACCGTGGATGTCGAGTTGCGAGTGGCCTTCCTAGAAGCAAGTTTGGTAGCATCGGCTGTCATTCATTCCGAAGAAGTTGAATTGTTATTAGATGACTGGGAAGATAATTGTCTGATTCTCCTGTATTATATATTAATGTTATATTGGGCATTTGGCTGGCTGAGTGGTTAAGACTCCTGCCTGCTCTGCTGTCTTTGCTGCATGGGTAGGAACCCAAAACTTTCAGTGGACCTTCATGAGCAAACTCCCAGAGCTGTCTGTCGTTTGGATGATTCAATAAATGTAGGCAGCCCCTTGTATCAGTGTCTGTTGGGCTAGTAAAAGATCCCTCATGTGGGGTAAATGTATAACATGTTAAGGACCCCCACTATTTCTCTCGCATCTCATCGATCAACCTTTGTGAGTGTCTGGGCTTAAGAGGGCCACACTTACCATAGGCCCTACATATTGTGTGCGTATGGTGTTCGACTGTTCCATCTCTGCTTTTATCCTAGTTTTGGTCTTTATCTGACATTGCTATCAATAGGTTTCCATTTTTGAAAGGCTATTGTCTGGTCAAGTGTTCAGAAGCCATGAGCTAGATCTGTAACATTTGACCTCCTTCATGCCCATATACTACACTTTCTGGTTGATTTGCTTTCAAAGTTTGCTGTTTTCATCCTGTATCAAACTAGTCTACTTATTGATTTTGCAAAAGTTCTGGTTTTCAATGCCATGATTATTTTCACATGCAAACAGAACAATTATAATTGAGGTATCGTTTGTCCGTATGTTTCTTTTCCATAACATAAAAAAAATTGTTAATTACGAAATTTTCATGAACATTTTTATTTTGTCTGTCACTCCCTCTGTTTTAAATTGTGTATCTGTCAGTGGCGATAAACACTTTTCTGCACAATTAACTGATAAAGCAAAATATTGCTGTTATGGCCACTGTCAGTGTGTGGACCTGTGATTGATGAACTCGCAGGTCGCATGGCTTGGCTTATGCATAATTAATGGTGGTAGTGACAGGTAATTCTTGTGGCCCTTAAAGGGCATGTCTTCTTTCATGGTAAATATGGGTCAATGACCTTCCTTTGAAGATGGATAGAGAAAAACATGTAGATAGAGGCATAGAGAAGATAGGTAGGGAAGTAGAGAGAGATAGACAGAGAGGTTGGCGCGGTAGATGGATAGAAGACACATCAAGATTTTTTGATATTGAAACCGAGGGAATAGATCAATCCAAGACATTTTTTAAAACCATCATTAAAGATATTTCTTAAACCTGGATTTGAATGTAGAACCTTCAGAAGAAAAGCCAGAAGTAGTTCTTGCTCAGCCAACTGTAGTGAATGAAGTTAGGAATGTTAGTACAGAGTGATATTGAACTACCGATCTTGACTATTTGAAAGTTTTGACTGATTCAAGGATTAATTTGACGAGATGTTTACACCCCAAACAGTTTATCCCCGCTTCAATTGGTGCCCAAGGTTGTTCTTTCATAAAAAGCAATAACATTTTAAGAAGCCATTTGATTCCTGGTGTTTGTTTGCCGATCTGCTGATGTTTGTTTGTTCATGTAAGCTGCTTGAAGACGAATGAATGAATTGAAATTACATCAGCCTATGGGAGATGGATGGGTATTTAGTGATGATCCAGGATTACAAGGTTTTCGCTCCAGGAAAAGATGATTGTTGTAGCAGTTGGAAGGAGTGTGGCCTTGTTTCTGGCAGGTCCATTAGAGAAGGCAAGAGCACCGTGATAACTTGGCTTTGTTAGTGTTTTCCTAAGGGATTTATTCAACAGCTTGCGGATCTTTTCTCCCTCTGGATTGCCAGCTTCGGATAATCTGTGTATGGAAGAGCATGTGCATTCACTCCAGGAATGTCTCTAGTTTATTACATCCTCTGGGGTTTGAATTAGTTGGGCCAGCTGCGAGATACATTATACTGGCATCTATGTTTTTTATGAATAGATCAAGAACGGGATCAATCAGTCATTCAATAACTGGTCATTCAATCTATCAGTCTATGATACTATGGATGAATCAATCTGTCAATCTGTCTCTAGAACAATTTGTGATATTTTGATCTAATTCAATCATTCTGATATCTAAATCTGCTTTTGGACTAACTGACCACCAAAATTTAACGTCCCTTGCCAGGCACTGCCTTAGCCATAAAAATGCAGGCTTGAGCCAGTGAAGTGGCTGATTGCCTCTGACAGATCGAATTCTGCCAAGCTGCTCCTCAGTAAATAAAATTCTGAAGATTCACACTGACCAGCTGGTGGCCAATTCTGCATTTCCTAATATCCTAACAGTGTCTAGATTCTGGTCGTTTGGAACTTTGATACCATTTATTGGCAGTGTTTTTTATTTGTCGCGGTCTTTTCCCAGGGTATTTTTTCTGTGTTGACTTCATGACTTTTATGATTAGTTTTATCATACATGGGGCCATGGGCCGATGCAATCATTGCTCCAAGCATTTATATGAAATTAGGATTACCAGTACTACCCTATATCAGATTTCGTATTTTTTTAATATCTAAAGCACGCTTTGGTTGTTGAATTTCCTAGAAGAATATTTCGATGGAGTTTGATGTTGTGAACTGAATGGTAAAGAAATTCTTGAATCTTCACCCAAAAAGTTTTATGGCTGTGGCGTGGTGTATGTCTGCATGCATCATGAAGTTTCTTGCATTTTGCTGAAACATTGTGGAAGGAGTATATATACACAGATGGAAATTTATGGCACTGCATTGTCATGGGAGACAAACTTCTTGATCGATGTGCGATAGACATTCCGGGAGTGTGTGAAATGTGCTGCAGAATGTCTGTCACAGATTTCCATGCATTATCCTGCCGTACACACTCTTTGAAATCCCTGTGATGTAGAAGCTTTCTTGCCTGCTGTATTTGTTTTGTCATTGTTTTTCTAGTCTCAGCATGTTCTCGAATATCAGTCATCCTGAGTTTCATTACTTGCAAAAGTAAAACAAAGCTCTGAATTTGTTCAGACTTGTTTTGTTGCACTGTATGTTCATGTTGATATCAGATTTCACCTGTGTTCCTTTTGTTCTCCATTTATTGCAAACATTCCTGCCTGATTACATGGAAAAAGATATTTTCTTTTCACATAAATCTGGTATTGCATTGTTGCGGCAGATTAAAAAAGTGATTTTGTGCATGATTATTTTGATTTATGGCTTAATAAATCGAATACAATGTCTGGCTTTTTTAAATGCAAATCCCAAAATTGAAAATTGGAACGTATGCTGATCATGTTTGGTAAGCTAAAAAATATTTGATTACATTGATGGCCTGGTTTGAAAAATGGTAGTTCACAATGTGTGTGGAGAGGGAATATGGAGCTAGTCTAGCAGATCAGTAATACATTGCAGGTCGAATTTTCCGCACTGGATTTGTTGCGGCACTTTACACACTGCTAGTAGCTTGGTAAAGCAATGTCAGGGGGTATAAATACACTGTACCTTTCAGTAGGTGCTCTTTTTTCAGTATGTGTAAAATCCCTGTTTCAGCTTGCTGACGTATCATTAGAACAGACAAAATCGTATTCATGCACGGCTCTGATCCATTCAACAGGCATCCATGAGAGCCATTCGGTGACCTTGTTATGACGTGGAATTGGTGGACCCCCTCCCTCAAGAGTTCACAAGTCACTTGTAAAGCCTTTTGAGAACTAGACCACTGCTATTTTGTTCACCTGTGATATACTGGATGGGAGTGATTAACCAAGCTGTCAAAACAAAAACGAACTACAACAATAAAGCTGAAAGTTCGGAAAAATATTGGAAGTCTTTTGCTTTATCCAGTGATCCATGCACTGTGTGTCATTCATTATAATTAGTGCTCTGATTGGCTGGTTGTTATTGGTGCAACTTGGCAGTGGTTAATGGGGTCCATATATGTCATGCCCAGGCCGCATTTTGTGAATGGTCTTGCCGAATTCATTGTCTAACAAGTCAAGAAATGTTATGAGACATTTTGTATTATTTGTGTAGTTTGAGTGGGATATAGATAATCTGTATTGATATATATGAATAGATAGATATGGATAGAAATGAATAGATATGCATATATATATATGGATAGATAGATAGATATGGATAGATAGACATGGACAGATCGAAAGATAGATAAATATGGAATTATGGACAGAGAGAAGGATAGATAGATAGACAGATAGATAGATAGATAGATAGAAAGATAGAAAGATAGAAAGATAGAAAGATAGAAAGATAGATAGACAGATAAGTAGACAGATGGATAGATGGATAGATGGATAGATAGATTGAAAAATAGCTTATATAACTTATTTATATTTGTTTAGCAACATACTTTTGTCTAATTTTCTCCCAATTGCTTTCTGAGAAATTTTTAATTTTGCGACCTGGTCTGGTCAGCTGTGGCCCATTCCAATCACCCTTCCTTTTATGGCCATTAGAGAATCAGCCAATGATATTTCTGCTGCATAAATGAGTTGGTGAAATCAAGGTCTGAGGCCATCACAGTTAGCTACAGTTATACATTGTTTCATTTCACACTGTTGTTAATTGGTTTCACAGTTTGACCTTACAATTATTTCGTGCTTCAATGAAGTCATGACAAATTATATATTATATCTACTAAGAGGCTGTGACCTAAATTGACTGTGAGGCTTTCCACATGTTGACCAAAATAAGCGAAGATTCAAGGAAGTTGAATTTTTTTAATCTGAAGTTCTGTGATTACCCAATCATATCAATGCAACAGAATTGCGCTAAATGAATGCAAAGGTCTTCAACTCTGCAGGTAAGTTAAGTTTGAGGGTTGATAAAACACATGGACGTAATATACAGTGTAGGAAATGACTTGTTTTGATATTGCTGTGACATTTCGCCTGATGTGTGACCCAGCTCAGACTTGTCTCACAATTGTAAGTAGTACAATCGTGAGAAAGGTTCTTGTCTATATGGAGCAGAGCATGGACTTTACATAAATAAGAACGTGGCCAGTCGCACCTTATATGCACACTATTGAGTCACAAATTAGCCTTCCCTTTCTTTCTCATAGATCACTAGCCACTAATTGCATTATTATGTGCTGGTTACATATGTTCTCCAATTAGTGTCCAACTTGATTAATCATCCCCGCATGATGATGATGATGTGCATCTTGTGCTCTCTTTATGTGATCTTTACACCTGTTTCGGAAGTCTGCCTTACAAGTAAAGATATGATATGATGAGGCCAGTGACATGATGAGGCCTCTGTTACTCGCTGCAGTTCTGATATTCTACAGAGACCTCTTTCATGTAATGTTTGTTGTGAGTTCATTTATCGCACTCTAGGGATCAATTTGCCAGTACTTTGGTATTGTACTTTTGATCTGTTCTGTGTACTTAGTCTGCAGCTGAGGGTGATAAATCAACTGCCCCATGATGGGATTGGTTATGCTTTGGATATGGCAAGTGTTTGAATATTATTTTGAGGTTCCGATCAGATGATCAGATACGAATTAGTACGTGTTGTGATGACTATGCTATGGAAGGGAAGTCTTGGTT
Source organism: Platynereis dumerilii (assembly GCA_026936325.1). Classification (NCBI taxonomy): domain Eukaryota; kingdom Metazoa; phylum Annelida; class Polychaeta; order Phyllodocida; family Nereididae; genus Platynereis; species Platynereis dumerilii. The sequence continues at coordinate 142,596,798 of JAPTHN010000001.1, read as the reverse complement.
TGACTTGACATATGGTCAATGTTGGTTCATCCATGCATGTTGGCAGTGATCTTCTCCCATGAAAGATGAAAGATTAAATGATTTGTCCATGGTCGTTCATCAAGTTTAATGGCATTTGCTGAAATTCAATATTAAAGAAACTGTGCAATTATTTTGCTCAGAAATTCAGGCCAAATATTAGTGTGAAGTTTTTTTGTTGTTCTATTACATCTATCAGGTTCCTTGCTTCCCTGATTCTTTTCACAAGGGATCTCTATTGTACCCAGACAGCCAGAACGTTTCTTGACTTCACTGTATATCCTAATCTTGTATGGTCCATAACCTTGTCTTTAACTCTTAGCTATTGTAAGACTAAAAGTTTTTGAAACTTTTTTTTATTCCCTGTTCTCTTTAACCCTTCCAGAGTTATTTTCTTTATTCTTTTGTAATTTTAACCCTTCCATCATTTGTTGCTTTGTGGTACGTTTCACTGTAAATTTTTAATTTTGAATAGCCTAATTGATTGAGTGAGATGGTTGCACAATTCTTTTGAGCCAAGATAGCTTGTTGTTTGCAAGTTATAACAACATAAAGATTATCATAACTCAAAACAGCAAGCTATCATGGCTCAAACAAATTGTGCAACCATCTCACTCAATCATTTGAGCTAACTCAGAATTTCAGAATTTACAGTGATGGAGAAAATCGGTATTCTTTTGGTTTGTTGATTCCTCTCTTTGGGGTTTCCTGGAATTCTTTTAGTGCTACAATTTGAATACCGTACCACACAATTTAATTAATGTGGGCCAACAGTAGGCTATTACATCTGTAATCTGAGATTAATTTATAGCTTTTATTCCAGCTGTAATTAACTCTGAGCACCGGATCGCAGCAAACAACAGACTTCTGTTACCGTGGAACGGGGTGACTTTGAACAGTCCGGGGTGACTTTGAACGCTTTTCTGAAAAAGATTGATCCTCTGTGAATGCAAAATTAAATAAGATACTGGAAGCTTATATACCGTACAAGGGTAGCTTATTTAATTTTGCATTCACAGAGGATCAATCTTTTTCAGAAAAGCGTTCAAAGTCACCCCGGACTGTTCAAAGTCACCCCGTTCTACGCTACTATATAATTCATTGATGAATTTGAAGACAATGAAGTTATGCCTATGGCATTATCATTGCCCTAAATGTTAGAGGTCACCACTGGGATATGTTGATGACGTAGAAACTATTTTATCTCTTGGTTACATTTGGATATGGAAGTGATGCATTGGATTGAATGTTGTCACTCAGTTGAATAATTTATACATTTTCTCTTTTTTCTGCTCTCTTGTTTGTCAGTATTATTGGATTGATTGGGACAAGGTGTTGACATGTTCCATAAACAGAACTGTCATCCATATGTCAATTATCATGGAGAACCCACACTTTGTAAATACATGCTGGATTATGCCTACTAAGTTGATGACCCATTTATTTGATCTATCTTTCTTAGTACAAAAATTTACTGAGTGATAGCTAATGGAGGGATGGAGTTTTTGACTAAGATACTTTATCATCACTAAGATATCTCACTGTTTGGATGAAGAGTTAAACCAGACATGAGTATATTTTGAAGGCTTCTGTATTCTTGCCTTTGCTTGGTGTTTGTTCTTTGATTAGCTGATGTTTGTTTGTTCATGTAAGCTGCTTGAAGAAGAATGAATGAATTGAAATTACATCAGCCTGCGGGAGATGGATGGGTATTTAGTGATGATCCAGGATTACAAGGTTTTCGCTCCAGGAAAAGATGATTGTTGTAGCAATTGGAAGGAGTGTGGCCTTGTTTCAGGCACGTCCATTAGAGAAGGCAAGAGCACCGTGATAACTTGGCTTTGTTAGTGTCTTCCTAAGGAATTTATTCAACAGCTTGCGGAGCTTTTCTCCGTCTGGATTTCCAGCTTCGGATAATCTGTGTATGGAAGAGCATGTGCATTTACTCCAGGAATGTCCCTAGTTTATCACATCCTCTGGGAATATTCTCTGCCGTGGAGCAGTAAAGTGTGATTTGGTTGGGCCAGCTGCCAGAAAACATTATACCATCTCTTTTTTTTATGAATTGATCAATAACGGGAGCAATCAGATATTAAATCAACTGGTCCTTCAATCAGTCTTTTAGTCAATCTATATGTCTGTGATACATGTATTATGGGTGATTCAACAAATTTCAAAATAATTTGTCTGTCAATCTGTCTGAACAAAAATTTGTGATTATATAGCTTATACCATCATTTTGATATCTAAACCTGCTTTTCAGCTGACTAGCCACAAAATTTAATGTCCCTTGCCAGGCACTGCACTGGCCATAGAAATGCAACTTGGAGCCAGTGAAGTGGCTGATTGCCTCTGACAGATTGAATTCTGCCAAGCTGCTCATCAGTAAATAAAATTCTGAAGATTTACACTGACCAGCTGGTGACCATTTCTGCATTTCTTTATATCCTGACTGTGTCTAAACTTTTGGAACCTTGATGCCACTTATTGGCACAGTGGTTTTTACATGTCACTCTTTCTGCCTGTGTTGCATTATATGCATTGATAGAGTAGAAGCCCCCAGCAAATTTAACTTTTATTTGATATTTAGACCACATTTCTTAAAGCAAAAATTCTTAGAAGAAAGGTCCAAAGTGTTAAGTTTGAAGTGAAGACTGTGGAAATGCTTAAATCTTCACCCAAAAGTTTATTGAAATATTTGGCTGTGTATGCATCCTATTGCATTGTAGAGTTTTCATCTTTTTCTGAAGTGTTGTGGAAGGAGTGTATGTACATAGACTGTCATAGATGGAACTTTGCTGGCAATGCATTGTCATAGAAGAGTGCTTGATCGATGTGCAAGAGACATTCTGGGAGTGTGTGAAGTATGCTGGAAAATGCGAGTCACAGATTTCCTTGGTTTTTTTTTCTGCCGTACCACACATTTTGAAATGTGCCCACTGCCCAGTGCCTTTGAGGAAATTGTGAGTATTTTTAATGCTTTCCTTTTTGCCTCTTGTGTTCTTTCAACTTCATTGTGCCTGAAGATACTGCAATCAAAGCCCAGGCATGTTCATTGAAATAGCTGTCTCTTGTCAAAAAAGTAGTTTAGAAAAAAGCAAGTTGAGTTGTGGAACCTAATGGTGATGTTATTCTATCCAGCCTGCTGTATTTTGTTTTGTCATTGTGTTTTTGGTCTTTGCATGTTCTCGAATATCCATCAACCTGAGTTCATTACTTTCAAAACTAAAACAAAGCTGTGAATTTGTTCAGACTTGCTTTGTTGCATTGAATGTTCATGGTGATATCAGATTTCACCTGTGTTCCTTTTGTTCTCTATTTATTGGAAACGTTCCGCCCTGATTTAATAGGAAAAGATACAATGGAGGATGATTCCCTTTTCATATAAATCCAGTATTGCATTGTTGTGACATATTGAAAAAGTGATTATTCAATTATTATTTTTGATTTATGGCTATATAAATCTGAATACCATGTCTGCCTTTTTAAAATGCAAATCAAAAAATTGAAATTTCTAAAGTCATTGTAGAAGATAATATTATGCTGATCATGTTTGGTCAGCTGAAAAATATTTGATTACATTGATGGCCTGGGTAAAAAAAAGGCAGTTCACAATGTGTGGGAAGAGGGATCGTATGAAATACAGGGAATGAATTTGATCTCTAAAACAGAAATAGAATGAAATATGGTATAATTGCAGTGAAATAACTGAAGCAGGAAATACAATAGTCATATTTCTTGTTTTGTTCAGTCGTCATTGCCGTTGAAAAAATATTAATTTTCTTAAAGAAACTTAAAAAAGGGCACTGAAACACGTGCAATGCTCTACTTGACCAGGATAAATGTACATGTTGCTGCACATAGCGTGCTATAGTTATGATAACCTCAGGGTTTGTTCTTCGTACAGATTGGGCTGTGATCTCTATTTATCAGAATGACAAACATGGGAAATTGTCATGTGGATGGAACACGGTTCCTACAAGTTAAAAAAGGGTGTTAAAAGAAGAAAAGTTTGATTGTAAGAAATTGAAATTTTGAGAGTGTATTACAGAAGAAGAATTATGAGTGCCTACAGTCAGCCGTTTATTGCCATCAATGACTTCACAATATGTCCTATCCAATGCATTGAAATGAACTCTCAATTTGTCATTGAGTGACGTTTGTGACCTCAGTTGTGAGCGCTGTCACTCAGTTGGAGACTTCATGGTGACATCTTGATGTATACAGTCTGGAGCAACAAGTACCAAACAGGTGTACTCTTGCAACTTGATTTGGACGAATATAGAAACTTTTCTGCTTTGTGTGCAAGCGGAAAATATATTGGGCCAATTTGACTGAGCAAGTAGATAGTACCTATTTAGTTCCGAAAACAGCCAGTACAAAGGTAGAAATGTGGTTCAGTGAAATAATCTAAAATATATCTTGCATTGGAGTTTATATTCCAAAGGTAGAAGTAATGATTTTGTGGGTTCCACACGTTAGGGAAGATTAACCCTTTCCAGACTGTGGAGAAAATTGCAAATTTGGGGTTTTTAACCCTTAAACCTAAATTTTCTCAATGAAGACTTGTAAATTCACAATATACATAGATAACCATATATCAATATAAAGCTGGGATGGTCAGCTTTACGATGACATGATAGAGAAGACACCTGAGCATATAAGAAAAGCACACCTGCCTTAATTACAGGTGAGATGATTAAAAAAGATCAAAGGCAGTTAAGGATGTTTCTTACATTGAAGCCTATAACATGAAAAATAAGCAAGACTTTTGATGCACTCCAGCACCAAAATACCACTAAATATGTGTGCAACAAATTAGTGATAATTCCATTTGGTTATAAAGCTCAGGTATGTACAGGTAAGTCAATTATGACTACCTGTGGACCATCTGGCTAGCGGCCGAAAATCGGACTAGTTTCTCAGGCTGACAGCAATTCATTGCATAGACCATTATTTCACTTGTGGGTGCCAGATTTTGTAAATAGGCCTACTTGGTGATCTTATATAGGTCAGGTTACTGCTTCAATACATCCAACCTGAATCACATTACCCCTTTACCTGGCCTGATGACTGAGGTGCCACGATCCTGGGCACAGTCTGGAAAGGGTTAAGATTGACATTAAACACAAGAATGGGGCTCATTTATACAGCTGGAAGTCAAACATTGAGACCTGCATTGTCTTATTCGTCTTTTCAAAACACATTGGCCTGCTGCCTTCTTTCCTGTCTAGAGTTGGCAGTCACTGAAGAATTAACAGTTCGTAATTGTCATTGTCTGTCAATTTATGATATGACTCTCACTCTTCTTCAGGAAAGTACACATGCGCCATGACAAGTTCCAAGTTGTAGTATGTCTTCGACCCTCACTCAGTCACTGGACATTAGAGACGGGTTGTTCATTTTTCTGCTGAAGTTGTGACAACTTCATACATTTAAAGCTCTTGTATCATTATTATTGACTTCTCTTGGAAGGTTCAGGTAAATATTCTTTGAACTTTATTAATGCAACTAGATTGGCTTAGTATCTCCCAAAGTGAGACTCCCAATCAATTTTACTTATGTCTTGTGGTAATAAGTCTGCTGGACATTTGGTTGCTTTCTCAAGGGAATGTTTGGCAGACTTCCTTGCCACTCGATCAGCTGCTGTGTCTTTGGGTTCAAGGTTATTTGAAGGGCAGGAAATCCTCTGAGATTACTTTGAAGGTCATTTGGTGGCCCTGATATAAATTTCATTGTTTCTGTCAAAAGGGGTCATAGAATTCTCGTCTGATAACATAAATAATTTCCCTGCCAAATACGATGCTGTCAATTTGAACAGAGAAAAATCGCTTGAATGAAAGATTTTTGCATTAATTTTGTAAAGATGTTATTCTGTAGTTTAATGGTTTATTGCCAGTGGCTAAACTGTAACCATACATCATCTTCTTGATTGTCATGCTGCGGTATATTTCACCACTTTTCAAGTGGTTTTCCTCAAAATACAGTGAGCAACAATGGTTTAAACAACTCCACATACATTTTTTTGTAAAAATGTCTTGAAAAAATATGTACAATGTAGAAAGATTTTGCATGGAAAGGCATGAAATTAAGTTTGAATGCCACAGTGCCGGCCGGTATATTTTGTTGCAGATTTGCAATTTCCCAAAAGCCTACTTGCCAAATACAGAACTTCTTGATAGGTAACTGATAGATTGTGAAGGAAGGGATCAATATTGGAATTGTTTTTACACACTGCAACATAAATAGGAGATGGTCTGTCATGCTGGTTTCATTCTTAACACATATCAATTTCCTGAATATTGTTTTGTCTGAATGAAGGTTTTTGGAAGTGCCATTCTGATGCCTTTACTTGTGAAAAACTTTGAAACCCAACTTCTGCCTACCCTGACAATTTCTTCTCCTTTGCTGCAAATATCACCGGAAACTGCAACTTTACTCGATGGTGTATGCAGTATTTGAGTTTGGCCTTCTGCATGGCTTCCTGAATAATTTTCTTCATTCTTCTGTAAGCGCAAGGGGATGGAGTTGCATTCAAATTGACGTCCCTAAGCAGAACTTTCTGAAAGACTGCAAAGTAAGTTGACTCTTTTTCGAACCAGTCCAGAAAGATAAAACCAAATCCAGCAGATTTGAGGATTGTAAAATGACATTAGAATCTTACACAAAATTGATTTCCAAAATATTATATTGTAAAGCCTATTCTGTTTTTCTGGTAAATCAGGTTCTTCTTTTGTAAAATTTGAAAACTCGGATGTTGCTCAAAATTTCTTGACTTGCGTGAAGTTTTTCTTTTGATAATGTGGTTGATAGATGTCCTATTGAATATTATTTCTTGGATCATATTGCATTTATAGATTCAGGCGTTAACTTCTGTTGTGACTTCATTGACTTTTAATTGCATGCAGGGTAAAGTCTCAGAGAAATGTCTTTAGAATCTGCCGTAACCTTACCTCTGGCTGCAAAGTGATATTCGGGAAACCTTAAAGCAAATTATTTTCCTGGTGACCTTCTTTTTAAATTGATTAAACCCTTACATGTAATTATCAAATATCTTTACATTCTTTCCTGATTTTTGAATAGAAAAATCTGATATGACACTATAATTTTAAAAACCTTAATGAATTTTGTTTTCATGAGCAAAATATGACTTCACATAATAAAAAGAATGTGTCTGATTGCACCTTATATGCACACTGTTGACTCAAAAATTCGCATTATCTTTCGTTCTCATAGACCACAAACCACTGATTGCATTATTATGTGCTGGTTACACGTTCCTGAATTAGTTTCCAACTAGATTTATCATCCCCGCATGCCTATGGTGCTATGCATCTTGTTATTAGATAAAATTCTGGCAGCTCTCCTTATGTGATCTTTACACCTGTTTCTACAGTCTGCCTTGCAAGTAACGATATGATATGATGAGGCTAGTGACATGATGAGGCCTCTGTTATTCACGAGTCACAAAAGTTCAGATATTCAACCGAAGCCTCTTTCGTGTAATGTTTGTTGTGAGTCCATTATTGCACACCAGGGATCAATTGTATTGTACTTTTGATGTGTTCTGTGTACTTAGTCTGCAGCTGAGGGTGATAAATCGACTGCCCCATGATGGGATTGGTGATGCTCTTGATTTGGCAAGTGTTTGAATATTGTTTTGTGGTTCCACTTATGATATGATTTGTGTTAGTACAAATTGTGATGACTATGCCAGAGCATTTATTGAAGGGAAGTTGTGGTTTAACTTGACATAGGTCAATGTTGGTTCATCCATATGTTGGCCATGCTCTTCTTCCATGAAAGATGAACGATTACTTGATTTGTCCATGGCCGTTCATCAAGGTTGACCAAGCAGTTTTTGATGCTGTTTTGAGCAAATTAATAGACGTCCTCTCTCATGAATGCATTGTCTCTCTGATCTTAATCTGTGTTGCAATCTTGTGACCAAATGGTTAATGGCATTTGTTGAAATTCCATAAAGAAACTGTGTCATTATTTTGCTCAGAAGTTCAGGCCCAATATAAGTGGAACGATTTTTGGTTTTTGTTCTAATACATCTATCAGGTTTCTTGCTTCCATGGTCTTTTCACAAGGGATCTTGCTGTTTATCCAAATCTTGTATGGTCCATAACCTTGTCGGCTATTGTCAGACTGTAAATAAAAGTTTTTGAAACTTTTTTATTCCCTGTTCTCCTTAACCCTTCCGGAACTTTAGAATTATTTTCTTTATTCCTTTATAATTTTAAGCCTTCCATCTTTTGTTGCTTTGTAGTATACATCGTATTGATGGAATAAATCGGTATTAGACCTATTTTGGTTTTTTGATTCCTCGCTTTGGGGTTGCCTGGAATTCTTTAAGTGCTACATTTTGAATACCATACCACACACTTTTAGAAATGTAGGCCCATCAGTAACCTCAGATTGATTTATGGCTCTCATTTCAGCTGTAGTTAACTCACAGCAGCATATCTTAGCAAACAGCAGGTCGTTCTTCATCTTGAGAACCAAACCTAACTGTCATAGTAGTAGCCTGTAGGTATACACAAGTACTGATATTTTGGCTCGATAGTCGTTTGGTTTTCCAATCATGCTAATGGTGTAGGACAATATGATTTCTGAATGACATCTATTAAATTTGGCTTTTATAAATCTGAATGTATTGTTTTCGCCTGTATATTGGTCATGGAAAGAAACTTTGATGTAAAAGATGTATTTACTTCTTATTACTGTTTGACAAATACAAATGAAACATGAGCTGCTTGTTTGGATGTTGTTGCAAATTGATATGTATGGTATATTTCGTGTGAAGTCTCAAATTATTTCTCTTTGATATGCTGGCTTTCTGTGTTATTTGAGTTATGGATTGTCTAAACATTCGCATCACATTGCAATTGACTATTTTTTAGATATGTTCTGATTAAAGTTTGCTATCGATGGCTGAGCTGGAAACAGTAGAAGATTCAGCATTCCTAATTTAATGTAGTGTGACACGGGAACATTTGTGTGGCCTTTTAAAAATATTCCATGTCATCCTTTCTTATGCTACATACTGCCTTTTCCAGACTGCTGTAATGATAGAATGCATCGGTTATTTTAGGATCATTAAGTGAATGTTGTTGGCATTATCATTGCCCCAGCTGTTAGAGGTTGCCCCTGGATGTGTTGATAATGTGGAAACTGTTTTATCTCCTGATTACATTTGGATATGGAAGTGATGTATTGGATTGAATGTTGTCACTCTGTTGAATAATTTAGACATTGTCTCTTTTTGCCTGTCCTCTTGTTTGTCAGTATTATCGGATTGATTGTGGCAAGGCCTTGACAGCTTCCATTTGCAGAACTGTCAGCCATCCATCAATTAGTGTTGAGAACCCACATTTTGTTATACGCAGGATTATGTGTCAAAAGTTGATGGCCCTGTTATGAGACTTGTATCCACAAGTTGGGGGATTGATAGCTCACGGAGGGTTGGAGTTCCTGACTAGCTCATTTGCTAAGATGTTGAATCGTTGATCCACGGAGAGTGACAGCAGCCTAGAAAGTTCTGGAGGATTTTTGGCTCTTGTCTGTGTGTGGTGTTTGTTCTTTATTTAGCTCATGTTTGATTGTGCATTTGCTTTCAAGAAGGAGGACAAATGAATTGAAAATGTAGCCTGTCTGCATGAGACAGATTGGTATTTAGTGATGATCTAGGATTACAAGGTCTGGCTCATGGAAACGCTGATTGTAGTAGCAGTTGGAAGGAACGTGGCCTTGTTTCTGGCAGGTCCATTAGAGAAGGCAAAAGCACCAAGATAACCATGCTTTGTTAGTGTCTTCCTTCGGGAATTTATTCCACGGCCAGTAGAGCTTTTCTCCCTGTGGATTGCAAGCTTGATAATCTGTGTATGGAAGAGCATGTGCATTCACTCCTGTGATGTCCCAGTTTTTCTTATCTTGTGGACATTTTCTCGAGGTTTCGAAGGTCCATTAGAAAAGGCAAAATCAGGACATTTTGAAATAGACAATCAATTAATCTGTCCATTTGTCAATCAACATATTTTGCCATGACTGAAATATTTCTATATCTGAATCTTAGTAAGACTGTCTTAAAAGACAAGACACTGAAGTGGCCCAGAGAAATACAGCTTTCTGCCACTAATATTCCTAGTTGCCTCTGACAGATGGCACTCTTTTCACACTCAGATTGAATACTGCCAAGTTGCTTTGGGTAAATAAAATCCTCAAGATTTGCACTAACGAGCTGCTGGCCATTCTGTATAATCGGGTCATTTCTGAATGGTTTTGGATAAAAGGCTAGGCTCTGCCTTTCACCTTAAGATTTTCTTTCATGACTTATTTCCTACTCGTAACATTACTTCTTGCTTTGTGGTGTCTGATTTCCATGGCTACAATACTGAATTTCTGATCTAAGATGTAAAATTACATTCTCTTCGTGAAGATTCAAATGAAAATTAATTTATGATTGTGTCACCAGAATGTGAGCAAATCAAAACTTTGTATAGAAGAGACAACTTTTTGTATGTTGGTGCATTTGCACTGTACGCAATGTGCTTGTGAAGGTATCTTTAAAACATAACTTTTAAAGCAGACCAGCAATGCACAGGTCACAGTTGACTGCACACTTTGCTCAGACTGATGCCTTGTTTGGGGGAACCCCCTTGGAGATCAGGGGGGGGGATGCATATGACATCATTCATTGCTACAGCATTGGGTTGAATGGATTTCCCTTGCCCAGAGAGTTTATTATGGAATTAACATGTACCAAAAGTTGATAACTTCACGTGGAGGCCCATCACATGATGGATGGTAAATGGCATTATGATTGAAGAAGGCAGGCAGCAGAAACTTGACCCACAAGATATGGCAGAATTTCAATCTCATACGCAGCTCCTCTACGAGGTCTGCCAAAAAGCACACCGATGGGATTGGCAGTGCTTTATTAAGGGAACTCCTGCTCGGGCTATCTTCTTAGTTATTATGGGTGGTGGTGAACTGTAGTTGTAGGGGAAGTAGAACTATACATAAATGGAAGACGGCTAGCTATGCATTGTATAATAATATCACAGAACTGATTATGCTCAGGGTTGAAAAACATCATACCACACAGCCACACAGCCAAGGAAGATGCACAAGCTCGATCAAGCCAACACTTTCAGCTCACTGTTCCAAACACGCTCGAGCCCTGAACAATAGCAGTTATTTGACCTGAATATTTATAAATTAGTTAAAAAACCTTTTTGTTGCTTAGAAAAAAGGACTCTTTATCCAAGGCACCAAATATTTTATTCACATTTTTGGTGTCCTGAATCCTTGGAAGAAAAGACCAAAAGACTGAACTGAAGGGTATGATGGTACTTGAATCTTCACTGGCATATTTCTTTGGTAGCAATGTTAGTCTGTGGTGCATGGTGTTTTCACCATTTGCAAACCAATGAATGAAGCATTTTCACTGATGGAACTTTCTTGGCAATGTATTGTAATGTGTGACACACTTCTTAATAATGTGGGAGAGCGATTCTGGGAGTGTGTTAAAGGTGCTGGAGAATCCACAGCGCAGATTTCCTTGTATTTCCTGTTGTACCTCTCTCATTGAAATGTGTGCAATTCCTTTGAAGTAATGTTGAGTGTTCCAATGATTTTCTTTTTGGTCCCTCGAGTTCATTCAACTTCATTGTGCCTCAAGGCTTAAGCCACTGCAATCAGAGCTTAGGCATGTTCGTTAAAATAGCTGTCTCGTCAAAAAAGTAATTTAGGAAAAAGCAGGTTGAGCTGAGGAACCTAATTTTGATGTTATTCCATCCCTGTGATGTAGAAATTCTCTTGCCTGCTGTATGTTGTTTTGTCTTGTATTTTTGGTCTCTGCATGTTTTCGAATATCAGTCATCATGAGTTTCAATACTTGCGATGGAGAACAATACTCTGAATTTATTCAGATAGGCTATGTGGCACTGAATGTTCATCTAGATAATGCTCTGTTTGACAGTGAATTAGCTGCATACTGCTACACATTACTATGTTCTAGAAAAATAATAATATAATAAACATTTTCTGTGAGAGAGTCGTTTGAATTTTACTTTTAAAAAATATCTTGGGTGCTGAAATGAACCACTCTATTCATTATCTACTTACAGGAACACTCCATTCTGACAAAGAGTTTAATGGAGTTTATCTCTGGTGTTGACATCAAATTGTGAACCCATTAAAAGTGTCATTCTCCAAGTCATCTGATAGTGGCTTTGCCTGTTTGTCTTCCTCTCACTTTGTTTGATCATCCTAGAAATTCCATGTGCTGAGTCTGCAGTTTAGTGGCAAACACAAGTAGTACAACTAATCATTTGCAAATAAAATATTTTTGGAATGAAATGTCATGAGATTGCTTAACTTGAATAGTTTTTCAGCATTTCTCCTTAATTATTTTTCAACACATAATTATGTATTTTAATTCAACTGAACCTCCTTGTTTTGTCATATTGTTGTTTATTTTAAAGATCATTACTGAAAAACAGCATATTTATTTTGCTGATTGATTAACCCAATAAAATATATCTGTAAATAAATAAAAATTATGCTTGAGTCTGAGACTCTTTAATAGTTATCTATATTTCACTTACAAATTATACTTCTGGATATGACTTGAATTTCAATCACACTGTTCTTTGAGAAGGCACCTCCCGTTTCCTAATCCATGACGTTAGAAGTTGTACGAAATGCATCTTCATTCAGAGCAATGCGAAAGGTGTTGTTCATTTTCTTCTGAAGTTGTGACAACTTCTTGAATAATCCATAGAATAGCAGCTCATTTTTCTGCAAGATGGGCTCATTAGTAGAATCTTACGGCTAAGTCATGGGATCATGTTCAGCATATGACAGGCTATTTTTTAGCGGTGTTCACTGTTCCGAAGACAAACGCTTGTAGTTGTGTCTATTTGTCTTTATTTTTAATAATAATGGATGTAAGTACAGAAAACTAAAAAAAAGAGTGCTAATATGAGATGCTATCTGATTACAACTTATTTATTGCCCTAGTTTCTCCCAGCAGTGTGTCTTCGTGAGTGGAGGATGTGGATGTTTTCACAAGGGAATTACCTCCTTGTCACTCTGCTGTCTGTGAGTTCAAGGTCATTTGCTGCCAGGAAATCTACAGAGATTTCTTTGAAGGTCACTGTGTGATCTTAATGGAATTTTCATCAAAAAGTATTTGTTGAATGATTTGGTATCCTGTATTTTGGTGCCCAAAAGTATTGTCATTCATATATATATATATATGTAACATTTTTTTGGCTGTTTTAATGATTTATCATTTTGGAAACTACGCATAACTGTCTACAAATTTGAGATAGTGTGCCATTACTCTTAATCTTCCTGCAAGGTTGTGTTATCTTCAAGATAAGTAAGCAATTGGTGAAAGATATTGCCAGGAAACAACATGGTCCAATGGCTCGTTGCCGGGGAACCCATTATAGATTTAATCAAACATTTTTCTTTTTTGTGCAGTAAGGGTTTGCATGGTCAGAGTGAACAGAAGATATATTGCTTGGAAAAAATTAGTTGTCCGAAAATTTTGGTTGTGGCAGCTAGAAAAGTGTGTTGGTGTTTTGTTCGAGCTGTACCACTTTCCAAAGGAACTTACTGCCAGTATGGAACAATCTTACATTGTGTTGTATTCTCAACCTCGTTCTGATAAAAAACCACCAGTTCGGATCATGAACTTCAAAGAAGCCATTGTTACTTATTGTAATATGTTCTTCATTTTGTCTTCAAAATCTTCTGAGCTCATAAAATGGTTGATGGTCTGACCAAATTTGCTTCATCCTGTCTAGGTTTCTCTGATTTTGTAACTTGGTTTGTTTTTATGAAGGTTTAGTGTTAATCTTATGTGAAGATTTGTTGTCTTTCCGGGTGGATGGTGCTCATTCTAAATGGCTTGCATTTCGAAAATAAAATGAGTTCTGTTTGAGTGATTGCATGTGTGTATTGGCCTTTTCAATCCTGTAAAGAAACTTGATCCTCTGTGAAACCAAAGCCAGCTGCTTTTGCGGATGATGGAAGCGAAATCAGAGTCTACCACAAATTTGGTTTTCTGAATATTCGGTTTTGAAGTGAATGATTTTCTGACATCCTGTCATTAGAAACATTTTTGCACATTTTATTGGGCTTGGGGGTTTTATTTCAAAGTTTAGGAGAATAGAGTGGCAATTTGAATCTCTGCAGAAACAGCTTGATATTTTCTGTTTGAAACCTTGCCTGCAGTTTTCAGTTTCATGTGTTTCTGTTGTGTTTCTGTTGACTGGTAATTGTAGAAAGATTTCTCTGAGAAATGTGGTATCCTGGATAATCCAGGAAACCTAAAAAACCATTATTGATCATTATTTTCCTTTAACCTTAATTTTGGATTGGTTAGGAAGTAAATGAAACTGAAGGAAAATGTACCAGATTTCTTTCTGATAATGGAAACTTTTTACATGGAAATTACTTACAGTTAAGAAATATAGTACTTCTCCATGAAAAACGTTTCAAAGAGTTAGTTTCAAAACATTCCTCTACACTCGATAACCGAAGAACGTGTAAGATTGTACCTTATATGCACACTACTGAGTCACAAATGAGCTTTTCTTTCTTTCTCGTAGACCACAAGCCACTAATTGCATTTTCATGTGCTAGTTACATATTTTCTCCAAATAGAGTCGATTAATCATCCCCAGGCGCTAATGCCCAGTAATGGTGGTGTGCATTTTATTATTAATTTAAAGGCCACCAGCTCTTCGCTATGTAATAATTGCACTGTTTTTTAACCTGTTTTTTTGTGTAATATGCTTCACAAGCAAAGATAAAATGAGGTTTCATGTTAGTCCACAGTTCTGACGCCCGACCGGGTCAAAAGATACATTTTATCCTATTAAATTTGTTGTGAGATCTTTGTTTGTTGCGTTTGAATGACATATAGGCCTATGTGTCATTGAAGAAGCTTTCGAAATTTTATCGGCATAACTAAAATCTGTGACTACCCAGTGGGCATCTGACGTCACCTAATGTTTATCTAATGTCAGAATGACGTCTTGCATGGATGACAACAAATTTGAGTCAAAATTCCAAAAGGGTAGTCTCTTCAATGCATTATTATCTGATTTTGCTGTGTAGTGTTGATTTTATCTCAACATAAAGTTGTACATGTAAGAAATGGGTAAAAAGATTCAACATTGTTTGTCACTGCACATGTCGTAACAATAATTTTCTTTTTCTTCCAGGTGAGTGCTTGTTGACTGTTGTGTCCTTATCCAAGCCAATGAAGTACATCGTTTGCACAGTGGGTATCTATTTACCAGTACTTTTTTCTTCAGTATTGTACCTCTGATCTGTTCTGTGTGCTTAGTCTGCTGCTGGTGATGGCATTGCTTTAATTACATTCTTGTGCAACTTTCCTTAAAATTTCATGACATTCTGTCTCATAGCTATTGAGATAGAGTTGAATTACATTGAAAAACTAGCATTTTTCACCAATAAAACGTGACATAACATTTTTGACCACTTGAATTCTTTCAGTTTTGCAAATTTGTACGTATTCTAAGACAATTTCCCAACACTTTTTGGAATCTCTACATCCTCAGGTTTCAACCGTCCATAAAATCAAGTACTTTCATTTGCCTGTGTTGACATTATTGAGCTATTTGTACTCAAAGGTTGACTTCCAAAAATTAAGTCAAATTTGAAGCTTACTGCTCTGGGATGCTCTAGTGTCCCTTTGACATGTGTCAGTTGAATCTTTTGGCCTCTGAGACTTAGTCTTATATCTTCTTACCCATTTCGGAGCTTCTTATGATTGTGGAAAATTTATTTCGCTAAAAAATGCCCATGAATAGCAGGGTAGGTGAATCTGTCGCAAGCGTAACGCTCAGAATACTTTGTAGCGCCACAGAGCAATAAAAGCTCCGTTTTAAATCTGGTTTGGCTTGTAATATTGCAAAATCTGTGTAGTTTTGAGAAACAATCAAGTGATCCAGGTCCGCAGCTGGTTTCTGGTAGTAAAATACAAAGATTGCTTAAATGGACTTTGTTGCAAGCGCAACGCTATGGAAAATATTGATCATATTTTCATGGTTTTCTTGTAAAGAGTAAAGCAATCATTCTAGTATTACTTGTACTGATACTCAATACAATATTTCAGTAGTTCGAGTATGTTTCAATGTTTAATTATCAAAGTTTTGCTCTTTGTAAAGCTTTTCTCAAAATTTGGGGCCAATTTGTTGAAAAATGCAATAACCATTTCAGATTTCACTTTAATTCTGTAATTGCTATTATGCTTCATCCAGTTATAACTGATAATGCATATAAAATCGATTTGGGTCAAAACCAGAACACTTTTTTTACTTTTGTGTCATCACATTACCCAAAATTGCCTTTTTGTCTGGAAAAATAGGCTAAAAAACACGCTTCTATCATCATTTGCTCTGTTCGTATTCACTTTGGTGGCACTTATTTGGTACCAATTCGAAGCCCACATAGAGACACATAACAAAGTACAGTCCAAATCATTTTAGAGGAAAATATGTACATCTGGCGAGAAAATATGTAAGTTTTTTCTTTAATAATGCAACAAAAAATTCGAAAAATTCTGTTTTTCTAATAAAATATGTGGTGAATTTTGATGAAAACAGCCATGGACACTTAAGAGTATATGAGTTTTGTCATCCAACAAAAAATATCGATATAGTTTGAAGATAAGTTACCATTTTGTCTACTTTTCTTTCACGGCCATGAAAATACAAATAAATAAAATTTGGTAATATTCGGCTTTTATCAGTTATTTCCACAAACCACAGCCAAATGGTAAATAGAGTTTCTAGAACTTAGACATGTTTGTTATAATATTATGTGGCCATTTGGTAGATATAAACATTTTAAAATTTTGGTGGTCAAGTCACACTTTGGCTTTATTATTTTTGAACTAGGCGCTAACACTGTATTCTGCTGTTTGTCTTTTTCTAACATTGGTGTTTGCTGTTGTATGATCCCTAAAACACGAAATTCTCTGCAAGGATGGTTTTTCATCAAACATGGCCAAGTTGTTGTAATGTTAGAATGCATTCAGTCATATCGCAATCTATTCTGATCTTTTATTCTCTGAAAGTGTGTAATAGACAGAAACATGATTTTCTGTATACTGATCGGTAGAATTTTAAATAGACTGATATATGCAATGTGCCGGTCGATTTGATATGGCTATTGTAAGACACTTTAATTGTTTAAAGATGGAAAACTGGCCTAGCAGAAAAGCAGTTCCTCTGCAGTTTCTTGAATATTTTCACAAAATGTGATAAACTGACACTTCCTGGAGTGAATAACATGCTCATCCACACAAAAATTATTTTACATGCACTTTAGGGGGAGAAAGGCTCCGCAAGCTATTGGAATAAATTCTCAGAGGAAGACACTAACAAAGCCAAGTTATCACAGTGATTTTGCCTTCTCTAATGGACCTGCCAGAAACAAGGCCACATTCCTTCCAACTGTTCCAACAATCATCTTTTCCTGCAGGTGAAATCTTGTAATTGTGGATCATCACTAAATACCCGTCTGTCTCTTCACTTTTGGGGCCCAACACAATTGGAATTCATTCATTCCGTCTCAATGATCAAAAAGCAAAATATGTAAACAACAATAAGAATCAAAATAGTTTCAAAGAAAATCTCCATTGACTATTGTCATCTGAGACTGTAGATCTATGTATTTCAGGTGATTGCATCTCAGCCAAAAACTTAAGCCTTATTATGTTGCAGTACAGATAGAACCTGTCTGAAAGAAAAAAAGGTTCCACTAAGACATTTATGGAAAATAGGCCATCAAAATTTGACACCTAACTGATCAACTCAGCATACAGGTTAGGTCTCGACTCTCGACACTATTTGATGGATAGGTGACAGCAAATGGAAGGCTGTCATTGCCTTGTCACAATCAATCCAATAATACTACAAACAAGAGAAAAGGCAAAAAGAGGCAATGTCTAAATTATTCAACAGAAAGATGACATGCCATCCAGTAAATCACTTGAATATCGTAATGGAATCAGAAGATAAACCCAATTTCCCCCTTATCAGCACACCACACTACGAATCTCTCACAGTTGGCCACATTTTACGAAAGAGTCCTACCAGGCACAGCAGTGACTATCAAGTTAAATTCACGAACTAACAGAGCAGCTGATTGTCTTTGAGGGATAGGGTTCTGCCAAGTTATGGCGAGGCTGTGCTAGTAAATAACATTTTGAAGAGTTTTTCTTATCGCTGTTTGGTCTTTCCTTTTATTTCATTTTTGCAAGTGTGCGGATAATTGACTTGGATACTGACTATTACCAAATACATGTGTACAGGGTGCGGCAAAAAAAATTTGCTCCACTTGAACATCTCTAACAGATCAAACAGAAAATTGCAAAATTCAGTTTTCAGTGATGGGATATCTAGCCAAACATATTAGCAGTTGCCTAGCAGTTAAATTAGTGTAAAATCAAAGTTAGAACACTGGCTATTCTCAATAAGGTACAGCCTCTGCAAAATCTTGCTTGCCCAAACCAAAAGAGGCTACAATACTTAGGCGACTGCTGGCCTACTGACCATTTCTGAAAGCCGTGAATTTTAAATCATAAGGTGGCTTAAAGAAAGAGAATAACTCCAATGAATATTTGACATAATATGACCAGTTTCTGTGGTCAGGTGACCATTTTTGCATTGTTTGCTACTGATAACAGAATGATTCATCGTCATTTCCATATAAGGGCAAAAAAATTAACACTGGGGTGTTTTAATTGCGTTCTATTCTGGCCAAGACAAACCCACTGTATAAGCCAACAACGCATAGCAATTTGGTGGCTGAACAATATCATTTCAGGCCTGCTTTGTTGATGGTTTTTGATTGCATGGGTTCAAAACTTGGAAGATGAACACAAAATATTTCACGTGGATCTTCATGAGCAAAATGCCCGATTGATTTAAATTAGATGAGATAATGAATTTTCGGTCTGCAGCATCAGTTTCTTGGCTGGGCATGTAAAATATCTTGACATGATGGGGTGAATATGTATGTATAGGACCCCCACTCTCCCAGCTCATCAATCAAGCCTTGGGAGTACCAAGAAATTGCCTTGGAGGGCTGCACTTACCAAATATGTCTGTCTATGTATTGATCAACTGAAATGTGATATTCTAAAAAGATTAGGTATAGTATGTTCTGCCAAGAGAAGCCTAGAGAGGTCATTAGTGTTCGAGTTTATCTTCCAGTCCAAAATCAGAGACCCCCCCCTATTCATCAGACCTCAAAATTTCGAATGTTTTTACATGGGCGAAAGTAGAGAGAGGTGTCTAAAGCACACCCAACTTTTCAATAGCTTGATTGAATTTGGGTATACTTGACAAAAACAAGATGCACCTGAGAAAACTGACGTACATTGTCTTTAGCACTAGAACGAGAAAGTAATTCATTAAAATGAAAAATGCTTTGGGTAAGTAAATTTAGGTATACATGGCTTGGTTGTGTCAGAATTTCATACTAATCAAAGCATTGGTTTGGAAATTATAGCTATTATTATTCATAGCCATTGGTGGTGCAAGTTTTTTTGCCGCACCCTGTACATGTATATGGCCATTTGTTTAAACAGGCATTTCATTGTCTGCTGATGTGGTACATCTACACTATTTACGAGGACATTAGGGTTATATTTCAACAGCCTGGTATCATCTGTGGTTAATTATAAGTTGTATGTTAAACATTGTCATTTAATTTCTGTGGAGATTGTGGAATTTATAATTTAGTTCCCCGTAAATTGACTTTTTTCATTATGGCGCAAATATTATCTCTCCAAATAAGGTAGATTTATGTCTTGTAACATTGTTCTTTTCAAAAGTTGCTATTCTTAAACATTGTTAAATCACCGTGACATGTCATTCACCATCAATCGTCAATGGGCAGCTGGATGTATAAATTGCCAGATACTGTTTTGCTTGGCCAATTTCCATGTTGTTGACAATGTATTGTATTGATTTATAGAAATTTATGAAGTTATCCTGAAAAACGTAGCTGGTGTTAATGGTAAAAATATACAACTTTTGAAAATCTGATTGGGATTAGGAGAGAACTCTTTGTCATTGTTTGGTTTGTTCGCAAAGTTGTTCTTCTGTAAAAGTATATCTATGTAAACAAAATGAATGTTATGTTACCTCCATGCTTACTAGTAGAACTGAAAGACAACATTCTGACTGTTTTAGTATTCTAAATTAACAAAATAAATTTAGAAATCATAGAATACATCATGAAAACAGCAACTAAAAATCTCTCCAGATTTAGTTGTACATGCATGTATAGCATTATTTCATAGTGCACATTGAGTGAGTTTGCTTTTGGAGATTTGACTTCCCCTGCTTGTGTTGTGGAGTATATACAATACATCCTGTCTTACTTTATGTATATGAAAAATTGCTGACAGTGTATGCCGTATGGTAGTGGGAGAAAACCTATTGTTCAATATGCAAGCCAGATTCTAGGAGTGTCTGAAATGTGCTGGAGAATTGTCTGTCTCAAATATCTGTGCATATTCTTGTTGCCCTACTCTACCACACTCGCCGAAATATGCCCAATTCCTTTGAAGTAATGTTGAGTGTTTGAATGATTTTCTTTTTGTCCCTTGAGTTCATTCAACTTCATTGTGCCTCAAGGCTTAAGCCACTGCAATCAGAGCTCAGGCATGTTCATTGAAATAGCTCTCCCTTGCCAAAATGTAATTTAGGAAAAAGCAGGTTGAATAAGGAACATAATTGTGATGTTATTCTACTCTTTGGATGTTGAGCTTCATTGCCCTATATTTTGTCATGCCATATCCATATATTATGTGATTAATCTATTGTACCGTAATATGGGGTGAATTGGGACACTGGGGTGAATCGGGACAAGGCAGGAAAATATTTTATTTGTTAAAAAAGAAACAACTTCTAATTGTCACAGGGACTTGATTTTTGGCACGTTCTTAGAATATATTCTCATGATGATTCGGACGGATTTTGATCATTCTACCTGCAGGCGGCAAGGAGCTGCAGCACCTTAAACATTGCCCTGCAGAATTTACATTTTCAAAAGCTGGTCAAAACTTTGCTTGTACCACAAAAACTATAACAGATACATACACAAAATTATCACAAAACTTCAAGTATATAGTTGTGGCCAATTACAGAAAAAATCATAAACTTAGGTACATTTGCACTGACTATATTCAACAAGCACTAGTGCACTTTCAGTTTCAGAGTTATTTCAGTGTAATTTTCGGACCCCAGTAATAACTCAAGAAACGAAATCAGTGATAGAATGTCATAAAATAATGTTAGACAGGGTACTACATATGCTGCAAAATTATTTTTATAGTGTAGAAATGCTATGGGAGTGTCAAACACGGCCAAAATAGTGATAAATATGCACTTTTGGAACCTGATAAAAAATGATGTGATATTATGTCGATTAAAGACAGAAAAATAAAATTATATAATCCAAATTGATTAAAAAAGTTCTAGGAGACCAAGAGAGTTGCTGAGATGTGATATTTTATCTGTTTAGTCCTGGGTCTTGATCCAAGTGAAAGGCAGAGTTACAGAGCTGGCCCAAAAATCCTTACTTATTTTCAATCCAGCTTATTTTCAAGAATTGTGGGTTTAAATTGTTTAAATTGGTATCATTTGTTATGGATTTAGTCCAAGATTATTCAGCACTTGTAAAATTAGTAGATAACGACATTTTTGTCAACTTACAGTGATTTATTTCATTTTGTTGAAAAGTGAATATTCTACATATAACAGACTTCAAATTTTACTAAGAGCGATTTTTTGGGGTGCTAAACATGTTTTCTAGTGTTTATTCATAAGAATAAATCAATTAAACAGGGCAGGGAGTACTAGTTATTTAGATTAGTCTCTGTCCCGATTCACCCAAAAGTGAGGGGTGAATTAAGACAGTTGTTTTCTCAGCCTGAACCCAGGAAAAATATAGGTATCAGCTAATGCACTCAGATAGTTTAATCTACGGCCCGGACATAATTTGAGACGAAATTGATATTTATTGGAGGTTTTGTGCCCATGCTATGGCAAGAAAAGGGCCAAATCTGTCCCGATTCACCCCATATTACGGTACTTGATTTCAGTCTCCCATTAGGTTTGCATGTTGTAAACACTTCATTCCGGCAAAAACTTTATATTTAATGATGTAAAGAGCTGTTTGTTTTTTCTCCCTCTCTCCCCTTGTTTGTTCATCTGCGAAGTTTCACGTGCTTACTCCGTTGAATGATTCTACAGCAGTACATTGACTGATTGCAAATCTGCGTGAAATTGTTCAAAATCATGGAACTATTTATAAATAATAATGAAGTGTCTTCGTGAATTCGCTTTAACTTAAAGTTTAAGACAATATTTCTTGGGTATTGGATTTACATAAAATTTCTTCTCTATCCAGAAAACAGCTCAATCACAATTTTCTGAGTCTGGTCATTTTCAAGAGTTTGCCATTTTGTGAAATAACTAAATGTGACAGAAGTGTGCCATTACCTTAAATCTTACTACGATGTGTTGTTGTGTAATCTACAAGATAAGTAAGATTGCAAGATCAGTAAGCAACTGCTGTAGGATGTTGCCATGAAAAAAGATGATATAACACATGGTCCTATTATATGTTGCCAGGGAACCCATGATAGATCGAGTCTAAACATTTGCCCAACAAGGATAACTCTCATGAAGAAAGATTCCATATTGGAAAACATGAGACCAAAAGCTGCAGTTGTGAAATATTCTCAATGTCCAGAGTTATGATAACTGAAGAATTAAAAGTGTGAAATAAGATCTTTTACATAACCTCAAATATTTTGAAGCAAGGCTGGTAGCGACCACTTTTGTTTATATATCCTTGCTATAACCTACATTTTGTATCATTTTAAACTAATTTTAAGAAATCCTATCTTGGAACCATATTCTGCTGT
The DNA here is from genome assembly GCA_026936325.1 of Platynereis dumerilii. Lineage (NCBI taxonomy): Eukaryota > Metazoa > Annelida > Polychaeta > Phyllodocida > Nereididae > Platynereis > Platynereis dumerilii. Next base: position 142,573,778 of record JAPTHN010000001.1, on the reverse strand, counting down.
TTGTCTTTTTCTAACATTGGTGTTTGCTGTTGTATGATCCCTGAAACACGAAATTCTCCTCATTGCGCAAGGATGATTTTTCATCAAACATGGCCAAGTTGTTGTAATGTCATAATGCATTCAATTTAGTCATATCGTAGTCTATTCTTATCTTTTATTCTCTAAAGGTGTGTAACAGACGAAAACATAATTTTCTGTATAGTGATAGATAGAAATTTAAATAGAAGATATATGCAATGTATGGGTAGATTTGATATGGCCATATTGACACACATTGATTGTTTAAAAACGGAAGCTGGCCCAGTAGAAAAGCAGTTCCCCTGCAGTTTCTAGAATATTTTCACAAAATGTGATAAGCTGACACCTCCTGGAGTGAATGACTTGCTCATCCAAACAAAAATTATTTGGACTGCACTTTTTGGGAGAAAGGTTCCACAAGATGTTGGCATAAATTCCCCTAGGAAGACGCTAGCAAAGCAAATTTACGTATCACAGTGATTTTGCCTTCTCTAATGGACCTGCCAGAAACAAGGCCACACTCCTTCCAACTGCCCCAACAATCATCTTTTCCTGGAGCCAAAACCTTGTAATCCTGGATCATCACTAAATACCCATCTGTCTCTTCACTTACTGTTGCCCAACACAATCGGAATTCGTTCATTCCGTCTCAATGATCAAAAAGCAAAATATGTAAACACCAATAAGAATCAAAAGAGTTTCAAAGAAAATCTCCATTGACTAGTGTCATCTGAGACTATAGATCTATGTCTTTCAGGTGATTGCATCTCAGCCAAAAACTTAAACCTTATTATTTTGCAGATAGAACCTGTCTGAAAGAAAAAAAGGTTCAACTAAAACATTTATGGAAAATAGGCCTTCAAAATTTGACACCTAACTGGTCAACTCAGCATACAGGTTAGGTCTCGACTCTCGACACTATTTGATGGATAGGTGACTGCAAATGGAAGGCTGTCATAGGCCTTGCCACAATCAATCCAATAATACTACAAACAAAACAAAAGGCACAAAGAGGCAATGTCTAAATTATTCAGCAGAGAGATGACATCCCATCCAGTAAATCACTTGAATGTCGTAATGGAATAAGATACAAACCCAATTTCCCCCTTATCAGCACACCATGCGCACTACGAATCTCTCAAATTTGGCTACATTTTACGAAAGAGTCCTGCCAGGCACAGCAGTGACCATCAAGTTAAATTCACGAACTAATTAACAGAGCAGCTGATTCAGTGATTGTCTTTGAGGGATAGGGTTCTGCTAAGTTATGGCCAGGCTGTGCTGGTAAATAAAATTTGGAAGATTTGTGCTTCCCAGATGGTGGCCAATATTTAGGACCCCGCATTTTTCTTAGCGCTGTTTGGTCTGTAAGTCTTTTGTTTTTATTGTGCAAGTGTGCGGATAATTGACTTGGACACTGACTATTACCAAATACATGTATATGGCCATTTGTTTAAACAGGCATTTCATTGTCTGCTGATGTGGTACATCTACACTATTTACGAGGACATTAGGGTTATATTTCAACAGCCTGGTATCATCTGCGGTTAATTATTTGTATGTTAAACATTGTCATTTAATTTCTGTGGAGATTGTGGAATTTATAATTTAGTTCCCTGTAAATTGACTTTTTTCATTACGGCGCTAATATTATCTCTCCAAATAAGGTAGATTTATGTCCTGTAATATTGTTCTTTTCAAAAGTTGCTATTCTTAAATCACCTTGACATGTCATTCATCATCAATCGTCAATGGGCAGCTGGATGTATAAATTGCCAGATACTGTTTTGCTTGGCCAATTTCCATGTTGTTGACAATGTATTGTATTGATTTATAGAAATTTATGAAGTTATCCTGAAAAACGTAGCTGGTGTTAATGGTAAAAATATACAACTTTTGAAAATCTGATTAGGATTAGGAGAGAACTCTTTGCCATTGTTTGGTTTGTTCGCAAAGTTGTTCTTCTGTAAAAGTATATCTATGTAAACATAATGAATGTAATGTTACCTCAATGCTTACATGTAGAACTGAAAGACGACATTCTGACTGTTTTAGTATTCTAAATTAACAAAATAAATATATAAATCATACAATACATCATGAAAACAGCAACTAAAAATCTCTCCAGATTTAGTTGTACATGCATGTATAGCATTATTTCATAGTGCACATTGAGTGAGTTTGCTTTTGGAGATTTGACTTCCCCTGCTTGTGTTGTGGAGTATATACAATACATCCTGTTTTACTTTATGTATATGAAAAATTGCTGACAGTGTATGGCGTATTGTAGTGGGAGAAACCTCTTGTTCAATATGCATTATGCAAGCCATATTCTAGGAGTGTGTGAAATGTGCTGGAGAATTGTCTGTCTCAAATATCTGTGCATATTCTTGTTGCACTACTCTACCACACTCGCCGAAATATGCCCAATTCCTTTGAACTAATGTTGAGTGTTTGAATGATTTTCTTTTAGGTTCCCTTGAGTTCATTCAACTTCATTGTGCCTCAAGGCAATCAGACCTCAAGCATGTTCATTGAAATAGCTCTCCCTTGTCAAAAAGTAATTTAGGAAAAAGCAGGTTGAATTAGGAACCGAATTGTGATGTTATTCTACTCTTTGGATGTTGAGCTTCATTGCCCTGTATTTTGTTATGGCATTATCCACTTATTATGTGATTAATCTAATGTACTTTAATTCAGTCTCCCATTATGTTGGCGTGTTGTAAACATTTTATTCGAGCAAAAACTTTATTTCTAATAATGGAAAGAGCTGTTTGTTTTTTTCTCCCTCTCTCCCTTTGTTTGTTCATCTGCGAAGTTTCACATGCCTACACCATTTGGTGATTTTACAGCAGCACATCGTACGACTTATTGCAAATATGCATGAAATTGTTTAAAGACATTGAACTATTTATCAATAATGAAGTGTCTTCGTGAATTCACTTAAACACAGAATATTTCTTTGGTATTAGGTTTGCACATTTAATTTCTTTTCTATCATGAAAATGGCTCAATCACAATTTTCTGTCATCTTCTTAGCTCATGTTCTTTGTAAATTTCTCTCTTTGTGCATACGAAAAAACGTGTAAATCCATATTCACCAATCAATTTGAACACAGAGACTCATATTTTTCTCTTTTGCTTTTGCAAGAAGGGAATTCCCAATGTACTTTTCAGTGCAACATTGATATCATGTAAGGTGGAAAAGGGTGCATCTTCACTCCCAAACAAGTGTTTATTGCTCTTCCAAAGTTGTGACAACTTCTTGAATAATCCATGGAAAGCTCGTTTCCCTTCAAGACAGGCCCATTAGTGGAATTTGATTGTGGGGTTTTTTGCATGGAGCCATGTTATTACTTGACAGGTTATAACTTTGCAATACAAACTTCAGTAATTTTAGTTGATACCTCACTCTGAAGTTGAAGCTTATTGTGCAACTTCATTTGTTTGGTAATTTTATGTTTTAGAAAATATTTGAGCTATGGAATTTTACTAATAGTTAGATGTATAATGTATATGTAATTATGTTTGTATAATCGCCAATTTGCACTTCAATTATCACAACATTCATTTCCTGTATCATTGTGAATGCATTTTCGACATTCTCAAGAGAATCAGGGAGATTGAGAGTCTGGAGAACCAGCTGGCAATACAAGTAATACTGTTACTGCTTCATTGGCATGTTTATTTGATATCTCCCAAAGTGAAGTATCTCGTCAATTGTCCATGTGTTGTGAATGGAGGCAATTAGTCTGTCACTGTCTGTGGGACATGTGGATGTTCTCACTGGGGAATTATTGGTCGGTGAACTTGGTGCACACACTGTACAGCTGTTGTGTTTTTGGTTCAAGGTCATCTGCTGGGCAGGAATCCCCGTGAGATTATTCTGAAGGTAATGTGTCAATGTGTGTCATCCTGACAGAATTATCATTGCTGCTGTCGAAAACGGTCACTGGATGCTTCCCTGATGACTGAGCACAATGTCCTATGGATATCATTCTCTGAATATTAGAAAATGATTGATTATGAATAAAGATGTCATTTTGTAGCTCATACAGGCTGCAATTATTTTTTCGAAGAACAGAATATTGTACCTTTACCTTACATGAATGACCTGCATTCGACTTTATGTCATCATTAATTATTTATAAATAAGAAAAAAACATATTTCATTATTTTACCTAAACTCCAAAGACCAAGTTAGAAATTTGTTCACTCGCAGTATGCTGTGTAAGATATTTTCATATTGAGTCTGGTCATTTTCAAGAGTTTGCCATTTTGTAAAATATCTAAATGTGACAGAAGTGTGCCATTACCTTAAATCTTACTATGATGTGGTGTAATCTGCAAGATAAGTATGGTTGCAAGGTAAGTAAGCAACTGGTGTAAGATGCTGCCTTGAAAAAATGATGAGATAACACATGGTCCTATTATATGTTGCCAGGGAACCCATGATAGATGTAGTCTAAACATTTGCCCAACAAGGATAACTCTTCCAAAGGAACCAACTGCCAAATGTAGAACATCTTGCGTTGTGAAATATTCTCAGTGGAGTTCTGATAACTGAAGAATTGTAAATGTGAAATAAGATCTATTTTGCCTTCAAAATCTTTAGATGTTTTAAACAAAAGTACTGTATTGTATAAACACTTGACACTAGTAAGTCATTTTACTGATATCACATAATTGATGAACATGACTTAGATCACAACTTTAAATTGACGGAGCCCATGTTAGAACATAACTGAGCTACACACATAATCCTTTTGAAGAAAAGATAGCTGAGTTAGCCAGATTAGGATAACACAGACTTAGCCAGGATACAATCCAGTACAGATGGCCTAGCCATATTTGATATTTGCTTCATTGTGGTCTGTGTAACTTCCTATGCTGTAGAAACTTGGTTTGTTGACTGAATGAAATTATTAGTGCCATTTCATCTCAGGTCTATTGCCATCTACTTCTTGATTTGTTCATATAACCAACTTCTCAATACTCTTTTTATACTCTTACTCTTGTAAATGACTTCGGAACTGAAACTACTTACTCTATGGTAAATACAATATACACTGGCAGCTGGCCCATCACACTTCCAAAAGTATACAGAAGAATTGCCATCCTTCTACTTGTGCGGGAGGAAGGATGGTGCTCAATCTAAATGGCTTGCACTCCCAAAAAGGAGTTCTGTTTGAGTGATTGCATGTTTGTGTTGACCCTTTTAGATCCAGCAGAGTAACTTGATCCTCTATGAAACCAAACCCAGCTTTCATGGATTGTGATTTGACATTGGAATTGACCGCAAAATTGATTTCCTGAATATTCAGTTGTAATGTGACTTGTCAGTTTTCTGTCAGTTTTCTGTCATCTTTTCTTTTTGAAAACTCTAAATAGCAATTTTCTTGATTTGCCTGAGGTCTGATCTGGAGCATAGAACGGCAATTTGACCCTCTATTGATTCAGTTTCATTAGTGCGCATTGAAACCTTGCCTATGGTTGACAAAGTCTGGTGTCCACTTCTGTTTCAGTTTTAATGACTGGTAATTGCCGAGAGATTTCTCAGAGAAATGCAATAAGAGGCTGTGGTAACCCTATACCTCTGGCTGCAAAGTGATATCAAGGAAACCTCAAAAGCTAATTATTGTCTTAAGAACCTTGTTTTAAATTGGACTCCTTGACTGACAATTGACAATATCTTGAGGGTATCCTTCTTATGTTGAGAAATGCATACTTAGATGATGTTTAATGCAACATTACAAGGCGACTGCACTGTGTCCACACTTCTCATAGGTCACTGGCCATTACTTGAATTACTATATGCTGGTTATGCCTTCCTATTTGTTTAACTTGATTAGTCATCCAATGGTTCCAACAGAGTGGTGCATCTTTTTATTCCTTTGTGGTCTTCGTATTTCTTTTTTTGTTTCTGGACATCCGATATTCAACTGGACGCTAATTTCATATTTTGAGTTCATTCTTTTAAGCGTATGTTTGGAGAGTGTTACTAGTCTGTTAGTATGAGGATGTCAGTCAGTATTTCCTTTGTCTTTTCTGATCTTTGTTATCTTGGCTTTCCAGATTTCTATCCTTTCCTACAAATTGACTGTAATTTGTTTTGGTTTAGAAAAATAACTTCTTGTTCACATACAAAAAAGTTTGTGACATTACCATCAAAACTCCGGTTTTACTGCTGCTGTTCTTGGAGCCATGTTTGAATCTGACTTAGTTTTCACAATGTTACATGCTATACTACTGTGGTATACAGATATTTTTCAGTTAATTGGAAATGTACTTCAACAAGCAGATGTGTCTTTCAATGTATGCTTCCCTTGAAATTTTTAATCATTCGATGGTCTTATGCTATGTTGTAGCAGACAATATGATTTCCGCAGTAGCATATGCCTGGCTTCTGATATCATTAAATTTGGCTTTGAGAGATCTGGATACAATGTGCTTTATATGTTGATCATGGAGTGCAACTTTAGACTTTGGTGTTGCGAAAGCACTACAAACATGCTGCATTTACTCAGTCTGTTGCTGTTTGGCAAATATAAAGTTATAATGAGGTGCTGGTCTAGACACTCTTGCATATAATGAAAACAATGTGGTCTGTTTCATGTCTAATCTCAATTAAATCCAATATGACATGGTTTTCTCAATGATGCAGCATAATTTGAATTATCGTTGTGTTTCTTTTGGCATCAATTTATGTTTAATTGAATGTATCTGTTGTCCAGCTGACAATATACCACAATATAAGTAATAAAGTTACTGCTTCATTGGCATGTTTATTTGGTATCTCCCAAAGTGAACTATCTCGTCAATTGTCCATGTGTTGTGAATGGAGGCAATTAGTCTGTCATGGTCTGTGGGACTTGTGGATGTTCTCACTAGGGAATTATTGGTTGGTGCACACACTGCACAGCTGTTGTGTTTTTGGTTCAAGGTCATTTGCTGGGCAGGAATCCCCCAAGATTACTCTGAACGTCATTGTTTCATTTTGACAGAATTATCATTGCTGCTGTCGAAAAGGATCACTGGATGCTTCCCGGATGACTGAACACTATGGATTTCATTCTCTGAATATTAAAAGAGCAAAGGTTGTCAAGATGTCATTCACTATTGTTTTTTTTTCCCTGACATTGTCCTGATTGTCCCGTATTAGTCTGTATTTTGCCATTGATATAAACAATTATTTCATTCTCGACTTCAAACACCAAAACAAAGTAATAAATTTGTTTCCTTTTCGGCCTTTTATACAGTGTGAATTTTTTTTTTTCATGGTGAGTTTGGTCATTTTTCAGCACTTTCAGTTTTGTCAAACTATTAAATGTGACAGAAGTATATATGCATGCCTTACCTTAAATCTTATTACGATGCAGTGCAATCTACAAGATAAATATTGTCGCAAGGTACGTAAGTAAGCAACTGGTGTAAGATGTTGCCATGAAAAATGATGAGATAACACATGTTCCTATTATATGGTGAAAGATTCCATATGGGAAGACGAGACATAGGAGTTCCCCAAAAGACCTCAGTTGTGCATCTGTGTCAGCCATGAAATGTGTTGTAGTTTTTGTTCCAGCTGTGCTATTTCCCGAAGGAGCCAACTGCCAAATGTGGAACATTTTGCGTTGTGAAATATTCTCAGTGGAGTTCTGATCACTGGTGGATTGTAAATTTGAATTATATGACCTGCTCTACCAAAATGAGTTCAAAGTAGGCAATCTGTATTTTCCAGAAATTAGCAAAATTTGTCAAAAGGTCACATGTTGCCGATTTTTAGCTGTTGGTACACGTTTTAGCAGAGGTAATTTGCCTTGATTATTAAAGACTATTTTAACCAAAAACTGATTTTATATTATCTAAATTGGGCATCATTCTTGATCTTCCTATTTTTTTTATTGTAATGGTGGGAAATTAAAATGCCATTTTCTCAAAGATCGATGTTCCCTATCATCAATGTTTGAGGTGCCATATCTTTGGATTGGATGGAGATATCAAGACAAATGAAACATCATTTTAAAGCAAAATTTTATAAGAACAAAGCCATTTTCACAGCTGAATATGATAGCAGGCCGACTTTGAACCCATTTTGGTGGAGCAGGTCACATATGTCTTATTTTGTCTTCCAAATCTATCCTTGAAATAGCAGTTGGTCTGGCATTATTTGATATTTGCTTTATTCTGGTCTCTGAGGCAGAAACTTGGTTTGACTGCCACTCCATCTCAAGTCTGTTGCCTTATGCTTCTTGATTACTTCATATAACCAACTTCTCGATCTACACTTACTCGTTTTACTGCAAATGACTTCGGAACTGAAACTACTTACTCAATGGCAAATACAATATACACTGGCATCTGGCCCATCACACTTCCGAAAGTATACGGAAGAATTGCCATCCTTCTACTTGTGCGGGAGGAAGGATGGTGCTCAATGTAAAAGCCTTGCACTCCCGAAAAGGAGTTCTGTTTGAGTGATTGCATGTTTGTGTTGACCCTTTTGGATCCATTCAAGTAACTTGATCCTCTATGAATCAAACCCAGCTTTCTTGGATTCTGAAATGACATCGAAATTGACCGCAAAATTGATTTCCTGAATATTCAGTTGTGATATGACTTGTCAGTTTTCTGTCATCCTTTCTTTCTAAAAACTCTGTTTTATTACATTGTCGACTTACCTCTGGGACATTTTAGCTTATCAATGCGGAGCGTTTGATCTGGCCCCAATAATAAAAAGAAAACCCCACAGCGCCCCACGTGTGATCACGTGACCTCTCTCGACCAATAGCGCGCTTCGGCGCGCACTCCTCTCAAATGTCATATTCAATTTTGGGGCAGCACTGACAACACGTGCTAGCGATTCTGGCGAAATAATGGAAGAATTTGACTACTACGACGAAGATACAAAGAAGAATGAAGATACAACGAATCCACAAGTTAAGTGCTCGTTTCTTTAGCGTCTTTCGGTGCTGTAGCACTCAACACGTGCACAGCCGAAACGACGCAACTTCGTGCTATTTAGTCTGGCCGTGGGGAACTCGTTTCCCGGGCCGATTTTTAGCCTTTTTTCGAGCTTAGGCTCGCCATCCGTGTCTAATAACCTTTTTTATGTGTAGATGGTGGTTATAATTACGCACTCACTGCATATTTCATGCGTTATTGGTCATTTTTGGGCGAGTTTTACTCCGTCTTAGGCGATTTAGTTTGGCGCCTCGCATTCCAACATGGCGGCCGGCGCCAAATTGCATTGTCAAGACAGGATGTTTGGACCAGTTCAGGTCTCTTTTGAGGGTATTTTCTCTCTACGGTTAGTTAACAAACCTTTATTGTTGTGTTAGACCTTATTCCCACGGGTTGGACCGTTGGAACCGTTATTTTTACGGCGCGGTCAACCTTATAAGGACGGTCGAATACACTTCGTGTGGGTGATAATACAAGAATTTTCCGCTCTCCATTACATGTGTCACGGAATTAATTTCTTTTTCTATATTTGCAGGTTGGGATACGGTTGAGGACCACATCGCCGATTCCAACTACCGCCATCAGGTTCGGTTGGCACTTGAGGTTTTGGGTATAGATCCAGTGCCTGATCCGGACGATGACAGCCACTTGTTCCTCCGGCCACAGAAGCCAAGGCCGAGGTGCTGAAGCCGGCTCTGTTGAATCCTGAGGACGTGGACCTTTTACGGTTGGTTCCGCCCACAGACTCTGAGCAACGATTTTTCGCTGGGCACTTGCAGTCGTTTGCAGACTTTAGGGCAAGGCGTGACTCCAGCAAGGCGATTGCTCAGATGGCCTAGCAGTCCTTTTCCTCGGAGGAGCCGGAAGAAGACTGCATGGAATCAGACAATGTCCCGGGCAGTGGTGGGTCTGACAGTGATGACCATCAGTGCAGTGGGATGTCGGACAGTGAAGCTCGTCGTGACAGCGGTGGGCCAGACAAGGTGGCCACCGGGACGAAGACGAGTCATCTGCTGAGGAACACTCGGAGGGTGATGGGTCAACCAGCGATGCCCACACCTCCAAGGGAGTTGTTACCAGCGAGGACCCCGGAACTTCTAGTGAATCGGACAGGGATGACCACCGGGTCAGTGGTGGGTCGGATCTGAACTAATACTTTGTCTGTGTTCCGCTTGTAGCTACACCCTTACTCTTTGGGATAGCACACCGTTGCAGACGGTACTACGGTTAAGCTGCGTTGGTTTCCTGCACAACCTTGTACTTAGCTTGGAATGATTCACTGGGTTACATCGGGGTTCCTTACTACGTTATGGACTGGTCCCTGGACAGACTTGTCTTCTTGCTCGTCAAGGGGGCGGAAGTGACAGTCTTCTCCCCTTCTTGGTTTGGTGTGCCAGACACGGACATGGAGGGGCGACTCCGTTGACCAGAGATGACAGTGGCGGTGGCCGCCTTGCTCTGGCGGGTGGCCATCAAGGAAGTGAGTTACGGTTCTGATTCTTCTCTTCAGCGTCGGGTGAGTTACTGCACTAATTCTCCTTCTTGCCTTCTAGTAAGCTGTCAAGACTTCAGGCGGTGTACATTCCTTCGCTTGGCTGTCTTTGAGCCCCCTCCGGCTGTCCGATGTGCTCTGCTCTTGTCCCCTTGGGAGGATTCCGGGGCAGTTGTGCCGGGGGCAGGAAAAAGGGGGGGGCCATGCGACTTAGGTGGTCGTCCTGCTGCAGCGAGGACCCTTGGGATCGCAATCATTGGTTGGTATAACCCCCAGCGTAGCTGTGCCCCGGAAGCGGCTCTAACGATAGCGTGGAAAGGGCATAGCGGCCGATGATAACCTTCCTGGCCCATTGAGTAGGCAGGTTGATTCCGTCTTTATTTTACCTCTCTCTCCAGACCCACCTCCTTGTCTTTTTGAATTAAGCTAAAATGTCCCAGAGGTAAGTCGACAATGTAATAAAAATTAGAATTTTTTTATTAAATTATCTTTTTATAAATAGACTTACCTCTGGGACATTTATTTAATTCCCACCCGCCTCCCCGCTAAGGAGGTAGTGGATTGCTTTTTCAAAATTGAATATGACATTTGAGAGGAGTTCGCGCCGAAGCGCGCTATTGGTCGAGAGAGGTCACGTGATCACACGTGGGGCGCTGTGGGGTTTTCTTTTTATTATTGGGGCCAGATCAAACGCTCCGCATTGATAAGCTAAAATGTCCCAGAGGTAAGTCTATTTATAAAAAGATAATTTAATAAAAAAATTCTAATCTTTGTGATTTTCTTGAAAGAAAAGTGGTGCAATTTGATCATCTATTGAATCAGTTTGATTAGTGCAAGTTGAAACCTTGCCTATGGTTTACAAAGTCTGGTGTCCACTTCTATTTCGGTTTTAATGACTCGTAATTGCAGAGAGATTTCTCAGAGAAATACAATAAGAGGCTGCGGGAACCCTATACCTCTAGCTGCAAAGTGATATCCAGGAAACCTCAAAAGCTGATTATTGTCAAAAGAACCTTGTTTTAAATTGGACTCCTTGACTGACAATTGACAATATAATGATGGTTTCCTTCCTATGTTGAGAAATGCATACTTAGATGATGTTTAATGCAACATTACAAGGCGACTGCACTGTGTCCACACTTCTCATAGGTCACTGGCCATTACTTGAATTACTATATGCTGGTTATGCCTTCCTATTAGTGTAACTTGATTAGTCATCCAATGGTTCCAACAGAGTGGTGCATCTTTTTATTCCTGTGTGGTCTTTTTATTTCTTTTTTTGTTTCTGGACATCCGATATTCAACTGGAAGCTCATTTCATATTTTGAGTTCATTCTTTTAAGCGTATTGTTTGGAGAGTGTTACTAATCTGTTAGTATGAGGATGTCAGTCAGTATTTCCTTTGTCTTTTCTGATCTTTGTTATCTTGGATTTCCAGATTTCTATCCTTTCCTACAAACTGACTGTAATTTGTTTTGGTTAAGAAAAAAAACTTCACATACAAAAAAGTTTGTGACATTACCATCAGAAATCCGGTTTGACTGCTGCTGTTTGTTGAGCCATGTATAAATCTGACTTAGTTTTCGCAATGTTATATATGCTATATACTACTGTGGTATACAGATATTTTCCAGTTAATTCGAAATGTGCTTCAACAAGCAGATGTGTCTTTCAATGTATGCTTCCCTTGAAACTTTAATCATTCGATGGTCTTATGCTATGTTGTAGCAGACAATATGATTTCCGCAGTAGCATATGCCTGGCTTCTGATATTATTAAATTCTGCTTTGAGAGATCTGGATACAATGTGCTTTATATGTTGATCATGGAGTGCAACTTTAGACTTTGGTGTTGCGAAAGCACTACAAATATGCTGCATTTACTCCATCTGTTGCTGTTTGGCAAATATAAAGTTATAATGAGGTGCTGGTCTAGACACTCTTGCATATAATGAAAACAATGTGGTCTGTTTTATGTCTAATCTCATTTAAATCCAATACGACATGGTTTTCTCAACGATGCAGCATAATTTGAATTATCTTTTTGTTTCTTTTGGCATCAATTTATGTTTAATTGTGTTTAATTGAATGTATCTGTTGTCCAGCTGACAATATACCACAATATAAGTAATAAAGTTACTGCTTCATTGGCATGTTTATTTGGTATCTCCCAAAGTGAAGTATCTCGTCAATTGTCCATGTGTTGTGAATGGAGGCAATTAGTCTGTCACTGTCTGTGGGACATGTGGATGTTCTCACTAGGGAATTATTGGTTGGCAAACCTGGTGCACACACTGCACAGCTGATGTGTTTTTGGTTCAAGGTCATTTGCTGGGCAAGAATCCCCGTGAGATTACTCTGAAGGTCACCTCGTCATTTTGACAGAATTATCATTGCTGCTGTCGAAAAGGGTCACTGGATGCTTCCCTGATGACTGAACACTATGGATTTCATTCTCTGAATATTAAAAGAGCAAAGGTTGTCAAGATGTCATTCACTATTGTATTTTTTTCCCTGACATTGTCCTGATTGTCCCGTATTAGTCTGTATTTTGCCATTGATATAAACAATTATTTCATTCTCGACTTCAAACACCAAAACAAAGTAAGAAATTTGTTTCCTTTTCGGCCTATTATGCGGTGTGATTTTTTTTCGTTCATGGTGAGTTGGGTCATTTTCAACACTTTCAGTTTTGTCAAATTACTAAATGTGACAGAAGTATATATGCATGCCTTACCTTAAATCTTACTACGATGCAGTGTAATCAACAAGATGAATATCAGGAATGTTTCCTACTTAAATCTGCTGAAGGCGGTGAAGCACCAGGAAGCTTTCAGGAAAGACGAGGACAGCCTGAGGAAAGCTTCAGGAAGAACAGGACAACATGCAAAAGGGATGGGGAATTGTCAATGTACTTTCCTGATGGTTCCCGGTCTTGCCCTAGTCCTAGTGGACACCTGGTCTTATGTTGAGAAATGCACACTGAGATGAGGTTTAATACAACATCATATCATGTTTTTGGTAAAGAAACTGGAGAAAGGAATATAGCTGGCAGCACCATATACACACATTGGTTCATTTTGTGTGTGTGTGTCCTCTCTTCTTATAGATCACTGGCAACTAATTGCATTGCTAAATGCTAGTTACATATGCCTTCCAATTAGTGTAACTTGATTAGTCATCCGATGGTGCCAACAGGGATGTGCATTTTTTTATTTAATAAAAGGACAGCAGGTCCCCTGTGATCCATGCACTCATTTTCTTGTTTCTGCCCTTTTGATATTCAACTGGGAGTGGGACCTCATTTAATATTTTGAGTACATTATTTTTCAGACCAGAAATCAATTTTCCAGTACTATTTTTGTTCAATATTGTACTTTCGATCGGCTTTGTGGACTTAGTCTGCAGCCTGGGGTGGTAAATCAACTGCCCCATAATGGGATGTGGTGATACTTAATTGAGTGTGTTTTATTATTGTTGTTATGCTGATGTCTTTGGCCTTGTGCTTCACTGACTGTGCTTGAGAATTTACTAAATAAATGTGTTGGGCTTCGTACTGTCGTTTGTCTTTTTATTAAATTGTCCTTTATTATTTTAGTCCATGAAAGACAAAATTTTTTCATCAAGGTCAGCCAAGGCCTCTATGAAGAAACAAGCAGGCTGAATTGGCCAGATGTCCTTTTTGATGAACACGTTGTTCCTCTGTTTGATCTTTTGGTACATTTGGACAGAAGCACCTGTGATCTTTCTCAAATGATTGTCATTTTCAATTTAGGTGCGTTAACTTATTCACCTTGAAAAACATCACATAGAGAGCAAAAGGCCATTCAAGTTGTATTATTTTGCTCAAAGATAAAAACTTTGGTTATTTTATCGCCTATCACCAGTGAGATTTCATCGTGGTACCAAACCCTTCTTTACATATGGTCCAGTGTCACAAGTTGGTAAAATTTTGGATTTTTGGTCATTTAGGACAAAAAATGGATAATCACAGATGTTTCCTATATATCAGTGGATTCAAAAATGCATAAGTCATAGGTTGTATATGCATTTTTAAGCTAACAAGGCTAGTTAATGCAAATATGTTTAAACATAAATATGAAGGATTTACAAACTTAAAATGCATTTGTTTGCGAAACTATTCTTACTTCAGTCAAATGGACTTGTAGGGAAAAGTTGTTGAGATATCACCATGAAATTTACATATATTTTGGACAATAATATTCTTTATACAAAAGTAGGGGGATTAAAATTTTTTATCCTCCTTTAATGTTGTTTATGGCAGTTGGCGGGTTTTGCAGAAAATAATGCACTGCATTTATTATCAGTCACAAAGGCATGGCTATATTACCAAGATAGGTTCAACTTACAACCAAATTGTATATAGAAGTGGAAAGCCATGTCCATAGTAACAAAACAATATCAAAATAGTGGCCATTCTAGCATCAGTCCTTCTGCCACAAGCGTCTGAACAAGAGAAGTCAAAACATAATATTTCACTATCCGTAAGAATGTTGAATTTGTTGTCAGTCTCAAAGACATTGCTCTAATACAATGTCATGATAGGTTAGGCTTGCAACAACATTTTATGCATAAATGAATAAGTGATACACCAGGAATGAGAAAATATCAAGATCATAGGCATGCCAGCACAAGTCTCCACCAAGAAGCATCTAAACTGGAGAGGTTCGGACATAAATTTCACAAAATTTGGGAGTGTCAATTTTTTCATCAGTCTCAGAAACAAGGCTGTAATGCCATGATTAACTAGAGTTACAACCAATTCCTCTACACCAATGGAAAGCCAGGCTTATGAGCATTGCGGAACTATCCAGAAAAGTAAAATTGTCATATTGAACCATAATCAGACAGCATCTGAACATTAGAGTACCCACATAATTCTCACTAAAAAAGAGGGTGTCAATTTTTCGTCAGTCTCACTTGGGCCCTCACAGCTTAAAAAAAAGAGCCTCTACAAAGTTTTGTTGCTATTTCCTGACAGACCAGGTCATGAGCAAAACATTGATGTAATTTTTAAAAAAATCAAATCAGTGAATGGTGTATCTGATGCATCAAAAATTACATTGTCCATTTTGGCTTTGAATGTGACATGACAACCTTATAGTACAAAACGTGTCATTCTGAAGTACAGAAACATATTATGGCCCTTTTTCTGCATTCACAAGATGCTCAGCTAACCACAGCATAATACCAAATTTCAAATTTCATTTTTACTGCATTTACTTGCTTGTATTTTAAAGTTTTACTTGAATTTTTTACATGCAGTGTCCAGCGTGACAAAATTATATCCCATATGCAATCATTTACCATTTAATGTATCAAAAGCTATGAGAAGCGAATACATTTCCTGCTATTTAAATGAAAGGGGACATCACTGGCTTTCATATGACCCATAATACATGCATAAATTCTATACAAAAGCTGAGATATTACCTGAAATGCATATCCATGTTGGGCCAAAACTGAAATTTTACCAACTCAGGACATTGGACCATGTGACAAATAGTAAATAGCCTCTAAAGTCTTTCATGGTCTAGTTTAACCCTTTAATTTGTTGTTTCCTTTAAAGCGTATTGTTGGGAGAATGTCAGTGATCTCTCAGATTATGAGGATGTCAGTCAGGCTCCAGAATTTCCTTTTGTATTTTTCTATCTTTGTTGTTTCCCAGAAACTACAACTTGATTGTTATATAGGTTTTGGTTCAGAAAATAACTAGATGAAAACTATTGAGCACATGAAAAGCCCTTTGTTACCTTTGAAACTCCAGTTTTACTGCTGCTGTCTTTGGAGCAGGGTTTGAACCTGATTTCGTTGTGTCCATATGATTCTGCAGTTCTGTAGATATTTTTGTCTCATGTTATTCAATGTATCTTTCACTTCAAGTTTCAAGCAATTTGATGGTGCTAGTTGTGGAAGGCAACATGATTTTCAGGGATCATTTGTCAGGATTCTGATATTATCAAATTCAACTTTGAGAGATCTGGATACAATGTGCTTTGTATGTTGATCACGAAGAGCAGCTTTAGACTTTGATGTTGCGAATGCAAGACAAACATGCTGCGTTTACTCAGTCTATTACTGTTTGGCAAATATAAAGTGTAAAATGAGGTGCTGGTCTAGACATTCTTGCATCAAGTAAAAACAATGTGGTCTGTGTTATGTGTAGTCTCGATTAAATCCAATATGACATGGTTTTCTTATGGATGCGAAGTAATTTTAATTATGTTTTTAAAAATTATTTTAATTTATTAGGTGACTTGTGCAAGTTGCTGATGCTTTTTGATGTTTCAGCTTGTATGTGTTGATTTTGTGGAAAAAGTTTCTCTCCTGATACCATAGAAGTGATGTATTGGTTTGGATATGATGTTTCTTTTTCAATAATTTCAACATTGTCTCTTTTTGTCTTTCCTTTTGTTTGTCAGTATTATTGGATTTGGAATGATTGTGGCAAAGCCTTAATAGCTTTTCATTTGTACAACTATCATCCATCTATCATTTGGTTTTGAAAACCATAAATTTTCGGAAGATCAGGTGTACTTTAAATATGTACCTTACCTGCAGTGTTACAAGAAGTGATCTGTAATGTGATTGCATTGCTGAAAAAAAATTCCTAATGTAAGGCATTGTAAGCAATGATCTATTCTCCATTATTACTCACTATTATTATGTTATTTGCATGGGTAAAAGAAGCTTATTGTGCTTCGCGACATTCTCGTTTCCTGTTACAACTTACATTTGCCTTTTCTCAAGTGCTATCGTTAGTCAGACATTTGCGAAACTAAGCGGCTGTCTTGTTACAGTCCGAGCAAATAATTGATTGTTTGCTTTATGTTGCTAGTCTGTTGTTGTCTAGATGTTTAGGAGACTGAGTTGATATGTGAGCATTTTATGGCCTGTTAGACATTAGAGTTTTCCAGATTACCATTTGTAAAATTGTTGGGACTTCCTTGTGCAACTATTTGGTGATGCTTATTTCCTGAGATCAAGGTGTTCCTGTATTTTTGTTTATCAGGTATGGGAAGTCATCAAATCAAATATAGTTGCAATGCATTCCCTGAATATTTCACTTCTTATCGGCTTACCTTCTTTGCCTTCTTTTAAATTTAGAGTCTTGGATTGTGTTTCGAAATGTTGTTTTAGAACTTTGTCTTTGTTATGATATTCAATTAACTCAAGTGGCTATAACATATAATTTAAGGATTATGAAGGTGTCTGGCCTCTTGCATGAATTTTGGGAGAACCTCCATTCTGTTTCTTATACTTTTGTGACCTTTGCACATATATTTCCGAGCTGTCTCAGCCATTTTCTGCTTCTGGAGATTTATGTCACTCAAGAGAAAACATAATGAGCCCTCTGTTGCTCACAGCAGTTGTGGATACCCTGTGGAGACTTTGTTTCATCCCTTTATGTTTGTTGGAGCCCAAACTTAATCCTAAAGGATCGATTCTGTTCTTTTTTTTTGGTCAAGCCTTGTACTTTCTGTTGTTTCAATTTATATATAAACTTCATTGTGAGGCATTGGGACACGGTGAACAGATAATGTAAACTTCACTAGTCATCATTATATATGTCTCATGTAATGTACATGTGAAGAAGTTTGTGTGTTTGTGAATGAATACTGCACTAGCCATCACTCTACTTGTTTCAAGTATTTAATTGATGTTCTTGATGAGATATCCTTCGACTTGTGTAAAATGCCCAGTTTATTTGACACAATATGTTCATATCTATCCAAATACACAATATATTCCTCTCTTTTGGAATATTGTCAAACAGTCCGTCTTTTTTTTTGTTATGGCCTATCTCAAAAATAATGAAGCCAAAGTGTGACATGACCATCAAAATTTTAAAATGCATTTTTGTATGAAATGACCTAAGCATATTTTAAAGAACATATTTAAGTTCCAGAAACTATATTGGCCTTGGTGCTTTGATGAGTGGAAATAATTGATAACAGCTGAATATTACAGAATTTTTAAAAGTTTGTTTTTCATGGCAGTGAAACATAACTGGGCTGAATGGTAATTTGTCATGAACTTAAATCCGTTTTCTTTATTTGACAACAACTGGCACATTTTTAAAAGTCTTCTGGACGATTGTCATTCAAATACACCAAATATATTTTGAGAAACACCCAATTTTTCGAATTTTTTCGGAAATTTCTTTTAAAACTTACATATATTAACCCCAGAAGCATATTTTTTCGTTTAAAATGATTTTAACTGCCCGATGTTATGCGTCTATATGTGGGCTTCAAATTGATACCAAATAAGTGCCACCGAAGTGAATATCTGCTCAGCAAATGATGATAGAAGTGTGATTTTTTGCCCATTTTTCGACATAAAAAGCTGATTTTAAGTACTGGTGTGATATGAATCTTCAGAAAATTTTCTGGTTTTGTCTCAAATCGATTTTATATTAATTATCAATCATAACTGGGGGTAAAATACAACCATTTACAAAATAAAAAATATTTTGTTACTGTTTATTGCCTTTTTAGACAATTTGGCCCCAAATTTTAAAGAATGCTCCATAAATGTTAAAATTTTTGTAATTAGGCAATGAAACGTATTCCAACTATTGAAATTCATTGTTAATTTTCACTCCAAATAATATTAGAATGATCGCTCCACTGTTTGTCAGAAAAGAAATTGAATACGATCAAAATTTTTCAGAGCGTTACGCGTGCGACGAACAACGTCGAACATAACTTTTGAATTTAATCACCACAAACCAGTCAAAAAATTGGGTTAGTTCATAGATTAATAAAACTTCATAGATGTACTATATTTTGAGCCAATCCAGATTAAAAACAGAGCTTTCATAGCTCTGTACCATTTGAAAGTACTCTCAGCGTTACGCGTGCGACACATTCACCTTTCCAGCTATTCATTGGAATTTTTCCTTGAACTAGATTTTCCAGAATCATAAAAAGCTCAAAAACAACTAAGTAGATGTAATACTAGATCTCAATGGCAAAAAGATTCAACTGAAATATGCTAAAGGGAAACTGGAGCATTTCTGATCAGGAACATTCAAATTTGACTCAATTTTACAAAGTCAACCTTTGAACCCAAATAACTCGATCATGTTAACGCAAGTGGATGGAAGTGCTTGTTTCAATGGATTCATGAAGCCTGGGGATGTGGAGATTCCAAAATGTAAAAGGAAATAGCAATGGAACATGTCAAACTTTGTAAAATTGAAAGAATTCATCAGGTGAAAAAGTCTATGTCACGCTAAATAAGTGAAAAAATGCATGTTTTCCGATATACTTTCATCTCTATCTCAATAACCTTTTGACGAATTGCCATGAAATTTTCAGGATTTTGGCATAAGAATATATTTAAGGCAATACTGTAATATGAAGTTGTTTCATACAGCTGTTATCAAAATTTGTGACCCTCAGTGAAAACCAGCTGTGTGGCTTCATTATTTTTGAGATAGGCCATATCTCAAGCGTTATGCAGAGATAGGGAATAATGTCACAGTGTTTTTTAAATAATTGATCCTTGTGGCATTATCATTGCCCTGACTGTCAGAGGTTGCCCCTGGAATGTGTTGATAATGTGGAAAGCGTTTTATCTCCTGATTACATTTTGATATAGAAGTGATGTATTGGGTAGAATGTTGTCACTCTGTTGAATAATTATCTGGACGCCTCTGGCGTGCAGATACTGTCTCACAACGGCCTACTTCCTTGTGTTTTTCAGTTTCCTGTTGGCTGAACATAAGACATAGTGATGTACACAGTAAACCCATCAAACTTACTTTTATGTTGCACACACGTGATCCAAGTGACTCAGACTGATATAGCAAACAGATAGTGGATAGATCTACAGATATCACCCGGTGAATTGGTCCTTAACACCGAGAATAGCTGGAAATCTGTGTTGCAATCATGGAAAATTGACTGGATTCTAAATAGGACAATTTACTAGAATTATAACTGATATACTGTCCCTATGGCACACCAGGGAGGGGGGACCAGTCTACCAGAATCTGATATGCTTCAGCGCACACCCGTCATCAACACGCGGTAGCCACCTAGTATGCAAAATACGCACTAATGCTATTGGTTGAGAGAGCTATATAGATTTGCCGGTGTTCAACAACTAGATCATTAGATTGAAACTGGCATGCATAAACAATTTAAAAGGGGGTTAAAGAGCCCTAAAGCTATTGACCAACTTGTGACCGACTTATGCTCAGACAGGATGAACTGTTTTACAACCATGGCCTCATTCACACCTCCTTCTGACCTAAAGAATGGCTTTTTGAGGAAGCATACTACACTGGTCCATTTGTTAGACTAGCAGGGCTAGTCTTTAGGGATACTAGGTGTCGTCCAGTTCCGAGTCTACCATCTCCATGGCAACCACAGTAGTAGTACTGTCTATTTACACAAGGTAGCTACACTTTCTTCTTCTTCTTATTGGGAGTTCTCTCCTGTGTTTTGGAGCTCCCCTATTGATAGTTATGATATGGTCAATGATGTCAATCAATGTTAGTCAGCGATGTCAGCCGGGATATCAACCAGTGATGTCAGCCACTGATGTCAGACGGTGATGTCAGCCACTGATGTCAGCCAGTGATGTCAACAAGTGATGTCAGCCACTGATGTCAGCCGGTGATGTCAGCCACTGATGTCAGCCGGTGATGTCAGCCACTGATGTCAGCCGGTGATGTCAGCCACTGATGTCAACCGGTGATGTCAGCCACTGATGTCAGCCACTGATGTCAGCCACTGATGTCAGCCGGTGATGTCAGCCACTGATGTCAACCGGTGATGGCAGCCACTGATGTCAGCCACTGATGTCAACCAGTGATGTCAGCCACTGATGTCAGCCAGTGATGTCAGCCGGTGATGTCAGTTGGTGATATCAGCCGGTGATGTCAGCCAGTGATGTCAGCCAGTGATGTCAGTCAGTGATGTCAGCCATTTATGTCAGCTGGTGATGTCAGCCGGTGATATCAGCCATTGATGTCAGCCGGTGGTCAGCCATTGATGTCAGCCACTGATGTCAGCTGGTGATGTCAGCCACTGATGTCAGCCACTGATGGTAGCCACTGATGTCAGCCACTGATGTCAGCCGGTGATGTCAGCCACCGGTCAACCAGTGATGTCAGCCACTGATGTCAGCCAGTGATGTCAGCCACTGATGTCAGCCGGTGATGTAAGCCGTTTATGTCAGCCACTGATGTCAGCCGGTGGTCAGCCACTGATGTCAGCTGGTGATGTCAGCCACTGATGTCAGCCGGTGATGTCAGCCGGTGGTCAGCCATTGATGTCAGCCACTGATGTCAGCTGGTGATGTCAGCCGGTGATGTCAGCCACTGATGTCAGCCGGTGGTCAGCCACTGATGTCAGCCGGTGATGTCAGCCAGTGATGTCAGCCGGTGGTCAGCCATTGATGTCAGCCACTGACGTCAGCTGGTGATGTCAGCCGGTGATGTGAGCCAGTGATGCAAGCCAGTGATGTGAGCCAGTGATTTCAGCCAGTGATTTCAGCCACTGATGTCAGCCACTGATGTCAGCCACTGATGTCAGCCACTGATGTCAGCCACTGATGTCAGCCACTGATGTCAGCCGGTTATAGGATGATGTTAGCTGATGAAGTCAGCCAATGATGTCAGCCAGTGATGTCAGCCAATGATGTCTGCCAGTAATGTCAGTCAGTGATGAGCTTAACAAACTGCTGACCGACCCCCTGCTAGTCTTGCATATGGAAATATGCTCCCATCTAGTTTGACAATGTATAGAAACAAAATAAAAAGAATTCTCCCATGATGCATATATGTTTTAATAAAGTAAAGTGTAGTATACATAATCAAATAAAAGTTTTACTTTTAATTTGAAGTTTATAAACTTTATACAGTGTACTTTTAGTAAATGCATGACAGTTACAAGGGTAGCTGTCATGGTAAATGTAAGCTGCATATGCGTATACACATGCACATACAGCAAGATTGTTGGGTAATTTGAAAGAGGTGTGAAAAGGGGTAAATACATTTACTCTGCCCTTGGTCCATTTTTCTAGGCCAATGTGCAATGAAGTAGGGCAATAGCCTCAGGGCTCTTTGACTTCGTTTAAATTATGCTATTGCTTTCTTTCTCGAACATCTCAGGTTTTATTGAAATCATAAAAGTGGGTCTGCTTCATGAAGATGAGGTGTATCTACCTTAGCTTAAGATGTCCAAAGCAATGATGAGCTGTGGGTGTGTATCTCCTCTGTCAGCTTAACACAACTATTTCAAGTTGTTAAACACACAACTCCATCACACACAATCAAAAAACTTCATGCATCGCTATGTAGCAATTCATTTATTTCTCTCTCTTAAGGCCCATTGGCCACTATGCCCTGATAACTTCTGACTACTGCTATTATAATTCAGCCAACCAGACTACCAGACCAATATTATGTTACAATGTTCAGGTCAATTATCAGCGTCCAGATATGCAAATTGCAATTTGCCTTCTAGTTTAGACATTGTCTCTTTTTGCCTGTCCTCTTGTTTGTCAGTATTATCGGATTGATTGTGGCAAAGCCTTGACAGCCTTCCATTAGCAGAACTGTCAGCCATCCGTCAATTAGTGTTGAGAACCTGTATTGTCGAAATCCAACATCATCTTTCTGATACAGTTGGCTGCCAAGTTCCAAGCTTTCATTTGATTTGTTCAAGTCGTTCAATATATACCTAACCTGTAGTGTCGGAAAAGTTTCTTTGTGATTGTTTTGCTTAATATTAAACATATAATTAGACATTGCTGAGTGATTTTATATTGTCAGTGGCAGTGGCTGATCTTTTCTCGTTTCCTGTTAAAATGTAAACTTAGCTGTTATTAAGTGCTTGAATTACAAGTCATACAGATTTCCTGTTTTTAGAATGTCATCTTGTTACAATGCATGGAAGTGAAGAACTTTCTGGGATTTCTGTTCCTGGTGTGTTGGTCTCCTGTGCAGATGTTCTTGAAACTGGTATTGTGTGACATTTTGGAGCCTGCCAAATATAAGATTTTCACCGATAACTTTTTGTCAGGCAGTATTTAGTTTTCATATGTTGTCATAGTGGTTGTCTTGGTGATATTTATTTCCTGAGGTAAATATGTTTTTAAAAAAAGTGATAATTTTTGCAGAGATTTTAAAGAACAATTTTCTCCATCTCTAAAATCTCTGCGAATTATGTTTTTTTTGTCCTGTTGATAAAATTTCCTGATATGATATTTCCTTTCTTGAGGATTTTCTTCTCCTGGGTGTTGGGTTTCTTTTTCTTTGGACATACAAGAATTGCATGCATTTGAACAGCTATTCTTAGACGAAATTTTCTTGTATTGTGACCCTCTCCAGTCCTTTTCTAAAATGACTTTTTAGAAGTTTGACTTGATGTGCTAAGGCGATATTTCAAATCTGGTTGGAATGCATTCCTGGTATATTCCACTTCTGATTGCTTGGCTTTTCTTCCCCTTCTTTTCAAGCCTTTATAGGCTTACATCTGCTTGCGAAATGTTTCTGATAACTTCAGCTTTATTGAATTAGTTCAAGTGGTTAGACCGACAAGCAATTTTGAGGGTCAAATGTCTAGCCTCTTGTGTGAAATTTATTGAATTTTGGGAGAACCACCATTCTGCTTCAATTACCTTTGTGACCTGTGACCATAGATTTCCAGAGCCGTCTTAGACACTTTCTGCTGCTGCAGATTTAAACTTGAGAGAAAACACAATGAGCCCTCGGTCTCTCACAGCAGTTCTGGATTACTTATTGAGACTTTTTTTCATCACTGTATTTCTGTGATATGCCAAACTTACTCCAACTCGATGAATTTTTTATTTTTGTAAGGCATTGCTCATAAACATATTCATGAGAGTTGAGGTAAGTAAAGAAACTAGACATTAACTAAACGTATAAATGAAAATAGTCACCATGTGTTGTGAAAATATTTATTAAAAGTGTGAATGTCAGTCTTTGTTATATTTTTTTCCACTACAGGTCATCCCAATATAAAGTACAAAAGTTTATATATATGCTATGACATATTCTCATGTATAATTACCAGCTCCACTTTTGTTGGACACTGATTCTCATCCAACAAGATTAATTTTTTTTCCAATTGTCCTTGAGATTCTCCTCAAGGTCAGGAAAAGCCTCTTGTTTGGCTGAATGGCCCTGATTTCCCTCCTGCTGCCCATTGAGGGACACATTGTGCTCTTGTTTGATCTTCTGGCACATTTGATTGGAAGCACCTGGGGTCACTCCTGGAGGATGGATAGTTTGAAATAACTTGCAAAACCAAGGATTGATATGTTAAGTTTGGTGAACAACATTTACTTGTGAATGATCAATAAGACATTTAATATTTAAGAAATGAGTTAGGTGAAAATGTCTAGCTTCTTTCTCTGGTGGCTACCTAATGAGATTTCACTGTCTACATCATCATAATGTTTTATTAGACATCCAAGTCTTTAGAATTTTGTTGATGTCATATTTACATCTGGGAGACACCTCGAATGTTCCTCTACCCATTCTTGGCTGTTGGTATTCCTCAAGTTAGCAGTTTAATACTTCTATTCATATCTTCTCTGCTCTTCATGTATATATATATATGATCCTTTTATCTTTTTTTCCCTTTTGTCTGGCATTGCTGGGGTCGCCCAACAGTCTGTCAGTTCTAGGATATAGCCCACAGTGGAGCTTCCCCTATGCATTGTCCTTATGCCTGTTTTTCTGCTTGGCTTTATTTCTACAACACTGGAAATACAATAAATTACATTTAATTTGCCCAAGGGGAATTTAATAGTTTTGTGATTCCCATAATTGTTGTATTTTCAAAGTTTGCAAAATAAGTAGACCCTTTATGAAAAAAAAAATCTCGGAAAGTTTGAAAGATATGTACAACTGCATACACGTATGTTTGTGTTTCAGTATTTGTGATACAACTGCTCCGATATCAATTTTATCTTTAGCCTGATCGTTTTTGGTTTATAAACTGTCCATAAAGAAGTTGTTTTTCTTTTTTTTGTTCAAATATCATGATTTTGACGTTCATATGACTTACACATTTGCCTGTCTGGGCCCTGATGTCCACAAGTGCAACTTATACCAATTTTCCACGTACCTCAGGGGATGTGATAAACTTACACAGCTTCGTGATAGCCGGCCATTTGCCACGCTAAGCAGCTGCCTTGTTTCAGTCCTGGTATTTAGTACCTCCTATTGAGTACCTCCTCTTTGTGTCTTTGAGAGGGTTTTCGTTGTGTAGGTTTAAGGCTCTTTAAATCTTTCTTGGGAAATTTGAGAGGTGTCTGAATTTAAACAGCTGTACCTTTTGGCTGAGTGCTTTTTATTTTGTAATCCCAGTGATTCGGTCTATTTATTTCCTTCTCAGTAGTCATTAAAGGTTTCCTCTAGATCCCTGTATAATGTATTGTCTGATATTTAGTGATGTAGCTCTTGCAGTAAAACAAAAATGTATTTGACGGTGATACATTATGTGAACGCATGTCCCGTGTTATGAATATGGAGCTGTTGATTGGCACCGTTCCTGAAATTGTGTTTCTATATCCAAAGGGAGTGATATTTTCATGGTGAAATTCTGTCAGGCTAGCCTATTTTTTTTTCAATTATCTGTCATTTCTGTCTCCATGCCATTCTACTTGTGCGTGTTTTTGTTACTTGGATGTCAATGAAAACCTTGAGTTTTGATGCTACAAGGGACATGGTATATAGCTGAAAGTGCTTTATTCGCCGACCTTCGAGCTAAGTTCATAATGGCTGTAATGCTTTTAAGATCACCCACAAACTTTAGATAGCTCTTAAGATATGACTTTGTGGGATTCAGCTAAGATGTGACTAATTATTCCTCCGCCTTGAACTACGGACTTTAGCAGGATATATTGTATAAAGCCTTAAAAAGATTCATGATATGTTTTAGAAAAAAAAGTTGTCACAAAGTTTCTGTATAATGTTAGCAACAATGATTGACTCACAAAGTTGGCACAGGCAGTCAGGAGCTACATATGAAGGCTTAAGGGCGACCATTTTTTGTGTCAGGCTGATTTTCCAAAAAAAAACGAAGCTTAATCATGAAGTATAAAAATCGGACATCTAAATATAATACGTTGGCCAGAATCGACCAAAGATTCAGGGCAATCGGACCATTGGGAAGACCATGGTAGGCATGTGAAAATGGCGTGGAGACAGAAACGACAGATAATTGAAAAAAAAATAGGCTAGCCTGACAGAATTTCACCATGAAAATATCACTCCCTTTGGATATAGAAACACAATTTCAGGAACAGTGCCAATCAACAGCTCCATATTCATAACACGGGACATGCGTTCACATAATGTATCACCGTCAAATATAATAATATATACAACTTAGCCCGTGGCACAACTCCCCTGCCTGATCTGGTGCTACCTACTGCATTGGAGCAACCACCTGAAGTTGGCTGTTGAAAGTTATTGAATTTGAATTTAATTTAAATTTTAGTAACCAGGTTTGATTGTGGGTGTTGACCTGTCATATTAATTGAGCTATGCTCAGTCACCCTTTGACTTTGTGTGGGCGGAGAGGTGACATTTCAAATTTGGTTGGTCTGGATTTCTGAATATTTCATTGGTAATATGAATGGTCAGCTTTGTCAGCAATATTCCCCTCTCCTTTTCACATTAACAACAGATCTGCTTCAGGAATATTAAAACTTCAGCTTCATTGAATTAGACAAAATAGAAAAAAGAAGAATGATAAATCTCTTTTTTTGCCTTTCCATGGATTTTGAAGTGTTTGACAATAGATTTGATTTGCATTTGCTGCCCCATGATCATATGCCTGGTTCTGTTCAGAAAACTCAACGGCACAAATCCCTTTTGTATGACCTTGTTATTCATAATACATTTCATATGAAGACAAATGTATATGCTTCCCAACATTCTCGCTTCCTGTTACAACGTACATTTTGCTTTTCTCAAGTGCTATCGTTAGGCAGACATTTGTGAAACTAAGCGGGTGTCTTGTTACAGTCTGAGCAAAGAATTGGTTGTTTGTTTTATGTTGCGAGTCTGTTGTTGTCTAGATTTCTAGGAGACTGACTTGATATGAGAGCATTTTATGGCCTGTTAGACATCAGAGTTTTCCAAATGCCCATTTGTAAGGTTGTTGGTACTCCCCTTGTTCAACATTTTGTTGATGCTCATTTCCTAGGTCCAAGGTGTTTGAAAAGTGAAAGTTGGACAATCCTTGATATACTTAACAGAGATTTCCTCTATTTTTGTTTGTCAAGTTTGGTTCTTGGAAGTCACCCAATCAAATGAGATTTCCTCAATTTTTGTTTGTCAAGTTTGGCTCTGTATGGAACTCACCAAATCAAATGTAGTTGCAATGCATTCCCTGAATATTTCACTTCTTCTCGGCTTACTTTCTTTGCCTTCTTTTTTTTTAGCCATTGCATTTAGAAATGTTTTTTGAGAACTTTGTCTTCTTTGTCATAATATTGAATTAACTGAAATGGCTATGCCATACATAGGATTTAAGGATTATATATGTGTCTGGCCTCTTGAGTGAATTTTGGGAGAACCTCCATTCTGTTTCTTATACTTTTGTGACCTTTGCACACATATTTCTGAGCTGTCTTAGCCGTTTTCTGCTTTTGGAGATTTATGTCACTCAAGAGAAAACATAATGAGCCCTCTGTTGCTCACAGCAGTTGAGGATATCCAGTGGAGACTTTTTTCATCCCTTTATGTTTGTTGGAGCCCAAACGTAGTCCAAAAGGATCGATTCTGTTCTTTTTTATCAAGCATTGTTCTTGCTGTTGTTTCAAAGTATGTAAACTTCACTGTGAGGCATTTGGACATACTAAACAGATAATATAAACTTCACCAGTCATCATAAGGTGTGCCTCATGTTATGTAAAGGTACATGTAAAGAACTCTCTGTGTTGTGAATAATACTGCACTAGCCTTCACTCTACTTGTTTCAAGTATATGATTGATGTTCTTGATGAGATATGCTTTGACTTGTTTCAGTGAATGCATTAATGCCCAGTTTATTGATAGATACATTTTACACAATGTATTCATATCTTTCCAAATACACTATATATTCTTGTTTTTTCGACATTGTCTAACAGTCCCGTCTTTTTTTGCTGTCTAAAGAGTTATGCAGAGATAAGGAAGAATGTGACAATGTTTTTTAAAGTATTGATCCATATGTTGTCATTGTGTGTGTCTTTGTGATATTTGTTTCCAGAAGTATAGAATGTAAAAAAGTGATAATTTTTACATACCTTTTTCATTTGGATGAAATGTTCTTGTATCATGACCCTCTCCATTTCGTTTCTCAATTGTATTTTTAGAAGTTTGATGTGCGAAGGTGAAATTTCAAATTTAGTTGGAATACATGGGTTGAATATTTCATCTAATTGGCTGGCTTTTCGAAAATCCCTTTCTTTTGAGGCCTTTGTAGTCCTATATCTATGTGTGAAACATTTCTTAGAACTTCAGCTTTATTGAATGAGTTCAAGTGGCTAGACCAGCAAGAAATTTCCAGGGTTAGATGTCTAGCCTCTTGTGTGAACTTTATTGAATTTCGGGACTACCATACTGTTTCTTATACTTATGTGAAATCTATGGTCGAAGGTCACAGTGACCTTCGAACATAGATTTCCCGAACCATCTTAGCCACTTTCTGCTGCTGCAGTTTTATATCACTTTAGAGAAAACGCAATGAGCCCTTGGTCACTCACAGCAGTTCTGGTTTACCCATTGAGACTTTTTTTATCAATGTATTTCTGTGATGAGCCAAAGCTTACTCCAAATCGTTGAATTTGACACTTATTTTTGTAGGGTATAGTACTTTAAATTTACATATTCTGGAGAGTTGAGGCAGGTAAACAAACTCAACATCTAGTATAAACTAAACGAGTTATCATCTATTGCGAAAATTATTTATTGAATGTGTGAATGTTAGTCTTTGTTATATCTAATTTTTTTTAACTGCAGGTCATCCCTACACTATGACTTATTCTTATTATGTAAAATATACAAGCTCCACTTTTGTTGGACACTGATTCTCATCCCACAAGATTAATTCTATCCAACTGTCCTTGAGATTCTCCTCAAGGTCAGCAAAAGCTTCTGTTTTGGCTGAATGCCCCTGATTTCCCACTGCTGCCCATTGAGGGACACATTGTGCTTTTGTTTGATCTTCTGGCGCATTTGATTGGAAGCACCTGGGGTCACTCCTGAGGATGGCCAATTCGTCAACAAAACCTGGAAAACTATAAGGATTAATATGTTAAGTTTGGTGAACAACATTTACTTGTGACTGATCAATTTAATCCATTCAATATTAAGAAATTAGTTAGGTGAAAATGTCTAGCTTCTTTACCTAATGAGATTTCACAATCTACGGCATGATGTTTCACGAGACAGCCAAATCTTTTGAATTTTGGTGTTGTAATATTTACATCTGGGAGACACTTCGAAAGATCCTCTACCCTTTCTTTGCAGTTGTTATTTCTCAAGTTAGCAGTTTTGTATGCCTACTTCTATTGGATGTTCTTCTTCCGCTCTATGTATATCTATGATCCTTTTATCTTTTGTTCCTTTTGTCTGACATTCGTGGGGTGGCCCAACAGTCTGTCAGTTCGAGGATATAGCCCACAGTTGAGCTTCCCTCAAGGACAACTTCTTTGCTTCTCCTGTGTATTGCCCTGATGTCTGCTGTCCTTCTTGGTTTTACAACAACTGGAAATACAACTAATTACATTTGCTCAAGGGGAATTTAGAAGTTTTGTGATTCCCATAATTGTTGTATTTTCAAAGTTTGCAAAATAAGTAGACCCTCTATGAAAAAAAAGAAAATCTCGAAAAGTGTCAAAGATATGTACAACTGCATAATTATGTTTGTGTTTCAGTATTTGTGATGCTACGATAATATTTTGCCCTGTAGCCTGAGCAGTGAGCACTTTTGGTATAAAATGTATAAAGAAGTCTATTTTAAGACAAATATCATGATTTCGACATTCATATGCCTTACACACTTGCCTGTCTGGGCCCTGATGTCCACAAGTGCAACTTATACCAATTTTCCACATACCACAGGGGATGTGATAAACTTACACAGCTTCGTGATAGCCAGCCATTTGCCCAGCTAAGCGGTTGCCTTGTCCCAGACCTGGTCTTTAGTACCTCCTCTTGAGTATTTCTTCTTTGTTACTTTTAGAATGTTTTTCTTGTGTAGGTTTAAGACTCTTTAAATCTTTCTTGGGAAATCTGAGAGGTGTCTGAATTTGAACAGCTGTACCTTTTGGCTGAGTGCTTTTTAGTTTGTAATCCCAGTGATTCAGTCATTTTATTTCCTTGTCAGTATTCATTAAAGGTTTCCTCTAGATCCTTGTATAATGTAGGCTATTATCCGATATTTAGTGATGTGGCTCTTGCAGTAAAACAAAAATGTATTTGACGGTTATGCATCATGTGCACGCATGTCGCGTTTTATGAATATGTAGCTGTTGATTGGTTCCGTTCCTGAAATTGTGTTTCTATGTCCTAAGGTAGTGATATTTTCATGGTAAAATTCTGTCAGGCTAGCCTATCTATTTTTTCAATTATCTGTCATTTCTGTCTCCATGCCATTCTACATATGTGTGTGTGTTACTTGGATGTCATTGAAAACCTTGAGTTTTGATGCTACAAGGGACATGGTATATAGCTTTATTCACCGACCTTCGAGCTAAATTTATAATGGCTCTAATGCTTTTAAGATCACCCACAAACTTTGGATAGCTCTTAAGATATGACTTTTTGGGATTCAGCTTGACATGCTAAGATGTGACTAATTATTCCTCCGCCTTGAACTACTGACTATAGCAAGATGTGTTGTGATGTGCATTAAAAAGGTTCATGATATGTTTTAGAATAAAAAGATTGTCACAAAGTTTCTGTATAATATTAGCGAATAACGATTGACTCACAAAGTAAGCACAGGAAGTCAGGAACAGCCTATGAAGGCTTAAGGGAGACAATTTGTTGCGTCAGGCGATTTTCTAAAAAAATCGAAGCTTAATCATGAAATATAAAAATCATATATCAAAATATAATACATTGGCCAGAAACAACCCAAAATTTGGGGCAGTCAGACCATTGGGAAGACCATTGGGAAGACCATTGGGAAGACCATTGGGAAGACCATGGTAGGCATGTGAAAAAAGTAGGTCAAGTGGCACAACTTGCCCCGGTGCGGGGGTAAGTTGTGCCGCATCACAGGGCAAGTTGAACATTCCACTTTGTTCCAAAAATAAAAACTTTTTGTATTTCACCTGTTTCTTCAGATAGATCATGTTTATCATGTTTTTAATATATGGCTGACATGTTACATGAAACTAATCAAACATTTATAAGCCATTTTACGCAACAGTTTAAAATGCTGCAAAAAAAACTAGAATTATTTATTGTTTAGCGGGTGGTATAACACGTTTAACACTTGTTCCACTGAGTGTAAGTTATTTCACAACATTTTTAGGCTTTGCGTAAAATGCAAACAAATGTAGATGAATAAAAAATTAAATCCTTTGTGATACCATTGGCACAACTCACCCCAATCCAAACGGCACAACTTACCTCAAATTGATTTTCTGATTAAAACTGGTTGTCAAAAATAAACCAACAATGGAAGTTTAAATATAGCGACACAAATGTCAAGATATACCTCCTAGCTCCATCCTACCAGAGGCACATCATCTTATTAAAAATACCAAATGACTGAAAAACAAGAATATCAGTCCTCAGCACTTGAAGTTTTCAGAAAAACTAAGCCGAATTTATGCTTTTCACGGCATGGCATTTGGAGTTTTTACCTTCAGCGAACGAAGTTCGAAGAAGGTATTGTAATCACTTGGGTAAAAATGTTGTCCGTCCGCCGGGCGGGCGCGCGCGGGCGGGCGGGTGGGCGGGCGGTCGGGCGGCAGGCGGATAGATCGTTTCCGGGCCAGCACTCGGCCTCTATTGAGTGTACATGGATGAAATTTGGTACACATATAGCCTGTATAGTCTAGTTGTGCCTTTTGATGGTCTAATTGATAGATATTCAATACCTTTTGAAATAATTGAGAAAATATAAAAATTATTTTTGTTCGTTTCCGGGCCAAATCTCAGTGACTATTGCATGTGCACTTATGAAATTTGGTACAGATGTGGCCTATATGGTCTAGTTGTGCCTTTTGATGGTCTCATTGATGGATATTCTATACTTTTTGCAAAAATTTGGAAAATAGAAAAATATGTATTTTTTTAGTTTTTTGGGCTGAGACTCGGTCACTATTGCATGTAAATGGATAAGGTTTGGTACACACATGGCCTATAAGGTCTAGTTGTGCCCTTTGAAAGGTCTGGTGGAAAATATTAAATGCTATTTGAAATATTGAAAAAAAAGAGAAAAAATATATTTTTTGTTTCTGGCCCAAGACTTGGTCACTATTGCATGTACATGGATAAATTTTGGTACACATATGACTTATGTGCTTTAGTTGTGCCTTTTCATGGTCTGACTGATACATATTCTATACTTTTTGTAATATTGAGAAAAAATATTAAAAATACTTATTTTCTTATAGGAGCCAAAACGTGCCCACTATTGCATATACAGCAATGCCATTTCCTACACGTATCACCTATAAAATGTAGCAGTGCTTTTTGACTTGTATTTAACACTTTTTGAATGATCGGGAAAAAATTGGTGCATGCATAAAACCGTACCATAATATAAGTAAATTTGTATAATAAGGCCTTTCCCTGCTTTTACAAACCCTGGCAAACACACAGGCAGATCGCAGGGCAGCAGGCAAATAACAGATAATAGAATGCCATTACCCGACCACTGTTGCATACCTATAATATACGGAATTTGGTAAACATACCAATTTTATGATGTAATTGTAATCTTCTAAATGTGTTATTCGCTGAAGGTTTGCTGCTGCGCAGCCTATGTTTTTCCATGGTACATAATGATGTTAACCAAGTGTGTATACATGGTTGGCATTGCCTTCTTTATCCAGTTCTTCATTTCACCTCAACAGTGGGTAGCACAACTTAACCCCGTCTCCCCTACCTGATCTGATGCTACTTATTGCATTACAGCAACCACCTGAATTTTGCTGAAGATTGAAAGTTATTGAATTTAAATGAAATTAAATTTTCAGTAACCAGGTCTGGTTGTGGGTGGTGACCTGTCATATTAATCAAGCTGTGTTCAGTTACCTGACCCTTTGACTTTGTGTGGGCGGAGAGGTGACATTTCAAATTTGGTTGGTGTTGATTTCTGAATATTTCATTGGTAATATGATTGGCCAGCTTTGTCATCAATATTCCCTTCTCCTTTTCATGTTATCAATAGTTCTGCTCTGGAAATATTAGAACTTCAGCTTCATTGAATTGGACAAAATAGAAAATGAGAGAATGATAAATCTCATTTCTTACCTTTTCATGGATTTTGAAGGGTTTGACAATAGATTTGATTTGCATTTGCTGCTCCATGGCTATACTCTTGGTTCTGTTCAGAACACTCGACAGCACAAATCCCTTTTGTATGTCCTGTTATTGACAATGCATTCACACGATAACAAATATATATTTCATTATTTCATTGGGCATTCAAAATAAGATTCATCGGCCTACTCGTTTTTATGACGCAGACGCCATGACATAGAAGAGATGAGTATATATCTCATCTCTTTTATGTCATGGCGTCTGCATCATAAAAACGAGTAGGCCGATGAATCTTATTTTGAATGCCCAATGAAATAATGAAAAGGCATGATCTTATAATGAAGGGAATATTATATATTATATAGTATTCCCTTCATTAAAAGATCATGCCTTTGCAGTCATGAAATGGTCTCATTTGAAAACAATGGAAGAATTGTTTGTCCCCAAGTTTCCGGAATAACAGTTGGGCCAGCCTTCGAATTGATACACTCCAAAGGCGAAGCTGACAGATCCTAATGAGGAATACTTTTTGTACCCTTGGTGTAAAGTGGATTTTTTCTTTTTTGCCATAAATATTAGATTATGGTTCTTTCAGATCTGGTGGCAACTGGCAATGACATAATTTGGTTAGGCGTCCTAGAATGCTGAATTGGTACATGTGTATTCTGATGAAAAGGTTGCAAGATGTCTTCTTGGAATATTGCATCAACACCTCAGAAGATCCCTCAGTCTCTTTGGAACAGTAGCCATGAACTATGTTGTATATTTTTTAAGTTTACATCTCCATTAGCTGAAATTTGATAAAATATTGATATCCTAACTAATTTTGACATTCTCATTTGTTCTGTTTATTGGGCTTGTGAATAATAATTATGTTTGAGCATATGTCTGCGAACATTTTCTCTTTTTCTCAGAATGGTTATTTGAGACACCAGCTGCAGATAACCAAATCATGATGCTTGAACTTTCTAGCCATCCTAATTTGTCTGAGCAGTATTTGAGAACATCCACTGCAGCTTCTTTTACTGAGGCTTTAGACTCTCTCATCGAAGCTTCTTTCTCAATTATTCCAGTGTATTTGGCATTCCCATTTGTTCCTCATCACTGCCCGAGTTCTTTTCCTTTTGGTACCCGTCTCTGTATGCTCAATACTAATGTTTTCCTGAGATGAAACAAGATTCCTAAGTGTAATTCTAAGGAACCCTAACCACCAGTTTTAGATCTGGTTTGCTTCAGTGACACTTGTTGGGAAAATGGTATGCGTCAATTAGACCTTCGCTGAAATATTTAGGAATCTCTTTTAGTCAGCAAATGCCTATGTTTCTCATCCATACATTGCATTACCAAAGACATGGTTGCCCGATTGATATCTAGATAATAGAACAACTACTGCCCTGCCATTTGCAGAAAGTGACATTTAGGAAATTATGCGCTTCCACCCTTCAGTAAATAACAACTTCCTGAAATGTGTGCATTAAAAAAATGACCTGATGACATTTCAGCCAGTTTGATGTACTGACATGGTGATTTACTGCAGCATTGGCTTAACATCGTTTTGCTAATTGCCCGAAATGAGATTTTGCATGATATGCCTATTCCGTTATTCCCGATGAATTCTCACTCAGTACAGTACATCACAACATCATGTCATTCATTAATCACTTATAATAGACATGCTGATTGCAGAAGGATGATAAATGAGAAACCTTCAAGAAAATTTGATTTTAGCGAGTCAGTTTTTCTGGAAGTTCGCAAGATGATCTTGAAAACCCTTTTTTTGTCAGTTGCATTTGGAGGTCAAGCAGTGCAAGATTAATCCAACGAAACATAACAAAGCTATACGACATGTCTTTGTAGCAGAGACATATCAAAAGTTTTTTCATTAATAAAGGATGACTAAGTCACTAACGTGATCTGCATGCATGGGAAAGGGAGAGTTTTTGACTTCATATTCTGCGGTGTACAGTCTGGATTTGAAAAAGGGTCAGAGTAAAATGTATACGTAGCATTTGTTAATTTTAATGGTGTTTCCACCTCTAAAAGTTATTTTACTCTGACTTCATTTGCCAGTTTCCGTCTGGTTGTGGGTGGTGACTTGTCATTATAATTGAGGTTTATTTAGTTATCTATTTGCGGTCATGAGAACAATGGAAGAATTTTTGTCCTTAAATTTCAGTAAAAAATGTGGTGCAGTTCTACAAATTGATTCTCTCCAGAGGCATACCTGACAGATTCTAATTGAGGAACACTTTTTGTACCCTTGGTGTTAAGTGGCTATGCCTTTTTGCCATAAATATGAGATGGAAATTGCGTTATTACGGGTCTGTTAGATCTGGTAGCAACTAGCAATTATATAATCTTATTAGGTGTCCCAGGATGCTTCACTTGTACTTTCTGATGAAAAGGTTGCTCAATGTCTTCTGGGAATATTGCATCGACACCTCAAAATAACAGTACACTCTTTGGAACAGTAGCTGTAGACTGTCCGATATTTCATTTGTGTGTATATAGGTGGTCTGTGCCAAATGGGGATGTTTGTTGAAAGATCGACTTGCCTGCAACCACTTTACTCCTGCATTCACTCTACTCCTGTATAAAATTTTATTTTTAGTGCATGTTGCTCCCTTGAGAAAGCATGTATCAAGAAATCTGTTTTTACTTTAAAATGCAAGTATAAAGCTATAAAAATAATCGGCCATTGCAGCAAGTAATTTAAAACCTTCAAACAGGCTACATTTTGAAAGAAGATATTTCCATTGAATGAAATTGAATAAAATATTGATATCATATTTCATTGTTACATTCTCATTGGTTTTTTTGGCAGTGAATGATTATATTTGAGCATGTGCCCGATAAATCGGTTTTCCTCAGGATGGTTATTTGAGACACTTTGGATAACCAAATCCTTCTGCTAAAATTTTCAATGAAGTACATTAGGAAAAATGCATGGAATGCTTGATCGTGCTTCTGAAGCTTTCTATTGAACCTAATTTGTCCATACAATGTTGGAGAATAGCAACTGCAACTTCCTTCTCTGGGCTTTTATTCAAATTTATGTTCTCTTTCTTCACAGTGGGTTTTAACCACCTTTAAGTTAGAAAAAATTCTAATGGCGTGATGTCTGCTGGTTATGGTCCACAAGGACATGCAGATTACAAAACTGAAAACGAGAAAAAAATCTGTTGGGAATTTTTTGAGAAAATCACATTTTTATGTGTCAGTCATTTTGCAATGTGATAAACTTCGTAAAAAGGTTCTGGAGATCGTCAAAAATAATTTGAATCGCATGGAACCTGTTAAATATAATCAACAAGGAGATACAAATTACATATCTATTAACAGGAAAAATGTTTCTATTAATTTTTGAAGAAAAACAAATCTTTATGTGAAAAACTTTTTTCGATGTGATAAACTCCATGAGTAGGTCAATCTGCAATTATGTTATTTGCATAGAGTAAGAATCATACTGCATCTTAGTGTGCTATGATTGCAGGTACAGTAGCCCATCACAAACATGTAGTACCAGTAATTATAAGCACAAAGAAACATGTTTGTGATGGGCACATTTCCAGTTATCAGCATTTGGATAGTGTCTACAATGATTATTACATTGTATGTGGTCTATCTAAGATTGAGTGACCTCCTTCCCGAAAACAGAGGACACACACACCTTTGTGAAAGATGTATTATGTTCATTTACTGCACATTTGATTTGATTATTTTTAATTGAAATTCAGCAATATGTACAATAAAAATCAAATAGGACCCAAATTATAATTTTTGATATGTGAACCAATTTTCATTTATTAAAGGGCTGGCAGGGCATCCACATGGGCCAAGGCAATGCCAGGAAGGGTTCGGGAAGCAGATTTGATCATTTCAGCATACTCTCAGCATCAGAGACAGGAGTCAGGATTTTTTTCATAGCCAAGAATTCGGCATTTTGTTTGAAATCAGACAGTGTTGGATACCCATTATCATGTTGGGTCAATGCAAATATGTCTAGAAATGCTCCAGGAGGGATAAAAGAATTGTCTAGAACAATCAGGATGAGGCCCAGGCATTATGCCGAGAAGATGAGAAAATGTTACTTGCTGATAGGCTGTGAGCAAAGATTAGATCTTTCTTGAGTAACTTGTACTAAGCTGTTTAGCGCACTTCGAAACATATTTTAGTTCTTTCTCGGAACCTTCTGCATGGTGTCTGTGCTTTCTGGAGAACATCTGCATGCTGTTTGCTTGGATTTCCTATGTTTCACATCATTCCTGTAGCATCTTGGCCTTTCTGCATTGGTTTTCTCATGTTATGTCATTAGTTTGGCATAATCTGGAAGATGTCTGCATTGTTGTTGCTTACGAGATGTCTTCTCGAAGATACTGAAACTGAGATGGCTCGAGGATATCCTCAAGAAAATTTAGACACAAGTTGCTGAAGGTGCAAGGAACTAAGTTAATAAAGTTTATCACATGTCAAAATAGAAGCAAAGTAAAAATATTTTCATGTTTTTCTGAGAAAATTCCCCACAGATTTTCCCATATTCAGATATGTAATCTACATGTCCTTTCAGGCTATTTCCT
Source organism: Platynereis dumerilii (assembly GCA_026936325.1). NCBI lineage: Eukaryota > Metazoa > Annelida > Polychaeta > Phyllodocida > Nereididae > Platynereis > Platynereis dumerilii. Next base: position 142,535,222 of record JAPTHN010000001.1, on the reverse strand, counting down.
GAAGAATTCATGACATTACTATGTTTTTTAATGCATTTCTGACCTTTTTATGGAGTTTATCACATCAAAAAATGTTTTTCACATAAAGATGAGTTTTTCTTCAAAAATTACTAGAAATATTTTTCCTGTTAATAGATATGTAATTTGTATGTCCTTGTTGATTATATTTAACAGGTTCCATGCGATTGAAATTATTTTTGACGATCTCCAGAACCTTTTTACGGAGTTTATCACATTTCAAAATGACTGCCACATAAAAATGCATTTTGTCAAAAATTTCCCAACAGATTTTTTTCTCGTTTTCGGTTATGTAATCTGCATGTCCTTGTGGACCATATCCAACAGGTGTCATGCCATTAGAATTTTTTCTAACTTAATGGTGGTTAAAACCCACTGTGTCTTTCCTGAAAGCTTCTTTCTCAATTATTCCAGTTTATTTGGCATTCCCATTTGTTCCTTGACGCCTCTAAAGTCCTTGGCCTTCTTTGGTTATGTGTCCATTTGCTGTCCATGGAATGCATTAGGGGCGACCATTTAATAATAAATAATGAGGGGGGTTGGAGTTTTCCTCGGCGGGAAATTATTTATTTCAGGGTAACGGCGGCCATAATTATTTAGGTCAAGCACAAAGTCCATAAATATTTGTTCCCAAATCAAGCAAAGTCTTATTAAGAAATACCTCCCACAGAAATTATTTATTTCAAGACTGCCAAAAAGAATTTATTTATTTCACCAAAACTGAGCAATAAATTATTTATTTAGAAAAAACTCCAAGCCCCCCCCCTTAAGATTAAATGGTGGCCCCCGTGCTGCAGAGACAGTTGCTCACTCAATGGAACAATAGTTACTGTCCTGCCATCAGTTGTGGAAAGTAGCGTTTTGAAATTTTGCATTTCCACACTTGATAGCACTTGAATAAGGAAATGTGGACATGTCAATGTGCATTTAAAGAGTGACCTCATGGAATCTGAGCCAGTTTTGTGTCAGACATGGTGATTTGCTGCAACATTGGCTTAACTTGGTTTTACTAATTGCCTGAAATTCAGCATATTCCTGATTGCCTACAAGTACAGTTCATCACAGCATGGTATCATTAATCATTTCTCATAGACATGCAGAAGGATGACAAATGAGAAACCTTCGAAAAAGTTGGATTGTAGCAAGTCAACAGTTCTGAAAGTTCACAATATGATCTGAAAGAATTTTTTTTTATAAGTTTCATTTGGAGGTCAAGCAGCATCACGTCATTCCTAAAAAGCATATCAAAGATATATTGCATGTCTCTGTTGTAAAGACATATTAAAAGCTTTTCCATTAATAAAGGATGACAAAGTCACTGACTTTCACGATGAAAGTAATATATATCCTAGTGTCGAGAAGGATGAATCTTTTCTGAAAAAGGAGACCAAGGATGTGACCCTTCTCATGTGTGTACGAGTATCATGCACATCACCAACCTGTGGATATAATGACATGGTAAAATGATATCCATAAATGTTTATAGCATGTGACACTGACGTTGTTACTTTGCAATGGAAATAGTCGTCATAGATACATTCCTTAGTATGATATTCAGTTACCTTTTAATTTGTGATATCTGACGTTGTCTCAGCGTTACATAACTATAATTAAATTGGAGTGTGATTTTAAAGTGTGCTCTGTCATATTTTTTCTTTCGAACAACAGGAAATTGTGGCATTTTAGCCAATTCTTCAATCAATTATCTGAAAAGCATTTCTTGGTGGCATGTCTAAAGCGACATTGATTTGGAAATGGGTAGAAATTGAATCATGTGGAACAAGATCTATAATATGGAATTGCCAAACTGAAGCCTTCAAAAATGATTATATTATAATATATGTCCACTGAAGGTCTAGTTCATCTGTATTCCCCTGCCGAGGCTGGAATTTTTAAGATGACGAAAGCATAATCTGGCATCATTGCTGTCTCTTCGGGCTCACATCTTTTGAAAGGGCATGTCTCTGTGACATTTATTTATTTATTTAAGAATATATTTACAAGCTGGATAAACACAATCTGCACAGATAAAACAGTTTTTCATGTGGTCCAGCCAACAATGAATATGTAAAAATAGTAAAATTGATAACATAAAATCATTTAAAAACATTTCGAACATTTGTCTTAAAAGCTTCAACTGACAATGACTCTTGTATTTGACCAGGTAAACCATTCCATACAGTAGAACCCCAAAATATAAAAGATTTCTTGAAAACATTAGTTCTACAAAATGGAATTTGAACATTCATTGTGTTACTACTTCTTGTATTTAAGTTATTGGTTTCACATGCCATGACAATCGCATTACATAAGTTATCAGGTGCGTTACCATATATACAGTTATACATCTGTGTCGCTAGAAAATAGTTAATTCGCTGAGAAACACTTTGCCATTTAAGTTGCTTGACAAGATCTTCACCTCTTACATTTATAATATCAAAATTGCCACAAATGATCCTGGCTGCTCTGTTTTGTAACCTTTGTATTGTGTTAATATTGACATTACTGCAGCCCCATACTGTACAAGCATAATCAAATATGGGCTGAACGTAGGACTTATAAGTTAAGATTAGAACAGATTTTGGTACAATATGTCTGAGTCTACATAACCATGAAAAACTTTACAGATATTCTTTTTACTAATTCATTTACGTGTACATCAAACGTCAACCGATCGTCTACCATAACGCCGAGATACTTTGTACATTTAACATTTTCTAACCTAGCACCATTGAGATTTATAATAAAGTCATCACTGAATTGAGAATTTGTAATTAACATAACATTGGATTTATTGACATTGAGAACTAACTTGTTTGCTTTATACGACTGACTAACATGAATTAGAATATCATTTAGTTCATCATTTACATTGGCAACATTATCACTGCTGGTGTGGATAACTGTATCGTCTGCATACATTGTACATTGACCATTATTAATATGCATTGGCAAGTCATTAACAAAAAGAACAAATAAGAGGGGACATGCCAAAGATATCATTGGTCAGAGAAGGGCCTTTGCAGACTTCCATTGACAGTCTGCTATCTCTGTCATGCCATGCAAGCTGCATGCGAGCCAAAGCCCGGCACACAAAGATGTCTGTCAAAAAATTGCCCGAATAGCCTCAAGGAAGTAGGTGTCAAGGAGGCCCACTTCTGTCACAAAATGATAGTATGAGTAATATTAATGGTCCAAGTATAAAATGCCATGTAACTTTTTTGTTTTTGTAGGGGGGGGATGACTTAGATGTTCGTTAACTATGCGCTGTGCCAAATGGGCCAAAAGTGACGAGGCGGGTGATTAAAGTGGCCAACTTCAAGGCATATTTTTATTATCTGGTAAATTGTAAGCGACCTGGAGCTTGTATTTTCCGCATAACATCCTACCGGCATCATGGCAAAGACAGCTAAATATGTATAGGTTATTCACAACGGGAAAGGGAATATGTGATTTATCACCCGAGGGCTTTAGCCCGAGGTGTGATAAACACATATTCCTGATCCCATGGTGAATAACCGGCTTATACCATGAGACAAACAGTCAAACATGAGAGGATAACTGAACAACAAAGAATATTGGAATTATTTCCCTGCAATACTGGCATGTGATTGGCTGACAGAGGTGTCGAATGGTATAAAACTAGTAATCTTCAGCAAGCTGCCTCTAATGCTGATCCAAATTGCAGCTACGATTATCTAGATAATATAATTAAATCTTCTTTAAACAAACACATGCCTGTCAAATTAGTAAAATGCGATAAACACAAATATAAGATGAACCCTTGGATTACAAAAGGCATTGTACGTTCTATAAGATTTAGAGCCAATATATTGTAAATTAAGAGCCTTAAATCCTTCCTCTGAAATGCATAATACGTATAAAGTTAATCTTCAGACTTACAATCGCATTCTAAAACAGAACATTCGATTGGCTAAGAAACACTACTATCACTCATGCTTTGAAAATTTTAAGAAAGACATTAAAAGTACTTGGATCACTATTAAACAAATTATTAATAGATCAGACAAAACTTGTCAGTTTCAGAAATATTTCCAAATAGACAATATTGAAATCAGTGATCCCATGGAAATAGCAAATAAGTTTAATGAATATTTTACTGAAATTGGACCTAAGTTAGCTCAATCTATTATTCCCCCGAAAATAAATGTTATAAGGACTACCTGACCAGTCCAGCTGAAATAAATTTTAGATTTAATGATATCGATGAAAAAACTGTTCTAGATACCATATATAAACTAAAGCCGAAATCAAGTTGTGGAGTAGACAGACTATCAAACAAACTTCTCAAAGAAATTAAACTTGAACTATCAAAACCGATAACACTGATTATCAACCAATGCTTTCACACTGGTACTTTTCCAGACAAATTGAAATTAGCTAAAGTTATACCGATATATAAAAAAAATTATAATACCAGTCTCGATAATTACCGTCCGGTATCCATTCTATCAAGTATATCTAAAATTTTTGAGAAAATAATATATAATCAGTTATATAATCACTTCATGAATAACAATCTCTTTTTCAATAGCCAGTATGGGTTTAGAAGCCAACATTCAACTGAACTAGCAGCACTTGAACTAATAGATCAAATAGTCACCAAAATGGACCAAAATGAAATTCCTTTAAATATTTATTTAGATCTAACCAAAGCCTTTGATACTCGTTGTTCACAAAATCCTCCTTCATAAATTAAACTATTATGGTATTACTGGCAACTCTCTAAAATTATTAAAGGACTATCTCAATAATAGAAAACAACACATAGAATTTGGTGAAATTATTTCTAATTACTGTAACATAAAAACAGGTGTACCACAAGGCTCAATCTTGTGTCCTTTGCTCTTTATTATATACCTAAACGATCTAGTTAATGCCACTACAAATTTTCATCCTATTATATATGCTGATGATTCCGCACTCTCTGCAACATTAAATACTTTTAGCCTATTCACAGAAACAACTGAAGAAGCCATAAACGGAGAACTAGATAACATAAATAACTGGTTTAAACTCAACAAACTTTCTTTGAATCCTGACAAAACTAAAGCAATGTTATTTTACTCATCCCAAAGGAAAGTAGATCCAATAAATATCAATATAAATGGAGTTCCCATAGAATTTGTCGAACATTTTAACTACTTAGGAATAGTGCTAGATAGACATATATCCTGGAAATTCCACGTCAACACAATATCTCGTAAAATTTCCAAAACTATTGGCATAATGTGTAAGCTAAAAAAATATCTTCCACTAGATATATTGCTTACTCTTTATAATTCCCTCATTTTACCATATCTAAATTATGGTATATTAGTATGGGGAACACATGCACATAAAATTATGAAATTGCAAAAGAAATCTGTGAGAGTTATTACCAATTCTAAATACAATTCCCATACAGAGCCTATCTTTAAAAATCTACAGTTATTGAAAGTAACTGATCTGTGTGCGCTGCAGGAACTCAAGTTTGCCTTTAAGCTAGAAAATGGCATGTTGCCGTACTATTTCAGAGTGTCGATGTTTACAAGGCACTCTGAAATTCATAATTATTCTACAAGAAATACACAAAACTTTGCAATTCCCCTCAATCGTCATAGTTTTACAAATAAAAGCATCAGGTATTATCTCCCTGTTATTTATAACAACTGTCCTGAATACATTAAGTCGAAGATATTTACACATAGTATGGAGGGTTTTACCAGATATGTGAAAGCAGATATTATTTACAATTACAATATGCATTGTTCTGTCAGAGATTGCTACATTTGTCACTCCACTGACAACCCGTTGTAATCTCTATTTTTGTGTTTTTTTTTTACTCAGTGTATAGGCATCCTTCATGAATCATCTTGACCACATCACTCAAATTTCATTCTCTCGATTTCTCAAAAATATTACATACTATTTAATTAAATGTTATTGAATTAGAGCACCGTGTTTGTCAGGACCTGCAGGGCATTAACATGAACATTAAAAACGGGGGGCACCTCAGTAGCAACAGAAGACTGTCTTGGAGGTGTCTCCCCAGTACATACATATTATTAATGTTAAATAATTGTAACAGCTATAAGTGTTTATTTTTGGTTATGTAAAGGAATAAACAAGGTCTGAGTCTGAGTCAACACCAAGTAGTTGTAATTTGAACTTCTGGGGGGGGGGGGACAAACATGTGATCATTCCCCCCATGCTCATCCTAGGCGGGATGGATCCCAGAGAATCTACCCCCCTATTGTTGATAAAGCGAAGATGTATTTGTCACTATTTCAGTTGAAAATCCTTCCTCTTGGAAAATATATGATATCGAAAAAAGGAATGGGATGTGGCTTAACATATGCAGTCCTCATGAGAGTGATTCAGACGCCAATGTATTTGTCAATTTATCAAGAGAATTGTACTTAAATCATCGCATGGTGAACTTGCTTACTGGTCCCTCTTCACATCCATAGCTAGATGTTGCCGACGTTTCCTATTTTCTGATAATCAAGTGATGAATCAAGGAGGATGAGATCTCTCGTGATAGATGACTCAGACATTTGTCTCTCTTGTCTATTCTGCTAGTTTGCAATATGTGGATTGATTGTGTTTGCACAAGATACTGATGCCCTCCGCTTTCCCTGAACTTTGGCCGATCAATCAATTAGCACCTTAAACAAGAAAGAGTAGAAAAGACTTTGAAGATTGACATGTCCTTATGTGGTGTCCGTAATACCTGTATGATTAATTTTATGAGACTAGTTTTGTATTTCAACAGTATATTTAAAAGTATACAATTATTAAAACTTTGACATCAACCTACATATTTGACCTTGCAGGCTTCCACATCAACCTACATATTTGGCCTTATAGTCCAAGCAATTTGGTTGTGCTTATTTCATGTAATTAGCAACAATGGTGAACACGCATGGGGGAGGGGGAGGTTTCTGATGAACCACCATTCACATTATTCTGGCATCCTGGCCTTGTGATTGTTACTGTATTGAGTGGATGTATTGTCAAGGTGGCTTTGTTCCAATAATTGACTTCCTAATTGGTATTGTAAGATTATTATTCATATCTGCTCAGATATAGCAATGAAAAGAAAGCTATAGCTCAGATATGTTTTGGCAGATTTGAATAATAACTTTGGCCTACATGTTCTTGTTCTGAATCTTTTGATAAGCGTAGGGGAGACCGGGGTGAGTTCTTCCATTTTTTGCATCAGGCAGATTTTCCAAAAAAGCGAAGCCTAGCTAATCATTTAATCTGAAAATCAGACATCAAAATGTAATACGTTGGCCAGAAACGATTTGATTTGATTTGATTGATTTGATTTATTTATTAAAAAGAACAACATGTGAACAATACAAAAACAATGGGAGTTTAAGTAAAAATTACAACGTAACTCCCGCAGAATTTAACATTTTCAAATTAGTTATAAAATTCTTGATTGAAACAGAATTAATAGTTCTTTCATCTAAATTATTCCATTTATTTACAATTCGATTGCACCAAAAATATTTTCTTTTATCAGTACGGCTATAAAACACATACAATTGTTTATTATGACCTCTACTTCTATGTATAAATTTATAAACTTCTTCCCTATCATTTATATTGAGATTTGTATGACAATTAATAACTTTGTAAAACAATATTAAATCAGAATTTTTTCTTCGAATGTCCAATGAATCTAATTTCAAAAAATGTAGTCTTTCTTCATACGAAACATTTTCATAGTTTAATATACGACGGGTGAAATACCTTTGCACACGTTCTACTTTGTCTTTATTACATTGTAATATTGGTGACCAAGCCTGACTAGAATATTCTAAAAGTGGTCTAACATAACACATATACATTTTGAGATAGAACTTGTAATTGTGGTTCTTAAAAATTGAAAAAAGTTTATGAATAACAAAATACGCTTTCCTAGTAATGTTAATACAATGGAGCGTAAATTTCAAATTTGACTGGATAGTAACTCCAATATCATTAATGTTGTTGACAGTTTCAATAATATCATTATTCAATAAAAAATCAAAGTTCACTTTGTTAATACCAATAGTCAATATTTTCGTTTTGTCTGGATTTAAATCCATCTGCCAAATGTCGGCCCATTTAGCAACATTATCTAAATCTTCTTGTAATAACATGCAATCATTTACATTTTGAATAGACTTATACAGTTTTGTATCATCAGCATACATACTAATAGAACTATGTTTGACAACGTTAGGTAAATCTGACGAGTAACACAAAAATAAAACAGGACCTAACACAGTCCCTTGAGGGACTCCTGATTTAACATCGGTTGTGTGTGAGATTGCATCATTAATTTTTACTTGTTGAAGTCTTCCAGTTAAAAAGTTCTTTAACCATTGCAAAGCACAACCTGATATCCCGTATCTTTCTAATTTGTACATGAGCTTATTATGACATACTTTGTCAAAACATTTAGAATAGTCCAAATATATAACATTAGTAGACAATTTCTTATCAAAGTTACTTGTCCAATCATTCAAACATTCCAAAAGATTAGTAACTGTAGATTTTTTTGGCAAAAATCCATGTTGAGATTTTGGTATGATATCATTTCTTAACAAGTAGTCCAACAATTGAGATCTGATAATACGTTCTAAGATTTTACATACAAGGAATAAACGACCAAAGTTTCAGGGCAGTCCGACCAATGGGAAGGTCATGGTAGGCATTTGAAAAAAGTAGGTCAAGTGACACAACTTGCCCGGTGCCTGGGTAAGTTGTGCCGCATGTATTCCAAAAATACCTTGTATTTCACCCGTTTCTTAACATAGATCATTTGTATCATGTTTTAACTTATGGCTGAAAATGTTACATCAAACATTTATGAGCCATTTTATGCAAAAATTTAAAATGCTGAAAAAACTAGAATTATTTATTGTCTAGAGGGTGGTAAAACACATATTTCTTTATACCACACCTATGAGCCAGCAGCCTGTATTTGGCTGGTATATATCCTATATTCTTTGTTGTATACGCCCATGGGAGTATATAAACCCTTTTAGCGTCCAGCTTTATCCCCAAAATAACTCTGCCAACTAGGTTAACAGATCAAAACGGAACATTGATTGATAATTTTTTATACAAAATATCAGATGATTTTTCCAATAGGGGAGACCGGGGCTATTTGAAGCACTTGTTTTTATTTTTGCTCTGGAGAGTTAATGACATAAGATATTCACACCAAATTTTGGCATGTGATAGTAGGTGTGTTTAACTCAATGATCAGCTGATGAGATATTGTAAATAAATTTTGAAGTCCGTGTTACAGACACAAACTTACAACTTTTTTTTTGCTTCAAATAACCCCGGCCCCGGGGTTAGTTGAAGCACCATCAATTTTTTTAGACAACTACTTGTAACAGGGTTTTCTTTTGCATTACTGCTATCCCTATGATGACTACCAGCTTTAGTAAAATACTTATTGGAAAAGATATTGTATACTCTAATTTACATAATTTTTTGTCCGTTTTGGGTAAAAAAGCTGGTTTTTCCAAAAAAAAAATTCCACAATGCAAATATGCACTGTGTTACTTCTTAATTGCAATAACTCAAACTTGCAATGACTTGCAAGGCAATTTGAACAAGAAAAATCATGTTTTGGCCAACTCCATCATGTGCGGTTCAACTAACCCCATCACACCTGGAGCACGATATTGTCTTATTTTTCAGTCTTATCAAATGCGCGTAACAAAATGCTTCTGGGTGTGAATTAGGAATGGGCTTGCTCTTTTGGAATTAGGGTTAGTTCACCTGGATATAAGTATTTACTATACAATAACTCCAATCGAAATCTGTGCAAAGAAGTTACTAGGACACCCTAAAAACAAACTTTCGTGCCTACAGAATTAACATTTTGGAAATTTGGATGATTAAGGGTGTGATAACGTGTGCCAATAAACAAAGTATCTGCCAAAAGTACCAATTTGGCCAAAAAAAAATTTAAAAGTAGAATTTAGGCCATGTTTCATATAACCCCGCGCTTCAAATAGCCCCGGTCTCCCCTACTACACAAGGCATATTGATTCAAAGTATTTCCGATCATCTACCTTATTTTATTTCATTTGATTTTCAACTCAAGAAACACAATACTGCTAAATTCATAAAATCTCAGAGTGACTATGCCCGGTCATCGGCAAATTTTAAACAGTATTTGCAGAACTCTGAACTCGGTAAAAATTTTGATGATAATATATTACTTGATCCTAATACCAGCTATAACAAATTAAATAACATTATTACAGATGGTATGGAAAAATGTTTTCCTGTTAAAACGATTCGTTTTAATAAATATAAACATAAAACATGTCCGTGGATTTCTCAAGGCATTCTTATATCTATTAAATATAGAGACTCATTGTACAAAAGACTGAAGGCAACACAGATAAATGAACCTAACTACATTCGACATAAGATAAATCTCCAGACTTATAACAGAATCTTAAAGCGCAGTATTAGACTTGCAAAATTGAAATATTTTAAGTACAAATTTAGTAAATTTAAGAGTGATGCTAAAAATACTTGGATTACAATAAATGGAATATTGAATAGATCAACTGATAAAAAGGAACTTCCTAGTTATTTCATGATAAATGATCAAAAAGTCTTTGATAAACCGACTATTGCAGATAAGTTTAATCAGTTCTTTGTTAATATTGGACCAAAGTTGGCCGAGAAGATAACTATGCCGAATGATTTTGATTTTAAACATTATCTTAAAGAGCCTATCGCAGAGACTTTACAATTTACCCCAGTGACACCTGAACAGGTCATCAAAGTAATTAATGACTTAAAATCTAAAACTAGTTGTGTTCATGATGGCATCTCCAACAAATTATTAAAAGATATAAAACACGAACTAGCTAAACCACTTTCAGTAATCATTAATTGTTCAATTGTGAAAGAAATATTTCCAGATCTTCTCAAATTAGCTAAAGTTATCCCCCTTCATAAAAAAGATAATACACACTTATTTGATAACTATAGACCAGTGTCAGTTCTTCCGAGTATTTCAAAAGTTTTTGAAAAAGTCTTATATAACCAGGTTTACGATTATTTTTGTATAAATAAATTATTTTATCAAAGCCAATATGGATTCAGGTCAAAACATTCCACAGAATTAGCTGCCATAGAATTTGTAGATAAAGTAGTGAAAGAAATGGATAAAGGCCAACTTCCTCTTAGTATATTTTTAGATTTGTCGAAAGCATTTGACACAATAGACCATGACATTCTAATATATAAACTGAAATATTATGGCATCAAAACAAAAGCTCTAGAACTCCTGACTAGTTATTTGACTAATAGACACCAGTATGTTCAAATTGACAATATAAAATCTGAACCATCATTAATCACAACTGGTGTCCCTCAGGGATCAATTTTGGGACCCCTTTTGTTTCTGATTTATTTGAATGATATGTCAATAGTAAGTGACTCATTTTACCCTATTATGTACGCTGATGATTCTACTTTAACAACAACATTAAATAAATTTGACAGTCCATCTCTCAACATTTCAGAAAACATAAATAATGAATTAACAAAATATAGCACATGGCTGAAAGTCAACAAACTGTCCTTAAACTGTAATAAAAGTAAAGCTATGATATTTCATTCTCGACAAAGACAGGTTTTCTATCCAGAAGTTATGATTAATGGTTCTACAATTGAGTTTGTAGATTCCTTTAATTTTCTAGGCATCCATATTAATAATAATTTAAATTGGACATCTCATATTGACCACACTTCAAGAAAATAGCTACAGTTGTAGGCATATTAAACAGACTGAAACATTTCCTCCCTAGAGACATCCAATTAATGGTCTATAACTCTTTGATTGTTCCTCATTTAAATTACAGTGCTCTATTATGGGAAACTGTTTCTAATCGGCTGTTCATTTTACAAAAAAAAGCCATTCGGGCTGTCACATTAAGTAAGTATAATGCCCACACCCATCCGCTATTTAAAGAACTAGGTTTGTTAAAATCAAAAGATATATGTGCACTGCATGGTTTTAAATTTTGCTTCAGGCTGGAGAACGGGATGTTACCTGATTACTTTAACTCTCAGGTTTTTCAGAAAAGATCAGCTTCTCATGATTATCCTCTCAGAGAATCAGATCTATATACGCTACCTAGAATAAAACATGAATTTGCCAGACAAGCTATTTCTTATAAAATTCCATACATTTTTAACAGCATGAATCCTAATTTCAAAAACAAAATATATTCTCATAGTCTAGTTGGCTTCAAACTTTATATCAAAAAGTCGGTCATTCAATCATATACTACATCATGTACACTTCAAAATTGTTACATTTGCAATAGAATATAATTTACTTAATAGTAGGCTACCCTTAATTTCTCTGTTATCTATAAAATACAATAGATCAATTATCAAAAATTAACCATTCAAGTTTTTTCCGAAAATTATATCATTCAACAACCACTGTTTATTTGCTTGCATGTGCGGACGCTCCTCTGTTCTTTCTTTTTAATTTTCATTGGGGGTCACTTGACAACGAAATAATTTTTTTCCTAAAGTGGCCTCCAGTCCCTGTTGCTATATATTTTCTCTTACGATAACTCTATTTAATTTTTATAATAACTGTACTGGGACAATAAAAGATATTCTGATTCTTATAAAGCCTCATTGTTTAACAAAGCTCATAACACAAACAGCGAAACTGTACCAAACAGTGGATTGCCAACAAAAATAAAACAAAAGTATTATAAAACCCAACACCTATGACAAATCCATCAATCCTTTAATTTGAGCCCAATTTAGATTTTTAATGCAAATATCATGACTAATTATAAGCGGTCAACCATATTAGATCTCCGGGAGGGGGAGGAGGCTTGAATATTATTTTAAATAAATGATTTCTTGTCGTGTTTTGGTAAAATAACTAAATTACTTTTGAGCAGTCTATAATAAACACTTTTTGTTTGATAAAACTCGAAATAAATAGATCTAACTACTGCTGTTGTTACCATGAAATAAAAACTCCGCCCCCCCCCCCCTCCATTAATATCTGATGGCCACCCCTAACAATCCAATCCAAATGGATATATTGTACATTCTCCTGATTTTTAACAACATTTTCTTTTGCCCTTTTCCCCTCATAATTTTTAACAATCCTCCCCCCCCCCCACACCATTTTTTCACCAATTATATCTTCTTCTTTTTTCTCAAAATTTCTTTTTCAAATCTTTTTTCTTTTTTTCACAAATATTATTTCCTTGAATTTTTTTGCCCTCATCTTTTCCCTAATTTTCCTTTTCACCTTTTTTGTCAATTTTTTATTTTCCACATCATTTTTTCCAAACATTTTGTTCCATATTTGACAGGTTTTGTTTTCCACATTATTTTAAATTCAAGCTATTTCTTTTTAGATTTTCACTCCAAATATTTTTTCTAATAATTTTGCTACTAATTAGCATATAATATTATCTTTCAGGAGACTTTTGCCTATGCCAATTGTTGAAATCACAATTGCTTCTACTGTCAGATTCTAAAAATATACATGAAATCTCTTTAGCTTTTTTAGTGTTTCATTGATATTGTACATACCTTTCTGATGCATTGGCCTTGTTTATGCAAGAAAATTCTCAGAATAAGTAAGAATTTCATATATATACATGTCAACCATGTAGACTTTTGGATTTTTTTTCTTCAACTGATGCTTTCATGTTATTTAATTAATCCAACTTGGCAAATTGTTTCTAGCTGTTTTCTACTTCTCTCAAATCCTTCTTGTTTAATTTTTAATTTTTTGTAAATCTCTTTGTTTATTTTGTTTTGTTTAAGGTATAAGTAACTTATATCCCTTGTTTTCGTGAATATGTGATATACACCTCGGCTTACGCCTCGGTATATATCACATATTCCCTCAAATGCAGGATAAAACTGGCACTTAAGTGTGAGTTATTTCACAACATGTTTAGGCCTTGTGTAAAATGAAGACAAAAAAATATGAATAAAAAATTCATCCCATGTCATACCATTGGCACAACTCACCCCAATCAAAGAGGCACAACTTACCCCAAATTGATTTTCTGGATGAAATTGGTTGTCAAAAATAAACAAGCAATGCGAGATGAAATCTAACGAAACAAATGTCTAGATATACCTCCTAACTCCATCCTGCCAGAGGGACAACATCTTATAACAAATACCGTATGACAGAGAAACAAGAATGTCAGTCCTCGGCACTTTAAGTTTTTGGCATCAAAATTGAATTTATGAATGTAGCTTTTCATACCATTATATTTGGTAGTTTTTTTCTTGGTGCCTGATGGTGTTGACCTAGTGTGTATATATAAGGGTGGCATTGCCTTCTTTGCCCAGTTGTTCATTTCACCCCAACAGTGGGCGGCACAACTTACACCGCGGCACAACTTACCCTGGTCGCCCCTATGACACAGAAGAATACATATTTCACATAGAAACGGAGTACTTTGTTTGCAATTTATTTTTGATTCCTCTCTACTTTTTATGTTGGCCTATTGTGAATTTAGAAAGTACAAATTGCGCAGACCAATTTTTGCATTTGATGCGAACAAAGAATATATTTTTGATGAAAATTTCTCAAATTTTTGCTGTCTACTTATCAAGTCTGCAAACTGATATCTTCTCTTTCTCAATACGGAAAGCTTCGAATACTGTTGAGTGCCTAAAAACACGAATCATCCAATCCATCAGCTTCTGTACAATTGTATTCGTGGAAAAATGGAATTAGCTGAAATAGGATGATACATGAAACTCGTTAATGAAACTTATTTGTCAATGTTTACTACGGTTGCCGAGAAAATGTAACAAAAAATTGTTCTAGCATCATTTCCTGGAAACTTCTTTCCTTAATTATGGGAGAAAATTTGTCATTGTTGTGGAATCCGTTACCACAATAAGCACCTCATGACTTCCTTTCAAGGTAGATAATATTGTTGCAATATGATCAGCTTCCCAAACACATAATCAATTGCTATGCTTTGGTAATGGTCAGTTATTCAGAATTGTTTATGTTTTCCTAGAGTATTTTTGTTAGGATATACGTATAATTGCTCATACTAAACTTTATTTGGACTCCATGTAATGTTTTATACCTTGCTATATGAAAGGGTGTAACTTGGACGACAGGATAAAAGTGGGTAGAACCTCATTAGTGCAGGTATTATTGAATAAAACTCTTACAAGAAGAGTAGTAGCTAACAAAAGCATCAAAGCTTCCTTTTTTGTCTTGAGTCAAAGCTAGTAACCAATCAATTTAGCTGATAATGAGCTGTTAACAGGTACGGACAGTTACCTTTTTACCTTCAGCGAACGAAGTTCGAAGAAGGTATTGTAATCAATTGGGTAAAAATGCTGTCCGTCCGCCGGGCGGGTGGGCGTTCGGGCGGTTGGCTGATAGATCGTTTCCGGCCCGGCACTCGGCCTCTATTGAATGTACGTGGATGAAATTTGGTACACATCTAGCCTATATGGTCTAGTTGTGCCTTTTGATAGTCTGACGAATACATCTTTAAATACTTTTTGAAATAATTAACAAAATATAAACATTTTTTTTTTCGTTTCCGGGCCAAGGCTCGGTCATTATTGCATGTGCATGGATGAAATTTGGTACACATGTGGCCTATATGGTCTAGTTGTGCCTTTTGATGGTCTCATTGACAGATATTTTATACTTTTTGAAAAAATGAGAAAAAATATAAAAACATATGTTTTTTTGTTTGTTGGGCTAAGACTTGGTCACTATTGGATGTACATGGATAAAGTTTGGTACACATATGTTCAATATGGTCTATTTATGCCTTTTGAAAGTTCTGATGGAAAATATTATATACTTTTTGAAATATTAAAAAAATAATAAAAATTTATTTTTTGTTTCTGGCACAACATCCGGTCACTATTCCATAATTATACATTGATGAAGTTTGGTACACATATGGCTTACAAGGTCTAGTTGTGCCATTTCATTGTCTGACAGATGGCTCTTCCATAGTTTCTGTAATATTGAGAAAAAATATTTAAAAAATATTTTTTTTATATCGGAGCCAAAACTTGCCCACTATTGTATATACAGTAATGCAATTTTCTAAACAAATCACCTATGGAATGTACCAGTGCTTTTTGACGTGTATAACAATTTATGAATCATTGGAAAAACGTCAGAAAATTGTAACAGCGTTATATTTTTTGGTTTTCAACCGACAGCTCATAAGGGTCAAAATTTGGTAAGTCTGAAATTCTTGTCTCCGGTGTTTAGCAATAATTCATGATGACAGAAAGGTACATGCAGGACCTCTTGATGTCATTTGTCATAGACAAGGATATTAGCAAAACTTCTGACACAAAAAATATGTGGAAGGTTATTTTTAGCCCATCCAAAAATAGCATTGAAGTGGCCAACCCCCCTGAAAATGGTGTGTCTCCACCAACATTTTCTTTGAAAGATTGCATCACAAAAACTTGTACAGGATCCTGATTCAATTAAACTCTTCCATACATGGAGACTTGACTATCGCACTTCTAAAATATAGTTTCCAATTTCTGAAATAATATCCTGTATAAGAACAGGAGGTTGTTGTGTCAATGTCTCCAATATTGGGTCATTAGCATCACACCAGTTTGGTTTCTTAATAAAAATGAAAGGGACGCACATTTTGTGAGAAAACCTTGTGTCTGACATTGTCTGAGAACCCAAGAAAATAACTGCGCTATCTGTAGCTCTGTATCATTTATGTAAACCAAAATATTTGAGTATTTTTGTTGGCATGTCGGTTGTCCTATCTTAATTTGTCATTAGCAAACGCCTTGCTGCTCTATTTTGACTGCATATTTCTGGACCAGAATCAATGTGAACATGCTTCTGGTGTTCATAAGATCATTGCATGCACAAATTGCCAGGTTACCAGTTTTGCACTAGTCCCTACAAAGATTTTTATCTTAATTATCATTAGCATCACGCTGTCATTAGCATCACAACAAAAAATGGCTTCTTTCCTTTACCTCACTAAAATTCTGTTGCAGGTGACAGGAGTTGAAACTGTGTTCAATATATATTATCAATTAATGTTTTAACAAAATATTACACAGAATTTTTGCATTTTCCTTGCATCTGACATGCTTATTATAAATTTTGACGCTTCTCTGAGATTACTAATCAAATATGGGGTGTCAGTGACATTTTACCATTGTCTAGCACCTGAAGTATGGTTCAGCAAAGACATTGGGCACTGGAGGGGTAGTGGGGATCATCTTTGTTATTCAGAATCCAAACTATGGGTGAAAAGAGTATTTTTGTTTCTGTTTGTAAATTTCTAGTTCAAGAAAATGTTCTATCTTAATAAGTATTGGTCGTAGAGACCTGAAATATAGCTCAATGTTTGCAGAATAGCCACTTTCCCATACGTTGGTAATACATTCTTCAGCTCTAAGTGGTGCGGATTTCAAGTTATAGGCATGATGCTAATGACACACATATTCGGCATTTAATTGACCAAAATGCATTATCTCAAAAATAATTGGTGCTAGAGACCTGAAACTTGGCCTAAAATGTGCAAGCTACCTGCCTAATCATTAGTAATAGATTAGTGGTCAGGATTTTTCAGTTATAAGTGTGATTTTAATGACAGTCCAAAAACATCAACGTTGTAAATATCACCTCATTACAAATCAGCAGAGCATTTGGGACCCTTGGACATGACAGTGCAGTGATAGCTGATTGTTTGACCTACCCAATGCCAACTTAAAAAGGCATTTCTGGACTAAAAAAATTTTCAAAATTTTTTCAGCTGAAATTTCAAGGTTTTCAAATTTTGACCCATAACCTATACTTTGTACATGCATGAAACTACACCATAATATACAAATCCTGGTAAGCAGATGGGAAGATGGCAGGGCAGCGGGCAAATAGAAATAATTGAAGGCCACCACTCGACCGCCATTGCATACCTATAAGCAATTTCGTAATGCACCAATTTTATGATATTAATGTAATCTTCTAAAGGTGTTATTCGCTGAAGGTTTGCTGCTGCGCAGCCTATGTTTTCTCTTAAAAAAGAAAAAGGAAGTGTTATGGTAGTATGGAGCAAATGCGGTCTCTTTTACTTTTGTAGTGCGTGGCGATGTAGATGAATATGGCGATGTATTCTCAAACAAGATCTGTAAACCTGAATATTTACAAATTCTAGCTAAATTTGGAATTTCATGAAAATAAATAGACTTTTTTGTCAAAAATACTGGAAATTGTTATTCTTCACACATTTCAACGATAATCCTATATCACTATAAGGATAAATTTTAATTAATCATGCAGCCTTCCAATGTGAAGAACATCACTTGAGCATTAGAATATATCCACCCAAGAAAATTGAAGGTGAATATTTCTTTGTTGTAACAACAATCCAACAAGTCATTTGTTTGTCTGTTTGACTGCATTTACTTCTGTTTTTAGTCTCTTGGGCCAGATTTGGCCGGAGGCTGGATTTTCTCGGAAGGACCCCACTCATCACAGAATAGCGTGCCTCGATAACATTTCTACTTCTGATTTGGATATATTTTGACAGCTCCTTAATCATGAGTCATGACTGTTTATTTTGTGTTGTATTGCAGGTATGTATTTGTGAACAAACGCCCACTCTTTCTTTCGTCAATTTCCTGTAACACTAAGCAAATCCCAAGTGTTGTTGATACCCAGACATTTGCCTGGGGTTGTCTTGTTATAATCTCAGTCCACTCTTTTCCAGACATCTGACCTGGTGTTAGCAGGTGACTTGAGTGTTGGCTCCATGTATAGATTTTGTGATGGTCTGTAAGAGGCTGGCCATTTAGTCGAATGATGGCAGTTTCTATAGTGGCTTGTACATTTTCTTGTAAATCTACTGGTTTGAGTATACAATAGGCCTGTACATATTATTTGTCAATGTCCAATGATCATTTTTGAATTGGTAAAAGACAATGCATACATAATATAATATATATAATATCACACAGATACACAGTGACAGTGTAGGCCTATACATACTGCACAACTGTACATTACGAGCATATATGTTGTCAAAGGTGCTTTTAGTCTCCTGAAGCAAATATAAATTTCAGTATTTCTCATGTTTTATGTATTTCTTGAATGATAGCTTCCTCTTTCTAATGGTTCTGTCTTCTTTACATCTTCCTTCACAGTTGTAATTTCAGAGTTGTAAGAAGTGTAGGAATTTGAACAGCTGCCCCAGTATGGTGTCTCTTTGTAGTAAATGGAACTATTGATTTAGTCATTTTATTTCCTGCGTCTTTTTTGTAGGTTTGCATACTGGCATTCTCTGATGAAACTGAATGACAATATTTCCATTTCAAGAATAATCAAGTTTGTTTGAACTGGCATTTGTGCAGGCGTGCAACATTGGAGGCATTGACAAAAAGATGTTGTGGGAGGACAGAGGTTCTATTATATGTGAATAGTGAGCTACAATATGTATGTTGTGCCATCTAAGTTTTGTCTAATGCATGTGCTTAACTTACCGAGAAATGTGCAGATCTGCTTTTTTCTTGCAAGAAAACTTCTTCAGCGACTCTTTTGCTATAGGAATTGAATGTGCAAACAGACAATTACGTCAGATGTCGGAGAGTCAAGACGTAGACTGCACTAAAAATGCATCTGTTGATTGCATGTCAAAGATACAATTGGTCAGGGAATGGCCTTTGCCAAACGTCCTTGTTGCAATTCACCATCTGCCTCACGGCATGACTACACTGCAGTGGTTAAATGTTTATGTAAAAAAACCATAGAAAAAAACTGACCGAAAAATCAGTTTGAGTGAAAATTTTTGCAGATGTTTCTGTCTCGTCATTTGAATAACATTGATTTGTGATATTCAATTACTTCTCAACGTAAACATTAAATTCCAAGTTACAAGTACATGTATATCTTTTCAAAAAGAGAAATGGCATGCTCAGTGGAGCCTTGAAGAGAAATATGGGCATAGGAAAACTTATTTTAGGTCAATGGCAATGTTGTAACTTCAGGACTGTATTGCTGACTCATAAATTGAATTCTCAACTTCTAAGGTTTGTGGTGGATAGTTATAGTAAAAATTCCAAGGTATGTTTTTCACTCTCAATTTTTTGTGTGAAAAATTAATTTGACCACCATCAGTGCCATTTCATATTCTTGAATCATTGGCTCTTAAGATTGCGTCATTCTCTTTATTGAGCAGTGGCTAGATCGAATGGGTTTTGTCAGTTGTCCTCTGTCAGTGGGTCACACTGGTCAGCCACTTGTCAGGGTCAAGCAGTCGGCACAACATTGGTCACTCATGGCCTGACTCTCAAGGCGCCCAGCTTCAGTCAGCCTGTCAGGGTCGCCCTTGATATTGGTCACGTCCCTGACCTCATTCAGTCCCAGCTGTTCCACTGAACCTGGGTTCTTTGTGATAAGGGCTTCTCTTCTTTGCTCTTCCGCTAAAAAATGAGCTTTAACTCAGGGCATGTCTGTTCATTGAATACCTCATGTGCAGTTCCAGGCCAGGCAATGGTCCAATCTGAATGGGCCAAACCCCGAATAATATTGATTTTATACTGAAAGAGTCATTGAAAGTTTTGATGCCTACAATAGGTTTTAGGACTTCAGTGTGACTTGGTAAATGTAACCTCATTTTTAAGACCAAGGCTGTGATGTTTTCAGACTTTATATTTGTCTCTGTATAATCTTGACACACAAAAATAACTCAGCCGGGTATAACTCTAACGTACATGTACAATATTTTACATGTGCATGGATTTTACCTTGCAGTTATTTTATGTGCAATTTGTGAATCACTTGGCATAATAGTGGTGATTATGGAACCAAGCCTTTGTTTCTTTTATCATCAACGGTAATGGATAATTATTATTTCATCAATGTCTCTTCATTACGTCCTGACCTTGTGATTGTTACTGCTGTGAGTGGTTGTATCATCACAATTAAAAGGTGGATGTATATTGTATTGTCTAGTGTGGCATTGTTCCAATGATGGCTTTGTTATACAATTTGTGCAATTAGCTTCCAGGTCAATGGACAATACAAGAGATATCCTTCATTGTATACAAGTAGACGTGAATAGGATGTCTTCTTTTTTCTTGAAGAATGAATCTACCGGTATATCTCTTTACTTGAAATATCGTGGATGGTGTTGTCTTTGAAATTGTTCAGATTAACTTACAGGTAGTTATTGTTGCCAATTTCTAATAGGCACATCTATGTTGCAGCAATGTTGTGAAAACATCGCAATGTTTGTGAAAATTACGTAGAATTGATGTTGTCACAATGTTGTGAAGCAATGCCAAAGATATGACATATTATATAAGCATGCGATGCTGTGGCAGTTCACTTTGTGGCAACATCATTTCTACCATACATTTCTACCGTTAATTTCTACCTGACCAACAGATGAGCCCTCTACCAATTAGGAACGTTGCGTCTATGTTGTGTGCCTCTTGGGTTGGTACAATTTTTTTATGAATCATTTCCCATTTTAATCTTGGCCATTAGAAACTATTCAAAATATTCATTTAGCAATTGAAACCAAGATGATATGATTGCTATTGTCACAGTCTGAACTTTTTATTGTGAATTTACAACGGTGTGTTTCATTTCCAATTTGGTAATCTTAAGTTGCTGAGTTTGATTTCATTCTGGAAGGTTGGTTTTCCCAAATCATTGCAAAGCATGTGTCTGCCACATGAACTTTTCTTATTTACTGTAAGCCTGTAACTTGAGATGCTATGAACAATACCTAACCCAATCCCTCAGCTTGTTTTTGCACTGATGGATAGTGTGAGCAGAAATAGGATGCTGCATGAAACTTACTAATGAATCTAATTTGTCTCTAAGATTGCTTTGAAAAGGTAAATAAAACATCTCTTCGGATTATTTCCTGGAAGCTTCTTTCTTCGAATAAGGAAGTAAATTTGGAACCCCATACTAAATGGCATAGCGACATAAAGAACTTGCAAAAAGTAACTAAACTAAATTAGGGATATAGGTATATCAAAGATGCATTGATGAAAATAGGAACATCAAAGATGCTTTGATGAAAATAGGAACATCAAAGCGAAATGGTCCTCTCTATTTTCAACAGTAATGAACTAGCTGTGATTGTCTTGCAGTGCTTTGTTCTGTGTATAATCATTGTCTCATGTCGTTGATTACAACAATCATTGTAATACTATATGATGTATTGTGAAGTGTAATGCCCTAGTATTGAAAAGTGCCAAAATTGAGTATTTTCTCCAATTCCATGTGTCAATGTATATTTCTTGAGACTAATTTTCGTCTAATGTCTCCTGCCTTGGACCTAAGTTCAGATAAGAAGTGTAGGAATTTAAACAGCTGTTCCATGATGGGGTCTCTTTGTTTCTTGGACCTATTGATTTAGTCATTATGTTTTTTTTCTGTAGGTTTGCACAGTGGCTTTTTCGTACAAATAGAGGGTGGATTAAACTGCTGAATGTTGCTTTTCTTCTTCTTATTTCCACTAAGATGTTGACGATGTTGCATTTCTTGGGAAACTTTTCTATACTTTCTGAGGCTAGGAAGAGCCGTGTTATAATCACTCAATCAACCTTCAATTTCTCATATTCTGTGGTTGCTTGTGAAATCTCTTTTGAAATGCAACACACATTCCACAGTTGCGAACTGTCAGCAAATGCCCTTTGATGAATGTTTTCTGTGGCTTTACACAGTCCTTCCAATAAGTAGTGTACATTAACCCGACAGGTCCTTATGGCAACAGGTCTGGCTCTACACGGACTGATCACTTAGTGATGGCCGTATTTGTATGGTGGACATTTCTTCTTATGAGTGTTTGCCTTGGCGGCCGTACATCTTACTTTGTGAGAAGTCCAAATATAGAAGAACTGCTATGAGCTGGATAGATGGATTCTGTGTGATTGCCTGGTAGCTCTTATGTTGTGGTTTGGTGCTGTAGGTTTAGTTGATGAAATAGGTTCTGATTTTTGTCATCTCACTTGAGTGATGTATGTAAGCACGTGTGTATTTCTATGTAATCTTGAATGTATACCAAACCTTTTGAGGGTATATATTCAAAGGGAATCTCATGGCAAATGCGTTTGTCGTAGGAATTGTCTTTGACAAATGTTTTACTATCTCTCAAAGGCCCCATGTGATGTATTTTGGGTAAGGTGTCTGGGAGCTAACTCTGTTCTGCACCTCTGAATAATTCTATGCCTGTGGCCTTGTAGTTTCTTGTGCTATGCAGTATGCATGTGCTTCAAGTACCGCTAAATGCTATCGCCTTTTTTTCTTTCAAGAAAGACTTATCCTGTAGCTCTTAAGCTGTAGTAATTGAATGTGCAAACTGACGATTGCTTCAGATGTCGGAGAGTCAAGACGTAGACTGCACTAAAAATGCATCTGTTGATTGCATGTCAAAGATACAATTGTTCAGGGAATGCCTTTTGCCAAATCCTCTTGTCACAATTCAGTGTTGGCTTCACTTCATGATTACACTGCAAAGTGTTTGTGTCAAGGGCTATTGTAAATATTCACACTGAAATAGACTGCTGGAAGCCAGCAAATTATTTGCAACTTCAGCAGCCATTTATGTCCTGGGAATAGTTTGGCCTTTTTCAGACATACATATGTATAGTAAACTCCAGATGGATTATATATGTATAGAAAGTTAATGACATTTTTTGTCATTGAATGAACGCGAATGTGATAACCTTGATTGATTGAATCAGTAAAATATATCCACACAAAAAAAAATTGAAGGTGAATATTTGTTTGCTGAAACAGCAATCTAACTAGTCATTTGTTTGTCTGTTTGACTGCCTTTACTTTTGTTTTCACTTTTCAGTCCTTTGGGCCAGATTTTGCCCAGAGACTGGATTTTCTCAAAGTTACCTCACTCATCGCAGAATAGCGTGCCTCGATAACTGTTGTATTTCTGATTTGGATATATTTTGACAGCTCCTTGATCATGACTCATGACTGTTTATTTTATGTTTTATTGCTGGTACGTATTTGTGAACAAACGCCCACTTTCTCTCGTTAATTTCCTGTAACACTAAGCAAATCCCAAGTGCTGTTGATACCCATGTATTTGCCTGGGGTTGTCTTGTTATAATCTCAGTCCACTCTTTCCAGACATCTGACCTGGTGTTAGAAGGTGACTTGAGGGTGTTGGCTCCATGTATAGATTTTGTGATGGTCTGTAAGAGTCTGGCCATTTAGTCGAATGATGGCAGTTTCTATAGTGGCTTGTACATTTTCTTGTGAATTATACTAGTATGAGTATACAATAGGCCTGTATATATTTTGAAATTAGGAAAAGATGATGCACACATCACAGATATAAAGTGTAGAACTGCACATTAGCCTACATGCATATGTTGTCAAAGGTGCTTTTAGTCTCCTGAAGCAAATAGACATTTCAGTATTTCTCATGTTTTATGTATTTCTTGAATGATAGCTTCCTCTTTCTAATGGTTCTGTCTTCTTTACATCTTCCTTCACAGTTGTAATTTCAGAGTTGTAAGAAGTGTAGGAATTTGAACAGCTGCCCCAGTATGGTGTCTCTTTGTAGTAAATGGAACTATTGATTTAGTCATTTCATTTCCTGTGTCTTTTTTTGTAAGTTTGCATACTGGCATTCTCTGATGAAACTGTATAACAATATTTCCATTTCAAGAATAATCAAGTTTGTTTGAACTGGCATTTGTGCAGGCGTGCATTCCGTGCAACATTGGAGGCATTGACAAAAAGATGTTGTGGGACTACAGAGGTTCTATTATATGTGAATAGTGAGCTACAATATGTATGTTGTGCCATCTATAAGTTTTGTCTGATGCATGTGCTTAACTTACCGAGAAATGCGCAGATCTGCTTTTTTCCTGCAAGAAAACTTCTTCAGCGACTCGATTACTATAGGAATTGAATGTGCAAACAGACAATTACTTCAGATGTCGGAGAGTCAAGACGTAGACTGCACTAAAAATGCATCTGTTGATTGCATGTCAAAGATACAATTGGTCAGGGAATGGCCTTTGCCAAACGTCCTTGTTGCAATTCACCATCTGCCTCACAGCATGACTACACTGCAGTGGTTAAATGTTTCTGTCAAAAAACTGACCGAAAAATCAGTTTGAGTGAAAAGTTTTTGTAGATGTTTCAGTCTCGTCATTTGAATAACATTGATTTGTGATATTCAATTACTTCTCAACGTAAACATTAAATGCCAAGTTACAAGTACATGTATATCTTTTCAAAAAGAGAAATGGCATGCTCAGTGGAGCCTTGAAGAGAAATATGGGCATAGGAAAACTGTTTTAGGTCAATGGCAATGTTGTAATTTCAGGACTGTATTGCTGACTCATAAATTGAATTCTTAACTTCTAAGGTTTGTGGTGGATAATTATAGTAAAAATTTCAAGGTATGTTTTTCACTCTCAATTGTTTTTGTGAAAAATTAGCTTGACCACCATCAGTGCCATTTCATATTCTTGGATTATTGGCTCTTAAGACTATTGCATTCTCTTTATTGAGCAGTGGCTAGATCGAATGGGTTTGGTCAGTTGTCCTCCGTCAGTGGGTCACACTGGTCAGCCACTTGTCAGGGTCAAGCAGTCGGCACAACATTGGTCACTCATGGCCTGACTCTCAAGGCGCCCAGCTTCAGTCAGCCTGTCAGGGTCGCCCTTGATATTGGTCACGTCCTCATTCAGTCCCAGCTGTTCCACTGAACCTGGGTTCTTTGTGATAAGGGCTTCTCTTCTTTGCTCTTCCGCTAAAAAATGAGCTTTAACTCAGGGCATGTCTGTTCATTGAATACCTCATGTGTAGTTCCAGGTCAGGCAATGGTCCAATCTGAATGGGCCAAAACCCGAATAATATTGATTTTATACTGAAAGAGTTATTGAAACCTACAATAGGTTTTAGGACTTCAGTGTGACTTGGTAAATTTAACCTCATTTTTAAGACCAAGGCGGTGATGTTTTCAGACTTAATATTTGTCTCTGTATAATGTTACTGAGGCGGGTATACATGTACAATATTTTACTGTGCATGGATTTTACTGGTGATTATGGAACCAAGTCTTTGTTTCTTTTATCATCAACGGTAATGAATGATTATTATTTCATCAATATCTAATCATTGTGTTCTGGCATCCTGACCTTGTGATTGTTACTGCTGTGAGTGGGTGTATCATTACAATTAAAAGTGGATGTACATTGTATTGTCAAGCATGGCCTTGTGCCAATGATCGCTTTGTGATACAATTTGCGCAATTAGCTTCCAGGTCAATGGACAATACAAGAGATATCCTTCATTGTATACAAGTAGACGTGAATAGGATGTCTTCCTTTTTAAAGAATGAGAATCTATTTCTCTTCACATGAAAGATTGTGGATAGTGGTGTCATTTTGAAGATTTTTTCAGATTAACTTATTGGTAGGTGCTGCTGCCAATTTCTGATGGCACATCATTGCAGCAACCTTGTGAAAACATCGCAATGTTTGTGAAAACTATGTAGAATTTATGTTGTCACAATGTTGTGAAGATATGCCAAAGATATGACGTAAGCATGTGATGTTGTGGCAGTTTACTTTGTGGCAACATCATTTCTACCATACATTTCTACATGACCAACAGGTGAGCCCTCTACCAATTAGGGACGTTGCGTCTATGTTGTGTGCCTCTTGGGTTGGTACAATTTTTTATGAATCATTTCCCATTTTAATCTTGCTATTAAACTATTCAAAATATGCAATGGAAACCAAAGTGATATGATTGATGTTGTGACAGTCTGAACTTTCTATTGTGAATTTACAACGATGTGTCTTATTTCCAATTTGGTAATCTTAGGTTGCTGAGGTTGATTTCATTCTGGAAGGTTGGTTTATTATTGCAAAGCATTGTGTCTACCACGTGAAGTTTTCGGGCGTCTGTATTTAGGGGAATGGAACGGAATCAACGGAAAAGAATATCTGTGAAGTTTTCTTGTTTACTGTTTGCCTGAAACTTGAGATGCTATGAACAATACCTAACCCAATCCCTCAGCTTGTTTTTGCACTGATGGATAGTGTGAGCAGAAATAGGATGCTGCATGAAACTTACTAATGAATCTAATTTGTCTCTAAGATTGCTTTGAAAAGGTAAATAAAACATCTCTTCTGATTATTTCCTGGAAGCTTCTTTCTTCGAATAAGGAAGTAAATTTGCAACACCATAAATTTGCAACACCATACTAAATTGCATAGCTATAAGCATCTTGGAATGGTCATAACTAAATTAGGGAAAATATGAATATCAAAGACACATTGATGAAAATAGGAACATGAAAGATGCATTGATGAAGAAATCTTTAAATGTTGTTGATGCACTGTAAAATTTGAAATTCTGAGTCAGCTCAAACGATTGAGTGAGATGGTTGCACAATTTGTTTGAGCTAACATAGCCTGATGTTTGAGTTATAATAATCTTTTCATTGTTATAACTTATAACAACAAGCTATGATAGCTCAATGGAATTGTGCAACCATCTCACTCAATCATTTAAGCTAACTCAAAATTCAAATTTTACAGTGTAGCTATCACGAGTCACATAGTGCAATTTTCACAGTTAAGTAGTACTCTCTTTTTTCATAACTAATGGACCAGCTGTAATAGTTTACAGTGCTCATGTCGTTGATTACAACAATCATTGTAATACTACATGATGTATTGTGAAGTGCAATGCCCTAGTATTGAAAAGTGCCAAAATTTAGTATTTTCTCCAATTCCATGTGTCAATGTATATTTCTTGAGACTAATTTTCGTCTAATGTCTCCTGCCTTGGACCTAAGTTCAGATAAGAAGTGTAGGAATTTAAACAGCTGTTCCATGATGGGGTCTCTTTGTTTCTTGGACCTATTGATTTAGTCATTATGTTTCTTTTTTGTAGGTTTGCTCAGTGGCTTTTTCGTACAAATAGAAGGTGGATTAAACTGCTGAATGTTGCTTTTCTTCCTCGTATTTCCACTAAGATGTTGACGATGTTGCATTTCTTGGGAAACTTTTCTATACTTCAATATCTTGTTTTCTATGGTTGCTTGTGAAATCTCTTTTGAAATGCAACACACATTCCACAGTTGCGAACTGTCAGCAAATGCCCTTTGATGAATGTTTTCTGTGGCTTTACACAGTCCTTCCAATAAGTAGTGTACATTAACCCGACAGGTCCTTATGGCAACAGGTCTGGCACTACATGGACTGATCACTTAGTGATGGCCGTATTTGTATGGTGGACATTTCTTCTTATGAGTGTTTGCCTTGGCGGCCGTACATCTTACTTTGTGAGAAGTCCAAATATAGAAGAACTGCTATGAGCTGGATAGATGGATTCTGTGTGATTGCCTGGTAGCTCTCATGTTGTGGGTTGGTGCTGTAGGTTTAGTTGATGAAGCAGATTCTGTTTTTTTTTGTCATCTCAGTTGAGTGATGTATGTATGCACATGTGTATTTCTATATAATCTTGAATGTATACCAAACCTTTTGAGAGTATAAATTCAAAAGATGTCTCATGGCAAATGCATTTGTCTTAGGAATTGTCTTTGACAAATATTTTACTATCTCTCAAAGGCTCCATGTGATGTATTTTGGGTAAGGTGTCTGGGAGCTAACTCTGTTCTGCACCTCTGAATAATTCTATGCCTGTGGCCTTGTAGTTTCTTGTGCTATGCAGTAT
Organism: Platynereis dumerilii; assembly: GCA_026936325.1. NCBI lineage: Eukaryota > Metazoa > Annelida > Polychaeta > Phyllodocida > Nereididae > Platynereis > Platynereis dumerilii. Next base: position 142,506,436 of record JAPTHN010000001.1, on the reverse strand, counting down.
GCATGTGCCTCAAGTACCGCTAAATACTATCGCCTTTTTTTCTTTCAGGACAGACTTCTCCTGTGGTTCTTAAGCTGTAGTAATTGAATGTGCAAACAGACAATTGCTTCAGATGTTAGAGAGTCAAGACGTAGACTGCACTAAAAATGCATCTGTTGATTGCATGTCAAAGATACAATTGTTCAGGGAATGCCTTTTGCCAAATCCTCTTGTTACAATTCAGTGTTGGCTTCACTTCATGATTACACTGCAAAGTGTTTGTGTCAAAGGCTACTGCAAATATTCACACTGAAATCAACTGAGAGAAACAAGCAAGTTATTGGCAAGCTTTAGCGGCCATTGATGTACTGGGAATAGTTCGGCTTTTTTTCAGACATACATTGGTATAGTAAAATCCAGATGGATTATATAAGTATATGAAGTATGTTCTGGATTTTCCTCTCGTTTTTAAGACATTTTCAGATAGATTTTTGCTTATACTCATACGAGTTTTAAAAAAATCAATTTAAGCAATTTGAAATTATATATTTAGATACCCACGAATATATATGAATATACCAATGTGACAACGTTGAACAATCATTATTTATTTAACTATTATAATTTATAGGATTAGTTATTAGTTTATATAGTTACACTACCAATTTAGCTGAATTAGTTTCACGTAGTTCTGGAAATTAGGGTTTTCTGATGATATTCTAAATGCCTGGCTTTTTTGAGTCTGGAGTCATTATTTCTGAGTGTGCCAACTTATCTTTTTTGCCTGTAACCTGAGATGCTATGAATAACTCAATCCAAAGGCTTCTTTACTGATAGATAGTACTAGTAAAAATAGGATGCCGCATGAAACTTGTTAATGAACCTAATTTGTTCCTAAGATGCTCAGAAAAGATAGGAAGCCCTGTACTTTTTCGGAAGCTTCCTTTTCAGAAGCTGCTTTATGGGAGAAAATAGTCAATTTGTATTTTCCTTTGCCCAGATATAAACAGGTTTGGACTTGCTATGAAGGACAGTGCGTCAGGGACCCAGGGTGAGTGGTAATTTCAGAGGCAGATTCAAAAATGTATAGTTTGTTACAAGAGGAATTTTTGAAATAAGAAACCTTGACAAAAATTCCTCTGAATTGGCTCTGGTCTAGTTTCATTGAATTCTTTTAGTTACAAAAATACTTTTTTGACAAGCTCAAATGTTGTTTACTCTTCATTGACTACTGAATGCCTGGAATGTCATACCAATTACAACACCTGCTATACCACATAATGTTTGTTGTGAAATGTGTTTCTATGTTTTACTTCGTATTTCTTAAGTAAAAGATAGATTTTCATCTTATTTCTTTTAGACCTAACTTCTGAGTCGCAAGAGGTGTCTGAATTTTCGCAGCTGTTCCGTGATGGGGGTCTCTTCGTATCTGGGACCTATTGATTTTGTCATTTTGTTTCTGGTGGGTTTTATTTTATAGGCTTGCACCATGGCCTTTTTGTGTTTCAACTGTGAAAAGAATATCTGTGGAATCTTGCCATTCTTCTTGTCATTTCTGCTTAAATTTTGTTTTTGTCGGCGGTACTTTCTTTGATTTATTTTTCATTTTATACATCTGTAATCTCTTGAAATGCAACACACATTCTGCAGTTGCAAAGTCAAACTGTCTGGGAAAATACTTTGATGAATGTAATCAAATATTTTACACAGTCCTTTAGGGCAAGTGGTGCACATTAACCTGACAGGTCCTTATGGCAACAGGTCTGGCTCTACACGAAATGATCACTTAGTGATGGCTGCATTTGTGTGGTGGACATTTCTTCTTATGAGTGTTTGCCTTGGTAGCCATACATCTGGCTGTGGTAAAAAGGCCAAATATAGTTGGATGGCTCCAAGGTGAATAGATGGATTCTGTGTGATTGCCATTGCTGGGTAGCTCTGTGTGTATTGGTGTCAGGGCTGTAAGATTTATATGTTCCGTAACTTCCATTGCTTCGCCTTGATGTTATAATGTTCTGTAGTGAACTCCTGGGGAATATCCAGGATGTATACAATCCTTGAGAGAATATCTTTATAAGATCTATGTCGGGACAATGAATTATTTTGTACGCTATCTTACAATTAATTATTCCCTTTTGCCGTTCACTCCAGTATTTGTCTATCTAAAGTACTGAGAAATCATTTGGCCTTTGGTGATAGGATATATTAACTTCTTTTGTTACTCTTTAGCTCCAATGGATGTGGCAATCTGCTATTACTTCTGATGTGGTTTAGTTCAGAAATAGACCTGTATTGAAGGCATCTGTTGATTGCATGTCAGAGATACAATTGGTCAAGGAAAGACCTTTGCCAGATCCACTTGTCACAATCAGCAGTCTGTTCTGCACCAGATGAATTGTGCACAAATAGCTGTGCCAAATGTTGGTCTTCCAACTAATATGAACAGCTGAAATGCAAATCACGATAAAGTTAATTCTCTTAAGTCTAGGGCCATGAGTGCCTTGTGTGAAGAACTGAGTGACATATTTTGTTGATCTTCCTTCCCGGATGGTTTAGTAACATATTGATTATTGACCTTGAAACACAGAGATTTGGTCTACCAAGTTTAAATGATTTAATAGTTTAAATGACCAAATAGTTGTTAGAGTAAAATTTGTTTCAGATATCATACCTTGGAGGCAGTAAAGCCTGCTAAAGTCTAGAAAAACCTTATGCAGACTTTGACTGAACGCATACTTATAAATATTAACTGGGAGAAATGAATGAATTCATAATGGCGACATATTGCAAATTATCAATTGCTTGTTCATTATTGTTACATTCTCAATTTATGTTCTTGATACTATTATCACGCTGTACAAACGGACAGACTTAACGGCAGTTATCAGGCAAATAAGGCAGTTAACATATTTTAAAAGACGACAAATAACAGTGTACATGTAACAGCTTTGATATTATGATCTTAAATGAATGAAATGATCACACAAACATTTATACTAACGAAAAATTCAATCAGAAGTAACCACAGACAGTTTGGGGTATATTTACTGACTGATGTCTTACTTTTGTCTTTGTAACTCACTTTTTATCAATTTTCCGTCAAAATTTTGGAAAAAACAAAAAAGAGGATAATAGCTAAAAATATTAGGCATTTTATAAGATATGTTGCACGCTTCAAAATTCTTCATTAATACACTAGATTAGCTTTTTAAAATCTGCTTCTTCACATTAATCTTTAAAGGACAGCTGAATGCGGCAGGCTTGAACTGGAACATTTCAATAGTGCCTTCAGTTTCTGTTAATTTAAATGTAATTGACCGGTCAAATATTTATGATATATTGTGCGTAAAACGACCAACAATATCAGGAACATGTTTATGTAACTTCCAACGTCTTGGTATTAAGTAATTGACCACAAATTGTGACACAGTGTGGAAAATTCCCAGGTTTTTTTATTCTTCAATAACTTGATGATCCATGAAAATGAGATGATGTAATGCACCCAGCGTCATCAAGAGCCGTCAGGAAAATAATCTAGATAATGCTTGTATCAAATATTATGTTTTCGAAGCATTATATTTAAAAAAATAATAGGTTAACTGCCATAATCGTCACATCCCTGCTGTTGAGTCTGTCCGTTTGTACAGCGTGATTATGGTGTTTCCATCAGCATCAGCCTCTTGAATTAATTCTACCGAACAGTGGCAAGATTTAGTTGGATGTGGCCCAAATTGCTTGCTGGTCAGTAGTCACTTGACCCTTTGATCATGTGTCTCTTAATGTCTGTAGTCACTTGTCCTCAGTAAGTGGTCAGCTCCTTGTCAGGCTCAGGCAGGTCCAGGCATTCAGCACAACAGTGGTCACTCATGGCCTGACTCCCAAGGCACTCTGCTTCAGTCAGCTTGTCAGGCTGCCTCTTATTATTGGTCACGTCCCTGACCTCCGTCAATCCCAACTGTTCCCAACTCTTCCACTACATCTGGGTTCTTTGTGATAAGGGTTTCCCTATTTTGTGTTTCCTCAGAAAAAGTAACGAGTCATAACAAAAATATCGAGTAGAGGGAAAATGTTGTTATCATTAGGTGATGTTTACTCATTTATAAGTCTTCTGATGGTAAAAAGATTGGTTTGCCCTGTTGATACATCATGAGTAACCATGAAGCTACACATGTTTGACTTGAACCAAAATAGCTTGATACAGAGTGTTTCTGCCTATTTTTGTCAAAAAGAGCTCTGACTAGGTTGTGCTTCCTCATGTATTGAATATAACAGAATAAAGTGTAGCATATTCAAATGATCTGTTTTGGAATGTTGGAATAGATGTCGGTCGTAATATACTGTTGGCACATCTTTCTTTGAGGCACCTACATATTCCTCTTTCGAGAACCCACATTCCAAGTTTTGGCAATAGAGCCCGGAGCCGCCGCCATATCAAGTCGCCGTCAGTCATATCAACCTCAAGTCAAGTCAAGCCATGATCTCTCAAAGTCGCCACTGCCATTGCAATATCAAGCCGCCGCCGTCAATAGCCTCATTGGACAGCTTCTACAATTAACAGTTGATTGCAGAAGCTGTCCAAAATTGATAATTGCAATTCTGTAGGTTCTTGACCTTTTTTTTCACCCTCAGTTTTGCTAATTGCTATTAGGCCTAATGAGCAGGGAAGGGGGAGGGAGCTAAAGGTGTCAATGATAATTGCAATTTACAAGTAATTTGGATCTGAGGTAAGCCTATACTTAGTACAAACAATAGATATATTAAACTTCAACTGATGACAGAAAAGGATTGAGTTCAATTGATGAATATTATTACTAAATGTATTTATAATTCTCGATACACTGTCAGTAAAATGTCAAGATTCAACTAACATAAACAGTTCAACCAAAGATTAAACCAACATAAACACTTCAGCAAAAGTAAGTCCTCCTTCATGAAAACTTGAATATCTCGAAGACATCTTTTCCATTTTCTATAATTTTAAGTTTATCAGTTTGTGGACTTGCATATTTTTCACATTATACCTGAGCATTTGTAGCTTTACTGCTCCATTTTTGTCCGAGCCAGTACACAAACCCCTCTTTTAAACAAATTGAAGTTTTGGCTTTCAAATAAATCTTTATAAGTGGCTCAAACTCCACTCAAATTGTTTCTGATGTCATCCAAAGAACCTAAACAGTAAAACTGTTACAAAAGATTTTCTAAAAACATGATTGAGAAACCATGTAGCCTACATGTACTTCTTCTGGTGAAACAACTTTTCTTCAGCCACAGATTTTTTAAAACAAGGTAGACTCAGTCGAAGTCTGCTGACGCAGCCAGGAGTAATGCCAATAAGCTACAAATTCTCACATTTTGGGATCCATATAAGCCTACAGGCCTATAATTCAGCAAAATTTAACAAAAATCAGAAAAGGAATCTTAGTTTTTATTCTTTAGAATTGTTTGGTTGACGAATACTATGATTTTTTTCAATGTTCGATCTGCAACTTTGAAAAACAAAATTTTGACGTAAGTCGCCGAAGTTGGTGAAGTCAAGTCATGAAACACTCAAGTCACAGTGAATGGCCAAGTCATGAAAGTCCTTAAAGTCAAGTCACCGAGCACCCAAGTCAAGTCATGATGCCTGAACTCAGTGACTCCGGGCTCTATCTGGCAATCTCTATTTGTAATGAGCTGAGTGAGCCAGAAGTATCGGACGTGACACAATGACTCTGCTAATGAATGTAATTCCACAACTGTGTAATAAAGAACTTGAGAAGGGGATGACATTTTCTTGCTTCCTTAATCAGGGAATTTTATCACGATGACCTACATCTTCAAGATTGTAGGTCTACTAATTACCTCATGAATGTGAGTGATTGCTTCAGGTGGTAAATAGACTGTTTAAAATCCCATATGTGAGACAAATTCTTCTTGAAAGTTACATTTAGGTCACTGTACAGTACAACCCAAAATAAAGTAAGAACTTTTCCTTTCAGAAGTCCTCTACCTATTTCGCCCTCCTTTCTCCTCTTCATCCCAAATCTCCTTGCAACTACTTTTGACTCCTCACCACAACCTTGACCCCAATTAAGAACTCAATGAAATTGCAATTACCAAAGGGGCACAATATAAAAGATATCAAACACAATGGTGGTGATGGAGTTTGAATTGGTGTTGGCGAAATGTAAATTAAATGTTATTTTAAATGGTAGTTTAAAGTAGGAAAATGTAGGAAGAGATTTGAGGGGAGCCAATAGGTGTGAAAGGGTGAAGTAGTGGCTGATTCTTCTGTATGTAGCAGATGGATTGGTTTCGGCTATAGCGATGTTGATCAACAGATTGTCGCCTATAATTTACTCATTGGTACACCGGTAAAGAATAACCCTGAGAAACGTGGGGTAGTGAACCTACACACAATAAGTGTGTTCTTGCTCGTTTATACAAGAAGCAGTTACAACGAACCTGTTTGGTAAATGTCAATGGCACTCAAGGGGACCTTTGTCTTCTGATAATTAGGCATCTGCACCCTGAGATGACTACCTTTTACGACTAGACTCAGATCGGTCAGATGTTTGAGCCCTTCTTATATTGATTCTGCATTGTATTACTTTGTCAATTCTAAATAGGCCTGCCTCCCTTTCTTGTTTTCTTTATGGATTCCTCTCTCGTTCTGTATTAAATTTTTCATCCTCAAAGTAGCTGTGATTCCGGTGAACCTGCCGGTCTTAAAGTTAAATGTGGTGTAACTTGTGTTACTTCTTTGAAATTCAATAATAGGAAAACAAATTGGTTTGTTTGCAGCTCTCTACTTCTGACAGAAGGTACTGATAGATTTGTTGTTACACTTTAACACAAGCATGGTGAACAGGAAATTGGCTTTATCACATCATCTTGCTGGTTAAGATAAAATATTAAAATTGTTACATGTGTGCTAGAATTTGGCATCATGTTTATTTTTATTGTCTCCCTAGTTGAGAATTAGCAGCAAGGGGAAATGTAACAAATCATGTTAATTGTCTCATGTTCCATTAGTCCCATTCTGCCAAAAGCTAATTACAACATGTTCGAAAATATTTTGCAAATGTGTGTAGTAATTTCCTGAAAGCAATTTTCGCGGCAGACAATTTTCTTTGTAGATATTATACACAGACCAAACTAAATGTGCAATTGAAATAGCAATTCTGACTTAATGTAGATTTTGACCTCACAGCTGTTGTGGAGCATGCACTTTGGCTGACAAGAAAATGTTTTCGAAAAAAAAAAAGAGGCAATATTCATAATCCACAAAATCAGGTCATTCCATAGCTGACCATCCACATTTTATTATGCAATGCCAATACACATCGAAGGGCTAATGCATTGCATGAAGACAATTATTGGAAATGATGATTCCAGTCAGTGCTGTGTTTGTCTTCCCATTTTGGGTATATGCAATAGTTGTCACAAAACTTTTGTTTTAAACAGCTGACATTGGTGGATTGTCTTTAACCCTTTCCTTTTCATTTCCTGTAACACTAGACGATTACCTGGCCCCAAGTGTTGTTGATAGCCAGACGTTTCCTGAGGGTTGTATTGTTACTATCCCAGTCTGTTGCTTTCCAGACGTCCAAGTGGTAGACCTGGTGTTATCAAGTGACTTGAGTTGGCTGGCATCATGTCTTTCTGTCTCTGACCGTACACCTTATAATAAATCCACCTGTTGGTGATGACTGAAATGTTTTAAATCCATGTGTCTGTTGAAAATTTTGTTGTTCAATCCATTTGAAAAGCACTTCTATCTTTGGTATATTTTCTTTCATGATGATTTTTATGTATATTTTTCACTTTTATTCGTCTGGATCTATCACTCTGCATCTCATGAATTCCACGGTAACGGAATCACCGCGGCGTCATGAAAATTGACCTTTATTGATACATTACCGAAGATATGATGAATAAAATCATGAAGTTAAAATTTATTCTGATTTATGTGAATGTAAACTTGATTTTTTGACATGCAAAATTTCTAACATATGCCCGAGCAGTTTTTTACGGCAAATCAAACTTTGGGTAACGGAATCACGAGCAAAAACACCCATTTTTGTGACTTTTTTATCTCATCGTCTCTTTTAAGAAAAATATTCCAGCTATGGGAGGTAGAAACTGACAGTGCTCATCCCAGGAATATATTCTCAAAGTAATTCCATTTTGATGGACTTTGGTCTTCACAGATGGAAATTGTGCTGCTCCCTTTAGGATGGGATTTTAAGGAAATTGTGTGATTCCGTTACCGAGTCAAATGTGATTCCGTTACCTTTGATTGAATTTAGCCTATGGAGCCAGACAATAATAAAATGGGAAAAATTATTTTAAAATTTTGAATTTGAAAAATATTAACATCAAGTGATGTCAACATCAAACATCAAGAACTAAGTTATCCACTTGCACTGAAGCCTCGAAAAATGGCATTTTTCATGATTTTTTTAGTGAAATAAACAGTAATGAAAAAAAATATCACAATTTCTGATGAACATTGAAAGAAAACAGTCCAACCAGCATAAAGATTTCAAAATATATGTAAATAACAAGTAACCTTACATATCTGGATCACAAATAATTTTTTTTTTGGTAAATATTTTGAAAATTGTCAGTGCCAGGTCACTTCATGCAAGAAAAGGTCATGTTTCCAAGACATGCAACATTTGCGTGGAATTCATGATCTTACTTGATTTGAATTTTCAACCTCAGAGCTATAACTTCAAAGTTGTTTGCAGTGCGAGATATTCGTTAATGATGGACTGGCAGTATTGATTTAGTCATTTTACCTCTGTCTTTCTTTTTTGCATTTATGCACTTAAGTATTTTTTTTGGTCTGGAACTGGTGATTTCAGCATATTTCTTTTTTCACTTCAGCTCGAATTTTGTTAGAGTAAGAGTTTCTTTGCGTGATACATTTCTGCTCTTTCTATTCCTTTGGGAACTAGAATATTACACCAAATCCCTTTGAAATGCAATGCACATTCTTCAGTAGCGAACTATCGGAAAAACCCTTTGATAAATGATCCTTTATTCAGTCTTCTGGACAGTTTGTTTGTTGTTTGTGTTTTACGCCTCAGCAGCACCTTAGTGGGCTATATCGAGGCAGGCGATCGCCGTATGATGATGAGATGAGAAGACTGTGAGTCTGGTACATGCCCTATTAATTCAGGGATGCCCAGGGTCTTTCAGTTGCCCCAGCATAGAACACTGGATACAACCTGCCTCCATTTAATGTCCCATGGGCTCGGACTAAATTGAGTTCCGGGATGGGATTCGAACCCACGCCCTCAGAGCCAGTGGTTGTGCAAACAAGCAGTCTTCTGGACGGATGTTCCACCTTAACCCAACAGGTTCTTATGGCAACAGGTCTGGCACACTCTAAAAATTTACAGACAAAATTGGTTTTTTAGATTCAAAATGGTTTTTTGAAAAACCAAATTTCAATGCAAATTTGGTTTTTCAAAAAACCATTTTGAATCTAATAAACCAATTTTGTCCCGGCATTTTTTAGAGTGCACTACATGGACTGATCACTTAGTGATGGCCGTATTTGTATGGTGGACACTTCTTCTTATGAGTGTTTGCCTTGGCGGCCGTACATCTTGTTTTTACGAAAAGGCCAAACATGGCAGGACTAGCTCAAGGTGGATCGATGGATTGAAGCTTTCTGTCGAGATAACAACAGAAACGGTGAGGATAAGCAACATGGGAAACTAAACCCAACACCCAAACAACACAGTTATAGCAATTATGTGTCGTTCGGTATTTGGTCTTGTTTTCCATGTTGTTAATCTTCGCAATTTCAGTTGCTACTGGTTTAACTGTGACTTCATATGTCATATTTTTCCTAATTGTGTGCTCTTTCATACACTAATTATATTATCATGTATTGTCAGCACCTATGCAACTAGAGTGACATACAATTTTACACACTGCATTTCTGAAAAGTGAATGATTATTGTGCCTTTGCCTTGTGTGGCAGGATAGACTTCTGTTCTTGCTCCATGGCTCTGGTAATTGAATTCGCAAAAACACAATTGTTTCAGATGTTGTAGGTCTCATAAAAGACCTGTACTAAAAGGCATCTGTTGATTGCATGTCAAAGATACAATTGGTCAGGGGATGCCCTTGGCTAAATCTGCGACTGCATGTGTGTCAAAAGGTCTGATTACTTCGTTGTATGGCAAATTGATGTGACAAGGCAGTTCACACAAACTTGTACGTACAAAAATATAGCTAAAATTGCTGGAGGTGGTATATCCACTATTGTGATCCAGGAGCTCCATTTAACCCATTTCTGTATTTCAAACTTTACCAGACGCCTTTTGCAACATAATTCTGAGCAAGCCAAGCCTGCTGACACTATAATAATTAATTTTTCAAACCAAAAGTTATGATCTCTGTTGGAGACAAAAATGTCCTGTGGATTCAATATTAAGGTTTAAAGTCCCCATGGGACTTAACTTTCGTGTTAGCCTTTTATTGGTCTTCCAATATTTGCCAGGGACATTTATGATGTTGACAGTCGTTTTGGCTCAGGTTATATTTTCCAGTTTAGTTATGTTGATTTTAAGAAGTCTTCTGTGCTTTTGTGTTAAGAAATAAAAAAGCAGGAGTGAAATGTTTTGTAAATGGTTCTCCCTAATGTATTTGAGTAACTTTGTATATTCTCTGAGCTGTGAGATTCTTGAAACACTGAGATGGCTAATGTTCCACTGCAAACTTTCAAATTATTACATTTTTATTCTGACGGAGAAAGACTTATGAATTACTGCAGTATCTGTATTTGTTAATTTATATAACTACTTGTATACAATTTTTACTGATTCTATTTGTTGCCCCAACAACGCCCCTGCACTATACTGTAGTCTAGATCTATACATGTATTTCTCTTGACAGTAACTTGCTGATTCACTTGACCCTACGATCATGTGGCTCTTTATGTCTGTAGCCACTTGTCCTCAGTCAGTGGTCAACCACTTGTCAGGCTCAGACAGTCCACACAAAAATTGGTCAATCACACGCCATTCTGCTTCAGTCAGCTTGCCCCTTGATATTGGTCACGTTCCAGACCTCCATCAATTTCAACTGTTCCACTTCATCAAGACTCTTTTCGATAAGGCTTTCTTGTTGCTTTCGCACATGAGAATTATTTTTAAATAACTTGTTCTCCTCGTGATACTAAACGTTTTTCATTTGTATCCCCTGAACTGGAAGAGCTCTGACTGATGATATATTGCTTTTCGTCAGTTTCATGCCACATGAACAAATTTTGATCTCTTGCGCCATTCCAGAAAAATCTCATCGCTGATGCTCACCGTATAATTATGATGAACAATAAACCAGCCTATTTTTTGATGACCGGAAATATTTAAAATTGTTATGTTTTTATAATATGTAAACAGCCAAATGTACGAACAAAACCACTGCGCAAAAGGGTTTAATTAATTGTGAGCTTTAAATTTTTTTTATGTCACGACTGCGAAACATTTTCCAGTTGCAGTTATATGCTGTCCTCACATACTGCCTTTCATAATCTATGATACTGAGCTTCCTGGCAATCTGTGCTCTTAATGAGCTGAGTGAGTCGTAAGGGCGGATGTGACACAATGACTCTGCTGATGAATGCAATTCCGCAACTGTGTGATAAATAGCATGGAAAGATGATGATATTTTCTCGCTTCTGTATTCTTGGAATTGTCTCTGTGACCTACATCTTTGAGATTGTAGGTATACCGATTACGTCATTTTGGAATTATTACCAATTGACCAATTATTGTTTTCTATTGCAAGTAATTACTTAAACTTATAATTATCGTAATTGTAAGATTCTCATATATTTTTGAAGTTTCAAATAGTTTCTGTGTCAATCTATATATACTTTCATCAGTTGATAGAAACAGAGCTATAACCAAGCCCTAAGGAACCCAAGATAATGAACCTCTGCCCCAAAGTGTGTTCTTGCCCATTTATACAAGGAGCAGTTGCAAAGAACCTGTTTGGTAAATGTCAATGGAACTCAGGGGGACCTTTGTCCTCTGATAATTAGCCATTTATACCCGGAGATGGCAGCCTTGTTACGACACACAAGTGTCATTTACTGAAGCAGGGTTGGATGCTGAACTCTTCTTTCTAAATTTTCTTCTTCATTCTTTTTTCAAGTATATGTCTGTATTGGTTTCTCTCTGTCTTTGCTGTTTTGTTCGTTATTATTTCATCTTGCAGTGATAGAAAAATCAGTTCTGTCATGATCTGTAATTGTTCTCAAATTTATCACAACGAAAAACAAGCACCACAGGGCCAAACTTGCATTTTTCTTCTTTTTGATCATAAAGATAATCAAATGTGAGGCAAAATTATAAAATGTGAATTTATTCTTCCGTTTTCTAATTAGCTGGAAAAGGATTGTGACAAATCATATTAATTGCTTCATTTCCAATTAGTCCCATTCTGTCCAGAACTCATTCCCACAAATTTGAAATTATTTGGTTAATAGTCCTTTGCAACCTTCTCAGTGCTATGAATATTAAACTTTCTCTAATACATTAAATTCTTATGCTCTGTCATGTATTATATAGACCACAACCAAGTCATGTTCATTAGGTCTATGGCTTATTACGGCTTATGGAGGCATGATTGACTTCAAAATGTTTCAAAAATTTCCAATTAGCCAATGTGACAAATCAATTATTTGTCAGGTGTGAACTTGGAAATTGAAAAATTCATGTAATTGGCAAGCATGTTACTTTAATTTCCTAATCATTTTCAAAAGTTTTAGCCTTTGAACCAGCGGTAATTAGTTCATGTTGCTTATTTTTAAGTATAATTTGCATATTGACTGATTTATGTGCTCTGTTAAAATTTTAAGATGGACAGAAGGTGGATTCAAATTCTGGGCTGAAGTTTACTTCTTGTTCTATTTTTGATACCAATCCAGGATAACCCAACTGTCTTGGTATCACATCTTATACTAATAAGAAAATCATTCTGCAGTGGCTAGACTGCTGGAGTGATTTGCAAATAGCCATCTCACAGTGATTGTAATTGCTACTCTCTATGGTGTGATCTTTGCTTATAAATGTCACTGCAAAATAAACGGTTACTTGCTCTGGGATGTTTGAATGTTGTAACTACTATAATTTATAAAAATGTTTTTATTCCTTGCAGGCTTATCCCAAAGAAGTGCTGACCAAAGAAAAAGGTGCCATCTTGGTCTGCTGTGGGCCTGGAAACAACGGCGGAGATGGACTCGTATGCGCAAGACATCTCAAGCTTTTTGTGAGTAGTCTATTTTCTTTTCACGTATCAGTCTTTTAACATATGCACCAGTACATTTGTGGTTTGTAGTCTTGGCTGCATTTGCTAGGTCTGGTTTTCAGCTTTCTAATTGCCTTTATTACTGCGAACAAATTCAGTGTGGCTAATTTACTGCGTCAGTCTCCTTCACAATTCTAGAGAAATAGACTGATTCACCAGAATAAAATAGCTAGTTGTGAGAATCTGTAAATGTGCTAAGGTCTGTCAGTATATGGAACAAAGTAAGACACCTATGTCATTTTCGGCTAGTTCTAGCTGGAACAAAATGGAAGGAAAAATGGTTTTCAACGCGTTTCGTCAAAGTTTAACAACAGTTCTGGTACCTAATTTATGGCTGCCGAAGAGATAAATAGCTTGCAAGTTAATTGAGAATTATTGTTTGACTGCTCTCCTCTGACATAGCTGTTATACTGTACTGCTGCAATGCATATGGATGAAGAAGTGCTGCCCTTCATCTCCACGGCTTTTTCTTTTTTCTTGGTCTATTGGCTTCCTCTTTATTGATCTCTGACTTTGAAGGTGTCACTTTCATCCCTGCTAGTTGTCGAAGCACACCCGTCGCAAATTGTGTTGCCCTCAGATATTTTTGGTATGGATCTATATTACACTGAGGTGCTGTGTCCTTGACAGTTACTCAAATGTTGTTATTAATTTTGTCCAAGGTTCAGAAATACAGGATTTAGAAACCAATGCCGTGCTCTTGTCTGGTGATGGTGGTATTCATATCCGTGGCCTCACCTTTTTACCTTATCACTGTGTGGTCAATAAGGCACACTTTACTCTTGGTCTTCTCTTTGGCCAAAAGATCTTTCAAAGACCTTCATAAGTTCATATATGCATATAATTTCATCTTTTCATCCCTTCATTGTTTGCTTGAGTGTAGAAATTACATCACTGACCTTCTGCACATAATCTGCTTTTATTTTATGAGTTCATTTAATTGCCACAGTGTCCAGTGTAAGATTTTTTAAAAATTCATTTTGCTGGAGCAAATGATGATAAAAACCATGTGAAGGACCATTACAGCTTATATGAGCCTCTCTCAAAGTGTGAACGACTTCATACCATCCAAATTTATGCAAGCATCAAACTTCAAGGATAAGATGATACTTTGCAGCTTTTAGATGTGTCCGTTATTAATATGCTACCTCTTGCATATCATATGTCTGGATATTACTTAAGCCATATGCTTGCATCATGAATTTTATGGACACTATGTTTACACGAGCCGAATAAGTAATGGAGAGCCAGCTTTATCTTTATGAAAATTTACGGGGCTCATCCGAGTTTCCACAAAGACAATTTACCTTAAGTACTGAGATTTCTTCCCTTTTTACACTAAAATCAGGCTCAAGAGGAGGTTTAAACCCGTCCCCCTTCTGGATCTGCTACTGCTTTTTTGCAAAAAATGAAAAAATCTGGCTATGCAATATTTTTAGCTTGTCTTTTCTTCTTTGAAAACGAAAAGCTATTATTGTCACTCAATCGTCGTCATAGTTGCCGTCGTCATCTATGTTGTTCTGGTTAAGGTTTTTGTAAGTGTTCATTTGTGAGCTTAGTATTTCACTGAGGAGTTATGAAATTTGGTACACAAATATTGGTTGATTGGTGTGGATCAGGAACATGTTGAGAAATCCAAGATGGCCACAAGACGGCCACAACAAAATGGTCAACATAATTGAACTGTTAACTGTTACCTTAATATTTAACTTTAAGTTATGAAATTTGGTACACGTAATTTGCTGATGGCTGCCAGTACTGGTCAAGGCTCTACAACTGTCAATACCACCATGCTCATATTTATAGAGCTCGAATAAACAGACGAGCGTTGAACCCAGAGTCCGCGAAAAGTGCTTTTGTCACACAGGACATTCGGGCGGGTAGATCTTGAATTTTACCTGCCCGGATGAAATCCTGTCTGCCCGAATAAAATCATTTGAGCCGGAAATTCCAATATAATAAATTTTTATTGCTGATTTTGTGTGCCGTCAGAAATGTAACTTTAACCTTAAAAGTTACTCCAAACTTCTCCTAATGAAAATAGAGCCTACTTGCGCATGCTGTCAAAAAACGTAAAAAATCTTAAACCTGTATTTGCAATCCCACAAAATTTCAAAAATGTTCTATTTAATTATATTGCTATAGGCCTAATTGGACAAGGAAGGGTTTATTTCATATTGATTGTTTAACATTTATTTCTATGTTCATTAGTATTTGTTCCAATTAAGCTGTCGGTCGTTTTTTAGTGTGTAAAAATCACTTAGCATTACAACAGAAAACCCGTCAGAACCCCTGCTATGATACATGTTGAAACCTTGCAGGGCCTCAAATCTTATACATGGTATACTAGACGATGCTGAACATGGTTAATTGCAATTTGCTAAGCTGCTGACACTTCTTTTGTTCAATAGCAATCCATTTAACACATTTGACACCAATTTGCAGTCTGATTTGTGTCATTTATGTGTTCAATTGCCCTGGCGATTTCAATGGCCAGCACTAATTGCATTGGTTGCTGAATCAACTTATTGATTCTCCAGAAAACCCATCGGACATTTGGGCAGGTAACCACTCTATTTTTGCCGGACACACGCTATTTTTGCCGGTTTTGACCGGCAAACCGGCACTTTTCGCGGACTCTGGTTGAACTGCTTGCAGTTCTGGTCAGGGTTAGTCATTGTTCACGGTTCTTCTTCCAATATAGTACTGGAGCTGGTCGACTATCACCTACTGGGTTATTATCACCGCTTCATTTGAAAACAACCTATCATTTGTTGCAGCAGATCTTGAATGGAAATACACTGTAAATTTAGAATTTGGTTGCACAATTCCTTTGAGCCAAGATAGCTTGTTGTTTGCAAGTTATAACAACATAAAGATTATCATAACTCAAAACAGCAAGCTATCATGGCTCAAACGAATTGTGCAACCGTCTCACTCAATCATTATCTGGACGCCTCTGGCGTCCAGATACTGTTGCACAACGCGCTACTTCCTGTCTTTTCGCGTGTCTTTCAGTTTCCTATTGGCTGAACATTATACATAGTGATGTGAACAGTAAACTCATCAAACTTACTTTATGTTGCACACATGTGATCCCAGTGGATCAGTCTGATGTAGCAAACAGATAGTGAATAGATCTACAGATATCACCCGGTGAATTGGTCCTTAACACCGAGAATAGCTGGAAATCTGTGTTGCAATCATGGAAAATTGACTGGATTCTAAATAGGACAATGTACAAGAATTATAACTGATATACTGTCCCTATTGCACACCGGGGAGGGGGGACCAGTCTGCCAGAACCTGAGATGCTTCAGCGCACACCCGTAGTCAACACTGGGTAGCCACCTAGCAAGCAAAATACACACTAATGCTATTGGTTGAGAGAGCCATATAGATTTGCAGGTGTTCAACAACTAGATCATTAGATTGAAACTAGCATGCATAGTTGCATACAGGTCTAATGTTGAGTTTAACTTATAGATCACAGGCCTCACAATCTGCACAAACCCCCATTCCCAAAGCCTACATTTATAACTATTAGCCTATATATAGGGGACTGGTGGGTGTCACAATGATTGTGTAACTTGTGTTATAGATCCATGAAAAAATGCAATAATTTTATTTAGTCATTGCTGGGATATAGGCCTACAATATCTATATCACACAGGGCCAGCTAACTGATGTAGTGCACTGATCTGAGTTTTTCCCAGCAGGTTGTAGTTTTCCCTAGCAGCTTGCAGTTTATATAATAAAATTGGATGCTTAATTTCTCAAAGCTATTACATATTAGAAAGCTATTGAATGACATATTCCTCTTCTACATGATTACAGAATTCTAGAGTAGTGCAGCTCATCTTCATGAAGCAAACTCTTTTTCGATTTCAACAAAATCTTGGAATTGTCATAAAAAAGAATTTAAAAGGGGGTTAAAGAGCCCTAAAGCTATTGACCAACTTGTGACCTACTTATGCTCAGACAGGATGAACTGTTTTACAACCATGGCCTCATTCACACCTGCTTCTGACCTAAAGAATGGCTATTTGAGGAAGCGAACTACACTGGTCCATTTGTTTGACAATTTATAGAAACAAAATAAAAAGAATTCTCCCATGATATATATATGTTTTAATAAAGTAAGGTGTAGTATACATAATCAAATAAAAGTTTTACTTAATTTGAAGTTTATAAACTTTATACAGTGTACTTTTAGTAAATGCATGACACATTGACACTCATGGTAAATGTAAGCTGCATATGCCTATATATATACACATACACATACACATAGATTGTTGGGTCATTTGAAAGAGGTGTGAAAAGGGGTAAATACATTTACTCTGCCCTTGGTCCATTTTTCTAGGCCAATGTGCAATGAAGTAGGGCAATAGCTTCAGGGCTCTTTAACTTTGTTTAAATTACTTTATTGCTTTCTTTCTCAAACATATCAGGTTTTATTGAAATCGTAAAAGTGTGTCTGCTTCATGAAGATGAGCTGTATCTACCTTAGCTTAAGATGTCCAAAGCAATGATGAGCTGTGGGTGTGTATCTCCTCTGTCAGCTTAACACAACTATGTCAAGTTGTTAAACACATAACTCCATCACCCATGGAAACTTATTCTATGCTGGCCAAATTTAACAAGAATCAATCAAAAAACTTCATGCATCACTATGTAGCAATACATTTATTTCTCTCTCTTAAGGCCCATTGGCCATTATGCCCTGATAACTTCTGACTACTGCTGTTATAATTCAGCCAACCAGACTGCCAGACCAATATTATGTTACGATGTTCAGGTCAATTATCAGCGTCCAGATATGCAAATTGCAATTTGCCTTCTAGTTTGAGCTAACTCGGAATTTCAGAATTTACAGTGTAGTAAAAGGCTTGAATGTCACATGGCCAATTGAAGTACATGGCTTCTCTTGCCAAGGTCAGGAGAAGCTCATGGTGTGCTCTGGTGAATGGAGTGAAGCCTAATAACACTCAAGAGCAAGTGAAACGCAGTTGCTTCTTCAATTGTTTGTCCTGAACCTCCTGATTTTAATTTGATGTTTTGTCTGTGAGAGAACATTTTTGTTCTGGGTCAACAATTCAACATGCTGTTGTAAAGCTCAGAACGAAAAGAGAAATTTTCTTATTCATTGTTAATTATTGAGAATTGTTAGTTGATTTTAAATTAGTTTCTTACAAAGCATGTTGCAACCCTTGAAGAAGTAAATTATTTCACTTTCTGTGTTCTTATGGGCTGTTGCTAATTAGTCGATTTACACCCTGTTGTACTGCAAAAATGGTTATTATAAAATCTCCTGGGCAATAACTGACTTTTCCCATTTCTGGGGCTAAATCAGATTTCCAGTTCTTTCCTGAAATATTCTGTCAGCCTTGTGAAGTTCTCTTATCCGCAATGATGTTATATTTCCTATATTCCTTAGAACTCCTTATTGTTTCCATGTTTGTCCAAAATTCAGTTCTTGTGTGGTTCTTATCAATATCTAAATTTTTTTTCTTTTGCAAAAAATCATCGATGATTGCTCTGCACCTTCTTTCTTTTATTGTGTCTGGATTTCTTCCTTTTCCTACTTAAATTGATTGATTTTTTTTCTCTCAAGAAGGCTCACAACTGTCAGATGTTCAATCTCTTTAAATTGCGCTTTAAAACTGTTTTTTTAATATTGCTTCTAGGAGATTCGATTGGCATGTTTTGTGTATGGTATGAGGTGAAGAGCTTTCGATACATGGTAGTTACAACTGTAAAAGGAACTTTTTTATGACCAATGGAATTAGAATTGATTATTGTTATTTGGTTTAAACATATTTTTTATTCCTTTTGCGTATGAGCACATAAGGCTCAATGATGAACCTTTGAAACCTTTAAAGTTGTGTGATATCATGAAGGGTTGCTAACTGTATTTTCAGTTTGTTTCCCACCGTCTGACTGATATTCCAGTGGCTAATACACATATACTGCGAGGCAGTTGCACTGAAGGACCCTGATGCTAACAATGAGGTCAAAAGCAATACCACGGGGGAGGGAGATTTGCCAGGGGTAATCACCAACAACCTGGAGGTCATGCGTAGGTTATGCCCCGCGGTTAAAAGGTCAGGTGGGGTCAGACAAGGTGAACCGCTGAGGCCTGGGTGACATACACACTGATCTGTCTGTCCAGCTGCAAACACTGTTGATATCCCTGGAATGATGCCTTACTACATTGCTTAGCCCCTAAGCTGGCTGCTCCAGTGCTGACCCAATGGTCTTGCTTTGCTAGGGCCCACTCTAATTATTTTCCTCGGGCTTCCTCTCCTCCGGCTATTGAAATGTGGCCGGGCCATGGAATACAGACCGTAATGAAGAGTGGTTTACTCAGCAGCTACTTTGCTTCATCTCCCTCCCGGTCTCTTTGGTCCTCTTCACTCTGCCCAAATCCATCCCCCTTTGCTCCCTGTTTGCCTTAGAGGATGGTTACTATAGATTGGTGAGCATCACACGTGGTTGCTTCGTAGCCAATATATGAGGCTCACATTTCTCTCTCACTAATAGCCAACTGCCTAGGACAAGCTGTTCTGGAGAGAAAGTGCCCTAAAGTCTGGGTTTTCGTTTGAAATTTTGATTGTCTTTCTTTTTATGGGCATACTATCATCATACAGTGTGCAGACTAGGCTTATTTGTCTTCACCTTAAATGATGTATTCCATATATTATAGAAGATTCTTTCGCCGACCAGGAATTACTATATGGTGATTTAGAATAACACTTTAAGTTTTGTGCTGGGAGATTCATCATCTTAGTAAATTGCATATTTGGTCAACATTGGGTCATGTGGACAGAAGGACCTTATGAGTAATTGGCAGAAAAAGAGTTAGTATTTCACATAAATTGTCTATTATCTGTTTTGATGGCCATTGGAGTGCCTGGGGTCCAGAGGTGCTGCATTGTTGTCTGTCTGTACTATAAATTAGAGTTGACAATCTGGTCGTAATGCATTCAACCCTGGCGAGGGATAACGCATTCCTCCCTTGCTTTTGACAGGGTTATTAGCTTGGTTATGAGCAGATGGTCTTGTTGGCCTCTTGCAGCCTTTATCCCAGCCTGTTGCTGACCCTCTGCCTGCCCTAGGCTCCTGACATGGACATGAGGGATGGCAATTGGTCATCTTTTAACTGGCCAGCATAATAAGATGCTCCCTTGGCCACACCGTCATCTATGGCCTCGTATCCTCCTGGCCTCCTGGCCTCCTTCTCTTTCATCTGGGCTCCCTTTCCTATCTATATTCCATCCCTAGGTGATGTAGAGAGCCAACCTTTCATTGCTCTTTGAGGTCTATGAGGTCCTAGCCATTCTTTTGAGGCCTTATCAATCACTTCCATTTTGCAGGAATTTTGATGTAAGGATGTTGTGATTTTTGTTACCAGCCATTTTGTCTTGAAAATTAAAAGCTATAATAATTCTGCTAATCATTTCAATTTAATTTCAGTCCTGACAAATGGTCTTGGTCTTATTCTTTATCAGACCTTTTGGCGAGCGTAAAACTTTTAAAAAAGTTCTGCTCTCATTGCCAATTTGCTGTGCCGCAGTTTTAATTTATTTTGACAGAACAAAGCGATGGATAACCAAGTAAAGAAAGCAGTAATACATATATGTCAGAAGAGGGAATGCGGAGACATATTGCTTGTTATGATGTGTTTTAGAAGTACACTGTAAGTGTTGTGTCCAACAAAACTCATCATACACCCACCTATGTCAAGTCCATTAGTCTTCTGTTATGAGTTATTGTACATAATCTGCTTTTATGTTATGGGTTCGTTAAATGGCCACAGACTTCTCCAGTGTAAAATTTTCTTACAATTCAAATTGCTGGGGCAAATGATGATAAAAACCATGTGAAGGACCATTACAGCTTATATGAGCCTCACTCAAAGTGTGAACGACTTCATACCATCCAAATTTATGCAAGCATCAAACTTCAAGGATAAGATGATACTTTGCAGCTTTTAGATGTGTCCGTTATTAATATGCTACCTATTGCATATCATATGCCTGGATATTACTTAAGCCATATGCTTGCATCATGAATTTTATGGACACTATGTTTACACAAGCCGAATAAGTAATGGAGAGCTTGCTCTATCTTAATGAAAATTTAGGTCGACTGATCCGGGTTTCTACAAAGAAAATGTACTTAAATTAGTGAAATTTTCTTCCCTTTTTACACTAAAATCAGGCTCAAAAGGAGGTTTAAACCAATCCCCCTTCTGGATCCGCTACTGCAATATTTTCAGCATGTCTGTTTTGAAAACGAAGAGCTATTGTTGTCACTCAATCGTCGTCATAGTTGTTGTCATTGTGTTTTGTTGTCACAGTGTAATTTGGGTAAGTGTTCATTTGTGAGCTTAGTATTTCACTTTAGAGTTATAAAAGTTGGTTTACAAGTATTTGTCTATTGGTGTGGCTCAGGAACATGCAGAGAAATTCAAGATGGCCACCCAGACGGCCACAACAAAATGGCCACCATACTTAAACTGTCCGCTCTGGCCTTCATATTTCACTTTAAGTTATGAAATTTGGTACACATTAATTGCTGATGGCTGCCAGTACAGGTCAAGGCTCTACAACTGTCAATACCACCATGCTCATATTTATAGAGTTTGAATAAACAGATGAGCGTTGAAACTGCTTGCAGTTCTGGTCAGGGTTAGTCATTGTTCACGGTTCTTCTTCCAATATAGTACTGGAGCTGGTCGACTATCACCTACTGGGTTATTGACTTAGTTGGGATTATTATCACTGCTTCACTTGAAAACAACCTATCATTTGTTGCAACAGATTTTGAATGGAAAGAATAAAAGGCTTGAATGTCACATGGCCAATTGAAGTATGGCTTCTCTTGCCAAGGTCAGGAGAAGCTGATGATGTGCACTGGTGAATGGAGTGAAGCCTAATAACGCTCAAGAGCAAGTGAAACGCAGTTGCTTCTTCAATTGTTTGTCCTGAACTTCTATGAAGATTTGAATTTGATGTTTTGTCTGTGAGAGAAACATCTTTGTTCTGGGTGAAGCAATTCAACAATTCAACATGCTGTGTTGTAGAGCTTGGAACAAAGGAGAATGATTTTTCATATTCATTTTTCATGTAATGGAAATGTTTGTTGATTTTCTTTGCATTGCTAAATTAGTTTCTTTAAAGCATATTGCAACCCTTGAAGAAGTAAATTATTTCACTCTTTCTGTATTTTTAGACTTCTGATAATTTGCTAACTAGTTTATATTCTGTTGCACGGTAAATATTTTTTATAAAGTCTCCAGGGCTCAACAAAATTAGCATTATCTGACTTTTCCAATTTCTGGGGTTAAATCAGATTTCCAGTTCTTTCCTCAAATATTCTGTCAACCTTGTGAAGTTCTCTCATCCACAATGGTCTTACATTTCCTATATTCCTTCTCCTTATTGTGTCCCTGGTTTTCCTAAATCCAGTTCTTGTGTGGTTCTTATCAATATCTTTCTTTTTTTCTTGTGCAAAAATCATCGATGATTGCTCTGCACCTTTTTTCTTTTATTGTGTCTGGATTTCTTCCTTTTCCTACTTTAATTGATTGATTTTTTCACACAAGAAGGCTCACAACTGTCAGATTTTCAATCTCTTCAAATTGCTCTTTAAAACTGTTGTTTTAATATTGCTTCATGGACATTTAATCAGCATGTTTTGTGTATGATACGAGGTGAAAAGTTTTCGATACATGGTAGTTACAATTAAAAAAGGAACTTTTGTATGACCAATGGAATTTGAATTGATATTTTTTATTTGGTTTAAACATATGTTTTATTCCTTTTGCTTATGAACATATAAGGCTCAAGGATGAACCTTTGAAACCTTTAAAGTTGTGTGATATCATGAAGGGTTGCTAACTGTACAAAGTGTTTTCAGTCTGTTTTCCACCGTCGGACTGATATTCCAGAGGCTAATACACACATACCATGTGGCAGTTGCACTGAAGGACCTTAACGCTAACAATGAAGGCGAAAGCAATACAACGGGGGAGGGAGATTTGCCAGGGGTAATCACCAACAACCTGGAGGTCATGCGTAGGTTATGCCCCGCGGTTAAAAGGTCAGGTGGGGTCAGACAAGGTGAACCGCTGAGGCCTGGGTGACATACACACTGATCAGACTGTCCAGCTGTAAACACTGTTGATATCCCTGGAATGATGCCTTACTACATTGCTTAGCCCCTAAGCTGGCTGCTCCAGTGCTGACCCAATGGTCTTGCTTTGCTAGGGCCCACTCTAATTATTTTCCTCGGGCTTCCTCTCCTCCGGCTATTGAAATGTGGCCGGGCCATGGAATACAGACCGTAATGAAGAGTGGTTTACTCAGCAGCTACTTTGCTTCATCTCCCTCCCGGTCTCTTTGGTCCTCTTCTCTCTGCTCAAATCCATCCCCCTTTGCTCCCTGTTTGCCTTAGAGGATGGTTACTATAGATTGGTGAGCATCACACGTGGTTGCTTCGTAGCCAATATATGAGGCTCACACTACTCTCTCACTAATAGGCAACTGCCCGGGACAAGCTGTTTGGGAGAGAAAGTGCCCAAAAGTCTGGGTTTTCGTTTGAAATTTTGAGCGTCTTTCTTTCATAATAAGATGTTCTTTTTGTGGGCATAATATCATAGAGTGTGCAGACTACGTCTAGTTTGTCTTCACCTTAAATGATGTATTCCATATATTATAGAAGATTCTTTCAGCGACCAGGAATTACTATATGGTGATTTAGAATAAGGCTCTAACTTTTGTACTGGGAGATTCATCATCTTAGTAAATTGCATATTTGGTCAACATGGGGTCATGTGGACACAATGACCTTATGAGTAATTGGCAGAAGAAGAGGGAATATTTCACATAAATTGTCTATGTATCTGTTTTGATGGCCATTGAAGTGCCTGGGGTCCAGAGGTGCTGCATTGTTGTCTGTCTGGACTATAAATTAGAGTTGACAATCTGGTCGTAATGCATTCAACCCTGGTGAGGAATCACGCATTCCTCCCTTGCTTTTGACAGGGTTATTATCTTGGTTATAATATAAGGGTCATTCCATGCAAAATCAACCAATGGTCCCAGCATGACCACCTCCGATTTCTTTAAAACTTTCTGCATTTCAAAAACATTATTAGGAAAGAGCAAATCCAAAATTACAGGGCGATAGCTCAATTATTTTCAGAGTTATGATAAAAATAAGTTTGAAAAATTGGAAAAAATACTGAAAATCGCCCATTTGTAGAATTGTCATTACACTTCAAATTTGGACCCGAACTGTTTGATTTTTTTATACAATGCCAATGACACCCTAAACTAATAATTAGAAGCAGTAAAGTGGTTTTCCACAAGAATGCCTGTCAAACAGAAATTTTCAAAGTTGACTGATTTATCACACTAAAATCCAATATTCATGAATTTTTTTGCCCACCTTAAACACATCCCAAAATCTTCATATTTCACATGGTAGTTCTTCGCCATATAGTGCATGAGTAAAATAAGTATCATTGTCCAAAAACCTCTGGTTATTAATATATTGTACTCTGAAATTCAGAATTTCACAAAATAACCCATTTTCAAGCCACTAAATGGCCATGTGGCGTAGGTGATATGGAAAAAACAAATACCCAGCATAAAAGAACTTGGGAAGAGCTTTAAAATGATGTATAGAAATGTGTGTGTATTTGAATTCTTCATATTGAATAGAGTAGGTCGGGGCAAGAAGCCCGGGTTAGGTGAGAGGCCCCCCCATGCTTATATCCAAACTTACATTTTTGGTGCGTTTATCTATTGATAGGATTGAAGCTAGAGGCGTTTTAGGTGACGTCACAAATTTTCAGGGCAAACAGCACCAAACTATAGTAGAAATTAAAGAAAGAAAAAAATGTGCATGGTTTTTGTAACTTTGACTAATTCTTTGAAAGGGGTTGTCAGAAATAACTTTGGAAATTTTTTAAAGTATAATGGATATCTGCATTGCTTCACTTTATGACTATCACATCGATATGATTTGGATCATCTTTTTTGCATTTTAGTTCAAAATATAGAGGTCAAATTAAAATATGTGGGTTTGGGGCGAGATGCCCCACATGGCATGGGGCATGAGGCCCCCTTCTCTGGGGGGTCGAAGCTGCTTCAGGAACCATTAATAATGTGTACTTTACATTTAAACTTGATGAAATAGCTAATTAATATAGAAAAAAATTGGGTCCAAAATTGAAACAGGGCAAAAAATATTAAAAAATAAAAGTGTGAACAGAAAAATTCAGAAATTCAGAAAAAGTGAATAGAATGCCTTAAAAAGGATAGAAGAACCCTAAGAAATAACTTTTAGGTTGAATGCGCTCACAAAAAAAATTGCCATAGGATTATAATAGGGGGGCTTCTTGCCCGGTGGGTGGGGTAAGAAGGCAATTTTAATTTTTTTACAAAAATGGCCGTAACTCCTATATTAAAATTGGTAGACATGTGTTTCTCTAGTTATTAGTAGAGTCATGTGATCCCTTCCAGACAGCATAATCATTCAAATAATTGCCCGTAAAAAGTAGGTCAAATCGCACCTCGAAGTTAAGGGGGGCTGCATGCCCCGACCTACTCTATCCATACTCAAGTTGAGTAGTTTTCAATTTGACCAAAATTTCAAAAAATATACGGCTGAGTATTATATCACATATTACATATCTTACTTGTTATATTAATCATTCTCAATGAGTTCTACTTGTTCTGGATGACAATTTTTGGAAATAAATGAAGTAAATTGTCAACAAATCAATGTTCTATTAAGGTTTCATTCAGCCTAAATTATAAAAGATAAATTCATCGTTTAAAAGAGATCATATATTAATGAAAGGCGTGTGACAAGTGTATTCATCTCATGTAAATAAGACTTTATGTATTGGCTACTGCAATTATATATTTAGCAGCAAGAAATACCTTATAATACTTTACTACAGGGAAAGTATGTCACATTTATTCACTCATATTTTAATCATATTTCGAATGGATTACACTTCATCCCAGAATTTTTCAGGTGGCTTAAAAATAGTTCGCTCGAAGTGCTACCATGCACAGTTGCACACCAAAACATCTTCATAGGAAAACCAAAACCTGTCATTTTGTTGTTAAGATGGTGATTTGTGTCTTGGTAATTTTATAGACATCTCATGGCATTGTGTGGATGTTTCTGACGTCAAAAGGTCCAGACATCAATGTTGGTTGGCTGTTGGCAGTATAGAAACTGTTGAAATCAGTGACTGATCATGAGCTGCCGACCAAAAATAAAATTTTAGCAAATTAAAAACAGTTTCATATGTAATATGTTTGATAGCTTTTCCACTGCAGCCCTCATTATCCTATATAAAGTTGAAAGTGCTTCAAATTGGGCACCTATTATAATTCAATTTTTATCATTGTGCGATGATTGAAGTACTGAGAAAAAGTTGCGAAAAATGTTTGCTTCATCCCAGTGGATAACTAGTTAAAAAGTTCAGATAGTGTTATTTTACACAGCAAATTCTTACTATTAAATTTAGTACATGACAGGAAATGATATTTGTCTTTAAAATTGCATGACTACTGCAATCTATTTACACTAGTTTTCTCCATTTGCAAATAAATAAAAAATTATCAAAGTTTAAAAAACCCTAAACTTGGGTGCTCATCTTCAGAATGAAGGACTCAAATACACAAGTATTTCTATATATCATTTTAAAGGTCATTCCAAGTTCTTTTATGCCATGTAGTTGTCTTTTCTGTATCACCTACGCCACATGGCCGTTTTTTTGCTTGAAAATGTGTTGTTTTGTGAAATTCATAAATTAAGCAGACCGTATTTCAATAACTACTGGTTTTGGAACATTAATACTTATTGTACATATGCTCTATGTAGCAAAGCAATACCATAAGAAGTATGACAGTTTTGGGATGTATTTAAGGCCAACAAAAAAAATCATGAAAATTGTATTTTAGTGTGATAAATCAGTCAATTTTGAAAATTTCTGTAGGACAAGCAATTTTGTGGAAAGCCATTTCTCCACTTCTGTTTATAACTGTTGGGTATCTTATGTATTGCAAAAAAAAAGTCAAAAGGTTTAGGGCAATATTGAAAGTTTGATAGCAATTTTAAAAATTGACAATTTTTGACATTTTTTTCATATTTTCAAAATTCAATTGATCATAACTCCTAAAATATTTGAGCTATCACCCTGCAATTTTGGATTTGCTCTTTCCTGATAATGTTCTTGAAACGTAGAAAGTTTGAACAGAATCAAAGACGGTCATGCTGGGGATTTTCGGAAATTTGGTTGATTTGGTGTGGAATGACCCATAAGCAGATGGTCTTGTTGGCCTCTTGCAGCCTTTTCCACCCTGTTGCTGACCCTCTGCCTGCCCCAGGCTCCTGACATGGACATGAGGGATGGCAAATGGTCATCTTTTAACTGGTCAGCATAGCAAGATGCTCCTTGGGCCACACCGTCATCTGTGGCCTCATATCCCCCTGGCCTCCTTCTCTTTCATCTGAGCTCCCTTTCCTATCTATATTCCATCCCTAGGTGATGTAGAGAGGCAACCTTTCATTGCTCTTTGAGGTCTTTGAGGCCCTAGCCATTCTTTTATGGCCTTATCAATCACTTCCATTTTGCAGGAATTTTGATGTTAGGATGTTGTGATTTTTGTTACCAGCCATTTTGTCTTGAAAATTAAAAGGCATAATAATTCTGCTAATCATTTCAATTTAATTTCAGTCCTGACAAATGTCATGTTCTTATTCTTTATCAGACCTTTTGGGGCGCATAAAACATTTAAAGAATTTGTTGAAATTCTGCTCTCATTGTCAATTTACTATGCCGCAGTTGTGATATATTTTGACAGATCAAAACGATGGATAAAAAGCAGTAATGCATATATTAGGGTGTTTCAGGTGCCCCCAATATTTTCCGATCCTGCTTGACCTTGGTCTGGTATTGCAGTTTATATAGTAGAAGGCACATGTAAAATTTTGGCCCATTCTATAAATACTTACCTTTACCAGAATTCACCAAAATTTTACATGTGACTTCTACTATATAAACTGCAATACCAGACCAAGGTCAAGCAGGATCGGAAAATATTGGGGGCAGCTGAAACACCCTAGCATATATGGCTGATGGGGGAATGAGGAGACATATTGCTTGTTATGATGTACTTTAGAAGTACACTGTAAGTGTTGTGGCCAACAAATGTTGTCACACGCCCACCAATGTCAAGTCCATTAGTCTTCTGTTATGAGTTGTTGTATAAAGATAAATGTCCATGCCAGACTGACCAATGCTCCATCATCATCTGTGAGCCATTTTTACTGCACTGATTGGATGTGTTGATGTGTTATGGACAGATTCTCTGTCAGCAGCTTAAGTTTGACTGTAACATGATGCATTGCCAGCTAATTTTGTGTGCTATGCAAGTATATCTGGCACTGATATGGGGCGAACTATGATGCAAATGGATATCACAAACAGAATAGTCATCAGTCATCAGAGCTACTTGGAGACAGTCTTTTTAGGGCTATGGAAGTATGAGTATTTTGGGTTGATCACAATGACCATTCAAGTAATGGGCAAAAGGCAAAGGAATATATCACTTATAGATTGGGATGCATCTGTTTTGGCATTTTTTGGTATTTCTCCCATAGCCGTTGAGGTGAATGGTGTTAAAGTGTGTCTGCATCACATTAAGCTTGGACAGCCTTTTGTTTGCTCGGCCAATGAAATGGAGAAAATGATGTGTTGCGGCTGCTTGCAGGCCTGACAGCTCAACACACAGCAGTCTGGTTGGCTGGGTTAATACTTGAAGACTGGGTTTTTTGGGCTCACAGGCGTTTCATGAGAATGCCATCCATAAGACAGGTCCTATGCAATGAAAATTGTGTGTGTTACATGGCTTTACAAGTCCGACTTGTTGCAGTATAGTCCCTTATTGTCCTATTATTTGAATCACATTTTTTAATAATTAATTTTTCCATGACCCTTACTATCAATGCCCTGTTCTAACTTAAGCTCGGATGGAATCATTTTATCTACATAATTGCACATTTGGTCAACTTCGGGTCATTTGGTTACAATGACTTTAATATGAGTAACAGTCAGAAGAAAGGGGAATATATCACTTCCATTGGGATGCATCTGTTTTAATGGCCAGTGGGCTTCGGGTCTGGAGGAGCGGCATTGTTGTGTCTGGACTATAACTTAAAGTTGACAATCTGGTCATAATGCATTCAACTCTGACATGGACAGAAGGGATGGCAAATGGTCATCTTTTAACTGGCCAGCATAACATGTTGCTGCTTTCGCCACACCGACATCTGTGGCCCCATATCCCCATGGCCTTACAATCTTTCATCTCAGCTCCTTTTCCTATCTAGTTGATGTTACTAGGTGATGTCCAGAGGGGACCTATCTCTAATGAAGCCTTCTATAAGCTGTCATTGTCAGATCAATCACTTCCATTTTACAGAAATTTTCGTAGGGGGACAACATGACTTTTTTAGGCATGACCAGACATTGTCCTGCTATTTCTAATTCATAATTCTACTGATCGAATTAACAACAGTTGTTCGTAAAGTAAGTGTTCATGATATTGTGACTGATTCCTATTATACCTTTAAATGGTTAAATCAAAAATTTATAATCAGAATGTTGAAATCTCCTTCTCATTGAATTCATTTGGTATATTTTACTATTAATTACTAGTAGTTAATTACTGTGATCCGGAAGTGCATCGGAAGTACACTGTATGTTCTATGTCCCGTTTACATTCATCATGGGCGAGTCTATTAGTCTTCAGTAATGGTGTGTTGTATCAAGATAAATGTCCTTTTTAGACTGACCACTGCTCCATCATCATTTGAGAGCCATATTTACTGGGAGTAGTGACATTAGCAGACTGGTAATACTTGATGCCTTGCAAACAGATTATCTTTCACACAATTAAGGATATTTAAGGTGTATGACATAAAATGTTGCATAATCCCATGTTATTTCTTTCACCAAAAAATTTATTATCTAGTTAGTTTTTATAGGCCGTATGCTGATTGGTTTGATGTTTCAAAGTATAAGACAATACTAGAATTAGAAGCATTCAGGAAGGCATTCTTGCAAGAAAGTAAAAAGTGTTTAATAATTCAAGCAAGGCGTATTCTAAGACAAATTAAGATAGGACAACTGACATGCCAACAAAAATATTCAAATATTGTGGTTTACATAAAAGATACAGAGCTACAGACAGTGCAGTTATTTTCTAGGGTTCTCAGACAACGTCAGACATATGATTTTTTCACAGAATGTGTGTCCCTTTCTTTCTTATTAAGAAACAAATCTGGTGTGATGCTACTGACGCAATATTGGGGACATTGACACAAAAACCTCTTGCTCTTATACAGAGTATTATTTCAACTATTGGTAACTAGATTTTAGAAGAATGATAGCCAAGTCTCCATGTATGGAAGAGTTGAATTGAATCAGGATCTATACTAGTTTTTGTGATGCGATCTTTCAAAGAAAATGTTGGTGGAGACAGGCCATTTTGAGGGGGTTGGCCACTTCAATGCTATTTTTGGATGGGATAAAAGTAACCTGCCAAATATTTTTTGTGTTAAAAGTATTGCTAGTATCATAGTCTATGACAAATGACAACAAGAGGTCCTGCATGTGCCTTCCTCTCATCATGAATTATTTCTAAACACTGGAGACAAGAATTTCGGACTTACCAAATTTTGACCCTGTAACAAAGTAAGACGCACATGTCATTTTCGGCTAGTTCTAGCTGGAACAAATGGAAGAAAAAATGGTTTTCAACGTGTTTCGTCAAAGTTTAGCAACAGTGCCGGAACCTAATTTATGGCTGCCAAAGAGATAAATGGCTTGCAGGTTAATTGAGAATTATTGTTCAACTGCTCTCCTCCGACATAGCTGTTATACATGTGCTGTATTCTTTGAGTAGGCCTAGTAGTAAATTTGCCTACTGTAGTACTGCTGCAATGCATATGGATGAAGAAGTGCTGCCCTTCATCTCCACAACTATTTCCTTTTTCTTGGTCTGTTCGCTTCCTCTTCATTGATCTCTAACTTTGAAGGTGTCACTTTCATCCCTGCCAGTTGTCGTAGCACAGCCATCGCAAATTGTGTTGCCCTCAGATATGTTTGGTCCGGATCTATATTACACGGAGGCGCTGTTTCCTTGACACTTACTCAAATGTTATTATTCGCCCAAGGTGCAGAAATACAGGATTTAGAAACCAATGCCGTGACCTTGCCTGGTGATGGTGGTATTCATATGCGTGGCCTCACCTTTTTACCTTACCACTGTGAAATAGCCCACACTGGTGCTGATGGGGCGTAAAACACAAACTCACTCACTCACTCACCTTACCACTGTGTGGTCAATAAGGCACACTTTACTCTTGGTCTTCTCTTTGGCCAAAAGATCTTTCAAAGACCTTCATAAGTTCATATATGCATATAATTTCATCTTTTCCTCCCTTCATTGATCACTTGAATGTAGAAATTACATCACTGACCTTCTGCACATAATCTGCTTTTATTTTATGAGTTCATTTAATTGCCACAGACTTTTCCAGTGTAAGATTTTCTTAAAATTCATATTGCTGGGGCAGATGATGATAAAAACCATGTGAAGGACCATTACAGCTTATATGAGCCTCACTCAAAGTGTGAACAACTTCATACCATCCAAATTTATGCAGGCGTCAAACTTCAAGGATAAGATGATACTTTGCAGCATTTAGATGTGTCCGTTATTAATATGCTACCTATTGCGTATCATATGCCTGGATATAACTAAAGCCATATGCTTGCATCATGAATTTTATGGACACTATGTTTACACGAGTCGAATAAGTAATGGAGAACCAGCTTTATCTTAATGAAAATTTACGGTCCTCATCCGAGTTTCCACAAAGAAAATTTACCTAAGGTACTGGGATTTCTTCCCTTTTTACCCTAAAATCAGGCTCAAGAGGAGGTTTAAACCCGTCCCCCATCTGGATCCGCTACTGCTTTTTTGCAAAAATTGAAAAAATCTGGCTATGCAATATTTTTAGCTTGTCTCTTCTTCTTTGAAAACGATGAGCTATTATTGTCACTCAATCGTCGTCATAGTTGCCGTCGTCATCGTTGTTGTTCTGGTTAAGGTTTTTGTAAGTGTTCAATTGTGAGCTTAGTATTTCACTGAGGAGTTATGAAATTTGGTACACAAGTATTGGTCTATTGGTGTGGATCAGGAACATGTAGAGAAATCCAAGATGGCCACCAAGACGGCCACAACAAAATGGTCAACATAATTGAACTGTTAACTGTTACGTTAATATTTCACTTTAAGTTATGAAATTTAGTACACATTTGCTGATGGCTGCCAGTACTGGTCAAGGCTCTACAACTGTCAATAACACCGTGCTCAGATTTATAGAGTTCGAATAAACAGTCATTGTTCACGGTTCTTCTTCCAATATAGTACTGGAGCTGGTCGACTATCACCTACTGGGTTATTATCACCGCTTCATTTGAAAACAACCTATCATTTGTTGCAGCAGATCTTGAATGGAAAGAGTAAAAGGCTTGAATGTCACATGGCCAATTGAAGTACATGGCTTCTCTTGCCAAGGTCAGGAGAAGCTGATGATGTGCACTGGTGAATGGAGTGAAGCCTAATAACACTCAAGAGCAAGTGAAACGCAGTTGCTTCTTCAATTGTTTGTCCTGAACTTCTATGAAGATTTGAATTTGATGTTTTGTCTGTGAGAGAAACATCTTTGTTCTGGGTGAAGCAATTCTTAAATTCAACATGCTGTGTTGTAGAGCTTGGAACAAAGGAGAATGATTTTTCTTATTCATTGTTAATGTATTGAAAATGTTTGTTGATTTTCTTTGCATTGCTAAATTAGTTTCTTTAAAGCATATTGCAACCCTTGAAGAAGTAAATTATTACACTCTTTCTGTATTTTTAGACTTCTGATAATTTGCTAACTACTTTATATTCTGTTGCACGGTAAAATATTTTTTATAAAGTCTCCAGGGCTCAACAAAATTAGCAATATCTGACTTTTCCAATTTCTGGGGTTAAATCAGATTTCCAGTTCTTTCCTGAAATATTCTGTCAGCCTTGTGAAGTTCTCTTATCCACAATGGTCTTACATTTCCTATATTCCTTCTCCTTATTGTGTCCCTGTTTTTCCAAAATCCAGTTCTTGTGTGGTTCTTATCAATATCTTTCTTTTTTTTTCTTGTGCAAAATTCATTGATGATTGCTCTGCACCTTTTTTCTTTTATTGTGTCTGGATTTCTTCCTTTTCCTACTTTAATTGATTTTTTTTCTCACAAGAAGGCTCACAACTGTCAGATTTTCAATCTCTTCAAATTGCTCTTTAAAACTGTTGTTTTAATATTGCTTCATGGACATTTAATGAGCATGTTTTGTGTATGGTACGAGGTGAAAAGTTTTCGATACATGGTAGTTACAATTAAAAAAGGAACTTTTGTGTGACCAATGGAATTTGAATTGATATTTTTTATTTGGTTTAAACATATGTTTTATTCCTTTTGCTTATGAGCACATAAGGCTCAATGATGAACCTTTGAAACCTTTAAAGTTGTGTGATATCATGAAGGGTTGCTAACTGTACAAAGTATTTTCAGTTTGTTTCCCACCGTCTGACTGATATTCCAGAGGCTAATACACATATACCATGAGGCAGTTGCACTGAAGGACCGTAACACTAACAATGAAGGTGAAAGCAATACAACGGGGGAGGGAGATTTGCCAGGGGTAATCACCAACAACCTGGAGGTCATGTGTAGGTTATGCCCCACGGTTAAAAGGTCAGGTGGGGTCAGACAAGGCAAACTGCTGAGGCCTGGGTGACATACACACTGATCAGACATTGCTTAGCCTCTAAGCTGGCTGCTCCAGTGCTGACCCAATGGTTTTGCTTTGCTAGGGCCCACTCTAATTATTTTCCTCGGGCTTCCTCTCCTCCGGCTATTGAAATGTGGCCGGGCCATGGAGTACAGAGTATTACAGACTGTAATGAAGAGTGGTTTACTCAGCAGCTACTTTGCTTCATCTCCCTCCCGGTCTCTTTGGTCCTCTTCACTCTGCTCAAATCCATCCCCCTTTGCTCCCTGTTTGCCTTAGAGGATGGTAACTATAGATTGGTGAGCATCACACGTGGTTGCTTCGTAGCCAATATATGAGGCTCTCACTTCTCTCTCACTAATAGCCAACTGCCCAGGACAAGCTGTTCTGGAGAGAAAGTGCCATAAAGTCTCGGTTTTCGTTTGAAATTTTGATCGTCTGTCTTTTAGAATAAGATGTTCTTTTTGTGTGCATACTAACTTACAGTCTGCAGACTAGGCCTATTTTGTCTTCACCTTAAATGATGTATTCCATATATTATAGAAGATTCTTTTGCCGACCAGGAATTACTATATGGTGATTTAGAATAAGTCTCTAACTTTTGTACTTGGAGATTCATCATCTTAGTAAATTGCATATTTGGTCAACATGGGGTCATGTGGACACAATGACCTTATGAGTAATTGGCAGAAAAATAGGGAATATTTCACATAAATTGTCTATGTATCTGTTTTGATGGCCATTGAAGTGCCTGGGGTCCAGAGGTGCTGCATTGTTGTCTGTCTGGGCTATAAATTAGAGGTGACAATCTGGTCATAATGCATTCAACCCTGGTGAGGGATAACGCATTCCTCCCTTGCTTTTGACAAGGTTATTAGCTTGGTTATGAGCAGATGGTCTTGTTGGCCTCTTGCAGCCTTCTCCAGCCTGTTGCTGACCTTCTGCCTGCCCCAGGCTCCTGACATAGTCATGAGGGATGGCAAATGGTCATCTTTAAACTGGCCAGCATAACAACATGCTCCTCTGGTCATACTGTCATCTATGGCCTCATATCCTCCTGGCCTCCTTCTCTTTCATCTGAGCTCCCTTTCCTATCAAGATTTTGTCCCTAGGTGACATTATAGGCAGCGTTTCGCTGCTGTTTGAGACCCTAGCCATTCTTTCAGGTGTTATCAATCACTTCAATTTTCCAGGAATTTTCATGTAAGGATTTTGTGATTCTTGTTACCAGTCAATTTGTCTTGAACAGTAAAAAACATAATAATTCTGCTAATCTTTTCAATTTAATTTCAGTCCTGACAAATGTCATGATCTTATTAATTATCAGACCTTTTGATGAGCGTAAAACGTTTAAGGAATTTGTTGAAATTCTGCTCTCATTATCAATGCCTCATTCGTAATTTATTTTTACAGAGCAATATGAATGGATAACCCAGTAAAGGAAGCAGTTATATTTAGATGGCAGAAAAGGGAATGGGAAGACATAGTGCTTGTTATGATGTGCTTTGGAAGTACACTTTAAGTGTTGTGTCCAACAAGATTTGTCATACACCCACCAATGTCAAGTCCATTAGTCTTCTGTTATGAGTTATTGTATGAAGATAAATGTCCATGCCAGAATGACCAATGCCCCATCATCATCTGTGAGCCATTTTTCTGCTCTGATTGGATATGTTGAGGCATTACGGACAGTGTTGGAGGTCACAAGTCTGGCCTCTTCTTCAAGGCTGGCCTCGGGACCTTATTATGATGGCCTCGGCCTTAGCTCAGTCACGTTCTTGGCCTTCCCTCGGTCTCGGATGTCCCGGCCTCGACTTCTTCATTGAATTTACAAATGCATTCTCTATGAGCAGGTGAAGTTTAGTTAGTAGTAACATGGTGGGTTGCCGGCTAATTATGTGTGCTATGCCAGTATTTATATGGGTCAAGGTATGATGGAAATAGATTTTACAAACAGAATAATCATCAGTGATTTGTCATAGCCAGTTGGAAGTTGCAATTTTGGAATGAAATGTAACACATTATAATATGTCCCTCAATATAAGAAAAAGGGATGCACATTTCCTTTGCTTCGTTCGAGGTGAGTTTTTCCATGACTATAAAATGGCTATATAATTTGAGAGAAGTCAAATTTTAAGGTGCAAGAGGTGTTAAAGTAGCATATATATGTGGCAATGGTGTGTCTGTGTCCTATTAGGCTAGGCAGGCCTTTGTTTACTTAGTGAAATGGAGAAAATGATGTGTAGTCCAGACAGCTCAACACGCAGCGACCTGACCAGCTTGGCTGATATAGCGAATACTTGGGAGACAGGCTATTTGGTGCTTCAGAAGCATGAGTATGACACCAGTATGATAGGCCCCCGTACATAAATGAGTTTGATTTGACACAAAGCTGTCAATTGCCAGAAACCTTATTGGCCCTTTGCAGCCCTTTGAAGCCTTGCCTCCCGTGACACACTGGGGAGCACATCACTTTCATCTTCCTCCCTGTCCATGCTCTTTGCTCAAACACTACTACGTTACACTAGGTTACTTTCAGAATGAAGAAAGTCCAGACCTTCCTGCTCTAGTAGTGGCACAAGTTAGCATCAAGAAGACATGAAGATCAGCTTTACCTATAATATCCTATATCCTACCAATATGATGTTAGTTATAAATAAACTTTATAGCATACACATAAAAAATGAAAGTTAGGAGCTATCCTAAGTTTGTCAGATGGAAAAAGTTAGGAGCGCTACGTGACTTTACAAGTCCAATTTGTTGCACAAAAGACCCTAATTGCCCTGACAATTGAATCACACTTGTTAGTGATTATTATTATTATTCCCCATGACCCTAATGCCCTGGCCCATACTGTGTGGTAATTGTAAATACGGTTCTAACTCCAGCTAGGATGGATTCATTTTTAGCTAGCCATAGGCGTAGCTATTGGAATGGGTGATGAGTGTAAGGGATTCTGAAAACCATAAACCATGTAAACAGTAAACACTGTAAACAATAAACATGTGAACCAAGAACAGGCTAGGTGGCAGCACTGTCCACTGTATGTATTCAGAATGGCCCTCTGGTGGATAAGGCTAGCAGTATCTTGAGTTCATTCCCTTACAGTTCTAACAGCAATATAGCCCAAATACCTTTCAGGAGTGTAATTTTTCCCCCATGCTATGCTATGGGGGATTGTACTTTTAGTCTCCATGTCATGGCATCCATCAAATATCTCAAACACCACAACATGCACAATGCTCATCCTTTCCCAACATTCAGAGACCCCCCTAAACTTGTCAAATCTGACCATAAATCAATAAATATCAATAACCATTTCCACATCCCAAATATTTTTTGTTGTGCTTTTGGCCTGCAGCCATGTTATTTTTAAAAGCAAACTCCACCCCCAGGTGTCTCCACATCCTTACTATGCACCATTGTGCCCCTGGTGGAAATATCTGGCATAACTAAAATCAATCTGGGATCCACGGCATTTCATGACCTTAGGTAGCTAGTACCGCTTTCTGTGATTTGATTGGTCGAGAGAACAATGCAATCAACATCCGCTCATTCACAATTGCTCTGTGACGTCATTTACTACGTGCTTGTCCGCTTGTATGTGGACAGAAACGAGTCTGAACTAAAATTGGAATCCTGGTGGGTATAGGTAGATGTGTACTGTGTAGGGCATGGGGGATTTAGAGGCAGTATACCTGCTCTTGTTAGATACAATACAATACATTGGATTTCCTGTGTCAATAGGGTCAAGGTGTGAACTTGAAATGCAATTAACCAGCTATGGATAGATAGATAGATCCTTACAGAAAATCAGATGTGCAAATAGGAAATAGCGAGATATTCTGTCCACAAGCACCTCTTTATTCCTTTAATTGTACTTCACTTGCATTAAAATCATGGAGTTCATATCATTTCAACTTATAATCTCTGCCTGTTCTTCCTATCTGTCATGCATATTCCTTCCTATTCAGACGGAAGCTCCCTCTTTCAAGTCCATCCGCCTATCTATCTTACTAGCTATTTATCTATCTGTCTTATTTCATTGTACTCTATTCTTTCCCCTCCAATTTACAACAATTTACAAGAAGCTTCCTAGTTGCCTTTTATTTCGAGGATTTCATATTATTTACATTCTTCAAATTGTTATTTACATGTCTTCAGTATGGATATGCTATAGATAAGGTCAAAATTGCTATCAACCCATTCCATGTTAATCACTGCCCCTTTAATATAAAACCAAATGGCTAGCTTTGAATCCGCGGATTCTTGTATCTTAGTAAATTGCAAATTGGGTCAACGTCCGGTCATGTGGACACGAGGACTTTAATATGATTGATTGGCAGAAGATGAGGGAACATGTCACTTACATTAGGATGTAGGTCTATCTGTTTTGATAGCCATTGAGGACCAAACTGTGTATAGGTGCTTCATTGTTGTGTATCTGGACTATAACTTAAAAGGTCATAATGCATTCAACCCTGGCGAGGGATAACACATTCCTCCCTTGCTTTTGACAGGGTAATTAGCTTGGTTATGAGCAGATGGTCTTGTTGGCCTATTGCAGCCTTTTTCAAGCCTGCTGCTGACCCTCTGCCTGCCCCAGGCTCCTGACATGGATGGCAAATGGTCATCTTTTAACTGGCCAGCATAACAAGATGCTCCTGTGGCCATAACGTCATCTGTGGCCTCATATCCCCCTGGCCTCCTTCTCTTTCATCTGAGCTCCCTTTCCTATCTATATTCCATCCCTAGGTGATGTAGAGAGACAACCTTTCATTGCTCTTTGAGGTCTTTGAGGCCCTAGCCATTCTTTTATGGCCTTATCAATCACTTCCATTTTTGCAGGAATTTTGATGTTAGGATGTTTTGATATTTGTTACCAGCCATTTTGTCTTGAAAACTAAAAGCCATAATAATTCTGCCAATCATTTCAGTTTAATTTCAGTCCTAACAAATGTCATGGTCTTATTCTTTATCAGACCTTTTGGGGAGTGTAAAACGTTCAAAGAATTTGTTGAAATTCTGCTCTCATTGTCAATTTGCTATGCCGCAGTTGTAATTTATTTAGACAGAACAAAACCATGGATAACCAAGAAAAGGAAGCAGTAATGCATATATGGCTGAAGGGGGAATGAGGAGACATATTGCTTGTTATGATGTGCTTTAGAAGTACACTATAAGTGTTGTGTCCAACAAATGTTGTCATACACCCACCAATGTCAAGTCCATTAGTCTTCTGTTATGAGTTGTTGTATGAAGATAAATGTCCATGCCAGACTGACCAATGCTCCATCATCATCTGTGAGCCATTTTTTCTGTTCTGATTGGATATGTTGATGTATTATGGACAGATTCTCAGTCAGCAGGTCAAGTTTGACCGTAACATGGTGCATTGCCAGATAACGCATTCCTCCCTTGCTTTTGACAGGGTTATTAGCTTGGTTATGAGCAGATGGTAGTGTTGACCTCTTGCAGCGTTCTTCCAGCCTGTTGCTGACCCTCTGCTTTGCCTGGGCTCCTGATATCGAGGGATGGCAAATGGTCATCTTTCAACTGGCCAGCATAACAAGATGCTCCTTGGGCCAACCGTCATCTGTGACCTCATATCCTCCTGGCCTCCTTCTCTTTCATCTGAGCTCCCTTTCCTATCTATATTCCATCCCTAGGTGATGTAGAGAGGCAACCTTTCATTGCTGCCATTCTTTTATGGCCTTATCAATCACTTCCATTTTGCAGGAATTTTGATGTAAGGATGCTGTGATTTTTGTTACCAGTCATATTGTCTTGAAAAGTTAAAAAACTTAATAATTCTGCTAATCTTTTCAATTTAATTGCAGTCCTGACAAATGTCATGTTCTTATTCATTATCAGACCTTTTGGTGAGCGTAAAACGTTTATGGAATTTGTTGTAATTCTGCTGTCATTATCAATTCCTCAATCGTAATTTATTTTGACAGAATAATATGAATGGATAACCCGGTAAAGGAAGCAGTTATATATAGATGGCAGAAAACGGAATGGGCAGACATATTGCTTGTTATGATGTGCTTTGGAAGCAGTGGCGTAGCTAGTGGGGGGGGGGCAGGGTGGGCAAGTTGCCCCCCCCAGACAACTTTTTGGGGAAAAATGGGGAAATGGGGAAAAAATAGGGAAATTAGGGAAAAGGGGGAAAAGGGGGAAAATGAGGAAAATGCAGAGAAAATGGGGGAAGGAAAAGGGAAACAAGGAGGAAAAGGAATTGGATCTACTTTAATTTGACGAATGAATTCTGTGTATTTACTGATTATTCCCTACTTCATCGAATGTTTTCCCTGTCATTACTCAAGCCTAGCATTGTTTTATCGGAATCCAAAAACCTGGACCTTTTGGGATTCAGCTCAAAACAGAGAGCATTTTTTCCATCTTTACAAAAGTAAAACCGAATTCCCTGTGTTTTCTGTGAGTTTCAGGTCAAATTTCAAATTCTGTGATATTTCCCTGCAGGTACCTTTTACCATTTTCAATATTTTCCATTTCTGGTGGATACCCCACGGACAGAAAGAAAGAAGATCAAAGGACAGGGGAAAGGAAATCTGAAGATCTGAAGATATTTCTTGAAAATCCTCTTTAAATTCAAGTTGGCAATATTTTAACTTTGCAGTATATACATACAACAAGAAATTTGATGGACCCCAACCAACAGAGGAGAGTTAATTACAGAAAATATTTAAATTGTTATCTATTTTGCTTTTGCTTTAGCAATAATTCATCAGTTGTTATCCATGAAATAATTGAACTCTGCATGGTTCTTAGTAATTTTTGGCATATTTTTGGTAAAAATGACTTTGTTTGAATACCAAAATTACTAAGGCCAAAATTGTTCTGTGGTATAGGCTGTAGTTGTTATACTAAGCATTTTTGCCATAAAGTTATTGAACCACACTTCATACAACAAAGTCAGTGATATGTTAAATTGGTGAAGTCAAACCACAGATTTAGGCCATTTGCGCCGACCATGTGTTATTTGGGAATCTAGTAAAGCTCAGAAAAATGGTTTGTCGTACACCTATGTCGATGATTACTTTTTGGGGAAATTGGGGGTCATTTGCCCCCCCAGAGAAAAACCCTAGCTACGCCACTGTTTGGAAGTATACTGAAAGTGTTCTGTCCAACAAAAGTTGTGTCCAACAAGATTTGTCATACACCCACCAATGCATTGGTCTTCTCTTATGAGTTATTGTATGAAGATAAATGTCCATGCCAGACTGACAAATGCTACATCATCATCATCTGTGAGCCATTTTTTCTGCTCTGATTGGATATGTAGAGGCATTACAGATAGTGTTGGAGGTCACAAGTCCGGCCTCATCCTCAAGGCTGTCCTCGGGGCCATGTTATGATGGCCGAGCCTTAGCTCAGTCTCGGATGTAAATTCTTGGCCTTCCCTTGGTCTCGGATGTCCCCGCCTCGACTACTTCACTGAATTTACAGATGGTTTCTCTGTCTGCAGGTTAAGTTTAGCCGTAACATGGTGAGTTGCTAGCTTATCATGTGTGCTATACAAGTATTTATATCGGTCAAGGTATGATGGAAATAGATTTCACAAACAGAATAGCCATAGTGATATGTCATAGCCAGTTGGAAATTGCAATTTTTTAGTAACACATTACAACATGGGCCTCAATATAAGAAAAGGGTATGTGCTTCCTTTGCTTGGTTCGACAGTTTTTCCATGGCTGTAAAATGGCTATATAATTTGAGAGAAGTCAAATTTTAAGGTGCAAGAGGTGTTAAAGTAGCATATATATGTGGCAATGGTGTGTCTGTGTCCTATTAGGCTAGGCAGGCCTTTGTTTACTTAGTGAAATAGAGAAAATGATGTGTAGAGGCTGCTTGTTGTCTAGACAGCTCAACACGCAGCGACCTGACTGGCTTGGCTGATATAGCGGATACTTGGGAGACAGGCTATTTGGTGCTTCAGAAGCATGAGTATGACACCAGTATGATAGGCACAATACATAAATGGCCTTATAAGGAGTTCAATGGGTTTGATTTGACACAAAGCTGTCAATTGCCAGCAACCTTATTGGCCCTTTGCAGCCTTGTCTCCCATGACACACTGGGGAGCACATCACTTTCATCTTCCTCCCTGTCTCTGTAGTCCTCTTCACTCTACTCTAGTCCATGCTCTTTGCTCTAACACTAGGTTACTTTCAGAATGAAGAAAGTCCGGACCTTCCTGCTCTAATAGTGGCACAAGTTAGCATCAAGAAGACATGAAGATCAGCTTTACCTATAATATCCTGTATCCTACCAATATGATGTTTGTTATAAATAAACTGTATAGCATACACATCAAAATGAAAGTTGTGAGTGTTACATGACCTTACAAGTCCAATTTGTTGCACAAAAGACCGTAATTGCCCTGACTATTGAATCACACTTGTTATTATTCCCCATGACCCTAATGCCCTGGCCCATACTGTGTGGTAATTGTAAATACGGTTCTAACTCCAGCTAGGATGGATTCATTTTATCTTAGTAAATTGCAAATTGGGTCAACGTCCGGTCATGTGGACACAATGACTTTAATATGAGTAATTGGCAGAAGAAGAGGGAATATGTCACTTACATTAGGATGTAGGTCTATCTGTTTTGATAGCCATTGAGGACCATACGGTATATAGGTGCTACATTGTTGTGTATCTGGACTATAACTTAATAGTTGACAATCTGGTCATAATGCATTCAATCCTGGTGAGGGATAACGCATTCCTCCCATGCTTTTGACAGGGTTATTAGCTTGGTTAATAGCAGGTGGTCTTGTTGGCCTCTTGCAGCCTTTTACCAGCCTGTTGCTGACCCTCTGCCTGCCCCAGGCTCCTGACATGGACATGGGGGATAGCAAGTGGTCATCTTTTAACTGGCCAGCACAACAAGATGCTCCTGTGGCCATACCGTCATCTGTGGCCTCATATCCTCCTGGCCTCCTTCTCTTTCATCTGAGCTCCCTTTCCTATCTATATTCCATCCCTAGGTGATGTAGAGAGGCAACCTTTCATTGCTCTTTGAGGTCTTTGAGGTCTTTGAGGCCCTAGCCATTCTTTTATGGCCTTATCAATCACTACCATTTTGCAGGAATTTTCATGTAGGGATGTTGTAATTTTTGTTACCAGCCATTTTGTCTTGAAAATTAAAAGCCATAATAATTCTGCTAATCATTTCAATTTAATTTCAGTCTCGACAAATGTCATGTTCTTATTCTTTATCAGACCTTTTGGTGAGCGTAAAACATTTCAAGAATTTGTTGAAATTATGCTCTCATTGTCAATTTGCTATGCAGCAGTTGTAATTTATTTAGACAGAACACAACGATGGATAACCAAGCAAAGGAAGCAGTAATATATGACTGAAGGGGGAATGAGGAGACATATTGCTTGTTATGATGTGCTTTAGAAGTACACTATAAGTGTTGTGTCCAACAAATGTTGTCATACACCCACTAATGTCAAGTCCATTAGTCTTCTGTTATGAGTTGTTTTATGAAGATAAACGTCCATGCCAGATTGACCAATGCTCCAATTGCTCTATCATCATCTGTGAGCCATTTTCACTGCACTGATTGGATATGTTGATGTTTTATTGATGGATTATCTGTCGGCTGGTTAAGATATGCCATAACATGGTGGGTTGCCTGCTATTTCTGTGTCCTCTGCAAGTATATCTGATGCTGATAAGGTCAAATTATGATGGAAATGGATATCACAAACAGAATAGTCATCAGTCATCAGAGCTACTCGGAGACAGCCTTTTTAGGGCTGTGGAAGTATAAGTATTTTGGGTCAACACATGGATTTATGTGGACACAATGAC
This sequence comes from Platynereis dumerilii, assembly GCA_026936325.1. Taxonomy (NCBI): domain Eukaryota; kingdom Metazoa; phylum Annelida; class Polychaeta; order Phyllodocida; family Nereididae; genus Platynereis; species Platynereis dumerilii. Next base: position 142,462,349 of record JAPTHN010000001.1, on the reverse strand, counting down.
CTTTCAAGTAATGGGCAGAAGGCAAAGGAATATATCACTTATAGATTGGGATGCATCTGTTTTGGCATTTTTTGGTTTTTCTCCCATAGATGTTGAGGTGAATGGTGTTGAAGTGTGTCTGCATCCCATTAAGCTTGGACAGCCTTTTGTTTGCTCGGCCAATGAAATGGAGAAAATGATGTGTTGCGGCTGCTTGCAGGCCTGACAGCTCCACACACAGCAGTCTGGTTGGCTGGGTTAATGTGGGAGATACTTGAAGACTGGGTTTTTTGGGCTTCCTATTAGTTGAATCAGATTTGTTAATAATTAATTTTTCCATGACCCTTACTGTAAATGCCCGGTTCTAACTTAAGCTCGGATGGAATCATTTTATCTTCATAATTGCACATTTGGTCAACTTCGGGCCATTTGGACACAATGACTTTAATATGAGTAACGGTCAGAAGAAAAGGGAATATATCACTTCCATTGGGATGCATCTGTTTTAATGGTCAGTGGGCTTCAGGTCTGGAGGAGCGGCATTGTTGTGTCTGGACTATAACTTAATGTTGACAATCTGGTCATAATGCATTCAACTCTGGTGAGGGACAACGCATTCCTCCCTTGCTTTTGACAGGGTTATTAGCTCGGTTATGAGCAGATGGTCTTGTTGGCCTCTTGCAGCCTTCTTTAGCCTGTTGCTGACCTGATGCCTGCCCTAGGCCAATGACATGGACAGGAGGGATGGCAAATGGTCATCTTTTAACTGGCCAGCATTCATTTTCCTATCTAGTTGATGTTACTAGGTAATGTCCAGAGGGGACCTCTCTCTGATGAAGCCTTCTATAAGCTGTCATTGTCAGATCAATCACTTCAATTTTACAGAAATTTTCGTAGGGGGATAACATGACTTTTTTATGCATAACCAGACGTTGTCTTCCATTCTACTGATCGAATTAATAACAGTTGTTCATAAGTAAGTGTTCATGATATTGTGACTGATTCCTATTAGACCTTTTAGGGGTTCAATAAAAAATTTATAATCAGAATGTTGAAATCTCCTTCTCATTGAATTCATTTGGTATATTTTACCCTTAACTTCTAGAAGTCAGAACATTATGAATGGCAATGAAGTAAAGGAGTAGTTTCAGAAAGATGTCAGAACTTGGAAGACGTAGTGCATCTGATGCTGTGATCCGGAAGTACATCGGAAGTACACTGTATGTTCTATGTCCCATTTAGATTCATCATACACCCACCAGTGATAAAGGTCTTTCATGAGATGGGCGAGTCTATTAGTCTTCAGTAATGGTGTGTTGTATCAAGATAAATGTCCTTTTTAGACTGACCACTGCTCCATCATCATTTGAGAGCCATTTTTACTGCAAGTAGTGACACTACGCAGACTGGATATACTTGATGCCTTGCACGCGGATTATCTTACACACAATTAAGGTGTATGACATAAAATGTTGCATAATCCCATGTTATTTCTTTCTCCAAAAATGTATTATCTAGTTAGTTTTGATAGGCCGTATGCTGATTGGTTTGATGTTCCAAAGTGCAAGACAATACTAGAATTAGAAGCAGGAAGGCATATGTGCAAGAAGGTAAAAAGTGTTTATTATTCACATTACAAGAAATTAATTACAAAATATGGGTATACAAGTATATAAGGTTCACATTCTATCAATTGTATCAATTATCAGACTATGAATAATACAGCATCATCTGCCCCCCTAAAAATGACATTTGTCTGGATCATTTTACACTTTGCCCATATTTTACTTTTGCTAAAAAGTCTTCCCTGACTGTTACTTATTAGCAATGAGCCACAGCGATTATGAAACCCGGAACCATTTTTATCCTGATACCCGCACAGAAAATCCAAATATTTTAATGCTACGGTACAACTTGACACTGCTATGTCCAGACTTTGGAAGGCCATGATTTCTGTTGAACCTTTTTATCTATTTTTTCTTGAATACTTTTATAATTCCCTTTTCTTTCAAACTGTCACGTCATAGGTTCAGTGCTGGATGTACTTGTGATTTGTTCTGGAGCAATTTTATTGTATGAATATTATTAAAAAAGTTATGTGTTGAAACATTTTTATCTTAGCACCCTTTTCTCGTGTTCCTGCCTATGTATAACAGTGGTGTGTTTGTGTCACTAAAAGGCAGAGTGAGCTTGGGAGACCTTTATTTACTTAGTCAACAAAATGGAGAGAATTAGGTGGAGAGGTTGTATGAAGGTCTAGACAGCTCAGCACTCAGCAACTTAGCTGTTTGCCCTCTCTGAATGGCTTGACTGCTGGAGAGATACAGGGAGAGGGGCCTTTTAGGGCTTCAGAAGCTGTGCACAGAGTATGACACCAGCACGACAGGCCCTAGACGTTAATGGGCTAAAAACGGTTGAAATGGTGTGATTTAACGCACAGCTGTGAATTTCCAACAGCCTTATTGGCCCCTGAGCATTATGGCCCTCTGAGGACTCTCGCGGAGTGGGCAGAACTTGATTAAATGCTGCATTTGGAGTGTTCCGCAGAGCTTTCAAAATGCCACAACCGGTTTGTTTCACCAATTTGTTGTCCCTTTGCAATGCAATGTTGTGCATAATATGAAACAAAATCACGTTTGGTGTTTTTATTTGGCTTATATTTTGATGTCTGGTTGTTTATTTGCCAGACTGCCCGGGGTTCAATGTAGCCTATCTGATGAGTATTGACCATGTTTATATTGCACTGTCCTTTATTCGTGCTCAGTACTGGAGTGGCAATATACTTTCTGATTATGGAAGACCATGCCTGCAATGTTTCTCTTTCCTAGGCTAATGCAGTTTGTGAACTGTATTAACTTTAGGAGAGAACTACTCCATCTATCGAGTTTCTCATAAAGATGGTGTAGTGTTAGTGCCCCAGGGAATTTTACTTCGGTTAGCTAATATATTGTTCATCGTTTTGGGGTCCAAGTTATTGAAGACATCAATTTTTTTTTTTTAATTTCCAAAAAATATATATGTATAATCTCAATAATAGGGCCCAACTGCTGTGTGACATCATATCGCTGAGGCACTGTGGTTGACCGTGGTTAACAGAGGGGAAAAACTAAAAAGCGGGCTGGGAAAAAGAATGAAGCAATAGGCTATTGGCAAGTGATGTAGTTTCTGGAAAAGCCATATATGGTGCTTCTTTTATGCGACATAAGATGATAGTCAGTCTGATTAGGCTTCGGTGAGTCGAACAAGAATTAAGGTTATGTAATGTGTCATTAAATATCTGTCAGGAATAATAAACTGTGTGTTCAAACACTCGCACAAGTGTGCTATGCGACATGTACAATGAGGTGTGCTTTGATATTTAAAAAATGAGGACCAGTTCACTGTGAAAAATGCACTTTGTGACTCATGATAGCCGATGACGTGTCATTTTCTCTACTTTCAACATAGGAAACAGAGGCTGTTTGATTAGTCATGATCGAGAGAAGGCCATTTGACTTGTCATTACTGATTTTGGAGTGAAAACCAGATGCATTAATAATCCTTTTGTTTGGCTGTCACTAACAAGCAGGATAAGTCTCCTTAAATCAAATTAGCATTGAAAGTATTGGGTGTGATCGTGACAAATCATCAGCATGATGACACATGAAGTGCCATTTTCATAGTGCAACAGTCCTCTCTTTTTCTTTATCAAAGTGACAGACTGTAATGCTTATGCTTTTGCGTTGCAATAATGATGTCCTTCTGAGTGTTAGTCGTCATTGACTGAATAAATTAGTTGGGGAGCCAGGTCCAAAAAAGTGCAATATTTAAGGAGATTCGTAGGGCCCGTCGGACAACATCACAAATTTGGTACCGTTTTGTAGCCAGGAACTTACCCGTCAAAATTCAGGTTGTTGTACTATCAAATTGTGGTATAGGTTTTGAGATAAATGCGCTACCATGGCAACGATGTGCTATTTTCAACGGATTTCTGGGAAACAGTAATGGTATCTTTCTTTTCATGTGGTAGCCTGCACAATAATCACAGCATTTTCATTTTTGGGTCAAATCTTCAGAAGGCCTTGGGCCTTCAAATGACATGTGTAATTTACGGTGATGAAATATATCTGTTACCATGGAAACCATTTTCTGATGCACTTTATGAAAATTACTGACTTCAACAAGTTCTGCAATGCTGCATTTACACAATATTAGATATAATGACAAAATATTTTCAGAATAAGTGCTATCATATTCCATTCTTGCCGCATGTAAAAAATTATTAAGATGACATTATATTTAATGTTGCTACGGCAACAGAGACACATGAAAGTCATATCCGGCAAAATATTTAAATTTTACTCTCAGGCCCCTGACCTGGTTCAATAGCATACAAATATGATACGTTGTTGCACATTATAATTGTACCAACTCAAATACAGACATTAAGTTCATAAATTTCATTCCGTTACCATGGTAACCATTGAAAAGCGCAATTTTTTGCAATTTGAGCAAAAAAATACAAAGCTCTGCTTTGTCAAGCTAATTAATTTGTCTTGATTGGGCAGAAACATGAAAAATGATTATGCTATCATTTTCTCAGATAAAACTTGACACTAAGAAATTCAGTTTTTAGTTGTTACCATGGCAACAGTTGAAATATGCTGTCCGTTCCACATACAAACAAAATGTATGACCTTAGATCTGCCTGATCATGTGAATTTTAATCAAACTGACAAATGCTTATCAATACAATTATATTACAAGGGATATAAGCAGAATTATCTTAACATGAATTGGTTACCATGGCAACCATCAAAAACTACATTTTAAAGCCATTACAACTTTGATTTCACATCACGATACTCAGTTCCTCATTTTATCTATGATAAAACATGAACAATGTTATATATGCATGCACACATTATCTTAAGTCAAAAGACATTATAAATTTTGTTGTTTCGATGGTAACCACTATAAAGTGTGATAAATTATACTATTGGACTGTCCAGACTTATAATCGGAATATATAGAGCAAATTATCATAAGTTGTCATTGCATTCATCCATTAATGTTATTTTGTAAGACGAGGGGGGGAGGGTTGGTCTAGCGGTAGCATGCTGGGCTGCCAATCGCTGGGTCCAGGGTTCGAATCCAGCTCCTGCCGGGTCACCTGGGCTTATGTTGGACGGCTGTTTCAATCATCCTCCACACCATTGCCGTGTCCTCCTCCTGTCCTAATTAGTCTACCCAGTGCATAAATACTGGACGTACAGCCACAATCATCCATTATTTGGTCAGATGAAATCAAGGAGACATTTAAATATGTCATGAAGGTTATCTCCTATTACTGCTACTGTATTGTCATCAGCATAATGTTCATTGACACAATACATCAGGCCTTCGCATATAATTTTACCATGGAAACCATTTTCTGATGCACTCTAAGAGAATTACTGACTTCAACAAGTTCTGCAATGCTGCATTTACACAATATTAGGTATAATGACAATTTTTTTTCAGAATAAGTGCTATCATATTCCATTCTTGCTAAATGTAAAAAATTATTAAGACATTAGATTCATAAATTTCTTACTGTTACCATGGTAAACATTGAAAAATGCAATTTTTTGCTATTTGAGCAAGAAAATAGATAACTCTGCTTTTTTAGGCTAACTAATGTGTCTTGATTGTGCAGAAACATGAATATGATATAAAATCATTTTCTCAGATAAAAATAACTCTAATAAATTCATTTTCAGCTGTTACCATTGCAGCCTTAGAAATGGGCCTTTTGAATTTTTGCAAAAAGGAAAATTTGTCAGATTAAAAAATGGTATTGATCAAAGTACAGAACTGCCTGGATTGTAAACTCTGCACATTATTCGTTGAAATATACCACAAAAAATCAAATGGAATGATTATAGTATAAAAATGTATTTGTTGCTATGGCAACCAATGAACAATGTCATTAAAGCCATTGTGCCTAAAAAATGATTCAATCAGATATTCCAATCTGCTTCTGTGGTAAATATATGATAGGCCACAGGCTAGAATAGGTCCACGTACACCCCTCCCCCCACAATTTAATGAACCAATACTTTTTGGAATCCTGAGAACCTAAAAAAATTAACTTGGAAGATAACAGGAAAAATATAGGGATGAACTTAATCACATTTAAACATAGGCGTCTCAAAATGACAGAAACGCCATTTTTGTGCATTTTTTTCTCTTTGAACTTAACTATTAGAAAATTAAAGCACTTATACTTGTACTATTGTTATAAACTACATATAAAATGAAAGCTATGGATGTAAGGCATCTTTCTGTACCATCTGCAAGAAGATAACTCTATTCTGCTTCTCAAAGTATAGGTGTAAACACAATGTATCTCATCCTGCGAAAATGTAATTTTTGGCTTCAACTGTTCAATATCTGTATAATTAATTCCAGAAGATGTGATACTATACTGCTTTTAAAACATATCATATTGAAGCCAAGAATATATTGACCCCATCTAATACTCATGTATTTACATAATATGAGAGTGTGGCCAATGAGAATGGCACAATTATATTTTAAAAAATAGACTCGGAAATTGGTTGTCTTGATGAAAATATGGTAATTATTTGATATTTGTGATCTTCAAGGATGACCACAGCGGAATTTTCAGATGTGCTAGGAGCTAAATTTTGTTATGGATGACAATAACAATGCTGGCTACATATCTACATCAAATTATTTAAGAAATTACTTTAGTTTGCCCAGAAAGGTGGTTTCAAGTGAAGGAAACGCTAATTCTTCGAACAAATCTGTTACTTTTTTATATGAATATGAATAGAGTTGTCCATGTTACAGGGATATATACTGATAGAAGCAAAAATGCGTATTTCCTAACAGCTTTAATTATTGGCAGAGATTTGTTAGTGAAATTAACATGGACTTCCCTAATAATTCTTAATCATTATATAAAGGACTCATTTTTCAGTTAAGCGTTTCACGAAAATCACACTGAAAGTGACTGATTATCAGTGATACTCATTTAGAAGAGAACTAACAAAAAAATGAGAAGTCAAATCGAGGTTTGACTTAATAGCCTATTAAACTTATTAGTGAGCATCAAGCAAAAAAATTCCAAACCCTCAGTACCATATATCTCGGCTGATATATTGATGTAAATTATCACTTCCAAATCTCTATGGTGGGATTCGCATACACGATGAAAGCCAAAAATTTATATTGCTACATACCTTTGCATATACATCAAAATCAATATCTCAGCTCTAGTTTATATTGGTAACCCAGGATAGACCTCTTTAACATGTTCTAGTATGTAAAAAACGGCGCCATTGTTGAGATTTACAGACCATGCAGATGTCTGTAGGCCATGTATTTTGCCTTCTTCCAGACGTCTGTAGAATGTGTTTTCTGCTATTTTTTAAACCACTTACAGACCAGAAGTGAAAGAGACAAACACTATTTTAACACATCTGCGCGCTTTATAAAAAACGGCGCCATTGTTGAGATTTACAGACCATGCAGACGTCTGTAGGCTATATATTTTGCCTGCTTCCAGACGTCTGTAGAATGTGTTTTCTGCCATTCAAACCATTTACAGACCAGAAGTGGAAGAGACACAGGCTATTTTAAGACATCTGTAGGCTATATATTTCGCCTGTTTCTAGATGTCTGTAGGCTTCACATTTAGCCTACTTCCCGATGTCTTTATATTTTTGGCCTTTTTTCCATAGTGAATCGAACAGCTGCATTGATCAGTTTTGTCCATACAGACAACCGACTTTTACACTTTCAAAGGATGTAACAGATGGTCTGCACAGATAACAATATGAACAATTCCAGACGTCTGTAAATGCTCACAAATGGACTTATTAGAATTATCAGAAATATAGGTGATACAGACGTCTGGATCACCATATATATTCATCGGTCTGTAAATAGTCGGTTTTGCACTTTCCAGTCATCTGTAGATGTTATTTGGGTCGAACTTTGCTGAGTCTGCATTCTTGTCTCCAGTGTTTAACAATAATTCATGATGACAGGAAGGTACATGCAGGACCTCTTGTTGTCATTTGTCATATACAAGGATATTAGCAAAATTTATAACAAAAAAATATGATGTAGGTTATTTTTATCCCATCCAAAAATAGAATTGAAGTGGCCAACCCCCCTGAAAATGGCTTGTCTCCACCAACATTTTCTTTGAAAGATCGCGTCACAAACACTACTGCAGGATCCTGATTCAATTAATCTCTTCCATACATGGAGACTTGACTATCACTCTTCTAAAATCGAGTTACCAATAGCTGAAATATTACTATGTATAAGAGCAGGAGGTTGTCTTTTCAATGTCTCCAATATTGCGTCATTAGCATCATATCGGATTTGTTTCTTAATAAAAATGAAAGGGACACACGTTCTGTGAGAAAACCTTATGCCTGACGTTGTTTGAGAATCCTAGGAAATAACTGCACCATCTGTGTAGCTCTGTATCATTTATGTAAACCAAAATGTTTGAGTATTTCTGTTGGCATGTCAGTTGTCCTATCTCAAGTTGTCATTATAAATGCCTTGCTGCTCTATTTTGACTGCATATTTCTGAGCCAGAATCACTTCGAACATGTTTCTGGTGTTCATAAATATATTGCCAGACTGCCAGTTTTGTGCTGGTCCCAACAATGATTTTTACCCAAATTATCATTAGCATCACACTGTCATTAGCATCACAACAAAAAAGCCTTATTGCCTTTACTTCACTAAAATTTTGTTGCAAGTGACTGGAGTTGAAATTGGTTGAATATATATTATCAATAAATGTTTCAACAGAATATTACATAACATTTTTGCATACCTGCTCTTTCTCTATCTATGCATTTCTCCACCTAATCGTACCTGCCTACTCTTATGCCCACTTGCCCTTTACTTCACCTCCTTTAATCTCCAATTTCTCTTATCTCCACCTTCTCTTTACTCCACCTGCCATTTATTCTGCTTGCCAGCCTACTCTTATTGCCACCTCATTGTATCTCAACCAACTCTTATTGCCAAATTATTGTATCTCCACCTACTCTTATTTCCACTTACTCTTATTTCCACCTGATTGTATCTCCAACTACTCTCATCTCCACCTGCTCTTGTCTCCTCTTCTCTTGTCCAAACCTGCTTTTATCTCCACCTAACTCATCAACTCTGATTTCCGCCTTATTGTATCTTAACATGCGCATGCTGTTAATGCCGCATTATTGCATCTCCACCTACTCTAATCGCCACTTACTCTTATCTCAACCTAATTGTATCTCCACCTACTCTTATCTCCACCTGCACTTGTCTCCACCTAACTCATCAACTCTGATTGCCATCTATTCTTATCTCCACCGAATCTTAAAGCAACCTACTCTTATCTCCACCTGCTCTAATTCCCACCTTGTATTATCTCCATCTAATTATATCACCACCTATACTCTTACCTCCACCTACTTAGTCCTACTGCTATCTCCAGCTACTCTTATATTGTATCTCAACCTTCTGATATTGCAACCTTATTGTATCTCCGCCTACTCTAATCGCCACTTACTCTTATCTCCACCTAATTGTATCTCCAACTGCTCTTATCTCCACCTGCTCTTGTCTCCACCTTCACTTGTCCCATCCTGCTCTTATCTCCACCTGCTCTTATCTCCACCTGCTCTTATCTCCACCTAATTGTATCACCACCGACTCTTATCGCCACCTGCTCTTATCTCTACCTGCTCTAAGCTCAGCCTTCTCTTATCTCCATCCAGCCGTATCTCCTTATATTGCCTGGAAACCCATACAAAATCTAAATAACTAAAAAGCTTAACTTAACTTAAAATTATATGCGTGTACATGTTTTTTCTGCAAATGCATGCCGACTAATGACATTATAAATCATGCAGAAAAAAAAAGAATGAGATACTTTGTAGGAAAAAAGTGAATGTTCAACTGTTAAAAAGGGTATTCCAAAGGGAGGTGACTTGGGACCCGTTATGTACAATATAATTATCTGTAAATGGCCTGATGTATTGTGTCAATGAAAATTATGCTGACTACAATACAGTAGCGGTAATAGGAGATGACCTTCATGACGTATTGAAATGTCTCCATGATTTAGTCTTACCAAATAATGGATGATTGTGGCTTTACGTCCTGTATTTATGCACTTGGTAGGCTAATTAGGACAAGAGGAAGACTAGGCTGTGATGTGAAGGATGATTGATACAGCCGTCCAACATAAGCCCAGGTGTCCCGGCAAGAGCTGGATTCGAACCCTGGACCCAGCGATTGGCAGCCCAGCATGCTACTGCTAGACCTACCCTGCCCCCCCTCACTTTACAAAACAACATTAATGGATGAATGCAAAGACAACTATAATAGTATAATTTATCATACTTTATAGTGGTTACCATAGAAACAACAAAATTGATACTGTCTTTTGACTTAAGACGATGTGTGCATGCATATATAGTTATATACATTGTTCATGTTTTATCATAGATAAAATGAGGAATTGAGTATCCTGATGTGAAATCAAAGTTGTAATGGCTTTAAAAGGTACTTTTTGATGGTTGCCATGGTAACCAATTCATTTTATGATAATTCTGCTTATATCCCTTGTAATATGATTGTATTGATAAGTTGTTGTCTGGTTGATTAAAATTCACATGATCAGGCAGATCTAAGGTCATACATTTTGCTTGTATGTGGAACGGACAGCATATTTCATTTGTTGCCAAGGTAACAACTAAAAACTGAATTTCTTAGTGTCAAGTTTTATCTGAGAAAATGATAACATAATCATTTTTCATGTTTCTGCCCAATCAAGACAAACAAAATTAGCTTGACAAAGCAGAGATTTGTATTTTTTTGCTCAAATTACAAAAAAATGCATTTTTCAATGGTTACCATGGTAACGGTAAGAAATTTATGAACTTAATGTCTGTATTTGAGTTGGTACAATTACAGTGTGCAACAACGTATCATATTTGTATACCATTGAACCAGGTCAGGGGCCTGAGAGTAAAATTTAGATATTTTACCGGATATGACTTTCATGTGTTTCTGTTGCCGTAGCAACATTAAATATAATGTCATCTTAATAATTTTTTACAGGTAGCAAGAATGGAATATGATAGCACTTATTCTGGAAAAATGTTGTCATTATACCTAATATTGTGTAAATGCAGCATTGCAGAACATGTAGAAGTCAGTAATTTTCATAGACTGCATCAGAAAATCGTTTCCATGGTAACAGATATATTCCTTAACCATAAATTACATGTGTCATTTGAAGGCCCCAGGCCTTCTGAAGATTTGACCCAAAAATGAAGATGCTGTGATTATTGTGCAGTCCTCCACATGAAAAGAAAGATACCATTACTGTTTCCCAGAATTCTGTTGAAAATAGCACATCGTTGCCATGGTAACGCATTTATCTCAAAACCTATACCACAATTTGATAGTACAACAACCTGAATTTTGACGGGCAAGTTCCTGGCTACAAAATGGTACCAAATTTGTGATGTTGTCCGACGGGCCCCACGATTTTCCACATTTTGGCCCACTGGCTCCCCAACTAAATGTGTGACCTCGCGTAACGCACACGATTTGCATGTCTTCCAATGCGTAATATTCCAAGTTCCAACTATACATATCAAAATCACTTTATCTTGCTCTTTTTGAAAAGATTGTGATATTACTAATGTGAATAAACTTCTGTGAATTTATAAGATCCAAATTTTATGTCTTCTAAAATTATTAAGCCTACAGGGATGTGCTGTGCTTTCACTGCATTGTGTCAATTATCTGTGAAGACTGTACATTTTTACCCATTTCTTTAAGACTGTCCTCATTTCTGTATGTTGCAGGGTTACAGACCTACAGTTTTCTACCCCAAGCCCAATTCAAAACCCCTGTTCCAGAACCTGGTGGCTCAGTGTGAGAAGTTTGACGTTCCGTTTCTGTCGTTCCTTCCGTCGGAACCTTCTCTTGTCCGGGATTGCTACAACTTGGTCATCGATGCTCTCTTTGGCTTTTCTTTCAAAGGCCCTCTGAGACCTGAGTTCGAAACCATCGTCCAGACCATCATCAAGAGTGACTTGCCCATTGCCAGCATAGACATCCCTTCTGGTAAGTCAAGCCTTGCTTATCTTATATTAGTTGCAGTGGGAGAAATAAAGTAAAAGTTATCAATTTATCTGCTTGGAAACATCGGCTATGTCACCATAAATGTGACCATATATCTTGTCTTTTGCATCGAAGTGGGTGGTAAATTTATCACAGAGTCTTGAGGCTCAATATTTGACATGTGCTTGTAATATGGTAAGTATGGGATAGTCGTTTAATTGTTATTTTGTTGTATGTAAAAGTCTCAGCTTGAGAATTGGATCTTTATTTTCTGTATGTGTAGCAGACTTTTCTTGGATCTATATAATAAGACATGCCAACTCATTATATGCTCTCTATATATTTAGTCACTTTCCCTGAAACTATTGTCTGTCTTAATTAACATAGTTACCAACAGATGATGGAGAAAACTAATCTAGAAGTTTTGTTAAGCATATGATTGATATCTTCAGGCAGCATCTTGAGAATCTAAGATATCTAAGATACCTCTTTTGTCACATGCAGAAAATCCACATAACTGTCTCAGGATGATGCATAGGCCTAATTATTGCCAATGGAACACAAATCAGGCATCTATTCATCATCAGGACTCATATACATTTATGCAGAATCTCTCAAATGTATATCACGTTATACAATCTTGTACTTATGCATGTGTCATTTTTACGACATGGTGGGTTGTTAAGAAAGCCCACCTAGCTAGTACCTTTTACTATGCTAGCTTTTCAGGGAAATTGTAAGTGATCAGGCTTAAAATACTCATATTTTTGGGTTGTCTGTTGTAGTGGGAATGAGGTTTTTCCTTCTGGTAATGTTTTGTGATAATTTGTGCAAAATCAGAAGGTATACAAAAGTATATTGCTGGGATATTGTTTCTCACAAGGATTGTCATATCGCAAGTTACGCTGTTGTTAAATTTACACACAAATGATGTTCAGTTTGTGCCATTGTATCATTAATCATATACAAGCCCGCGGTACACATTGTATGTATGACTACGCATTGCCAATGTCCTTGCTCTTTGTGCAAACTTCTTCTTATGCAAGTATGTTTCTTTCTGTGGTTAGCACCTTCACCCCTGAGGCTGATAAGCACATGGGAAGCATGATGGACATTGGCCATTGTTGTTATCCTATCCTTTCTAATGGCCTTGGTGCTGTTGGGCAGAACATGAGATGCTTTTGATGGCCAACAAGGGAACTCACACTGACACCCGAGGTCATCGATATATCAGAGGATGCTTGGGATGTGTCCAAAGCAAATACGTTCCAACCTGGGAGTTGGGACAATGGATGACAATGGACGACTCTCAGTCTGGACGTTCGAAAATTGTGAGAGTTCTGCTGAAACTAGTAACAAAGGACTGTTGACTAAAGTATAAGAAGACTTTAAATCCAATGCATATGTACAGGGTTTCCTTTCTCTCTTGCTCTTTGCTGTGTCAGTTCTAATTATTTTGACCCTGAACTCCTTTTTACTGTCATGACAATTAAGCAGAGACCATTCCTTTCAAAAGAACATCTTTCACATTTTTAATTTGTGAGCCCACAAATGCGGATACACAGCACTCCACCGCCACATCAAGTGTGCAGGCCTTTTAAGACATATTTCTTTGATAACACATTTTCACTAATTAATAATTTGTGGATGAAATTGTTAATTTCTTGGTTTTGAATTTGTCTCCGATTTGTTATGACAGAATGGCACCCGTGAGTCCTCACACATTTGACGATGCTGTGGTAAATTCAGGAGGTTAATCAGCCTTTAATTTGTGCCTTCCTGTTGGTTTATTGATTGCCTTCATTTGCCACTTTGATGCAAGATAATTCCAAGAGGGAACTCTCAAGGGAGATTACAGGACACAGGCATCATTCTTAGATGCTCATTGGAGGCTTATTAGGCATTCTTAGCCAATTGGATGACACGCTTAAGTTGTCACAGGTTTTCCATGTCATTGCATCCTCATATAATGTGTGTGGACATTGGCTTGGTCCGCTTCATGGCTCATTACTATCTTGGCCTTGACACTGATTAAGACCGATGAGTAACCTGGTCACGAGCAAGTTCTTCTTTCTGGCCCCCCAAATTCTATGCCTGGTTTTTGCCTATCTGTATCTTATTGGTGGGTGGTTCAAGGTTGCAGACCAAAAATAGCAACTCAAGGTTCCAGAAAGTTCTTTATTTGATTTGGTGTTGAATATCTGATTTGGGATTATTCAATGATTCTGTACTGATTCAAACTTTCTGACGTGGTAAGTTGATTTTGTGGGAAGGTCTTTCTGTAATACAACCATCTTTTGACGTAGTATACATGATGTGGTTCTGATACTGTACAGAGTACACATTATATATATGCCCAAGGATTTGAGCCTTGTGCCTTTGCTAATGGAACCAAATGGCAATATGTAGGGCATGTAACAAGTTATCTATGTTGTCCCTCTTCCCCTTTGAACTGCAACTTGGTTTAGTGCTCTCTCATAGGTGAGGAGACAGCAAGGTTAAAGTGTGTGGAAATAATAGCTGTAATTATTACAGGCTATCACAGTCAAGGGCTGGCAGTTGATGTTTGATGTCACAATCCACAGCCATTTATCATAATTGCGCTGCCCTGGGGGTGCCCCCCCTTGGGCAAGTCCTTGGTTTCGTAAGCAAGCTTTTTTGCACACACTGAAATGTTAACATTCTTGCCCCGATTTTCTGTAAAAGCTACTGGGCACCTGCCACTACTTTCAGAGCCCTTCTTCACTGTATGTTACGTTACTGTCATAAAGTTTGTCCCCGAATCTTTAAACTAACATTTAGTGCCTTTATTGTGACATTTTGAAAGTATTTCTTGCCCAGTTCTACACACACACTCCCCCAGTGTGGCCATGGCTGCATAAGCCTGGTCTCCTGGCCTGTATGCATTCACATAGCAGGGCACAGGACTATGGCTGCATCACAGTCATCATTGAGGGGGGGGCACTCGCTTTCAATTCAGTGAGATTTGTTTTACAGCTTTTTGGGTTCCTATGACATAGTGGGGCTCTACTGGACTAATAAAATGAATTGAACTCACCTAATTCTGAAAAACGTGCAATTGTGTTGATTGATATTGTTTCATATCACCCCAATGTTGTGAATATACCAGTTTGTGTTATTTTAATGCAAGTTGAATTCTATGCAGAATTGGCAGATCTAATCTTTAATTTCAAATATAAGTACAATGATTTTTTTTTACTTGATTTGTGCAGTTGGTCTATGTCAGTACTTGCTTGTACTCAATTAATCTCAACAGGAAGTTTATTGGAAATGGTACAATCATATTAAAAATCTAATGGACAATATTTCATGTGACATGTTATTTACTATTAGCTGACAATGATAAGAAAGCCCTAAGAAAAACATACCTTAATTCATGTTCACATATCAAGTATTCCCTTAGAAGTGAAAAAAGCAGGTCAGCATATACTCTATACTTCAAGAATGTCCATTTATCACATGGAACTATGTGTGACAAACATGACACACCTTGTAGCAGTCCTGTTTGATGTTAACTGTAAAAGTTAGCTGTTATCAACAACTTGTTTATACTAAATTTGTCCTAAAAGCATCCTAGTGCCAGCTAGATCCAGTGTTTACAAATTCGGTAGAAAGAATGCAGGAAGGAATGAAGAAAAGAAGGAATGAAGAAAAGAAGGAATGAAGGAAGGAATGAACAAAGGAATGAACAAAGGCATGAAGGGAGGAATGTAGGGCATAATCACGAAATAAGCCCCGCACCTCTGACGGAATGAGTGGCAGCCTATGCTTTTCAATGGTCTCGCTCATTACGTTATCAGAGGGCGAGGGCTATTTTGTAATTATGCCGAATGTAGTGGGGGAAGGAAGGGAAGGCCTCGAGATAGATAGACAGATAGATAGACAGCTAAAAACATAGATAGATAGATAGATAGATAGATAGATAGATGCAAGCAACTCTTAAAAGTGCTCGCACGTTTTTTTTTTAAGGAATAGCAGTGGTGCCAATCGTAAATAAGAGAGCAATAACAAGCTGGTAAATTACTCCTGGGCAGAAAGACAGGAGAGTAAAATCAAAGACTGGTGGATAGTTTGGGTCAGTGGGATGGCCAGGAAATGTGTATTTAGACAAGACAGCAGTGATCCTGTGAGCCAAGATTTGACTGAAATATTACGCGGAGGGATATACACTAACTACAGATACATGTGTGATTCACCCTAAGGACTAAGTCCGGGCAGCGCAACACTCACCGGTTTCCGGTTATGACATTTCTAGTTATTTAATGTTCCCGTCAGCAGTTGCATCTATCTCTTAGTCAGCTGCAGAAGGCAATGATGGTCTTCATTCATCCTTAGATTATGTATCTGGAAGATGTAAAACCTCTTCATCATGTTTTAAGCCTCTCTTGGACCATGCCATGGCCTTAATCAGATGCTAGAGAATATGCGCTGGAATTAGGGCTGACAGAAGTTCATCTTTGTTACCTGCATTATAGTAGACCCCAAATAACCCAGAATAACCCAGATGCATATGTTACAGAATTTTACAGAATGCAAGGAGTGTAGTAAAATCTTGTAAGTGGCTGGTTGGTATATGATTGTTTGATTGATAGCTGGCGCTATAAAGAACTGTTGAACAATCATCAAAATAGTGGTTTCCTCGCCAATGAAAAAAATGTGGGACATTCACTGATCAAATCTCACTCTCCTACTGATTGAGATTCAGATGAAGGCATACCTCTAGATATTTATCTGGACGCCTCTGGCGTCCAGATACTGTTGCACAACGCGCTACTTCCTGTCTTTTCGCGTGTTTTCTAGTTTCCAGTTGGCTGAAAATTACACCTAGTGATGTGCACAATAAACTCATCAAACTTACTTTATGTTGCACACACGTCATCCCAGTGGATCAGACTGATGCAGCAAACAGATAGTGGATAGATCTACAGATATCACCCGGTGAATTGGTCCTTAACACTGAGAATAGCTGAAAATCTGTGTTGCAATCATGGAAAATTGACTGGATTCTAAATAGGAAAATGTACTAGATTTATAACTGATTTACTGTCCCTATGGCACACCAGGGAGGGGGGACCAGTCTGCCAGAACCTGAGATGCTTCAGCGCACACCCGTCGTCAACACATGGTAGCCATCTAGCATGCAAAATACGCACTGATGCTATTGGTTGAGAGAGCCATATAGATTTGCAGGTGTTCAACAACTAGATCATTAGATTGAAACTAGCATGCATACAGGTCTAATGTTGAGTTTAGCTTATAGATCACAGGCCTCACAATCTGCACAAAGCCCCATTCCCAAAGCCTACAATATCTATATCACACAGTGCCAGCTAACTGATGTAGTGCACTGATCTGAGTTTTTCCCAGCAGGTTGTAGTTTTCCCTAGCAGCTTGCAGTTTATATTATAAAATTGGATGCTTAATTTCTCAAAGCTATTACATATTAGAAAGCTATTGAATGACATATTCCTCTTCTACATGATTACAGAATTCTAGAATAGTACAGCTCATCTTCATGAAGCAAACACCCTTTTTCGATTTCAATTAAATCTTGGAAGTGTCATAAAGAAACAATTTAAAAGGGGGTTAAAGAGCCCTAAAGCTATTGACCAACTTGTGACCTACTTATGCTCAGACAGGATGAACTGTTTTACAACCATGGCCTCATTCACACCTCATTCTGACCTAAAGAATGGCTATTTGAGGAAGCAAACTACACTGGTCCATTTGTTTGACAATTTATAGAAACAAAATAAAAATAATTCTCCCATGATATATATATGTTTTAATAAAGTAAGGTGTAGTATACATAATCAAATAAAAGTTTTACTTAATTTGAAGTTTATTAACTTTATACAGTGTACTTTTAGTAAATGCATGACAATCATGGTAAATGTAATCTGCATATGCCTATATATATACACATACACATACTGCAAGATTTTTGGGTCATTTGAAAGAGGTGTAAAAAGGGGTAAATACATTTACACAGCCCTTGGTCCATTTTTCTAGGCCAATGTGCAATGAAGTAGGGCAATAGCCTCAGGGCTCTTTAACTTAGTTTAAATTACTTTATTGCTTTCTTTCTCGAACATATCAGGTTTTATTGAAATCGTAAAAGTGTGTCTGCTTCATGAAGATGAGCTGTATCTACCTTAGCTTAAGATGGCCAAAGCAATGATGAGCTGTGAGTGTTTATCTCCTCTGTCAGCTTAACACAACTATGTCAAGTTGTTAAACACATAACTCCATCACCCTTGGAAACTTATTCTATGCTGGCCAAATTTAACAAGAATCAATCAAAAAACTTCATGCATCGCTATGTAGCAATACATTTATTTCTTTCACTTAAGGCCCATTGGCCATTATGCCCTGATAACGTCTGACTACTGCTGTTATAATTCAGACTGCCAGACCAATATTATGTTACAATGTTCAGGTCAATTATCAGCGTCCAGATATGCAAATTGCAATTTGCCTTCTAGTTTATGCTGCGTAGGCCTATAATCTTAACTTTGAAAACAGTTGCCTTGTGAATATGATGCCAATCAACTTTTCTTTTGGGTGACAAAAAGGCAATGACAGATTTTGGTCAGGCATGCAATACCATCTGATTGCAGTCATCTCATGGAATTTGATGAAATATAACCTGAACAGGCAATTCCAAACTACTTATTTCTTGATTTGACGTCTGAGACATCTCCTTGCATGATGCCTTTATAAAATTGATTTTTCCAGATTCTTTCCCAAATAAGATTCCCTATATAGTGTAACTTGATGATTTGACAAGTTGAGAACACGTAACACCTGTGATTTGCTGATTTGACACTTTGAGCCTAACTAGGATCCTTGCTTGCATGACATGGGCTTGTTATAGCGCTTCATTGGGGCCTTGTGATATATGACAGACATGATAAATGGGTCTATCCCCTATTTGATGAAATGACTTTGACTCACCTGAAACCTTTTTACTTTTGGATTGGCAGTTCATTGTAGGCCTGATATGATTGTCATCCGTAATGCAAATAAAAAAAGGTTGCACCAGAATACTAACCGGGCTGAGATTATAATCCTCACACTCCTCTCTTAAACTTAATGTTGCAATATTGCTCACAAGTGATTTGAATTGTGCAATATTTAATTTGCGGCTGAATTCAGTGTACAATGTAGGACCATTAATGCATATTTATTGGGTGCCCATTGAGCTGGACTTGGTGTGTATGTGCATTCTCAGGTTGTTTTTCATGTGGTGCCACTAAGTCTTCCGGCTAGTGCGTAATTTCCCTTATTGTCGTGACCTTGCCAGACATTCAGTTCCGGGATGCCTATTCATTCTGATTACCATGCCAACCTGCAGTTGCAAGACGTCTAATCTTTCAACAAAGTTCTCCCATATGTTGTTCATATTTTGTATCTCCAGAACATGTTTGTTCTATAATCTCAGCTGTGAACGTTTTTGGACCAACGTTACATATTTTGCTGATGATTACTTTGCATAGTGCGTCAAATGTTCAGGCCTACAAGATGAAGCTTATAAACTTCCAGTATCGACTCAGACTACACTAACCAATGTTCTATCATCCACAGTTGCTAACAATTTTAATTAGCATCTTTCATCCATTTGTAAGACAAAGTAAATGGATTACTGGCTGTTGATTATCAAATTAACTCAAAAAGATGAGCAAGATAAAAAAGAAAAGTAGAAAATCCATGTGCAATATGCCGTAATAGAACCATGGTGGAAGGTTAGTATAAGGAACTTCTCATGACGTTGAGGGGGCAAAAAAGAATGGCCTGATTGGGAAAGATTGGGGCTCCTGGAACAATCTAGTATTGAACTTTCCTACTCTTCTACTATGTAAGCTATATCCTGACCTTTGAACTTTCATAATTAGTTGAAAATCCTCAAGATATTCCAAAAATCACCCTATAGTATACAAGAAAAAGTATGAAAGATTATAATTAAGAAATCAGATCTTTGTGCCATGATTTTCAACTAATTATCCTTTTTCTTTTGCACTCCTTCTTCCTTTTCTCTACAGTTTTCTTCAAGCCGGAAATCCTGTTACCGCAGTTCTCCTCTCCTTCTAGTTTTACTCCTTATTCTCTTATGTCACATGATCTTTTTGTCTGCTGTTTGTTCTGCTCTTCTAAACATATTTGTAGTTCCTTGCATTTTGTATTTTTAAAATTATTTTACTTGATCTGAAGTAAGACCTTTGAAATCACAGCTGCAGGGCACATGGTGCCGCAAGGGTTGAGCTGATCAGCTGTACACTGTACTACACACTGAGTGGCCTTTTCAATCAAGGCAGTCCCAGCCTTGGTGACTGCTCTGCCCTTTAAAAAAAAACCCCTCACTCAGCATGGGACACAGTGTCTGTCTATCCCCAAATGAATTGCGTACACACACCATTTTAGCCTTAGTGTATTTTGTGGTAAGTGCTCAGTACTCATCATAACTCTCTGAGCAGATAGATTATGTGTTACCATTCCCCAGTTTGCTTTGCTTGAGTGTCTCATATACTGTCATATACTGGCAACGCTATCCCTAGAAGCTTAAGTGGCTGCCCTGGACTATGTAAAGAATATGTGAACGATGGAATTATGAAGGTGGGAAAGATTACCCTCTGTTCGAAATTTTGTATTTGTACTACAGTGGTCCCTACGTTATAAGACCGCCCCTTCTCTGGTCATGAAGGGGTCTCTCGTGGGGGTGCGGTCTCTCACCGGGATGCAAAATGCACTTAAAATACTACTTAGTGCGGGAGGAAGGCGGTCACATAAGGCAAGGTGGTCTTACAACAGGGGGTCTTATAATCCAGGGACCACTGTATATGCAATGGAGATCATTAAGAACTTCTTGAGGCATGAAAAGTCAGTTCACCAAGTTACAAACTTTATTGGAGAGTTGTGTTATATTTTGATAAATGGGCTGGCTTGAGCCATTTAGATATCTCTTTGGTGTGTGTCTGTGTGGAGCTTACAGTGGGAGAAATATAAGCTTGTTGTATATAGTTATTTTCCCTGAAACTAAAGTCCATTGTCTTTCTTAATTAACATATGTTACCAACTAATGATGGAGAAAACTAATCTAGAAGTTTTGTAAAACATATGATTGATTTCTAGAGGCAGCATCTGGAGAATCTTAGATATTTAAGATACCTCCTTTGTCACTTGCAGAAAATCCACATAACTGTCTCAGGATGAGGCATATGCCTAATTATTGCCAATGGAACGCAAATCAGGCATCTATTCATCATCAGCACTCATACATTTATGCAGTATCTTCCAGTGTATATATATTAAGTGATACGTTGTTGTACAGAATTTGTTGGGAATGAGGTTTTGCGAAGGTTCATGCAAAATAAGAGGCTTTACATGTATATTGCTGGGATGTTGTTTCTTGCAGGGAATGTCGTATTGCGCTGTTGTTAAATTTTTGACACAAACAATATTCAGTTTGTGCCATTGTGTCATTAATCATATACAAGCCCGCGGTACACATTGTATGTATGACTACGCATTACCAGTGTCCTTGCTCTTTGTGCAAACTTCTTCTTATGCAAGAATGTTTCTTTCTGTGGTTAGCACCTTCGCCCCTGAGGCTGATAAGGACGTGGAAAGCATGATGGACATTGACCATTGTTGTTATCCTATCCTTTCTAATGGCCTTGGTGCTGTTGGACAGAACATGAGATGCTTTCGATGGCCAACAAGGGAACTCACACTGACACCCAAGGTCATCGATACATCAGAGGATGCTTGGGATGTGTCCAAAGCAAATACGTTCCAACCTGGGAGTTGGGACAATGGACGACACTGGACGTTCGCACATTATGACAGTGGGCCGATAGTAAGTTCTGGCGAAACTGGCAACAAAGGACTGTTGACTACGGTATAAAGAGATGTATGATCCATGGCGTGCATACCATATTACTCTTATCACTATTTTATAGAGTTCAGTTTGCACTAGAAAAGGATTTGAATTGACAGAATACAAGGGGTTTTCCGTAAGTTCTGTCCAACTTGCCATAACTTTTCAATATTTTATGCAGAAACGTGATATTTTTGTCAGTTACTATTGAAGTAATTTGCAACTGATCCTGAAAAAATCAGATCATATAAACAAAAATAAATGGTTAATTAATTGCCATGGAAACCAAAAGTCATGAAGTGCAGCCCAGGGCACGTTTTGAGCCACAATTTCATTGTATCTTGTCAAAAACTTCAATTTTAGAAGGGATAAAGGACAAGAAATCAATTAAGATTAATCCCTAACATTTCACAAATTCTTAAAATAATGAACTTGACACTGAGTACATTTCTTCCACCTGATATCCCTTAAAAAATCAGTGCCTCATAGTCCTCATATTAAGATCACTTTTGGTGTATTTGCAGACTTTTTGTACTGTACGTTGGGTTTTCCATAAGTTCTGTCCAACTTGTCATAACTTTTGCTAGATTTTATTCAGAAAAATGATATTTGGCTCTGTTAATATTGAAGTAATTGGCAAATGATCCCCAAAAAATCAGATCATACAAGTAAAAAACAAATTGTTGATTTGTTGCTATGGAAACCAAAAGTCATGAAATGCGGCCGAGGGCTTGTTTTAAAACAGACACAAACTTGATATATCTCATCAAATATGTAATTATTAGAAGAGATATAGGACAGAATATATTCAAAACATTCATAGTCATTTCACAACTTCCTAAACTAATGACTGGGACCCTGTAAATTCATTTTCTCATACTTTCTAACCATGTCTAAATAACCTCAGTCTTCATGTTAAGGTCAGTTATAGCATTGTCCAGTCTTCTTTTCTCAGGTTTTCCAATGTGTGTTCTCTTCATTCAGAAAAACATTGTGCAGTCTTCATTTGGTTCTGTCACTCATAGTGTCTTCCTTGTATGTATGACAAAAGGTTCTTACTCTCTCTGCTACTTTTTATCCAATTAAATTGAAGAAATATAACAGGTATATTTGAGGTCATCCATATCCAAAAAAATTGCTCATCTCATAAAAACTGAGAAACTGCATGAGTGATGGTAAAGTAACTGAGATATGACGATAATACCAGTTTCCATTGTTATTGATGATTTTACATTTAACTGATTGTATTTCATGAAAAAAATTATGAATATACTATAATTCAATGAGTCAAAACACAGACAATGCAAGCAGGTGTTCAATTTGTTTTAAGTGAACACTACAAAATCTGGGCCACGTTTCATGACTTCTGGTTTCCATGGCAACAGATTAAGCATTATCTTTATCTAGGTGATCTGATTTTTTGGAAGTTATTTGTATATTACGTCAGTATTATATGAACCAAATATCATGTTTAAACATCAAATCTAGCAAAAGTTATGACCAGTTGGACAGAACTTTTGGAAAACCCCTCGTAAAGGGTTTCTTTTTGCTCTTGCTCTTAAATTTGTCAGACTGTCAGTTCTAGTAGTTTAGACCCTGTACTCCAACTTATTTTCATCACAATTATTACAATATAATTTTTCAAATTTCAAATTTATAGCCCCATCTGGGACAGAAGCACAGGAATCTGTTGCCACATCAAATGTAAGGGAGGCTACAGACCTTTCAAGACGCATGGTTTTTGACAACGAATTTTTACTAATTAATAATTTGTGGATGAAATTGTTCATTTCTTGGTTTTGAATTTGTCTCCGATTTGTTATGACAGAATGGCAAACATGAGGCCGCTCTCATTTGACAATGCTGTGACTAATTCAGGAGGTTAATCAGTCTTTAGTTTGCGCCTTCCTATTGGTTTATTGATTGCATTCATTTGCCACTTTGATGCAAGATAATTCCAAGATGGAACTCTCAAGGGAGATTACAGGACACAGGCATCATTCTTAGATGCTCATTGGAGGCTTATTAGGCATTCTTAGCCAATTGGATGACACGCTTAAGTTGTCACAGGTTTTCCATGTCATTGCATCCTCATCTAATGTGCGCGGACATTGGCTCGGTCCGCTTCATGGCTCATTACTATCTTGGCCTTGACACTGATTAAGACCAATGTGCAACCTAGTTGCAAGCAGGTTCTTCTCACTGGCCACCCAAATTCTATGCTTGGTTTTTTCACTATCTTTATCTTTTTGGTGGTTGGTTCAAGGTTAGAGACTGAAATAGTAACTCAAGGTTACTGAAAGTTCTTTATTTGATTTGACCAGTATTGAAAATTTGATTTGTGACTATCACTGATTCTGTACTTATTCTAACTTTGTGACCTGGTAATTTTGTTTTGATGAAAAATCTTTTGGTATTGAAACCATATATTATGTATGTATGTATGTAGTTTATTGTCCAAAGGACCAATTTACAAAAAGGTACAGTCTTGACATGGCATGAAAGAGGCATTTTAAAATTACAAATTTGGTGACAGTAAGCATTATGTGTATGATAATTTGTGGAAAAAGAATGTTCACATAGACAGGTCGGTAAATAGTTAATACTATTCAACACATGAAACGTACGGTAATACATGTACTATTACAAGAATACTAGAATGTCACTGAAAATTTACTATATATATTTTAATATGAGTGCAGAGGTTTAGTGTGACACCTCTGTTTATCACTTATATGTGATAAACAGAGGTGTCATATTACATAGACAGTAAACATGGGAGTACCACAAGCTAATGCGGTTCTGGTAGACACTGTACTGAGTACACATTGTATACATATGCCTAGGGATTAGAGCATTGTGCCTATGCTAATGGAGCCAAATGACAATATGTAGGTCATGTAACAAGTTATCTGTGTTGTCCCTTTTCCCCTTTGACTGGCGACTTGGTTTAGTGCTCTCTCATAGCCTCATGGGTGAGGAGCAGGTTAATGTGCCTGGAAATAATGGCTATATTACAAACAGTCACAGTCCAGGATAGGCGGCTGGTGTTTGTTGTCACAGAACACAGCAATTCATCATAATTATGTAATGTTCCCATCAGCAGTTGCATCTATCTCTTTGTCAGCTGCAGAAGGCAATGATGGTTGTCATTCATCCTTTGATATGTATCTGGAAGATGTACAGCCTCTTCATCATGTTCTAAGCCTGTAGGCCGTTCGTGGGCCTATGCTATGGCCTTAATCAGATGCAACAGAATATGTGCTAGAATTAGGGCTGGCAGAAGTTCCACCCAGATAACTGCATTACAGTAGACCCAGAATAACCCAGAATAACACAGAATGAGATGCATATGTTATTACTTCGGATTGCTGTCAGATGCTTGCTGATGGCCATTTCGGAAATTCACTTTTTTGAAAGCTGATTACTGTCTGGCATATGAATGTGAAAATGGTTCAAACTGACAAATTCTTATGCTTGTACCATTGGAAAGACCAAATTAATGACCCTATCGAGAAAGATTTAAAGGAATTTGCAAATTGTTGGAAGAAAAAATTACTTATCCTGTCCCATGTGTGAAGGATATTTGAAGATACAGAGCATGTTCCTGAGAACAATGACATGTGGGCGTTTAGGACCATCCAATGCATCCATGGCTTACATATGATGTTGTTAAAAGAAATTTTATAGAATGCGAGGACTGCTAAGGAGTATTGTAAAATCTTGTAAATGGGTGGTTGGAATGTAACTGTTTCATCTATTCATGAGCACCAGCTATCAATCAATCTTTTATGTTGTCTTAAGTTAATATTTTTGATTTTGCAAATGGCTTCTCATAAAAATTTTGCTTTTAAGTATTTGTTTGCTCACCGAAGATGCATAGGCTGCATTTTTAATGGAGGTGTGTTAACACACCGCCATTTATGTAGTTGGGTGAGGAGGGGGGCTAAGAGAGTGGGTGAGAGAGGCAAACTTTAGGCGGGAAATTCGAAATAGGAGAAGAAAATCTGAAATAACTCTTTGCATGTTTTAAATTTTCTCCAAATTGCTAAATTCAGCATAACTAGAGATGCAGGCCTGTTATATGAGCTTATTTGTGTTGACCTGAAGTAATTCTAAGTACTCCTTTTATCAGTTTTTTTGTTTGGTGTTTGCTTGTTTGCTGTTTACATGTTTGCCTTCCACCATTTTGAAAATAATGTGTATTGTGTTTTGGGTATGCAAATGAGCTGTCCACCATTTTGAAAATTATGTGTATTGTGTTTTGTGTATGCAAATGAGCTGACCTGGTGACATTAAGATGTGTATTGGTTGGTTTTCTGACCTGGAAATTGATGTCATCATAATAATAGGTCACAAGAGATGAGTTTCAGTAGTTATATGAATCTACAACCAGGGCTATTTCAGTCAGATATATGGATGGGTAAATTGATAGATAGATAGATAGATAGATAGATAGATAGATAGATAGATAGATAGATAGATAGATAGATAGATAGATAGATAGATAGATATAGATAGATATAGATAGATAGATAGATAGATAGATAGATATAGATAGATAGATATAGATAGATATAGATAGATATAGATAGATATGGATAGATATGGATAGATAGATATAGATATATAGATAAATGGATAGATAGATAGATAGGTAGATAGATAGATAGATAGACAAGGGTGGATTTCATGAATACATTTTAGGTATTGGATAGATATAATTGCATGAATTAGATGGATAGATTATATAGATCAAATAGATAGAATTCACAGACTAGTAAGATTACACAGATCTATCAAAAGGGTTTAGTAAGCCACGCAATAGGTTGCAATTTGGTACTTGAAATAATTTATTCCATGATCCAAAATTTCCGGGTATGGTCAGCTAAGTTGTAGCACACTGGGCTGCAGTCTCACTGTCTGGGAAATCACTGTCATATGAGGACAATTGCAATTTCAGCTAAGTCCTGGCCCTGACAGGAACCCGAAGGCTCCAGAGAAAGTAGGGAACTGTCATCAGCTGCTGATGACTTTGCACTACTTCACAAAATTGGATAGAAAAGTCCCGCTACTGTCATGCTGCTGTGTGATGAGGATAGCTGCGCAGAGATCAGACTTACTTCTGATACCCAGCTGACCAACCCCGCAGGCCAGCCCACTCAATCATCTTTTCCTAATTATGTAATGGATAGGTTTGCCAAAATTTATAGAATAGTTGATACTGTGATATGACGTTATGCCAAGTTTGGAAGTGATAGAAGCAGCAGTTATTTTTAAAGAGCCTGTCAAAGATGATTTTGAGCATTGCCAAAGTCATGACTGGGCCATGACACTTTGAGAGGGTCATGGGAGGGTGATGACAGTGCTAAGGTGAGTGTCATGTGGGGCTGAAGGCATTGCTCGTCTTGGCCTGATTAACGCTCTCGCCAGGTCACCTAGGACAGCAGTTTCAATTGTCCTTTGCCTCATTGCTATGTCTTCCTCATGTCCTAATTAGCTTACAATGTAAATAAATACAGGGTGTATAGCCCCAATCATCTATCACTCTTTCCAAAATATCCATGCCAATCCGACATGATATTTCACCTCATTTCAGCTCTTTTCAAAG
Organism: Platynereis dumerilii; assembly: GCA_026936325.1. Classification (NCBI taxonomy): domain Eukaryota; kingdom Metazoa; phylum Annelida; class Polychaeta; order Phyllodocida; family Nereididae; genus Platynereis; species Platynereis dumerilii. The sequence continues at coordinate 142,434,720 of JAPTHN010000001.1, read as the reverse complement.
TCTGGATTGATAGATTTTATTGATCCAGTTGGTCAATTTGACAGTCTATAAATATAAGTTAGCTGGCAGTGGTAGGAGGATTGACAGGTGTATAGACATGTTAGTGAATAAGTAAGATCTTTATTGACATGATAGTAGGGAACTAAGCAGGTCTTAAGATACATATAGGGAGTTTCCGTGGCAGCTGGGTGGCCAAGAGTTGTCAGTCCAAAATCCTGATATTCTTTGAATGCCTCAGTTCAAACCTGGGGCAGCATATTTAGAATATTTTCAGTGGAATTTCAAGATCAAAATCCCAGATGGGTATCATTCAGATGAGATGTTAAATTGGTGCCTCTTTGATCTTTTTCAAATAGGGTTAATGTGCAACATAAAGAGGACTCGTGTTCTATCTCCCATTGATGAACCACTGTAAGCAACCACTGCTCTTAAAGGGCAGCACTTGTGCATATCAGTCATATCTATCTGCTAATCTATCTATATCTATCTATCTGTCTATATATCTAATTATCTATGTCTATATATCTATATCTATCGTAATAGTTTTAGCAGCACAAGACAAATCATCTGCTGGATTCATGGTGTGTGAACTTAAGACACAACACCACCTCCATTTTGAACCCCTGGGTTCTTGTCAATTCTTATATCTTTGAAGAATTAATGTGCAACTCAGGTTGTAGCGCAGAAAGATGAGGAAACATACTGCTTTTGACTGATTGAGAAGTTTGGGGGATGACGACTGACGAGTTGTCACAAAAATGCTTCTGGTGAAGTCATATTTCTGTACTTGCCATATTATCCTTGATGGCTCGTATCCAGATAGTCAGGTCATATATTTTACTTTCTATGGGGAAGTCCTGGAATGAGTCATACCACCCACCAATGAAGCCGCATGTTTTCCAGTGAAAAATTGCATTCCAATGTAAAAGATAAGACCTGTGTTATGACATCACTGATGTCTTGAACCTGACAGATCTAATCAATGATGCTTTACAGGCGGTAATATGAAAATTGATAGCAGACATTTTATATCTGGTAGAAACGGAAGGTTTTGGAATTTTATGAGGAAGTGTTCAAAATGTATACTTGTTGATCCATCTATTGACTCATTTAGGCTCACTGTCAGTATCAATATAGGTCTGATAAAACAAAACTGTGTTTTAAATATAAAATGCAATTTTGTTTTGCAATTCATTTATAAAGAAATATTGAACAATCATCAAAATAGTGGTCTCTTTGCCTATGAAAATAATTGTGGGACATTCACTGATCAAATTCAACTATCTTACAGATTCAGATTCGGATGAAGGCATTGCTAGTTATTTTACACCACATATAATCTTAATTTTGAAAACAGTTGCCCTTTGAAGGTGGTGCCAGTCAAAATTGCTTTGAGGTGACAGAAAGGCAAGGACAGATATTGGTCAGGCGTACAATACCATCTGATTCTAGCCATCTCTGGGAATTTGATGATATGACTCGGAACTGGCAATTCCAAACTCCTTATTTCTTGATTTGAAATCTACAACATCTCCTTGCATGATGCCTTTATAAGATTGATTCTACCAGATTCTTTCCCGTATTAGATTCCCTATATAGTGTAACTTAATGATTTGACAAGTTGGGCACGCCTAACACCGGTGATTTGCTGATTTGACACTTTGAGCCTAACTAGGAGCCTTGCTTGCACGGCATGGGTGGATTATGGCTCTTCATTTAGACCTATGATATACTTCTGGCATGATAAATGGGTACTCTCAGTCTCTTTGATAAATGACTTTGATTTCACCTGAAACCTTTTTGCTTTTTTCCGAAATCTTAGTGCTTTCGGATGGGTGTTTAAGTGCCAAGCCTTTGATGACCATGTCAATGAGCATTCTACTCTAATTAGTGCTATATAAGTTCTTAATATTATGTTCTATTGACAGTTATTGAAAAGCTGATTTGTAGGCCTGTTACATAATATGATGGTCATACACAATAATTGTTGCACTCGAATAGTTACCAGCTGAAATTGAAATCATCACACTCTTCTCTTATAATATTTATGCTGAATGTTGCAATATTGCTTACAAGTGATTGAACTACATGTGCAATATTTGATTTGCGGCTGAATTCAGCGTACAATGTAGTACCATGAATGTGTATTAATTAGGTGCCATCTGAGCTGAACTTGGTGTGTATGTGCATTCTTAGCTTGTTTTTCTGCCAGTGCAACTAGCCTTCCTGCTCTTCCGAAATTTCCCTTATTGCCATTACGTGGCCTTGTCAGACATTCAGTTCCGGGATGCCTATTCATTCTGACTGCCATGCCAACCTGCAGTTGCAGGACATCTTATCTTTCAAGGCAGTTCTCCCTATTTTATATCTCCAGAACATACTCTGAACTGTGAACCTTTGTGGACAAACTTTACATATTTTGCTGATGCATAGTGCATCATATGTTCAGCCCTACAGGATACGGCTTACAAACTTGCACTATAGAACGACTCAAACAACCTCAGAAGACCTAACAAAAAATTTTCAATGAACTGTTTAGTGATTAGAATTTCTGATAAAACTCAACAGTCCATATAAACTAAGTCAATTAGCAGAATTCATCCATTTGACAGACAAAGTAAAATGAATTACTGGCTGGTGATAATTATCTCTGCTAGGAGGCAGAGGTTTTGTTAGTCCTGGCTGTCCACTGTCCTGTCCACCGTCCACTAAACAGGGGACTAGTGCAAAAAATCACCACTAGGGGAGCTGATATTTAATTAGCTCTATCACCACTAGGGGAGCTGATATTTAATTAGCTCTGCTAGACATGGGGACTTACCCCCGCGGACATGGGCACTTACCCCCGCGGACATGGGCACTTACCCCCGCGGACATGGGCACTTACCCCCGCGGACATGGGCACTTACCCCCGCGGACATGGGCACTTACCCCCGCGGACATGGGCACTTACCCCCGCGGACATGGGCACTTACCCCCGCGGACATGGGCACCTCCCCCCGCGGACATGGGCACTTACCCCCGCGGACATGGGCACTTACCCCCGCGGACATGGGCACTTACCCCCGCGGACATGGGCACTTACCCCCGCGGACATGGGCACTTACCTCCGCGGACATGGGCACTTACCCCCGCGGACATGGGCACTTACCCCCGCGGACATGGGCACTTACCCCCGCGGACATGGGCACTTACCCCCTCGGACATGGGCACTTACCCCCGCGGACATGGGCACTTACCCCCGCGGACATGGGCACTTACCCCCGCGGACATGGGCACTTACCCCCGCGGACATGGGCACTTACCCCCGCGGACATGGGCACTTACCCCCGCGGACATGGGCACTTACCCCCGCGGACATGGGCACTTACCCCCGCGGACATGGGCACTTACCCCCGCGGACATGGGCACTTACCCCCGCGGACATGGGCACTTACCCCCGCGGACATGGGCACTTACCCCCGCGGACATGGGCACTTACCCCCGCGGACATGGGCACTTACCCCCGCGGACATGGGCACTTACCCCCGCGGACATGGGCACTTACCCCCGCGGACATGGGCACTTACCCCCGCGGACATGGGCACTTACCCCCGCGGACATGGGCACTTACCCCCGCGGACATGGGCACTTACCCCCGCGGACATGGGCACTTACCCCGCGGACATGGGCACTTACCCCCGCGGACATGGGCACTTACCCCCGCGGACATGGGCACTTACCCCCGCGGACATGGGCACTTACCCCCGCGGACATGGGCACTTACCCCCGCGGACATGGGCACTTACCCCCGCGGACATGGGCACTTACCCCAAGGATGGGGGTACCCCCGTGGGATACCCCAAGGGTGGGGGCACCCCTGGGGGATACCCCAAGGGTGAGGCATCCCTGGGGATACCCCAAGTATGGGGGGTACCCCTGGTATACCCAAAAGGCGGGGGCACCCCCAGGGGACAGACACCCCAAGGGTGAGGCACCCCTGGGGGATACCCAAAGGGAGGGGTACGCTCGGGGGATACCCCAAGGGTGAGGGCACCCCGAGGATATCCAAAGGGTCGGGGCACCCACGGGGGATCCCAAAGGGAGGGGCCACTTCAGGGGACACCCATAGGTATGGGCTAACCCTAGGGGTCAAAGTTTTTATGACTTACAGCAAACACTATCTGTCTTGCAATCACTGCTGACCCCCTGCTCGTAATGCTCCCATCTAGTATATTTCACCAAATATTCATTCCTAAATCAAAGCAACACCTCATTGAGAGATCCCTACCAAAAATTATTTAGTTCAAGACGAGTCAAATAGAATCTATTTATTTTGCTAGCAGAGATACTTTAGTGCATCTCATGCACTCCATTCTAGTTATCAGATTAATTTAAAAAGATGAGCAAGATAAAGTAGAAAATCATGCGCAATATGCCATAAGAGACACCATGGTGAAAGGTTATTATGAAGAACTTCTCATGACCTTGACGGAGCGAAAGAAAATTACTTGGTCCGCATTCCTCTGCCGCACTTATGAATAAAGGATTAGAGTTGGTGAAGGAGAGTTGGATGAAATAGGCTCTGGTTGATGTATCTGCTTATGGTCTTGAATGCATGGTAATTAGTTGACTCATTTCTGGCATTTTATTCAATCGACATTACTGAAATTATAAATTCTTATCAAGAAAATTATGCATCATACTTGTTAATCGTATGTCCGAACATTTAATCAAGCATTTTCCTTTTCATACAGATTTTTTATTAGCGAAACTTGATATATAATTGTATTCAATTGTTTTGATGTAGATTAAGTGTTCTACTGATAATCCGTACAGCTTTCGTTAGAATGTTTGTACATTATATTTTATCGAGTATCGAAGAATTTATTAATGTTATCCTTTCTTTGTGTCTGTCAGCAATGCGAGATACCTTGAATCTTTTCAATTTCTCCTCATTTGTAGGTTGTGCTTTGCATCAGAAGGCCAGAAACAGTGTGCTCTTTCTTCCATCTTTGTTCAGTTCATTGCAATGAATGTCCTGGAGTGGGCTTATAAAAAGAATCTTTCATCACTCCCGAGAAATTGATCCAACATGAAAGCTTCTCACTGTTGAACCTGTTAATAAAATGTCTTGTTAGAAGATTATTCATTCCTTTCAATGCAATTTAGGGCTGATTATGGAAGGAAAGTCTGATGTTTCCAATACTTGACCCCATCTTCTCATTGTGGTGCACTCTTGATCGTCCTTGGTAGCGCTTGGTCTCTTTTACGCTGTTACCTTTCATTCATGCTTCGTCTTGTATACAACATTCTTTTTCTTTCCTCTTTGCTGTCCTTCTTCCTCTTCTCTACAGGTTTTTATCTCATCCTCTCATATCTCACGATCTTTCTGTCCTCTGTTAGTTCAGCTCTTCTTAACATATTTTTTAGTTCCTCCCCTTTAAAAGTTTTATTTTACTTGATCCGAAGAAAGACCTTTGAAATCACAGCTGCAGGGGACATGTTGCTACAAAGGTTGCATTTAGCTGATCAGCTGTCCACACTGAGTGGCCTTTTCAATCAAGGCATTCCCAGCCTTGGCTTGGTGACTGCCCTGTCCTTTAAAAAAATCTCGTCAGTGTCTTCACTTACTATGGGACTCATTTCCCCACATTATTTGCCCACACAGACCATTTTAGCCTCAGTGTATTTTGCAGTAAGTGCTCAGTTCTCATCATAACTCTCTGAGCAGATAGATTATGTGTTACCATTCCCCAGTGTGCTTTGCTTGAGTGTCCCATATATTGTCATATACTGGCAATGTTATCCCTAGCAGCTTAAGTGACTGCCCTAGACCGTGTAAAGAATACATAAAGGTGGGAAAAAAAATCAGCAACTATCGTCCTACGGTCAAAACTTCATATTTGTATCATGAGTAATGGACATCAGGAAGAATTTTAGTGAGCATTTTATAAAAAGTTACGGATTTATATTGGAGGGGCGCACCATTGTAGTATATTTTGATAAATTGTTTGGCTTGAGTCATGTAAATATCTCAGCATCGATTCAATATGGCCTTTATTGAAAATGTTGGAAATGAGCCAATGCTACCACAATGTTTTTAACAGTGTGAAACTTCTATGCGCCCCAGTTGCAGCAAATATTCTGTTGCATCTGATTAGAGCCCTCGCATGGTCCAGGACATGCCTAAAACATGATGAAGAGGTTGTACATCTTCCAGATACATATCAAAGGTTGAATGACAACCATCATTGCCTTCTGCAGCTGACAAAGAGATATGCAGTTGTTGATGGGAACAGCACACAATTATGATGAATTGCTGTGTTCTTTGACAACAAAAGGCAGCTATCCTTTACTGCAATATAGCTATTATAATTTTCTCTGGCACATCAACCTGGATATCTCCTCACCTATGAGAGAACGCTAAACCAGGTCTCCGGTTAAAAAGGAAGTGTGACATCATAGATGACTTACATGTTGCCCTTTTAGACTCCATTAGTCTCACATCCATAGCAAAGGCTAATCTATTGGCATATGCTTCACAGTACCTTTCACATTGCTTGGTAAGCTGTATTAAATGAGACAAAAATAGGAATTTTCCATAACTTAAAGGAAATTCTCGAATAGTGTTACAAAAGGAATTTCTTAAATGTATTGTATTTAGGATACATGAAAGAATGTGGCAAGCTACCTTATAAAAGGTAAGGTAGGTGTTATAGTACTGTTTGCCCCAGACTAGGTAAATATTGCTTTCTTCCAAGCTGCTGTTATGGTGTTAAGATGCAATAAACATTATAGTAGGCAAATGGTATAATCTTGTAAACAGATGGGTTTGACCTGCCTGTGCTATGTGTGCATACGCTGCCATACAGTAGACAATGGCACTCAATAGCACACGTATAACTGCATATATCATAAAGTAAATAGTTGTAGAATGTAGAGTTCGTAGACTTTCTAATAACGCCTTTATACACATTTATAAATTGCTGAAACTGGAGCCCTCAGTTCCTCTCTAAATTTTCATATACTGCAATTTAAAGTCTTGTTTTTTTCTCCTCTCAAAGAAATGGGCAGATTTAAGCAGAAATAAAGTGCTCATTACGAGGAATCCCACTGCTTTTTGGCAAGCGGTTTTACTGAGAAGTGAATATGGAAATGCAAACATTTCGTCTCCGATTAGGGGCTTGTAAGCTAAAGGAGCCCTAAAGATTTGCGAATATAAGGTTTGCTATTTTATGACTGAGAAAGCGCTGCTCAACGGACTTATTAGGAGATCTATTATTGTCTGGGAGGACTGTGTGCTGAAAAATTCCCAGTAATTGAGGTTGGCATGAATCAAGTTGTGAAATGTGGTTCATTCACTGGTTAGTGGGCCTCATTTACTGCTGGCAAGTTGCCGCCAGAGCGATTTGTCATGTTGAGATGCACATAAATGTCCGTAATTTTACCCAATTTCAACGGAATTCATCATGTTGCATATATATCTTATTTCTTTTAACATATGGGCTCATCTGAAATTATTGCCGAATATTTTTCGGGTTAACTAAAGTCACTGTATAAAATATCCTGATAAAATCATCATGATCAAATTGTCTGGCATTTTGCTATTGTAGCTGTCAAATTATCTAAATTAAACTGTCTATGATTGTGAAGAAATCTGACCTAGCTGAAGTAAATTTTTGCTAGTTTGAATTTTAAGTTTGACAGATAGAATCATCAAGTAGACAGTTATGATCTCACTGTATTCAATTTATGGGATTTAACGATATGACAACCAGCAGTCCTTGTGCCTTGATTTGACATCTGAGAGATCTCCTTGCATGACACCATCCTATAACAGTTGATTCCACTGGAATATTTCCCATATTTCAGATTTCCTTGTGGCATAACTCCATGATTTGCCAATTTGACACTTTGAGCGTCATCAAGTAGGGAGCTTGCGTGACATACTGAAAACATGCCTCATAAATAGGTACATTGTGACTTTCTTGAAAGGACTTTGATCTTTACCTGACTGGATGTATTTCATAACCATGCCGGCATATCCCCTCATTACTAAATATTACACTAATGTAAAGGGGGTTACCAGCTGCTTATTATTTATAATAATACATTGTTGAACTAAGATATCAGTTTGAATTTAAAGTATATTTCTGATTATTTCAGCTAAAATGTATTCTCTTTTTCCACTTGGCGTGTTTGATTCCTGGGTACCAACCAATGTGAACAAAGTCGTGATCTTGGCATGCGTACATTTGGATGAGGTAGCTCTTCATCCAGTACAAGTGACCCTTGTTGGGTAATTTTCCATCTTGTCTTGACCTTGTCAGGTATTCAATTGCCAGATGCCTGGAGTCTCATTGTGACTGTCATGCCTACCTGCAATGGAAGGACTCCTCATCTTTCTCTGCAATCCCAACATCTCATATATGCTGAACAAGGCAAACATGATTGTCCTACATACACATTAACATCATAGAGGCTGTAGGTAACTGTATGTTTTAGGATGCTTCGATTTATTATTTCGAAACATATCGCAGGGGAATTTTCACCAAGCTTATACCCTCTTACCGTATGGTGCCCTATTTTCGTCAGTGTCCTAATATCGTCACTTTTAATCAATGCTTGCTATCAATCTTTATTTTGAATTTCAGGGTATGAAATGTCACAATTCACAAATTAAAATATTCATTGCATACATTGCTGCATTTCAAGTATGAATGGCACTCTTGAGGATTATGCAATAGCTCCCTAAAGTGGAGTGTGCAAAAAACACGCATTTTTCACAATTTTGAGACAAATTAATAAAAAGAAGGCCCAGCTTTACAGTAGACGAACGTCAAGTGCTTACAGAATTGGACGGAAATGTTCCCAGTGAGGTCACAGCCGTATCTCTGCCATGTTATTCCTCATGACTCATAAGCAGTTTATGAAGTCATGCCAATACTTGCAATGCTAGCAGGGAAAGTCATTTGACGTGTCACACCACTCATCAATGAGCTCACAAGCTCCCTTATGACACATTAACAGATTATTTCAATGTATTTGATAGGGCTTGCTGTGAGGTCACTGGTGGCTACTAGCAGCTGAATGTAAGTACTCGTCATTTGTCTACTGTAACAGATTTTCAGACTTGTCTTTGTGCACCTGGTGCAGTTGATAGAAATGTGGATATTGCACTGGCTATAGCAGAAGAGGGAACATGTGATAATAAAGATTAACTTTTGAAATAAAAAGCTTTTGAATGTAATACCATAAAAGGAGTACTTCACGAGTATGCTACAGACAAACAGTGGTGACTCTAAGTCCACATGGAAGACTTTAAAACTCTTGCTCCCTAAGTGTACTGAGGGCGGCATAACCTCTCTTGAGGTCAACGGTACTAAAATAACTGACTTTAAAGACATATGCAATGCGTTCAATAATGTATTTATCGATACTGGTGTTAAACTTGCAAATGCTATCAAAAATGTCAATATGTCACCTCTTGAGTATCTTGGTAAATTTGTTTCCAAAGTAAAAGAATCTTTCACTTTCAAACCTGTAACTGAACATGAGGTATTTAAAAGTATCAATAGCATTCCCAATGGCAAAGCTACAGGACTGGACAATATTCAGGTCAGATTGCTAAAAGCTGCAGCACCTACCATCACACAGAGCCTAACATATATTTTCAACCTGTCACTCAAAACAGGTGTATTTCCACAAGAGTGGAAAAAGGCTAGAATTACCCTGGAAATTTCAGACCTGTTTCAGTTTTGCCAGTGGTTTCAAAGCTCATGGAGCGTATAGTTCACAAACAATTATATGACTATTTGTCAATTAACAACTTATTGTGTATGCAACAGTCTGGCTTCAGAAAAAAACATTCTTGTCAAACAAGTTTACATAGACTAACTGAACAATTCTACACTGATTTATTTGATGGTAAAGTTATTGGTATGATCGCTCTCGATCTCAAAAAGGCGTTCGATACTGTCGATCACCGTATATTGCTTGATAAATTATCCCATTATGGGATCAGAGATGTCGAACTTTCATGGTTTAAATTACTTGGATGCACGTACGCAAATATGTACGGTCTTTAACAATTTGTCAGATCCAGAAATTGTAAAATGTGGTGTTCCACAAGGGTCCATTATCGGACCTTTGCTATTCATTCTCTACGTGAACGACATGCCACAGTGTTTCACAAAATGTCATGTCAATATTTATGCCGATGATACGGCCTTTTATTATGCAGACACTGATGTACAAAGTGTAAATTCTGTTTTGCAATCTGAACTTGAGGATGTGTTCAAATGGTTATGTGCTAACAAATTGAGCCTCCATGTAGGCAAAACAAATTGTATGTTGATATGTAGCAAACAAAAGCGAGCCCATTTGTCAGAAAATCTAGATTTACATCTTGACCGAAATGAAATTGTACAAGTTGATGGTGTAAAATACCTTGGTTTAACAATTGATTGTAACCTCCGATATGATTGTTACATGAGCGAACTAATTGGTAAACTTAACAAAGCAATTGGTGTGTTACGTCGGGCTAGTAAATTTATTAATCAAACCACGCGAGTTACATTGTATAATACCCTTGTCCTGCCTCACATTGATTATTGTAGTACAGTTTGGGGGGGCAGCCTTACTAAAGGTGACTTAAAAAAGCTACAGCGACTACAAAATTGTGCAATGAGGGTCATCCTAGAATGTCACCATAGAACTCATATTATAGATATGTTGAAATGTTTAAAATGGTTAAATATTGAGCAGCGCTTACATTTTAACTTAGCCTGTCTTATGTGGAAAGTAAAAAACAAAATGTTACCAGATTATATGAACTTTTTCAATGACTGTGATTCCATACATAACTACAACACCAGAGGTGCTACGCATGGAAATATACATAGAATTAACTGCCATAAGAACTCTCTTAAAAGTACTGGTGCTATTGTATGGAATGATTTGCCACAAGATGTGAAAAACCATACAAACTTTTATACATTTAAAAAGACACTGATTTCACACTTGAGGTTTTAATATTGCATGACTTTCGTTTTTAAGGTAGAATCATATACCTGCTGCTTTTATATCATGATTTTAAATACTCTTAAATGTTTTTATAATTTTATACCTATTTATATTTATTTATATTTATACTGTACCATTATTTATTTGTTACCATGTATTCATTGTTAGTGTGGCTCCAAGCCTAAACAGCTCATGCTGAATTTGGATTCCGAAATAAACTTGTAAACTTGTAACTTGTAAAGGAGTAGTATGGCTTTCAAAACTGACGGTATTAGGACACCCTACATGACGATAATAGGTCCCTGGGGTCCTAAAATCGTCATAATGACTTTGCTGTACATTAATGCTCATAATGCATTATACATTGGAGTGGCCCACCTCATCCCTTACACATTTTTGCAAAACTACATTTTTGTTCATCTGAACTGAATACACAAATTGCAACAGTGTTAGTATGGCTATGGGGTCCTAAAATCGTCATAATGACTTTGCTGTACATTAATGCTCATAATGCATTACACATTGGAGTGGCCCACCTCATCCCTTACAGATTTTTGCAAAACTACATTTTTGTTCATCTGAACTGAATACACAAATTGCAACAGTGTTAGTATGGCTATGGTACCTATTTAAAATAAGTACCTGACGAAAATAGAGCACCATACGGTAGTTCAGTTCTTCTAAACACGAATTTTGTTTAAATTCTTTAATTCTATTTTGTTTTGCATAGTGCTTGGGGCAAGGCCTTTGAAATCTGAGCTGCAGGGTAGCAACCACCAAGAAAATTGAGTAAATCAGCTGCACGGGCTGAGTAGCTTATTCAATCAGGACAGTCCCAAGGTTGAGGACTGCTCTGCCATTTAGTGACCTCTGGCATCAAATTACTTGTACCCACTGACATTTTTAGACCAAGTGTACTTTATGTTAAGTGCTCAGTTCTCTTCATAAGATAGATGACACGATACTCTTGCCCAGTGGGATCTCATGTGCTGTCATATAGTTCAAAGCTTAAGTGACTACCCTGGACTGTAAAGTGTACTTTTGAAGGCTTGATAGAAATCAGCAATGTAACTGCTATACCAGCAAGAATCATTCAATGTTTTACACAAGTTACTGACTTTGGTATGCGCTTGTGGTATAATTGAATAGATGGTACAGCATAAACCATGTCTCTTTTGTTTGTGTCTTTGCATATTGCTAGATTTTAAAGAATGCTTTCTGCTTCTACACACACCTTTATATCACCTATTAAAACGTTAAATTTCATTTGTCGAGTGAATTATTAACTTCATTGTTAATTCTCAAATATGGCCATCTGTGATAACTCTATAAATGTTCCCAGCAACCCGAACTCCTGACAAATGCATCTGGGTCTACTGTATTGCAGTTATCTTGGTGGAACTTCTGTTGGGTCTAATGCCAACATGGAGACTAATGCAACTGATTAAGGCCTTAGCATAGGCCTATGACAGGACCTACAGGCTTAAAACATGATGAAAAGGTTGTACATCTTCCAGATACATATTTAAGGACAAACGTTTACCATCATTGCCTTCTGCAGCTGACAAAGAGATAGATGCTGTTTCTGATGGGAACAGCACATAAGTTTGAGGAATCCCTGTGTTATATGACAACAAACAGCAGCCTCCAATGCTGGACTGTGACTGCCTGTAACATAGCCATTATTCTCTGGCACATTAACCTGTGACATAACTGACAGAAAACAGGTCATATAAGTAGATAGTCCTTGACATCCATGGCCATGATGCTGTTAACAATGAAAATGTGTATATTATTTGCAAGTCATCAGGTGGTGGCATCTTGATACTTTGTAAGGTGTAAATGTGCTGAAGTTGTTCATGAAGTAAAATTGTTGCACCCATCTGTATCTTTTGTTAAGTTTGCTTTGTTTTTTTTCTGCCATATGTGCAACTATCTTTCTCTTCCTTTTTGCAGGCCTCCTTCCTCTTGTCTTCAAGTTTCTGTCTCTTTCTTCCTGCCTGAAATCTGTTACCCAAGTGCCCTCCTTCTTTATTTTCCATTCTCTTATTGACTCAATGTTTTTTCCACTATTAGTTCAGCCCATCTTTACACTTTTTTGGTTCCTTTCATTTTGTATTTTTATTTTACTTGATCCTAAGTAAGACCTTTGAAATCACAGCTGCAGGGAACATGTTGCCACAAAGGTTGAGCTGATCAGCTGTCCACCCTGAGTGGCCTTTTCAATCGAAGCAGTCCCAGCCTTGGTGACTGCTCTGCCCTTTTAAAAAAACCCTCACTCAGTATGGAGCATAGTGTCTGCCTTTCCCCACATTATTTGCACACACGGACCATTTTAGCCTTAGTGTATTTTGTGGTAAGTGCTCAGTTCTCATCATAATTCTCTGAGCAGATAGATTATGTGTAACCATTCCCCAGTGTGCTTTGCTTGAGTGTCTCATATACTGTCATAGACTAGCAACATCATCCCTAGAAGCTTAAGTGGCTGCCCTGGACCGTGTAAAGAATATATGGACAATGGAGTTGTGTAAGTGGGAAAGAAGTCAGCAGAGATGGCCCTCTGATCAAAAATGAATATTTGTATTTTAAGTAATGGACATCAGGAAAAAAAATGTGTTAAGCATGAAAAGTATGTATACTAAGTAACTGATTTTTGTTGGAGGGTTGCTCCGTTGCGGTATATTTTAATAAATGGTTTGGTTTGAGGCATGTCAATATCTTCAAAATGACCTTCAGTGACAATGTTGGAAATGAGCAATCAAACCAATACTACCATATTGTTTTTATCTGTGTGAAACTCCTGTCGACCTCAGTTGCAGCAAATATTCTGTTGCATCTGATTAAAGCTCTGGCATGGTCCAGAACAGGCCTAAACTGACATGATAAAGAGGTTGTACGTCTTCCAGATACATATCGAAGGATGGATAACGACCATCATTGCCTTCTGCAGCTGACAAAGAGATAGATGCAGTTGCTGATGGGAACAGCACTTAATTATGATGAATTGCTATGTTCTTTGACAACAAAAGGCAACCTGGATTGCAGTAGTCTGTTATATAGCTGTTATTTCCAGGCACATTAACCTGCACTGTGCAGCTCGCTCTAGAAAGAGCACTAAACCAGGCCTCCGGTTAAAGACTTACATATTGCCGAGACTCCATTAGTCTCACATCCGCAGCAAAGTCTTATCTCTTGAGATATGCTTCACAGTACCATGTACAGCTTGATAAGCTGTGTAAAGGATGGATAAATAGTCCTTATACAGAAGCTTTCAAAATAAACAAATATAATAATTTTCCCAAATTATTAGGAAAATCAAAAATTTTTACAAAATGAATTTCTCAACATTTGATATTTGTGGTGTTTGGAAAATGCGAGACGTACTCCCTTGAAAGCAGAAAGGTAGACTTTTTTTATAATTGTTTGCCTACTGGTTGTTTCAAGGCTAGTGTACGATGTAAAGATTTAGAAACTAAAGTAAGGAAATGGTGAAATCTTGTAAAAGAATGGGTTTGACCTACTTTGTTGTGCATAAACAGCGGCAATCAATTACCCTTGTCTATATCGTGAAGTAATATTAATGCACAATAAACTGCTTATAGCAAAGCATTGGGTTGCTCTCTAAACATTCATATAGTGCAATTTAAATTCTTGTTTTTTCCCTTTCCAAGAACTGGTGGGCGGATTGAACCAGAAATAAACTGCTCATTACAAGAAATCCCACTGCTTTTTGAAAGCTGTCTTGCAGAAAAATTGAATATGGAAAAGGAAAACATTTCTTGTCTGATTAGGGGCTTGTGAGGCTAAAGGAGCCCTAAAGGTTTGCAAAAGGAAGGGTTCGCTATTCTATAAGGGAGAAAGCACTCCTCGCCGGACTTATTAGGAGATCTATTATTGTCTGGTAGGACAGTGTATTGCTGGAAAACTCCCACTAATTCAGGTTGGCATGAGAATCAGGTTGTGAAATGTGGTTCATTCACTGGTGTGCTGCCCTCATTTACTGTTGGCAAGTTGCTGCCCAAGCCATTTGTGAAGTTGAGAGGCAATTAACCCTATTTTGAAGAATGAATTCATCATATTGCATATCTTTCATATTTTTTCAATATAAATCTAGAATTGTTGCTTAATATTTTCCAATATCAGTCACCACAGAGAAGTTCCTGATAAAATCATCATGATTAAACTGTCAGGAAAATTTGCTATTATAACTTTCAAAATGATTTATTGATTTAAATTCCACTGTCTATGCAGAAATCTGAGCTAGATGACGTTAATTTTTGCCAGTGTAAATTACTTTAAGGTTATTTGTGTGACTAAAAAAGCAATGGTAGATTCTCACGCAGACAGTCGTGATCTCTTTGTATTAAATTTATATTATTTAAAATTGTGACAAGTGTCAGTCCCTGTGTCTTGATTTGACATCAGAGAGATCTCCTTGCGTGATACCTTCATATAAAAGTGGATTCCTCTGGAATATTTCCTATATTTCAGATTACCTTTTGGCATTACTCGATGATTTGCCAATTTGACACTTTGAGCCTAACCAAGTCGGTGCTTGCATGATATGGATGAGTCATGGCTCTTCTTTGAGACTGCACCAAATGCTGAGAACATTTCTCATAAATAGGGACATTATGACTTTCTTAAAATGGCAGTGATCTTTACCTGGCTGTCTGTACTTCATACCCATACCCATGCTAATGTGCACTTAAAATATGTTATATTAATGTTATTTGGCTACCAGCTGATTATAAGGCCAACAAAAATGATAATACATTGTTGAACTAAGATATCGGTCGGAAGTGAAAGCATACTTCAACTACAATGTATTGTTATTTACACTCTACGTGTAGTAACAGCTTAGGTAATCATGAATGATTTCATAGACATTTATTAGATATTTCAAATATTACAATTTTGTTAATTTAAATGATATTGAGGTAATTCTGTTACTTGTTGTGTTTGGTTCCTTGGCACCCACCAGTCTGAACATGTCATGTGTACATTTTAATGAGGTAGCTCTTCATCCAGTGCAAGTGAGCCTTGTTGGGTAATATTCCTTATTGTCTTGACCTTGTCAGACAGTCAATTGCCAGATGCCTGGAATCTCGTTATGAATGTCATGCCGACCTAAAATGGAAGGACTCCCTGTCTTTTTCTGCAATGCAAAAATCTCATATATATACATGTTTATATGCTGAACAAGGCAAATTTTTATTGATGATTAAATTCAACAATAGATCTGTTGTACAATCTATGAGGACATGTATTTTGCTTATTGTCCAATGAAATCTAGCATTTGCAATATAGCTCAAAGTTTTTGATGAAACTGTGCCCGATAAAAAAATGGTGCCTATAGGAGATGCCAGTTTTTGTTTATTTAATAGTTTGGCACCAGATTGATGGGGTAATAACTAGAGAGTGATAGGATTTAAGAATGTGAAGTAATGCAGATCAGTTTATCTGGTTTGTAAAAAATATCAGTAAGTTTAATTTCAAAAAAGAAATACTGAAACTTATTTTCTTAAGTTGGTTCTTGAAAAATCAAAGACCATCTGTAGTATACGTGGTTATGCAGCACCTGAAATGCAGACTGGATTTCGATTTATAACAACATTTCTTACTTCTTGGAGAGAAGTTTGTGACTTCTTGCTTTACTTTGTACACCCAATTATTATCTGGACGCGTCCAGATACTGTTGCACAACGCCCTACTTCCTGTCTTTTCCCGTGTGTTTCAGTTTCCTGTTGGCTCAACATTACACATAGTGATGTGCACAGTAAACTCATCAAACTTACTTTATGTTGCACACACGTGATCCCAATGGATCAAACTGATGTAGCAAACAGATAGTGGATAGATCTACAGATATCACCTGGTGAATTGGTCTTTAACACAGAGAATAGCTGGAAATCTGTGTTGCAATCATGGAATATTGACTGGATTCTAAATAGGACAATGTACTAGAATTATAACTGATATACTGTCTCTATAGCACACCAGGGAGGGGGGACCAGTCTGCCAGAACTGGAGATGCTTCAGCGCACACCCATCGTCACCACATGGTAGCCACCTAGCATGCAAAATATGCACTAGTGCTATTGGTTGAGAGAGTCATATAGATTTGCAGGTGTTCAACAACTAGATCATTAGATTGAAACAAGCATGCATGCAGGTCTATAGTATGGCTTGTCTGGAATGAATTCTGAGCTATGAGAAATGCACATAATTATATATATATATATATAGTAAAAACAAAATCTGTCAACAGTTTGATGTCTCACACTGAGTTTAACTTATAGATCACAGGCCTCACAAGCATTCTGCAGAAACCCCCATTTCCAATGCCTGCATTTAGACCCCGAAGTCGACTAAATAAAGTCGACTAGTGAAGTCATAGTTAGCTTTCCAAGCAGCAAGTCAGTGTTCAGTCTAGTCAAATCAGAGTTGAGACAGCTAAAGTCAAGTCATTGTTGCATAACTTTGTCAATTTTTACCTCACAGAAATGGTTTTGGTACCATTTTCAATGGCATAAAGAGCACAACATGTATATCACACTCTTTTAGGACATTTGGAAAATCTATGCAACATAAAAACTCCCTAAATTTCTGACACATTTGTATCCTGCACAGTTTTTTCCGAGAGCAAAAATTCAGAAATTTCTGAAGTTTAATATAATGTACTGTTGATAACTTTTAAAGGAAGGACCCTAAGAATTTGCATTAGTCAGCTGAAGTTAGTTGAAGTCAAGTGAAGTCAGAGTTTGACAACTTAGCTGACTAGTCAGTTGGAGTTCTTGCCAAGCAAGTCAGAGTTTTAACTCTGACTGACTTCGGGGTCTACCTGTATTTATAACTATTACTCTCTCTTTAGGCCCATTGGGCATTATGCCCTGATAACTTCTGACTACTGCTATTACAATTTAACCTACCAGACTACCACACCAATATTATGTTACAATGTTCTGGTCAATTATCAGCGTCCAGATATGCAAATTGCAATTTGCCTTCTAGTTAAAACTATTAGTTATTCAGGATGAGTGTCACACATATGCGAATAACTGACCTTTTGTGATCATATGCTGCCTGGCATATACTGTTCAGCAACTTACCTTTATGTGTGAATAGCAGAGCACAGTGAGGGCAAGGCCAAAGATAAGTACAAGGCAAACACACGTGTTCTTCTCTAATGGTGAGAAATTTTTAAAGAGGTGCAAGTTTGGAGATGACCCTTAAATAGCATAGGTCTTGTGATGTACAAGTAAAAACCACCACACAAAAAGTGACTGACTGACTGACTGACTGTATATTTGCTTTGTGGTTTAAATCAGCACTTCATTGTTTGTTGCGTTTTTTCACACTTAAGAGAATTATGGTATCTTACAGTGAAATGTAAAGGAGTGTCAGGCACAGGAAAATGTGTATGAAATGTAGGTAATAGGCAAAAAGAGAAATGAAGCAAAGAAGAGGTAGAGAAAGAGATAGGAAATGGGGAAAAGAATATAACTAGAAGATGCACGAAAAAGTGATGAGGGAAAAAGCTAATCTGAGAAAGTTATTATTCATGAAAAGAATATCTCATGACCTTGAGTAAGTCATAAGAAATGACTTTGCTGGCTTGTCTCCGCAGTACTTATTAAGGTTGGCAAAGGAGAGTTGGCTGAGTACATTGGATATGCTCTTATTACAGGCGATTTCATTAGTACGAGATTCTACAGTCTCTATCACACTTGCTACATGACATTTTTGCCTAATCTGATTGGTTTATGATTACCAAAAATGTCACCCACTTGGCAGATTGAACGTGGCAAGCAGCTCTGTGCATTGCATTCACACATTCAGGGCTGGATGACCAGAATCGCATGGTAATGAAATCACCTGTAATACCCTGACAAAGAGCCTTGGTGATTATCTGCCACATTTCTGGTGTTAATTAAAAAAAATTCATCTGGTCATTGCATAGGTTAGGTTTCGGCACATTACTGTTGAAGTCAACTTAAGCACAGACTCAGAGTCAGAAATGTTTGAGCACGTCATGCTTTACCTATAGGCCTATCACACTAAATATGGCATGATGACATATTCAATCACTTCAAAGTCTATGCTTTTGCCACCCGAAGCTGTGACTACCCTGGACTGCAGAGTGGAATTTTAAAGGCTGGAAAAAAGGCAATGACAGTTGGCCTCTCAGTCAAAACTTCATACTGGTATTCAGAATAATTGCTATGCCAACAAAAATCAATATATGCAGGTTTTGAATATTGATTATAGTCCAGGCTAGAAGCCCAAGGACCTTGACTTTATATATATATAAAGTTTTTTTGTTGTTTCTTGGGTATTTGAATATGCTGAATCCAAATCTGAATGATGCCACTTCGTAAGTGTTGAGCATTTTTCGCTACAGCCGCCATTTTCAAAATGGCCGCCGAAAATACGGTTTTCTTAAAATAACATGGAAAATATTGAAGTTAGACCCCTAAAATGTATTGAACATGAATATAAAGTTGGGTGCTGTGGACATTTTGGTGTATATACCATTGCTGTATCATAGTTGAATCATGAGATACAGCGTGTTCTAATAATGAAGATGATCAAAAAATATACGTGATACATAAATAAAGAGTCTTAATTGGTATATAATGAGACGTTGAGACATTTAATTTCGAATCTCTGAAATCTATACATATACCATAGTAAATTGTGTTAATTCAAGTGCTCATAAATAACATTAACATAAATATTTTTACTAACTACCGAAAGATTTGACAAAAGCTTTGGAAATTCAAAGTGTTTCCAATTCACACGCATTGTTGATCAATGATATGTCATAACTTCAATTCATAAGTCACTTTCATCTTCAGCATCATCATCATCAAACAGCTCCGCTGGTACTCTTTGTGAGTTTTCACAATTCCCAGAACATATATACATTTGCAAAACTCTGTGCATGCAAGGCAAAGCTTAACGCAGTTACACCCGTTTTGCAGCCACAACATATCAAATTGAGCAATTTGCCAGATACAACTGCTTGGCCCTCAGGGATGTAGATCGGCAGAAGATGTTTGGCCTTAATTTCCCATTCAAATGCTAGGGGATCTGCAACAGGAGGTGATGGCAGTCCTGCTGACTTCCAAAGGAGAGTCTGATAGTGCGCTCGAGCGCAATGCAGTTTGAAAGCGCCAATTGTTGTAGGCAGGCTGCTCAATTTGGGGGGAATGTGCCTTTTTCCTGCTAATTTATGCAAAAATATTGCTGTTCTCATATCATTGAGTGTTTCTGTCTGTTTCTGATTGTATAATCGGCCCAATATTCAAGACAGGAGTTGACAACTTCTCCTTGCGGGCTCAATGCTTCCCCTAACTTCAATGTTCCAGGATACTCCTCCAAATGTTTCAGGGCTGTTGCTTTACCGATTCCAGCAAGAGGGGACACTGTGTCACAGCCTCTAAGTGTATGAGCTGCAAGAAGATTTGGCACAATCGTTGCATGTTTTTCTTGATAATCTCATTAACATCTATCACAGCTCGATTTCTGATGCACGATTCCAAAAGCAGGTGCACGGTACTTGGTACTTTTTTGGTGTGTGAATGCAAATGGTGTGCAAAGAGCACCAAGACATCAGTATCATCGGACACTACTTTAATAGTAGAATGCCCTGCCACAGCTTCATTAATTGCATGGTAAGCAATTAGAATATCAGCCTCTTCATGTGTCACTGGCACAAGTTGCTATCCAGTGCAAATGTTGATGGGACAAACATCTGGTCCTGTTACCAAAACAACATATTTCCTTCAGGGATAATAACTGAATTCAGGCCATTCACTATCATGTTTATGATCTGTTCTTTGTTTGCTGTCATATTCAAAAGTGCTGTCTGCTTTGGTAGAGGGGAATCCATTGTATGCTTAAACACACGGCTCATTCCTCGGGAGCATAGTTTTCTACACCATGACTTTGTGCTCACCTCATAGTATCGGCTCATAGTATCGGTCCAAAACTACATGCAGAACTGTAGTTTCATTTGTGTAAAGCATAATTCAAGTAACGGCAGCCTTGATGAATGCTGACACCTTTGCTGGTGATGCAGGCCAGGGCACTGACCAAAGTATTGCATTTACATATAAAATGACTACCGCACAAGCCTCAAGGCCTCTTTGACTGCATTCAACTTCAGTCCTTGTCTTCAGTGTGGATTTAGAAGTGGTTCTCATTTCACCATTGGGACTGAACAGAGCAGTAGGGAAGTTTGCCAATTCATGAGATAAGAGGGCTTTGGTGGAGACAGTTTCACGCGATAAAGCCATGATTCCTATTGCTCTGGCATAGATAACTTTAGCATGCACACATTCAGGTTTGTATTTTGCTTTGACCTGTTTTATACCAAATGACATGGGCTTCACTTGCTTTGTGAT
Source organism: Platynereis dumerilii (assembly GCA_026936325.1). Lineage (NCBI taxonomy): Eukaryota > Metazoa > Annelida > Polychaeta > Phyllodocida > Nereididae > Platynereis > Platynereis dumerilii. The sequence goes on along the minus strand of JAPTHN010000001.1, from coordinate 142,413,301 downwards.
CTTGTGATGAAAGCAATCTGGCAACCGCTTTTCAAATTCTTCTAACTGGCCTTGTCCCATTTGGATAGAATCATCTGCATTGACTTGGTTGTCATCCACTATTTCACCAGAAAATATATTGACCAATCTTCCAGCTGGATGTGTGACACAATCAAATATATCAGTACATGAGGTCAGGGCTTCATGAATTTTAGACCTGTCTTCAGCATCAGCCTTGATTCGTTGGGCGTTCTTCTTTGTGAATTGTGACCACCTTCGTATTAACCCCATCCTGAAGAATCTCCATATCTCTGCGTATTTGTCCCAGGACTCCAAGGGACAGAACTTATATGGCAAGAGTTGACTCATTCAGGGTAGAGCCGATAATGCCTGAAGGTCCCTTCCCATAATGGCATATAAGTTGTCTCTATGAAAAGGTCAGACCAAATACCATTCCATGAGCCATCTTGGTGTCGCATAACATGTTCTCCAGATATGAACTTTTTCAGAACATCCGGATGAAGCTGCTACGTTGATCGGAGATAGTACAGTCCATATCGAGCATAATTTACGTGGCCTGATGAAAAGAAGTAAGGCGTCATTTTGGACACTGCGGACAGGTTCAGGAACCAATCACCTTCTCTCTCTGCACGAATGAAATTCATGGTGATCAGCACTGGCTTTATCATGCAGTCAATACTGAGCTTTGCTGTTCTGCTACTTGAACTTGCTTCTTCTAAGAATTTCAGAAGGTTTGCCATCTCCCAGTCCTCATTGTTTTCAAGAAATGGTCTCAACAACTCATCAGCCACTATTCGCAGTGCACGTACATTCTCTGGAAACTTCTTGCCAGACAGAAGTTCGGGAACTCCAGCAAATGTTGACTTCAGTATATCTTCAAGGCCACTTCCAGCCATTAGAGAGCCAATATCTCCGACAAAGCTCATAAGGCAATGCATACCACCTAACTATGGCACAAACTTGGGAAAGAGCCCTTGATAATGCCATAATAAATTGACGACTACTTTGCAAAGCTGCTGGTCACATGTGAATATTGTCCATTCTTGGCCAGTAAGTGTTGTGACACATTGTGCCTGCATCATGGCAGTTTTCATTGTGTTGGGTTCAGCAGGTGTCACGAAATGGTGAGTACAGTAAACGGGTCTTCTTTCCCAACTGCTGGCCACTTTCTCTTGCAAGTTTAGTATTGAATCCACTGTATGCTGGGCAGGTCCCCTCATGTGTTACCACCTTCAAAAATGCAAGATCTTCCAAAGAAGCCGTCTTATTAGACAACTGCACACTGGCAACGAACGCGAGAGTTGAATAACCTTCCTTGTGAAGTTATCCAGCATTTCTGATTGTTATTTTTCGTTGTATCGTTTTATGTCGATGTCCATTAGAGAGAGTGAAGAGGCTTTAGTATCTTTCCATTTCAGGCGTTTTATTGTGCTGGGAACTGTTGGATCATCTGTATCAGGCCTACCAGCTTGTGTAATGATCATTGCAAGGCCATGAGTTAATTTCAAAATTTCAGTTAGGCGATATGGTACCCTCAGAACATGAAAATTTCGTACAATTACACATCAGGGTTTTTTAAAAGAAACAAATGTCTCAATTACAACTTCTGCTAAATTCAAGAGACTTTGCCAAAACAGCCTGCAATATATATATACATATGATAAACATTTTAAAATATTTACCATTATATATGTCTAGCAAAAGTCCATGAACTAGATTAAATTTTCAGGTTTTATGATCGTGCCGCTAGAACTCAGAAAGAGGGACAGCTGTATCTCAGGAAGTAATGATCATAGAATCATGATATTGGTGTCAAAATATCCGCAATACCCAAATTCATATTCGTGTTTCATACATACTTAGGGTGTATCTGCAATATTCTCCTTGTAATTTGAAGAAAACCATATTTTCGGCGGCCATTTTGAAAATGGCGGCCGTAGCAAAAAATGCTCAACACGTGCGAAGTGGCATCGTTCAGATTTGGATTCAGCATATCGAAAAGGACTAGAATCAATCATAAAACATTATATATATATAAAGTCAAGGTCCTACCACCATTTCAATAGGGCCTAGCTCGGACTATTACACACGTTACCAGACTTTTGTGTCTTGGTTAAAATTGCAAAATTTTGGAGAATAATTTTGCTTCTGCACAGATCGTTAAATGGCCTATTAAAGCATTTCAATTCATATGTCAACTACATTCATTCAGAAGTCCCTGATCAACTGATTTGTAAATTTCCCAAAATGGAAATCTGTGTTAATGTTCACAGCAACCCCAACTCTTGACAAATGCATCTGGGTCTACTATAATGCAGTTATCTTTGTGGAACTTCTGTTGGGTCTAATGCCAACATGGAGACTAATGCATCTGATTAAGGCCTTAGCATAGGCCTGTGACAGGACCTGCAGGCTTAAAACATGATGAAAAGGTTGTACATCTTCCAGATACATATCTAAGGACAAACGTTTACCATCATTGCCTTCTGCAGCTGACAAAGAGATAGATGCAGTTGCTGATGGGAACAGCACATAATTATGATGAATTGCTGTGTTATGTGACAACAAACACCAGCTGTCTATCCTGGACTGTGACTGCTTGTAATAAAGCCATTATTTCCAGGCACATTAACCTGTGACATCATAGACAGATAACTGGTCACATGACTTGCAAGTAGATTCCATTAGTCTACCATCCATAATATAGGCCTTGAAATTCAGTGTCATGAAGCTGTTACAATAAAAGTGTGTATTATACCTGCAACTAGACTCTTAACCCAGTTCAATTGTTCCTAAAACAGTCAATCGCTCTTGTCTCTCTTGATGCATATACTTGAAGTAAATATAGTTATAGATCTTTGCGGATTGGCGGGCCACTGGAAAAATTAATTTTATTATTTTCAATTTTCAAACAGGCTTTGCCACATCATCGACAGTTTTCTGTTGGTCTCCTAATCTTCTTATTTGATCAAGTACCTCAAGTCATTTGATTAATTTGTTTTTATTGTCACCTATGCTGCTAGATATGAGAAGCAGTGAATCAATTGATTAAAGGCACACAATAGTGCAATTTTTTTATTAGTTGAGAGCTTTGTATTTACCATTTACAGAAACACGACAGTGATTCTTTTGAATTTCTCCCAAAATAAACCCATGAAATAAATTATTTTAGTTGCTGATTTTGGCCAAAATGTTGGCACAAGAAAAAGCGACTCCTGTTGGAAGAAACTGAGCTAGTCACATAGGACTGGGTAATGAATAAACAAATAGATGACCTTTTATGACCTCTGGAAGCATGAAAGAATGGTGAGGCCTAGCTGTGAAATGTTTTATGAACAAAGGGATGAAGCTTAAAAAGCTGACAGTATACATATTTGAGAAAACTGAAACTGTGGAAATTCTTGCAAACGCTTGTGATAACGATAAGGTCTATTGCACATCCAACTCAGCTCAACTGTCAATCATATACACTGTGCACTAACGAGGGGGGTACCCTCGCCATCAGGGCAGCCATTACACCTCTCACTTCGTGATTTCAAAGTGAAATTACAAAAAATGTAAGGGGTGTGGAGGTCTTCAAATTGTTAAGATAGGTTAAATGGCTTGTGGAATGAATCAGTGCCAAGTTCCAGACCCAAACATGCAAGATGAAGTAAGATATTTATGAAATTCGAATTCCGTCGAGGTGAGGGTACCACAAAAAACGGAAAATGGCAGGGCGAGGGTACCAGCATTTTGGCGAGGGTACCAACCTAAAATGGCGAGGGTACCAACCTAAAATGGCGAGGGTACCAACCTAAAATGGCGAGGGTACCAGCCCGGAAGTGGCGAGGGTATTGCAGGTTTTGGGCGAGGGTCACTTCCGGTTGGCGAGGGTAACCACCAGGAAGGGGATTGGCGAGGGTAATGCAAGATATTGGCTGAGCAATCTGATCAAACAGTCTTGAAGAAAAAGCAATGAATCAGCTTATCAATAGATAACATCATGTACTGACACATGATTGCACTTCTGAAGTAATTATACCAATCAGGAACTCCAATGCACAATAATTGGCTTACCCATTCTACCCAACTGTGGAAGTTTTAAAAACAAATGAGTACAGAGGAAGAAAAAGCCAATGAATCAGCTAATTAATTTGCTCTTTGTTGTGGTATATCACAGCATGTGCTGACACGTGATCGCAATTCAGAAGTTAGCAATCAGGGATTCCAATCAAGAACATGATCGCATGCACTATCAATATAGTAAAATATTAAAATTAATTGATCAACTCTCACTCAAAGGTAAGGTAAAAACGGCCCACTGCACTGTATTGCCTCACTGTGGAAGTCCCAAATTGGTGCTTTAACTACATGAATTTGAATATATATATAAAAACAAGTTAGTTAGATGACTATATACACAGTGAGACCCACATAAAGATTTGAAAAAGTAAGACGTTCACCATTGCTAAAACCGTTATTAAACCTCCCAACTCTAAAATCTGACTGGCACATTCATTAAACTGAGAGTCAAACTTTTTCTTATAATCCTTAATTAGCATGGCACATAATCACAAATTTAGTATCACAGTTTATGTTTCTGTATTTATGTTTGCTCAGATGGTGGAGGAGTTTCTCACAGACAGAGAGGTCATGAGGAGAGTCATGCTACAGTTTTCAAATCCAAGAGAGTTCAAAGTGCCCTTCTTCAAAGTAATACCATCCACAGTGAAACTTTCTAAAAGTGATTATGGCTTCTTCCTGTATTTCGGTCTATTATGCATGTTCTCCCCCCCCCCCCCCCGTGACAATAACATGCTTGTTATAGGCTTTTCATATGTGTTGGCCTATCAGTAGCGTCCCTATGGGGGCTACCGGGGGGGGGAGCACGTGCCCCTCTCAATATTGAACCTGTTCCCCCCCCCAGGTGCCTCCCCGTTTGAGACCCCCTAGTTACGCTACTGCGGCCTATAAAATTGTGATGACCAAACACAGATGAGCTGATGCGTGGTAGGCCTATTCTAAAATAAAATGGGATCTGTCTCAATATTATTAATGAAAGTAAGTTGAGAGAAACATGACTGATAAACTGAATGAAAATTAAACAGTCAGATTAAGTAATCATCTATCTATCTATCTATCTATCTATCTATCTATCTATCTATCTATCTATCTATCTATCTATAATGCTCTATCTGTCTATCCATAGGTGCAATCCGTGGGGGCCAGGGGGCTGCAGCAAATAGCAAGTCAGAGCAAACTCTAACCAAAATCAGGGCAGATCAACTTCCCCGCCCACATTCATAACATGTTTAAAAAATCAGAGCAAAATAGTGACAGGAACACCCCCCCCCCGAAATGGCCATTCCATATGCCTATGTATGTATACATGGTATGTATGTATGTAACTGTGATACTATCTATCTATCTATCTATCTATCTATCTATCTATCTATCTATGGTATTCAAATTAGTTTTATGCTATGTAATTCAGTCCCTCAACCAATCAGATGAACTGCATTTGCTACGATTTTCTGCCATATTACAGAAACTCATACTAATTGAATTGCTGTAACAACAAAAACGAAATATTTATAGAGTCGTCATTTCTGGTGGTACCCTCACCATGACAATTATTGAAAATGGTGGTACCCTCGAGAGGCTTTAGTGGTTACCCTCGCCCTTACGATGTATTTCAAATCCAAAATCTGATAATTCTGTGATCTATCGCACGTGGATTGCTTGCCCAATGGTTAGTTTAACATTAAAACTGCATGCTTGACAAATATAGGCTTTATATTTGATGAAATAAGCTCAGGATGGCAGAAAATTAATTTGAATCGAGTGTTGTAATGGCTACCCTGATGGCGAGGGTACCCCTCTCGTTAGTGCACAGTGATATAGGAATAATTATAAACTCTGGTGAGCTGATTGGCTGGTTCTTGTGAGTTGGCACTGCTTAATTTGCCTGATACCAGTATTTGCCAAGTCCAGAACGCATCTTTTGATGGCAGCAACTGGTATATATAGACGGAGTGTCAAGCTGGAGAAATATGTGTAGACCGACAGACAGACTGTATAGATAGATAGATATAGATATAGATATATATAGATAGATAGATAGATAGATAGATAGATAGATAGATAGATAGATAGATAGATAGATACGATAGATAGATATTATAGATAGATAGAATTATAGATAGATAGATAGATAGATAGATAGATAGATAGATAGATAGATAGATAGATAGATAGATATGGTGTAGGGGAGACCGGGGCTAGTTGAATCGCGGGGTTAGTTGAATATTCGCTCTTATTCACAGGTGTTGAATTTTTTTACCCAAATTTGACTTCTGGTAGATTATTTATTCTTCAAGGCATGACATCACTTCCTACTTGAGCCATATTTCGAATTGTGCACTTCACTAGGCTGTTAAGTTGATTTTTGTGCTCCAAAAGTAAATATTTTGAGTTGAAATAATTTTGACCTGTATGCTATTTGAACTATTTAATGCAACATTTTTTATGACAAGTTGGAAGCCTTTGGTATTACAAATCAACAGGCAAAGACATTTTTTGGTAAGCCTTTGATTAAAGTGCTATAATGGGTGACCTAAACCACATGGTGGGTTGGGGCTAGTTGAAACATTTTTCGTGGGGTTAGTTGAATCGCTGAAGCAATGCTATGCAAAGTCTCGTTATTAACAGCAAAGTAAATAATCATTACTGCATTGTACAGTTTGATCCTATTGGTGTTTTTTGCTGAAATAACGTACATCAGAAAAAAGGAAATAGGATGAGTGCCTGCTGTAATACCCAGGCAGCCTCTTGAAGAAGCCTTAATTGCTAAATGATAATGTTGAACAGTAGCCCAAGAGTGTTTTATTCTTCAGGCAACAATATATTATTTATTTATACAATATAAGTGTCTTAAAGCAGAAAAAGAGAGGCTTTTGCACTGGTCATTTCAATAACCAAGTTATTACCAGCAGCCAAGCCGGCCATTTGCTGACATTGTAATGAAGCGTTCACACCTCAATACAATGCAGGAAAGAGACAGCATCCAAAAAGCCATTTCCCCATTGACTTGTCTTCCTACAAAGATCTTTCTTCTCAGTTAACATCACTGTCTGAATTACTTTTCATAATGCACAACCATCTCATTATTTCCTAAGATTTCAAAATTTTCTTTCAAGTTTGATACTGGTGCTTGTTATACATTTTACATTTTGTATTAAATTCTGAAATACATAATTCCTAATGTTAAACCTAATTGCTATTTAGGAATCAGTTGTTGTATTATTAATGTTTATTGAACAAATTGTTATCAATAAATATGGTTTTTGCTAGTTTATTCTGAATGATTCAATTAACCCCATGCGGTGTTTCAACTAACCCCGGCCCCGGGGTTAGTTGAAACACTTGGTCTTGTGGTACTTTCAAGCTCATAGTGAGAACTTGTCAATATTTTAAACAAAGTTCTTCCATGGAATGTTGAGGTGAACACTGTAGCTAGCACTTGCTAAAATATTGTACCTGTATCTACTACCATAAGCTCAGTAGAACGTGACAAAAAATTGGCGATTCAACTAACCCCGGTCTCCCCTATTTTACTTGAAAGCTGCATGGGGGTGTTGCTTCATCATTATGCTTTTAATTAGGCCCGAATTGTACATTTTGCGGTCTGGTCTTGCAAATTGTGGTCCAAATCAGTCACTGCTTACTCTCTCAATCTTGAGAAAATCAACCAATCACATTTCAGTGAAATATGGCCTAACAGTTTGCAAATGAACAGTTTCGTATTTCGTGGTTTTTCGCTGGTCTTGTTAGGAGGTCCATATATTTGATCGCCTTTAGGCTGATCTCTGTAATTACGCGGTCACATGGCGGGTGTCGGAGTTTCATGTGTCGGAGGATTTATGTGTCGGAGATTCATGTGGCGTAGTCGTAGACAAAGGCAATCAATCTCCTAAGAATAAGGGGGCAACCATTTAATATCTACTTAGGTGCTAAGATAACAAAAGTACATGCATGAATGAACCAAGGGGGCAACCATTTAATATCTACTAAGCAATGATGATAGATAGATAGATAGATAGATAGATAGATACATAGATACATAGATACATAGATACATAGATACATAGATACATACATGGCGAAGAGAGTTACAGATAGATAGATAGAAAGAAAGATAGATAGATAGATAAGGGGGGTAACCCTAGGGGGTATCCCTTAAGGGTATCCCTTAAGGGTGGGATACCCCTGAGGGTGGTGTAATGTTGCCATTGGGTGTAATGTTGCCATTGGGTGTAATGTTGCCAATGGTGCAAGTGTTGGCAACGGGTGCAAGTGTTGGCAACGGGTGCAAGTGTTGGCACGGGGTGCAAGTGTTGGCACGGGGTGCAAGTGTTGGCACCGGGTGCAAGTGTTGGCACTGGGTGCAAGTGTTGGCAACGGGTGCAAGTGTTGGCACGGGGTGCAAGTGTTGGCACGGGGTGCAAGTGTTGGCACCGGGTGCAAGTGTTGGCACCGGATGCAAGTGTTGGCAATGGGTGCAAGTGTTGGCAACGGGCGCAAGTGTTGGCACGGGGTGCAAGTGTTGGCACAGAGTGCAAGTGTTGGCACTGGGTGCAAGTGTTGGCACGGGGTGCAAGTGTTGGCAACGGGTGCAAGTGTTGGCAACGGGTGCAAGTGTTGTCACGGGGTGCAAGTGTTGGCACCGGGTGCAAGTGTTGGCACCGAGTGCAAGTGTTGGCACCGGGTGCAAGTGTTGGCACCGGATGCAAGTGTTGGCACCGGGTGCAAGTGTTGGCACCGGTTGCAAGTGTTGGCAACGGGTGCAAGTGTTGGCACCGGGTGCAAGTGTTGGCACCGGGTGCAAGTGTTGGCATGAGGCACAAGTGTTGGCACAGGGTGCAAGTGTTGGCACAGGGTGCAAGTGTTGGCACCGGGTGCAAGTGTTGGCACCGGGTGCAGGTGTTGGCAACGGGTGCAAGTGTTGGCAACGGGTGCAAGTGTTGTCAACGGGTGCAAGTGTTGGCAACGGGCGCAAGTGTAGGCACGGGGTGCAAGTGTTGGCAACGGGTGCAAGTGTTGGCACGGGGTGCAAGTGTTGGCAACGGTTGCAAGTGTTGGCACGGGGTGCAAGTGTTGGCAACGGGTGCAAGTGTAGGCACGGGGTGCAAGTGTTGGCACGGGGTGCAAGTGTTGGCAACGGTTGCAAGTGTTGGCACGGGGTGCAAGTGTTGGCAACGGTTGCAAGTGTTGGCACGGGGTGCAAGTGTTGGCACGGGGTGCAAGTGTTGGCACGGGGTGCAAGTGTTGGCACGGGGTGCAAGTGTTTGCACCGGTTGCAAGTGTTTGCACCGGGTGCAAGTGTTGGCAATGGTTGCAAGTGTTGGCAATGGGTGCAAGTGTTGGCAATGGGTGCAAGTGTTGGCACCGGGTGCAAGTGTTGGCACCAGGTGCAAGTGTTGGCAACAGCAAGTGTTGGCACGGGGTGCAAGTGTTGGCAACGGGTGCAAGTGTTGGCACAGGGTGCAAGTGTTGGCACAGGGTGCAAGTGTTGGCACCGGGTGCAAGTGTTGGCACCGGCTGCAAGTGTTGGCACCGGGTGCAAGTGTTGGCGCCGGGTGCAAATGTTGGCACCGGGTGCAAGTGTTGGCACCGGGTGCAAGTGTTGGCAACGGGTGCAAGTGTTGATGTGTCGGAGGATTTATGTGTCGGAGATTCATGTGGCGTAGTCGTAGACAAAGGCAATCAATCTCCTAAGAATAAGGGGGCAACCATTTAATATCTACTAAGGTGCTAAGATAACAAAAGTACATGCATGAATGAACCAAGGGGGCAACCATTTAATATCTACTAAGCAATGATGATAGATAAAGAACTATAGATGAACTTGGTGTGAAGTATTGCCCAATCAAATTTGCAAAACAAGGTTTTGGCTTGCGTATTATGTAACACAGGCGATCATTTAGTCCCTGTGGGACAGCATAGGCGATCCATTCAATCTCCACACTACCTCTAGTTTTGTCTGCTTTTAGTCTTGTATTTTGGTAATATGGCTGCTGTTGAAAATACCCAGAATATAATATTGGCATAGGAATTTGGATGTAGCTCATTCACTGGTTGATATACGTAATGACTCTACAACATTGAAAATTACCTTCATTTACATGTAGTGCCGCCCAAACTGGGTTTTTTAGGTACTGATTGAGTTATTTGGTCCAATATTTCCTGGACTTCGTACTTTTCCTTTATATTTCTAAAGTTATATTACATAACTGGAGACTATCGTTAAAAATTGCTATTGGTGCAAGTCATTGAACTGTCTTACACAGATTCAAATGGCATTAATTCAATTCTTGTCTTTTTCCATCAAATGACTATATGGTAGTTTTGGAAGTCGTTGTTTTTGTGAGGTTAGGGAACATGTTCAAGTTTAAATCTTTGGTGTGACAGAAAAGCAATGACAGAATAGTCATGCATGCAATGTGATCTCATTCTATTCAATTCTTGGAATTTAACGATGTGACCCCAACTTGGAGTAGATGTGCCTTGATTTGACATCTGAGAGATCTCCTTGCATGACACCTTCCAATAAAAGTTGATTCCACAGTAATATTTCACATATTGCATTCTCTTTTGGTGGAACTTCATGATTTGTCACTTGGAGCAAGGTGAACACCTTTAATTTGCCAATTTGACACTTTGAGCCTGACTAGGTAAGGCGCTTGCACGACATTGGTGGGTAATCAAGGTTTTTATTGCCCATCTGTTTGACCCACCAGAACATGATGAATAGATGCACCTTCATCTAAACTTATTTTTGCTGTTCGATTGTTCACTACGCTTCGTAACTGTCCTAATGAATAATATGGTGATGGCTGCTAGATGCTTTGTAATTATACATCCATAGTGAGCCCGAACAAACTTTGGGGTTAAAAAATACCCCAGCATAACCATAGGCGCCATTGGGTAGCTTAAGAACAGATGAATAAGCAGATGTGAAAAACAAAAAAATGTGTTTGGAAATTGATGAAATGCAATTTTTCAACTTCTGGTTTGTCACATTCCTTTGTTTTGGTAATTTTCCATGTAACTCGGGTGCAAATTACAATTTTACATGAGTAAACTTCAAAACAATATATATTTTTTATGTGTTTTAGATGATATTTTAAATACAGAATGCTGTAATTATTAGGAAAAGTCCTATATTGATGTTGTGTGTGACAAACTTCATTTTGTGTATTTATAAGAATTATGTCACAAGCACTAAAGTATTGATGTCTTTACCTTAATCTTCAGAAGGAAATAACACAATTTCTTGATTATCAAGTGACTTAAAACGAATTATATAATAGTCGTTGTTTAATAAAATTGAAAATTGGAGTTATAGATATATCCAGAATAGCCATATCACAATATTATTCTTCATGTAATGCATGGTTAAAAATACATAGGTGTCTGCCTATGTGCCCGCCTTTCACAGTTTGGTAACTAAAAAAAGAAGAATTGCACAATTGGTTTTATGAACTTTTGAATCTTAGTTTTAATCAGTTTGTTTCACATTCGTTTTAGGAATAAAATAACAGCATTTTCAAATAGGGGAAAGGATTGGATGTCAGGCAATGCACATGTTTGTAACTTCAAGTAGACATTTATTATACAGTGTGTTATATATCCTAGCTATTCATAATGCTATATCTATTTGTTATTTACTGAGTTGGAGCTAATCACTGTGTACCGTTTGCTCTATGCGAAGCAACCTAGTTAATCATAAAATCTTAAATTTTGGACCAGAAACCAATGTAATTACAATATAACATAGCCAGTATGCTGTATTTATGTATCAGAAATCTTGATATGAATTTTCAAGCTTTAAATATTAAGCAATCAATTATCAAAAGATTTGGCGATTTTCCGAGAAACGTAAGCTTAATCATGTAATCTGAAACTCAGACATCAAAATATAATACGTTGGCCAGAATCGACCAAAGTTTCAGGGCAGTCCAACCATTGGGAAGGTCATGGTAGGCATTTGAAAAAAGTAGGTCAAGTGGCACAACTTGCCCCGGTGCCGGGGTAAGTTGTGCCGCATGACGGGGTAAGTTGTTCTGCTTAATTCATTCCAAAAAAACCTTGTATTTCACCCTCTTCTTCAGATAGATAATTTTTGTCATGCTTTTAACGTGTGACTGTCATGTTACATGAAACTAATCAAACATTCACGAGCCATTTTACACGAAAATTTAAAATTCTGAAATACTAGAACTATTTATTGTTAAGAGGGTGGTATAACAGTTTTAACACATGTTCCAATCAGTGTAAGTTTCACAACATGTTTAGTCCTTGCATAAAATTCAGACAAAAAAAGATGAACAAAAAACTAATTCCCATTAGTCTGGCGGCGGTGGGCCTCAACCTCGCAGTAGGGTCTGGACAATGTTTTTTTGTTGATTCTATATCTCTGAGATGTCCTCTTTCAGAATCTGAACGATGCCACTCTGTCATCGTTGGGCAATTTGCATAATATGCAAATTAAGGCGGCCATTACCAAAAATCTTGTTTTTGCCTGTATCTCAGTAAATATGCATGATATCAACATAATTTTGGTGTCTATCCCCATGTTTTGAGGGATAAATAATCCAACTAGGCCATTTCCATACATGTCACACCAATGGTTTTTGCAGAATTGACATATTGAGGTCACCATTACTGAAAATCTTGTTTCTGACGATATCTACGCAAATACAGGTGGTATCAAAATAATTTTGGTATCTATAGTCATGTTTTGAGGGTTAAAGAATGAGATGAAGCCATTCCTGTAAACATCACACCACTATTTGTATTGAACAGGCATATTAACAAAGCTGCCATAAATGAAAATCTTGTTTTTGACAATATCTTGTGACTACACATCGTATCAAAACACTATTGGTGTCTATCACCATGGTTTGAGGGATAAAGAAACATAAGTCATTAAGACTTAGTTATTTTAATAATGATCAAACAAATATTTTATACTGTATTTCACACTAGCCAGTGAAGTTCAGCTGAAAAACCATGTGATTTACACCAAGTGGTTAATCGTTGTGAACCACATGAATAATTATCTGCCCTTGTCATGTACACAATGAGCAGTGAAGTGATTATGTCACAATGTTTGGGGCTCTGATTGGTCAGTGTGGTTGCCATGCAGGGATTTTCTTGGGCCTTCAAACAAAATAATGCCTCATGAAAAGACTCAATATTTTTGACCGGTGATTTTATTTTTGTTATGAGATATCACTTATTATCACTGATTATTGTATTCTTATGTAACCTGACATTCACGAGGTTCACTGCCGTGAAGCATTGTGAACCACATCCCTTCACGTTTTATGTTAGAATAAGCAATGCATATGTATATCAAAATAATTGTTGGGAAACAAACTAAGCCATTTCAGAAAGGACCAAGCAAATAGTATGTTAGGATAACGGTGCAAAGTTATTACAGAATACTTCATGCGCTGATGCATGTTGCCATTATTGATTTTTCTGTGTAGGGAAACAAGTCACTTTCAACAATTTTGTCCCTTGGAACTGAAAACCACCAATTCTCGTGTCCACACTTCCATTTATTTTAATTCAAGGCTAATTAAGTGCTCAGGAAAGAGTTTGAATGCTCCAGGCTGTGAGCATATAATATCTTGAGTGAAACAGCCAAATTAATGTTATACCAAATTATAAACATTGACACAGTAATTACCGTATCAGGTATGCTTGTTCCGGCAGTGTGCTTGCCCATGAAATCTGCAAAACATTGGTCAAGTAAGCCATTGAACAAGATGCATCTGTAGCAAAATCACGCCTTATCATTTCCAGCACCTCCGGAACAGCAACATTGTGGCTTGGTCCCAATGATAAGTACTGGATTAAGCATTTACTGCACATCAACCTTGTTTCCTTAACAGACATGATTGAATGCAGGAAATTGTGAGTAGGAGGCAATTTCCAAATGGCAGTCTAAATATACTACCATCACTTTCCATTTAAATTATCTTTTACAGAGTGGACAGTGTTGAAGCTTTCGAGGCCGGATTTGTCCTCGAGGGGTCATATTTGGATGGCCATGGCCTTGGATGCCCAATTCTCGGCCTTGGACTCGGTCTCGAGTGCCTTTGGCCAGTGATGGAAGTCTTGGTACCTGCCTCGAGGCTACAGTTTGATGGCCTTGACCTCGGTCTCAGAGGCTCATGCCTCGGTCTGGGTTGCGAATGTCCGAGCATTTAAAACTACAACACTGAAAGTGGAGCTTTTGTCACATTTTTCTACCGATCTGGCATGAATAAAACTCCTCAAACAACCACAATAATTTTCAATGTAACCAATGCAGGCAACTGAAAGCTCATTGAAAGGCTAGCAAATAATTATCTCCCTAGACAAAATAATAGGATTATGAGGTTACTGTATATCACAAAGGAAAGTTATTTGTGGAGAAAAGGCAATTCTGTGCTGGTCAATGACCAGCTATAGTGATCATAAACCATAGGAACTGTTCTGAAACTGTCCGCATGCTTTGACCAGGCCAGTGCACTACTTTTTCAAATGTTAATTCCTCCCATTGAAAGATCTTGAGGGTACAGGAAAGAAGCCGTAAAAATAAAAATTCAAGTATTTATTCAACCTGTGCATTGTATTATGATATAATATTGTTCATATCAATTCTGCATGAGTCTACTTCCAGATGGAGGACAGCTCCAGAAATAACTTTTCTCCTCTTGCCTAACTTTTATGCTTTATAGAAGTTGAACCTAACCTCTCATCTGACAATAGAAGGACCAAGTTCACTTCTTATACACAACCATGCAGTAGCTGACATCACTGGAGAAGGCCAACACTCATTGTTGCCGGTCAGGGGATCAACAGCCATTATTGACATTGAATATTGCTCCGGTTGTTGGCAAAGTCTAGTCGCGCAAGATTGGTAGAAAAAAGTGACATTGTTCACTTTCAGTGTTGTAGTTAATGCCGGGACATCTGCAGCCCAGACCGAGGCATGAGCCTCTGAGACCAAGGCCAAGGCCATCAAAATGTGGCCTCGAGGCAGGTACCAAGACTTCAATCACTGGATAAAATCCCCTCGAGACCGAGTCCAAGGCCAAGGATTGAGCATCCAAGGCCATGGCCATCCAAATATGACCTCAAGGCCGGCCTTGAGGACAAATCCGGCATCGAGAGATTCTACACTGTTCACTCCGTAAAAGATAATTTACTGTGTCAATGTTTATAACTTGGTATAACATTTATTTGGCTGTTTCATTCAAGATATTATATGCTCACAGTCACAGCCTGGATCATTCAAACTCTTTCCTGATCACTTAATTAGCCTTGAATCAAAACTAGAAGGTATCCAAGGGACGCAATGGCCGCAAACAGTGGGCGGGGTAGGGAGAGGAGGCCAAGTCAGACCTAGGATAGAAGGGAATCGACAAGTATATTCATTAGACGCCGTATTTTAGCTGTATTTGCACTTAACTGCGTTGTCGGGCGCTCAGACCTCGTGTCTTCGCCATCTTGGCTTCTTGTTCATTGCGAGCGCCCCAAGCGGATAATGTATACGCTATGACGTCACGGGATTCTGCAATGAAGCGCTGTAAAAATGTACAAAACGCTAGGCAGCGCCAAAGTGCAATTTCACAACAATGGCGGACGAGGTACAGAGCAGTCGCTTGACTCGAAGAAAATGACGCATTACTCAATACACGGAGCTTTTCAGACATGGAGAAAGTATTCTCTCGGCAAGATTTAGTCACTGTGGTAATAAATTGCACATCTTTCAAGCCCATTGAGTCTTGTGCAGAATGAATTCATCTGCAATAGGCGTTGCCCCCTGAGCAATAATGCACGATGTTGAGACATCAAAGGCAGCTCAGTACTAGAATGGACGCATACTGCGGCCATTAATAAATGTAAGTGTGGACATGAGAATTGGAGGTTTTCAGTTCCAAGGGACAAAATTGTTGAAAGTGACTTGTTTCTGTACACAGAAAATCAATAAAGGCAAGATGCATCAGCGCAGGAAGTATTCTATAATAACTTCGCACCTTTACCCTAACATATTTGCTTGGTCCTTTCTGAAATGGCAATGGCTTAGTTTATTTCCCTACAATTATTTTGAAATACAAGCTTGTTCTGAGATAAAGCATAAAGGGATGTGGTTCACAGCGGTGAACCTCGTGAATGTCAGGTTACAGAAGAATACAATAATCAGTGATAATAAGTGATATCTTATAACAAAAATAAAATCACCAGTCAAAAATATTGAGTCCTTTCATGAGGCATTATTTTGTTTGAAGGCCCAAGAAAATCCCTGCATGGCAACCACACTGACCAATCAGAGCCCCAAACATTGTGACATAATCACTTCACTGCTCATTGTGTACATGACAAGGGCAGATAATTATTATTCATGTGGTTCACAACGATGAACCACATGGTGTAAATCACATGGTTTTTCAGCTGAACTTCACTGGCCACTAGTGGCTAGTGTGAAGTACAGTATAAAATATTTGTTTGATCATTATTAAAATAATGACTTATGTTTCTTTATCCTCAAACCATGGTGACAGGCACCAATAGTGTTTTGATACGATGTGTAGTAACAAGATATTGTCAGAAACAAGATTTTCATTTATGGCAGCTTTGTTAATATGCCTGTTCAATACAAATAATACATTCTTTAACCCTCAAAACATGACTATAGATACCAAAATTATTTTGATACCACCTGTATTTGCGTAGATATCGTCAGAAACAAGATTTTCAGTAATGGTGACCTCAATATGTCAATTCTGCAAAAACCATTGGTGTGACATGTATGGAAATGGCCTAGTTGGATTATTTATCCCTCAAAACATGGGGATAGACACCAAAATTATGTTGATATCATGCATAGTTACGGAGATACAGGCGAAAACAAGATTTTTGGTAATGGCCGCCTTAATTTGCATATTATGCAAATTGCCCAACGATGACAGAGTGGCATCGTTCAGATTCTGAAAGAGGACATCTCAGAGATATAGAATCAACAAAAAAACATTGTCCAGACCCTACTGCGAGGTTCCCGTGAAATCTGGGGTTTGGCCGCCAGACTACATGTCGTAACATTGGCACAACTCGCCCCGATCAAAATGGCACAACTTACCCCAAATTGATTTTCTGGTTGAAACTGGTTGTCAAAAATAAACAAACAATGCGAAATGAAATCTAACAACAAAAATGTCTAGATATACCTCCTAACTCCATCCTACCAGAGGGACATCATCTTATTACAAATACCAAATGACTGAGAAACAAGAATGTCAGTCCTCGACACCTCAAGTTTTCAGCAACAAAATTGAATTTATGAGTGTAGCTATTCATACCATTATATTTAGTTTTTTTCTTGGTGCCTAATTATATTATGTTGACCAAGTGCATATACATGGGTAGCATTGCCTTCTTTGTCCAGTTCTTCATTTAGCCCCAACAGTGGGCGGCACAACTTACCCCGCGGCACAACTTACCCCGGTCTCCCCTACTGGCTATATGGCAATGTTTGTTGCTTGCTCTATATATGAAAACTAGCAAAATGTAAACAAAGAAAATGCTTAATTGGGTCACTTGGTTGGTACACAGTGTAATGATAGCAGACCATGGATGTTCTTCTACTCAAAAACCGATTACAGTGTATTATGCAATTGGATTGGAGTCAAACAGTATTATACAGGTCAACTAATATCAGATTATTCAACTAACATTGTTTTTTGTTTCATAAAATCACAATAAAATGAGGTGTTTTTCCTTACCCTCCCGAATTGACAAGATAAGAATATTTAAGTACAAAAGCTCTGTCAAATATGTATACATATACACATAAATTTCATAATACTTCCTGCTAAGGCTCGGGGAATAGTTGAGCATGCAAATTTTGCAATTCTTATGAAAAATTTACACTTTATTTGGAAGTTATGCATGCATGAGTCTGTCACTCCTTTTTGACATTAAATGCAACTGCATAAGTATTTTTATTTTCAAAGAAAGGTATTATATCTATTGAATGATATTTTCTATCCTTGAAACTGGTTTGGCAAAGGTTGTGCTCATTTAAGACTTCCCACATGACTTGTGATGCTAAAAATGGGGTGTGATAAATCATAAAGTTAATAAATTCAATATCTCAAAAAGTTCCCAACAGATTTTTTTCGTTTTTTTATATCTGCTTGTTTGTCTCATAATTACTCAGCTACGTAATGGTGCCTATCGTTATGCTGGGGCAATTTTTTTAACCCCAAAGTTGGTTCGGGCTCACTGTGATGTCTTTAATGGTAAAGTATGTGGTGGAAGAGAGCCGAATTAGTAATCTTAGAAAGTTTTTCAGATGTTAACCCCTTCAACCTCATTGCTGTGTCCTCCCCCTGTCCTCATTAGCCTACCAAGTGCATAAATACAGGACGTGAAGCCCAAATCATCCATTCATCCATGTTCTTCAGGTTATGCAGTGCTCTTAGGTAATTTTCCTTATTGCCCTGACCTTGTCAGACATTCATTTCATGGATACCTCATTATTGCGACTACCTTGGCAGCATGCGCTTGTTGAAACCTATCTGTCACTGCAACTCCAGCTTGATTTTCTCAATAGATATTCTGAACATTAGCCAATATGGGAATGGTTGAATTAGCTAAATTACTCAGAAGTACACAGTAACCAATGCAGATAATTTTTTGATAACTATAGTTTCAAAATGCTTGGAGTATGATTTGGATCAAAATTAATAGTGAAAAGGACAGACATGTTGTTTCTCTGAAGAAACTGTCTGTGATGTAATGTCTTTAAAGAAACTTATTTTACTAGACTTTCTGTAATTGATTGCATGAGGCATATAATGGATAGTTGTTAATAAAACTCTGCTTGCTTGAATCCATTTTAGTATGTCTATAGATTTAATAAATCGCCGCACTTAATATCAATATAGCAAAAAAAAAAACATGATTGATATGATTTGAGAATGAGAAATAATGCAAATGAATTCATTTCAATCAAATAGGTATTCTGAATTTCACAACAGTTTGCATGAAGGCAATGCCTGAAACACAGTTGGAATTGAGATCAGAATTCTAATATAGATAGAAGTCTTACTTTTAGAACTAAAGTCCTTTTAGATAGCTTGAGTATCAAAATGATTTATCTGACTCCGACAGTAGTAACATGCAAATGACACTTCACTGTGGGCTATTAATGCTGCATGTAAATTTAACATTTTCTTGCTCAGTTTTGGTGAAATGAACAGATTCTTTCTGAGCAGTCTAGAAATAAATAATATTGGTGGGGTATTTGCGAGGCATTGTTTGTAATATTAGGGGATGTCGCGCACTTGAAATAAATAATTACTGTTGCCAATTACAAGCTAACACTCACCCATAAAAGATTCCAATGGTCTTATAGTCTAATAATGGTGTTTGCTTTGACCTGCCTGTGTTATGCTTACAGTCCTTGTCATATTTACGTGGAATCTCAAGTTCTTTTCTATGCTGTTGAACTGTGATGTCAGAGATGAGTATATTCCAGCATTGCAATATATGTAAATTGACTACACGCTGTGATGTCATTTTGAACTGGGTCAGATTCCCCGGCTTCTAGCCAATGTGGATCCAGCTGAACTGAGCATTCCACGTAAATATGACGAGTACTGTAATGTTCACTTCCTTCGTCATATACCAAATGTAGCACTCATCATCTGAAAGTGATAAAAAGATAACGATGGATAAATTAACGAAGTACAAAGTAGAAAAATGTCAATATGAGAAGGTCCTTGAAATGAACATCTCATGACCTTGAGTGAGTTCCAGAAATGAGAGAAAATGACTTCGCTCACGTTCCCTGTTAGTGCCTCTGACTAAAGTATCAGAAATGGCTAAGGACAGTTGGATGTGTAAAATGGCGATGTTGCGTTTGATATCTGGCAAACGGCCTTGGACATCCAATGATTGTGGTGATTATCTACCTAACATCTGGCATTAAATACAAATGACATCTGTCAAAGTTCTTATCCTTGAAAACAGCCTTGTGATCATGTTGCTCTTCATAAAAGTTGATCTGATAGTGATATGGAAATGTGCAATATTGTGATTTACTTTGAGCTTCCTCACTAAGATGTCTATACTGGACAATGTTAAGGTCGGAAAAAGTTAGCAGATATTGCTTCATCGTCATCACTTTTAACATGAATCCTGTAATACATTCTATATGTTGTGTGATTTTTCACAAAATCAACTTCCAAGCCTTTCCATGCTATAATTATCTGTTATCAGAATTTATATTTGCAAAAGGGAAACTGTCTTTGAGTCTTTCATAGTCCTCTTATTTCTGCATTCTTCTCTGAGACTTTTGTCTTAAAGTTGAATCCCACAGAATACAGCTGCTCCACCTATCGTACTCCACGCAACTAAATGGTTAAACAAAAATACCCCCAGCTGGTGGCTCCCCCGCTTGGTCAAATTGTTCATATGCATTGGAAAAGCCACAGATTTTTGAAAACAGGTAGGCTCAGCCAGGAATAATGGCACTAAACTATAAATACACACATTTTGGGTCGATATACAGGCCTATAATCCAATAGATAGATAGATAGATAGATAGATAATCTTTAATATCCGAAGAACGGAAATTTGCTTTGCACCCACAGGCAAAAATACATAGTAAAGAAATGACAGTAAATATTTCACAAAATTGATAAATACATAAATGCAAGTGTCATTGGGTATTGAAAAGTCTAATGCTCGATGGCACAAATGATTGCTGCATTCTCCGGGTTCTTCCAAAGGATGATCTCAGGCGTCCAACTTTCATAAAAATCGGAGAAGGAATCTTTGAGATATGCAAGTTTATTTCAAGGGGGATTTATTTTTGTTGAACTGTTTTTCAAAATTTTCTCATATTGTACACCAGAATAACTCTCAAAAACGTTGGTTACCCCCCTTCAAAGACTTGTTTTTCAATAAAGTGTATTTTCAGCTATATTCCTTTAATTTTTCATAAATATCTCTTGGATATTGTTCGGGTAATGCTGCTTTTCGTTATAAATCCCACACTTTTTTAGTTTTTAACCAGCCTAACGGCGGTTATTAGAGGGGGTCTAAGGACGAATGACAGGAGGAGTGACAGGAGCAGTGAATTGAATGGATGAGTGAAACTCGTCTGCTACTTGAGTCATTATGTGATGGCCTGAAACTTGGCAATTTACGAAGGAATAGCGTGAATTTTTCATTTAAACATTTGTATGTACCAGAAGGATAGTATTGCTGGAGGAATGACATGTGTGTATGCCGTTATTTCGTTAATTGATGACTTGAATGAATAGAACATGTTAAAGTGTTTTTTTTTAGTAGCCTATATATGCACCTCAACAGATGGCAGCACAAAAATGTGATTCTACATGCAGCCTCCTAGTGTTAAATATTTGCAGCACAGAGCTGAGCCTAGACCTATGCTTCTGTATGTTGGCTCAGTTCTTGGCTCAAGCTAGCTGAGATTGCCTGATTCTCATTAGGCAATAAAAATCATAAATAAAACTTGGCCACTTGCTGATGACAGAGTTTGGTTGTTTGTTAAGTCTTGATGACAATTACTTCAAAGTGTCATGCTTAATTACTTGTAATTGCAGGATGGGTGGAAACCATGGTAATTCTGTGTCCAACCTTCGAAAAAGTCAACATCTCCCATTCTTCCTCACGAACAAAGAAATACAATGAGATATATTCCATCTATTTGATGTAGAATTTCCATATATTTCGTTTTATTGTATAATTTTGCACAATTAGTGCTACTTCTGGTTTTTAAAAGTTTGTATTTTTTATAAATTCAAGAAAATAAGGAATTATTACGGAGTTTATCTTGTAACTTTGATTCACAGGTCATCTTTTAACATGATCAATGATTGGTCAGAAATAAGATAACTTTTATGACCCCTATGATATCAAAGGTCTATAGAGCTCTGAAGTTGAAGTATAGCATTGGAAGAATTATGCAATTTGTACCCCTCTTCCAATTGGCTAAGGCCATTTCCAGGAAACCAATTAGCTCTCTTGAGCTCTTAAGAATTTATTGCCCCTATTTCTTATATGGAATATCTCATTAATGGGCAACCGGTCGGTTTTTGGAGTCTCCATTACCTTATCCTTTAATTTGGCAAAGGAGATTCATAAATTTGTTCTATATCTAGCCTATAGTACTCTCTTTTTGTTGCTAAATATTTATCATAATAATCAATTATTTAAAAAAATCTCTTCTGACATTTTGATTTTGATTTATTCACTTTTTCAAGTAAATGAATGACACTTCACACATTAATCTTTTTATTCAGGTCGCTCTAATGTCTACAAATCAACTATTTCTTGCATCCTCATGGCATAACTTGCTATCTAGTTAGGAGAAATGCTACCTTTAATGCAATTACATTAGGCCGGTTTTGAATCCTTGGATTCTTGTTTACTGTATGTTTTATTGTAATGACATACGATTTTGAAAAGATCATAGTTTGAAAATTATGTTCGATAGCCCACCTATTTTTTTAATTTGGAAAGCTTTCTTTTTGAAGAACTTTTTGGCAAAGTTTCATGAATATCTCATGGATTTTAGATTTCTTGCCAAGTGTTGGATTCAACTTTAATTGTCACTCTTGTGTCCGGAGAATGGTCATGCCTTTTCAGAGTTATAGGTGACTTTGCATGTCAACATTTGCTTGTCAAGTAGCCTCAATTAAAGCACTGAAGCATTTAGTGAAGCTTTTGGAACCTTGACTGTTGTTCATACCTTCCCAACTAATTTGGCTTTCAATTATTTGCACCTGTCTCATTTGCAGTGATGAAGCTGGATACCAAATTGACTTCACTGCATGTAATTGGACTATTTCAACCGCTACTAGACATAAGAGGACCGTGGTCATTGTTTGCTGTTGAGCCAGAGTGAGAGAGATATTGATGATTAGATTTGAAAGCACAAAGTGCTGAATGATACTGAATCATGCCTCCAATTCGCAAAAAGGTGTTGGATGAGAAATAGTATCTACATATACACAGAGGGATGATATGGCTTCCCTTTGGGATAATGCTGCTGGAGTAATCCAGTTTGTGACCTGATACTGTCATTTAGCTGCAGGCAGAGTGAACCATAGTATCTTTTCTGTCAGTGTGTTTGTTATGCTGCTAATAGTTCTGTCAAACAATATCTTTATCACATCTTCGGCCATTCCTGTCTCCTATTCTTATTTCCAAACTAGATTTCTCATCTTTCTGTTGTCACAGTATTGACAGTTATTTGCTCACAAGTTCTGTCATCACACGAAAGAAGAAATATCTTCTCAGCGAATGTACTTGATTGGTTGGATTTGACTTTTTCCAATATCAGATTCTTGTACTTGATAAGTTTTTAGTTGTCACAGGTATCCCTGGTTGTTAACCCATGTTTAAAGTCAGGTACACGTGTCAGAAATATTTTGTAGGTTCAAAGGAACTTTATGGCTACACAAGTAATTCGTAATAACAAAGACAGTAATGAAGCACTGTCATGGCTGTAAATATTGTTTGTGATAAGACTTTGGCAAACAGGCCATTCTTCCTCATAAAATGCTCATATGGTTGCAGAATTTGACTGCTCTCCAAATATTAATATTCTCTGCTATTTGGAATCTATTTTTCTCAGTAAATGATGGTGGGAGTCTCTCAGTGATGTAAAATGAAACTTTACATTAAGAAGAATCCTTCTGGATTCGCCAAGTTAAATTTTGCTAAGAAATGAAGATGAAAAAGCAAAGACAAATATTTCTTGGCTGGCAGAAGTTAGTAAGGCTCTAAGATGCCCGTAAGGTTTGCAAATGGAACATTAGGTATTTTATGAGGAAGTAAGTGCTCCCTGCTGGACTAATTAGGAATCCATTATTGTCTGGAATAAGTGGCGGGTGAAGCTAAATCAGGTCCAGAATGCAGCAGGCCTAGGAATCTTATCCAGCAGATTAGTGGTGTTTGGAACTTGCATGTCTCAAATATAATATATATATATATATTCTGTTTAGCGCTGCGACCGCACATGTGCAATTTTTATTTTCAATATCAAGTGATTTACAATTTTACAGTATTTTGCCAAAACAAATATTTTAAATTGTAGTTAGTTGAACATTGCAAAAAATTGCTAAAAGGTGATAAAGGTTTTTTCTGTAATAAGGACTATATCTGCTTCCTCAT
Organism: Platynereis dumerilii; assembly: GCA_026936325.1. NCBI lineage: Eukaryota > Metazoa > Annelida > Polychaeta > Phyllodocida > Nereididae > Platynereis > Platynereis dumerilii. The sequence goes on along the minus strand of JAPTHN010000001.1, from coordinate 142,389,049 downwards.
TATAAAATAAACTTGCATCTAGTTTTGGTGAACAAGGCGATAACATTATAATTATTAGTGTGGGATTTTTTCTCAATGTTTTATTCAATCTCAAAACAGTTAACAGTATGATTATAAGTAGCAATTTTAAAGTCCATTTTAATAAATTTTACATAAGGAATATCTCCTTGCGTGATGCCAATATAATGTTGCCATATTATATGGCAGTGGATGGTAATTTGACAAATGAAGCCTGCTAAGAGCTCTTAAGAGTTTGCTAGGTTGGCATTTAGAGTCTTTTAAACAGGAATATCAATTCAGTAGTTCTCCCAAATGATAGCGCTGGTAACTTATCTTCACATATCCACAAAATAGTTGAATTGATATTGTGTAAATTTTAACCAGATGCCAACAAGAGATTGTTTTTCATCCTGTGCAACCAAGCCTTCCTGTTGTGCTCTGTTGTTGATAGTTTTCCTTATTGCCTTGACCTTGTCAGACACACAACCAGGATACCTTTTCAATGTGATGCCATGCCAACTTGCAGTTGCAGGAACCCAGTCTGTCACTGCAATTCCAGCTTAGCTTGGCTATATATGTTTTCCAGTATTGTTGCCATGTTTTCCTTGAACTGGCGTTTGGCCTTGCACTCATTAATTATGCTTTGCCTATGTGACGCTCATCATATAAATTGAGTGACTGACCATTGGTCGCGAGCATAAAATTTATGTAAAGCTCATACTACACATGCACAAAATTACTTTTTCTTGGATGAGCCTAAAGTTTGACAACAAATTTTCATGACAACAATCTCAAAAACACCCCAGAAATGTGATAAAAACCTGAATTGGGTTAGTGAGTGACAGATGTGCAGCCAGTCAGCTGTGTTTACTGAGTGACCTATTCAATCAAGATAGTCTCTAAAGTTGGGGACTACTCTGCCCTTTTAGGGACCTCTGTTCCAGTCCATAGCTCTGTATTTGTCGGTGTGCAAATAATTTGGAGACAGATAGTTGTAGGAATGGTGTATGTTGTGCTAAATGTGGTTCTTCTCGTAACTCACAGCAGCTATATTATGTATTGCTGTCTCGGGCTCTCGCTGAGTTTCTGTTACATACAACACAGCCCCTCGCAGCTTTCATAAGTGGTTCAAAGTTAGTCTTGGTCCATGAAAACATCTCATTAAATACAGGTTTTACTTTGTTTAATTATGCTAGAAATGACACCTTGTCATCCACTATTTGTGTAATATTTAGCTATGATACTGACATATTTGAAGATCTAGAATATTAACATGGGACTTTTGATACTACTGTTATGTAATGAAGGGAATCACCTTCAACCAGCTGAACTTCCTACAGATACAAGTTTGGTCTCATCACCCAGGTCCACTGCACTCATTGATGTTCTTAGTTTGGAACTTCAGTTGCAGATACTTCAGACATTGGTGGTCTAGATTGGTTGTGGGCTGACGGGTGCCTCTGATCTAACTTCTTTCTTCTTCTCCACATGTCTTTAAGTGGCTCTCTGGAGCGTGAGAGAACCAGCACTTCTTTTCCGAGGGTCTTGTCTCCAAAGAAAGGTTATGGCTACTTGTGTAGGCTCCTGTGAAGTGGGCTTTTTATGGTCCATCGGCTCCAAAAGATTTGTAATTGCCGTTCCAGACATGAGGATGTTAGTGTGTGACTGATATGTAAGTTATTGTGTATTGCTCCGGTTTTCTTGCTGATAGTGCTGAATATGAGCATCTAGAGAAACCTGTTTTGGAAAAGCTGAAAATACCCTTTCACTTGACCAAGCTGCAGACATTAATTAAAAGTGATCATCCAATGGGCTTTTTGTGCTCCAAAGAATACGCCCTCATTCATTCAGCAGTCCACATGAGGACAGACCACAAGTACTTCTGGATATAATATAGCCACTACTTGCACATTGGCATTTACATCTTTCTGAAGTCTGTGACATTAACTGCAAAAAGGCCAAACCAATGAAACCATCACTCCTGATCACCTTCATCCACCATATCTTACCTATTGCTGGCTCCGCTTTGTTTCATTTGTATTTGACCGTTCTTGTCAAGCATAGAATTACCCAGGGATGCCAACTGCTGAGCAATTACACTGTTGTCCACAAAGGTATTGTTTGCCTTTAAGAGCATCACTTTGGTCTTGTTCATGGCCAACCCAATAAAATGGGATATCAATGGACTGCCTGATAGGCAGTTATGAGTTCCATTCCTCCCAAAATGACGTCTAATTTCATGTATAATTGCCGATTGGAACTTTATTGTCTGTGTATAGGCTTGAAACTTTGTGAAGTTTGTATGATACATTGTTATGTTGTTGAAGTTTTCTCCTAATCATCCTATTGACCTTGGCTTTTGTTGTGATTAGAATTAACATTTAATTTGCTACTATATTGATGATATGTTCAAAATTTGGACAGTAATCCAACAGCACCATACAGATGTTAATTGTTGATGATGAGATTTTGGCAAACTGCACATTCCTCTTAAAATGCTTATATGGTTGTGGGATTTCACTGCTTCCAAAATATTCATATTTGCAACTGGAATCCTGTTTTCTTCAAGAAAATGATGTTGTAAGTCACTCAGTGAAGGAAAAAGAAAATTTGCATTACGAGGAATCTGACTGCATTTGCCAATGAGTGAATATGAAAAAGCAAAGGCAAATATTTCTTCCGCAGTAGAGGCTTGCAAGGCTCTAAGGTGCCCTTAAGTATTCCCAATGGAAGGTTTGGTATTTTATGAGGAAATAAGTGCTCCCTGCTGGACTTACTGGGAAATGCATTATTGTCTGGATTAGTGCTTGTTGCAGCTAAATCAGGTCAAGAATGCCACGTGCCTGGGAATTAGGTAAAATGAGGTCTGTTAAGTGACTGGGGGTTGTGAGGTCTGATATATTTGTTCAGTGCAGTGCTGCCAAAATGACACGTGTGTGCAAGAAGTTGTGACAGATACGATATTTAAACTTCGGATTACATACATATCACTCTTGTTTTCAAGATAAAATACTTAAATACTTTTGCAAAAAAATATGTTAGCAATCTCATTAGAGAATATTTATTTCGATTATTTTATTTTAAAAAGTGGAAACTTTGGCCTTTATTCTGATCAAAGCCATGAAATATATTTTTATGCATGTAATGTGATATGATTCTGTTCTGGTCGCTCTCAAAAAATTGGCAATAAGAGTATAAGGGATATGTGAGACAATTTCTACGTTGATGTTTCTGTATTTAACATGTGAAAAACCCTCTTGAGTAAGCCACTCATAATGTTCATTTCACTTGCCATGTAATGTGGCATGGTAATTTCTTACCCCTGTTATATTCAGCCAAGTCCACATTTAGGCTCATGAGGAATTTTTCTTGCACAGTAGCTCTGGGGTATATCGATGACGTAATATTAGTCCTCTCAAAAATTGCATGGAACAACTCCTCTTCAATTACCAACAATTTTTTTTGATTTTCATCACTATTTTTGATTTTACAAGGGCCACTTATTGAGTTCCCAGTAACTGAGATACTGGAATGGGGTCTGCCAATTGAGATGTGGCATCTGTACATGCTGTGCTGTTAGGTAATTTTCCTTATTGCCTTGACCTTGTAAAACTTTCATTTGCTGGATGCCTACTCACAGCAACTGTCATGTCAACTTTCATTTGTCTGTCACTGCAAATCTGGCTTATTATAATTAAGCATGATGCTCTACTGCTTTGAACAACTCTTGTTGATAATACTTATACATATTGTACTGTGTTGGGGGGAGGTTGGCTAAGTGGTAGCGTGCTGGGCCTACATCCAGGGTTCGAATCCAGCTCTCGCATGTTACATGAGCCCATTATGGACGGCACCTTCAATCATCCTTCAACTTCAATCTTTCTTCCCCTCATTGCCGTATCCTCCAATTGTGCTAATTTGCCTATCGAATTCATAAATAGAGGACCTATAGCCCTTTTCATCCATCCATCGATGCATTGTTTAGGCCTACCTCTTAGTGAAGCTTGAAGATATTGTGATATGCTTGTATTCTACATGTGCCGATTGTTGCAGGAGTGATTTCTTGCCTTGAGATCGTCTTTGAAACAATTGTTTCTTTTGCTCCGTTGCTGTCTAATTTTTTATGAGAAAGTAAGACAAATTGTATTATATCCGAACATTTAAAGAACATCCAAATAAAAAAGGAAACCATTTGAATTAGAAAATGTGGCAAATATGGAAAAATAGACAAGAGGAAAAAATGGTGACAGATAGTTCAAATAAATAGAAGGACAACCATAAAGAAAGGCAATAATGAGGGGAAAAATGGAAATTCTCTGTTAAAATAAGGTTAGCAAATTCAGTGTAAAAGGAGCAAGAAGGTGGCAAAGTCAGAAAAGAAGAAGAAGAGAGATGCTAAAAATGGAAGGTCATTATGAGGAACATCTCGTGACCTTGAGTGCGCTGAAGAAAATGGCTCCACTCACGTTCCTCTGCTGTACTTATGAATAAAGAATGAGAATTTATGAGGATTGGCTGAGGAGAGTTGGATGAGTACAGTATAGGCTGTGATTGGTCTTATCATAGGAAGTACGTTGCGTAAGACGGTCATGAACGCTCAACGTGATGACTATATGCTGGATATCTGACATAACGTATTTCCTTATTGCTGTTTTTTTTTTTAAGATAAAGGCATTTGGAACTGGGGTTAGTTTGATACCATGTAGTGCTCCCTTAGTTCTGTGAACTTGTCTTGGCTGATGATATGAAGATTCTTTTGAGTATGTTGCTTGCCTGTTCATTCTTCCTTTGCTAATTTTAGAGTTGACATAATGCTGCTGATGTTTCTTATCAGTTTAATTTTCCTAGATTGTCATATCTTTTGTTGTGATTGAAACAAATTAAGAATTAACTGTTGAGGCATGTGCAGACATGCAAAATTTGTCCGTTTGAAGAAAGCATAAACTCACATTTAATGTTACCAAAAGAAAACGTTGTTAGTTGTAGCATAAATTCACCTTTGTAAAAATTTGTCTCTTTGATTCATAAACTCACCCTAAACCAAAAAAAAAAAAAAAACCAGAAGATTGTGTCACTTTGAAACATAAACTCGCCTTTAACATGCCAGTAGTTTCCTAGAATCTCCTTTAGTTCTGGCAGGAAAAAAGAACAAGTTGGTCTCATCACCAAGGTCCACTGCTCTCATTGATGTTCTCACTTCCGAACCTCAGTCACTGTTTACATTTTTTTACATTTTTAGAATTCTTAAATGCTGAACGAGTGTCGTCAGGGTTAATTTTGGTTGTATTTTTCCCTCTTTGATTTTGTCCTTCTATTTTGTCAGCAGTATTTAAACAGTTTCTTATTTATTTGTGTGTATGTGTGGTTTTTTACAGCTGCTTGCAGCCTGTATTACCGGAGGAGTTCCAAGAAAACTTATGACAACTCCCCTGGTCGTGTTGTTTCACCTATGTCATTAAAACCTTGCATACAGTCTAAATAGAATATCATCTTGCGTTGAAAAACGTTTGGTGCCTTTCTGAGATCCATGGAAAAAATTATTAAAGAAAACAAACAGGCTGACTATCTTGAGGTCAAAGGTCAATCACGGCAACGAAATTAACTGGGTCACACTGACCTACTTTTGCGAGTGTGTTGCTGAGGAGCTCTGACAATGTCTGAGGTGCCTCCTCCCTCTAAATAAGACCCATACAGAAGTATTTGGCAGATGACAGGTCAGGGAGGTGTGAAGGTAAATTGCACTTGAAAATAGCACTTTTAAATAGGCTTTGAGGTAACTCAGATGAGGCCACAGCCTTGATAGTAAGAAACCAGTTAATTGCTCTTTCCCAGCAATCATCAGGCATTATGGTCTCAACATAATTCAATCTTGCTTCCAAAAGCACAAAAATACATGGAAACACAAGGCATCTTTAACAACACCACAGAAGGAAGGGAAGGAAGGGAAGGAAGGGAAGGAAGGGAAGGAAGGGAAGGAAGGGAAGGAAGGGAAGGAATAGAAAGAAAGATAGATCGATAGATAGATAGATAGAATTAAATAGCAGATTAGTAGATACTTGCACCTATAGATCTACAAGCAGCTGTTAAAGTGCTTGCACGTTATTTTTTCCTCTCTACTTGATCTGGGATATATCCTGATAAGACTAACAAAGTTACAGCCGCAGGGCAATTTTTGCCAAAGAGGCTGAGCCAGTCAACTGTGTGTACTGAGTGGCCCATTCAATCAAGACAGTCTCTAAAGTTTGGGACTGTTCTGCCCTTTCAGGGACCTCTGTTCCAGTCCATAGCTCTGTATGTGTCTGTGTGCAAATAATTTTAGGTGGACAGCTCTAGGAATGGTGTATTTTGTGCTTAGTGCAGGTCTCCTCGTAACTCAGAGTAGCTATATATATGTGGCTGTCCTTAGGGCTCTCTCTGAGTTTCTGTTACATGAAACACAGTCCTTTGCTGCTTTTAAAAGTTGTTCAAAGTTACCCCTGGACCATCAAAACTTCTCATCCAATACAGGTTTTGAACTCCTTTTCATCCACTGTTTGTATACTCTTTAGCTATAATATTTGAAGATAGGATATCAACATCGGACTTTTGATACTACTTATATGGTATGAAGAGAATCCCCTTCAACCAGCTGAACTTCCCTAAGATGCAAGTTTGGTCTCTACACCCAGGCCCACTGCGCTCATTGATGTTCAGTCACTGATGGTTCAGACATTGGTGGTCTAGACTGGGTGTGGGCTGCCGGGCGCCTCTGATCTAACTTCTTTCTTCTTCTCAACATGTCTTTAAGTGGCTCTCTGGAGCGTGAGAGAACCAGCACTTCTTTTCTGAGGGTCTTGTCTCCAAAGAAAGGTTATGGCTACTTGTGTAGGCTCCTGTGAAGTGGGCTTTTTATGGTCCATCGGCTTCAAAAGATCTGTAATTGCCTGTCCAGACACGAGGATGTTACAGTTAGTGTGCAACTGATGTATGAATTATTGTTGCTGTGTATTGCTCCGGTTTTGTTGCTTAGTAAAATATGGCAACACAAGCAAGCTATTACAAGTGTATTAGCATGTTTATATTTCTGTATGAAAATCAGTAAGGCAAGACCATCACCAGCTGATCTCCTTCATATCATCATTCATCTGCCTTATCTTGCATCACATTATTGTATACTATGTATAGCCCAAAAGATATTGTTGGTTTAAAGGGAGATTTCAAGTGGCTGGGTACTTGGTAGGGTTAATTGGTTCACTTGTTTTATAGCAAGTGGTCAGCCGCATAGCGTTCACTGGCTTAGATCAGCAAACTTATTGATGGCTCTGCTTTGCTTGTGTATTTGACCATTCTCAACATGTGTATATATTCCATACTATTACCCAGGGATGCCAACTGCTGTGTAATTACACTGTTGTCCACAAAGGTATTGTTTGCCTTTAAGAGCATCGCCTTGGTCTTGTTCATGGCCAGCCCAATAAAATGGGATATCAATAGACTGTCTGATAGGCAGTTATGAGTTCTTTCCTCCCAAAAATTATGTCTAATTTCACTCATAATTGATGATTGTAACTTTACTGTCTCTTTATGGGTGTTACATTACGAGTAATCTGACTGCATCTGCCAATGAGTGAATACGAAAAAGGCAAATATTTCTGCCGCGATAGAGAGAGACGATGCCCTTAAAGTTTGCAAATGGAAGGTTTGGTATTTTACGAGGAAGTGCTGGACTTATTGGGAAATGCATTATTGTCTGGATTAGTGCTTGTTGCAGATAAATCAGGTCAAGAATGCCTGGGAATTAGGTGGATTGGTGTCCATTAAATGACTGGTTGTGAGGTCTGACATATTTGTTTGGTGCAGTGCTGTCAAAATGGCGTATATGTAAACAATATCATTACGTTTTAGACACTTAAGCTTGCGATTACATATATGCCTCGATAACACATATCCCTCTTGTTTTCCAAAACAAATAGTTAGAATTTTTGCACCCTGATTACAGAATGTTTAGTACGCTGATTACAGAATATTTTATTACGCTGATTACAGATTATTTGCTTCTTTCATTAAATAAAAAGAAGTGGGAACCAAATTTTTATCTTTGCGCTGACCAAACATGGTGATAGGAAGAGGCGCTATCAAGCACATATTCGCCACATGTTATACCCGCCCCGCCCCCCCTCCGGTCATTTCTAGATAAGTCCCTGGATACTCAATCTGTCATTGCAAATCTGGCTAATTATGATTATTTCTAGTCTACTGCATTGAAAGACACTTGTTGATAATAAACATCTACTGAATGTGTAGATTGTTGCAGTGATCATGTTTTGCCTTCAATTGGTCTTCGACACAATTGATTCTTTTGCTCCATTTCTGTCTCGTTGGTGATGAGAAAGTAAGACAAATTGCAATGGATAGGAACATTCAAAAGAACATCCCAATAAGAAAGGAGCCAAATTAAATATGGAAAGAAAGGCAAGAGGACAAAATGCTGACAGATGATTCAAATAAACAGAAAAAAAAACTCAAGAAAAGCAAAAATGAGACGACAAATGGAAAATTCTCTGTGAAAATGAGGTCAGCTAGTTCTATTAGGAGCAAAAAGGTGCCAAAATGAGACCAAAAAAAGGAAGACGAGAGATACTAAAAATAGAAGGTTATTATGAGGAACATCTCCTGACCTTGAGTGCGCAGAAGAAAATAGCTTTGCTCACGTTCCTCTGCTGTACTTATGAATAAAGAATGAGAATAGATAAGAAGTGGCAGAGGAGAGTTGGATGAGTATAGTAGAGGCTGTGATTGGTCATATTATTATTATTATAGAAAGAATGTCACGAGTTCTGTGAAGTATCTTGGCTGATTATTGGAAGTAAAGTTTTCATTGAGTATTTTCTCTGCCTTCTCATTCTTCCATCGCTATAGTTTCAGAGTTGACATACTGCTACAGCTGTATTTGTAATCAGGTGCATTTTCCTAGATCGTCATACCTTCTGTTGTGGTTTAAAAATATTAGGACTAACTCACTGTTGAGCCATGTGCAGACATGCAGAAAAATGTGTCCGTTTTGATAAGCCAATAATATGGGATATTAAATGGCAATCACAGGTTCTAGCCCTCACAAAAAGTCCTTTCATTTGATGTTGATTGGCTCTTGAGTGTCTCTTCAGTCTTCATGAACTCGAATTTTTGTAAAGTTTGATATACATACAATGTTATGTTGTTACAAGTTTTCTCCAAATCAGCTAATTGGCCTTGGCTCTTTATAGATATATGATTTACATTTACCATGCCAACTATCTTTGGATACTTTTTCACTGTTTATGGTTTTAATTTTCTGTTACCACATTGTTATGGCAATTCCCTTTTCATTAAAACTGTTATTTTGGCCAGAAAAGAGTCTCCTGTCCTTCACAGTTCTTTGACATCAGCATGCCTTATTATCATAATTCATGTCTGTGCCTGGTGTAATTTGAATTGCCAGACTTTCTGTGTTTAAGCTTCTAAACAGGATAAACTGAATAGCAATAATTAAATTGGTTTGTAGTCTTGATTGCTCTATCCCGGCACTTTCTTAACTTCTGTGCCAATATTGACTACAACTTTCAAGTCCAACAGCACCGCTCTTCTTTTATAGCTCTGTGCGGATTGGCGGTCCAATGGAAAAATACATTTTCACATTTTCAATTTGCAAACAGGCTTTGCCACATCATCGGCAGTTTTCTGTTGGTCTCCTAATCTTCTTATTTGATGAAGTACCTTAAGTCATTTCATTAGTTTGTTTATCATCACCTATGCTGCTAGATAATGATAAGCACTGAATCAACTGATTAACCGTAACTGACACAAACAAAACATTTTTTAGCCTGTGATATCACATGACCAAGTTGAGAGTTCATTTTGAAACTGTTTGGTCTGCTAATCCGCAAACAGCTCTAAAGTAGGACAAGTTTATGTTTTGCGTTTCTTATTCCTCTGAGGCTAAAGTGATGCAGTCATTGGTATTTTAACTGGGTAATATGCTAATATAATGGATGTGAGAAACCTGATATGTGGTAGGTGCTCAATTCTCTTCATGATTCTCCCAAGATGAAGGATTATGTGATGCTGCTCTCCACTATACAGGGATCATTCCAAGTATCTTATACTAAGTGTACTATCCCGTTTCGAAAAATAATGTCTAAATGTCTACCATTTTGCCATTTGCTATCCAACAGCAATCCCAAGGGTCAAAGGGACATATCACTCCTGAGTCTATGTTGATGTAATTCTTGAAAAAAACAATTACCAAATTTCTTTCCTGAGTATTTTGTCAATCGACTATAGGAAGAAATCTCCTTTGCTGTTGCAATATTTTGGTCCAGTGCTCTCATTGACAGTTCCTTGTTCAGAACTTTAGTTTGTCAATGGTTAGCCACTGATACTTAACTTATGGCACTGATCTTTCAGATTAGGTTTTGGCTGCAGAACACTCTGATAGCTTCTTTTTTCTGTCCTGGCTGTTTTTTTTTTGTTCCCTGGAGCATTAGAAAAATACTTATTCTTATCCGAGGATCTGGCACCGAAGAAAGGTTATGGCTACAAGCGTTTCTGCCTGTGATATGAGCTTTTTATTGTCCATTGTCTCCTGTGAATCTGTTATTGCCTGTCCAGACACAAGCCTGTGGGTTTGGTGTGGGTAATCAGGGTTGGCCATGAATGCTCTTGTACTCAAGTACTAAACATTATGTAGATGAAATACTCCATTACCAAGAAATTCATGTTATTGTGGAAAAAAATTAATTCCATCGATTCATTGGATATGTTGATTTTGGTTAAAATCTAAAAAAAGAAATTATAATTTATATAAAGAGTCATAGAATTTTCCAGGTTACAGAATGTCACGATGCGCATGTGTCACGCTTGAAAGATGTAGCGCCTGATGCCGCGTAACTAAATGCTTAAAATTCCCTTTCTCCAGCTTTGGCAGATTACATGACAGTGTCATATTAAAGATTTTCAATTTTCGTACTTTTATGCAAGAGTAGGTTGAAGTAAACAATACAAGCCTAGGTAAGAGCTTCACCTCCATCGTCTGCAGCACATATTACATTTACAGTCCCTAAGGTATTGGGAAGTTGAGTGCCAGATTGCCAATGGGCAGCTACTGCTTGGAAGGGTCAGTTTGCTCATTTTATGGCCAGTGGTCAGCTGCAGGCTCTGCTTTGTTTCTTGAGCACTCAACCATTCTTGCCATGCACACTGTGCTCCATGCAATTACCCAGGGACACCAACTGCTGTGTAATCACACTGTGGCTCAACAGCCAGTGTTTGCCTCCGCCAGCATCATTGTGCACTTGTTCATGGCCAGTCTGGTAAAATTGGCTCATTTATTGTGGATTGGGGCTTAATTTTCCCTCAATGTGCTTGAAATTCTGTGAAGTTGGATATGTGCTTCACTTGAAATTCTGTGAAGTTTGATAAAGTCATTGTTTGTAATTTCTCTGAATTTCCTTAAAATCAGCATCTCAGTATTTGACCCAAAACATATGATTATCAGATTTGTTTCCATATGCAATTGTCTGTTTACATATTTGTTACTTCTTTTGTACTTAAATCTCAGTAATTGTCCTTTACCAGTAATAAATCTTTGAGTTTTTAATTATCACTTCTGCATCCAGTATACCATTTTATCAACGTCCATTAGAATGGTCATTCTCACTTCGTGTGGCCAGTGACCTGGCACTACCAACACACACCATCAGTGACTTAACCAACTTGCCGCAACTAAGGCATTGGAACGTCAATCAGAAGCTATGGGTATTCTTCATTCATTTCCCAACTTGTCTGGCAATCCATTATTCAATAGAAGCTTCATTTAAATGATAAAGCTGATGCTATACAGACTCAGACAAGACGCTGTCAGATGTCATTGGGAATTGTTGAGCTGTGGACAAGGGATGATGGGAGGACAGGGTCATTGTTCGCTATTGAACTGAGGTCAGACAGATATTGTGAATTAGATTAGGAAGGAGAGAGTGGGGAAACGAGTGGGGAAACACTGTGTAATGCATTTAATTTACAAAGAGGTGGCGGATAAGGAATAGTTTGTGTGCAGCTACATACACACAGCAAGATGATAAGGCTTCCCCCCAGGAAAAATGCAGCAGCAGTAATCTAGTTTGTGACCTGATACCATCTCATTCCGCCAAAGGCGAAGTGAACCCTTGGTACCTTGGCTCTTTTTTGCTGTTTGTTTTTCTTGTGTTGATCCTTTCTGTCTGCCACTTTTTCGCTAATCTCTTTAGACCCTGCGTGTCTACGGCTCGTAAGGCCAAGTGAGAGCTGTTAGATTTCACTCACGTCTTTTTAAGCGCTCCTGAGTTTATGCCTCACCATTAACTAGAGTCCCTGGAGTGAGGGTGTTTGTGTAAAAGTAAAGAAATGTCCAGGGTCATTAAAACTACACTGTATAGGGATTTATGCCCTAAGCTTCTAAGAAAATACTGTAAAAGTAGAACCTGATGCAGTGCAATGGCCACGTGCAACATGTATCAGCCCTTTGGTTAGAAAGGATATCAAGTCATCAAATTCGTCTCTCGTCTCATCTCATTATCGACAGGGCCCAACTTAATACTCCTTTGGGACCCATCAGGGTCAATGATACGTAATAACATTGCGTCAGGGTGACTGTACAGGGATGTTACTATGAGGTCTGGAGGAAGTCTCCACAATTTTTGACTGGGACTAAGAGTAATTTTGCATGAAATACGAAAACGTATGGCAAAATTATGTTGATAAAAAAAAGTACTGTCTAGAAGTAACATGGCCATATATTAGATAATATGATTATGAATATGCATCGACTGACCACTGGTGCCTTGTTCTTTTGCAGGTTGGGATGTTGAGGCTGGACCACCGGAGAAGCTTGCGATCCACCCAGAGTTCCTGATATCTTTGACGGCTCCCAAGAAGTGCGCTCGTCTCTTTAAAGGCCAGCACCATTTCCTCGGAGGGCGATTTGTTCCTCCAGATCTTGCGAAAAAGTACGAATTGAACCTGCCAGCCTACCCGGGAACAGAGTCGTGCATGGAGATGAAGACCCAGCACAACCAGACTGGAACTCCAACCCAGGAGAACAGTAGTGAGAAAAGTGACAAGTGAACTTAAGGAACTCTACAGAGGTGTGGGGAAGCAAGGATGTAGCTTGACTAGCTCTATTAATTGCCAGATATCAGTATATATGGTAAACGACATCGGTAACATTGACATTTAATGACATATAATGACATAATATTGTATCGCTGTATACTTCCAACATCATTCGCTGTCTATTTTACACATGTGTGAGTTAAAATGTTGTTATATAAAGGTAAAAGGAATATTACATGATATGTTGTTTGTAGACATTGTCGAAACAGCAAGAGGTCTTTACAAGATTCATTATTGTCCTCATCCAACTAACTTTTGTGTGCGTTTTTGCTTATATGATAACTACCAAAGCCAGGTATCATGCATACTGATGCACTGTTTGACGATGGATGTTTCTTGCAATCTTTAATTCTTCCTACGTAGATGAATTGTCCTTCCATAATTCAAAGTTTGTTTTGCTCGATGAAAAATCTGAAGTGTCGTTATAACTTTTGGTCTGCATTAGGCCCTATACTTGAAGTTGAGAGTAGAACAAAACAATTAAGTCGCCAAATGTCTTTGACATTAAGAGCCAAATTGTCAATTTGCAATTAAGCTTCTGGGAGCCTTTGGAAATTTGTGCAGGGGATTTTTCCCTACTTCAAATTTGAAACCATCTGTCAATTCCTAAAACTTTTAATGTTTTTGAATTTTTTTTCTGACTTTTTTTCAGAATGTTTTTCATTGTTGCGAAGTGATCGTAATTATGTAGACATGTTTTATTTATGCGAAACGATTGTTCGATGGAATAATCGCATTTTCCTTTGTGAAGATTTGTGATGGTAATCTAAGCATGTTGTTTATGGATGTAGAAATCCATCATTTATTGTCAGGGTTAATAGGCTAGCATATATTCCACAGGTGATTGTTTGTAGCACCTCTCTGCGTATATCACATCTGCATTGTGTGTTCATTGTGTGGATAATTATATACATCCTCCTGAGCTCAAGTATTTTGGTGTGAATTTTATTGTCTGTTTTGACCATTTCTGATACTTTGTATCAGTGCTGTTGTCATTATTATTTCATGTTATGAAATATTCCTATCCTGCATGGGTCATATATTGTTCACTGATTGTGAAATGTGAATCCATTTAACAGAAATATTGCAAAATACTTCTTAATCATGTCTTCAATGATTGATTGTATGATTAATTTTGTGTTTGCTATTGACAATTGTCAATTATATTGCCAATTATATCAGATGTTTCCACATGATATTGTTATTTGTAAAAAATTACCATAATGATATAAAGCAATGTTGTGAAATTTTGAGACAGCTCAGATCAAACATCGTCCTTCATTGACCTTTTGTAAAATGAAGAACTCAGAATCCTGTCCCTACATTACTCTGTTTAAAAGTAATTGCTTTAGTTAACTGAATTAGTCACGATCTTGAAGCAGTTTTTTAATAGCTGATTAAATGTAATTGATCTGCAATCTAAAAGTAATGTGTTTTCGAAATTATGATTTTAATACATTACATCAATGGAACTACGAGAACGAGGTTTAAAATTTATTGGATAATTTTGTGAAACTGATGAAATTAAAATGAGAAAAAAAGAAGTTGACATATACGTGAATGATGTACCTGTAAATGTAGTGACTGAAGTTTTCGCTTTAAAGGGTCATATCGAAACACCTACCTGGGGTCCAAGGTACCACAAAGGCTATTAAAAATGAAAAGAAGTAAGGTTTATGAAACATCAGAAATGGAAAATGCGTTGTCACAAAGTTGAAATTTCACAAAATTTTTCGTTATTTTGCAGAATTAACTTCCATCTGAAGCCGTTCCCCACTCATTGGCAAATTCCAATAAACATAGATCAGAAAGAGAGATCTCAAACTGTTACACATTGTTTATTACCATATGGGATTCAGCAGTTCGACATAAACTGAGGAAAGGAAGGGATCGTCACATTGAAAATGTTTTAACGCAAGCAACATCCAAATGCATCTGTCAATTTCGGGAGAACATTTGTCGTAAGCAGCTATCGAATGCGATTAGTAGGCCTACTTTGGTAAATACAGTAATGCGGACACGATTTTTGAGAAACACTTCTTTTCATGCGGTATTTGTGGTGTCTCGGCACATACTTTATAACCCCGCAAATTTCTCAGTTGCTGTAATGCGTCAACATATGAGATGTAAGAAGTATAGTAATGAAAACAGTTCAGTCGCCAATATAACACTAGGTGGCATCTTTGGATTGAAAGGTGGCGAATGCCTCCCTGGTTGTGCTGAAAGAACTACATGTGTTTGGGTGTGTCTTTTCCTTCATGATTTGCTTTAAAAAAGAGCTGGAGCCTAAAATAATATAAGGGGAGTATTTCGATCACCATAATATCACTTCTATTTTGGTCACTGTTCATTATTATATTATGTATATCTGTAGTAAATTAGAGATCATAGCTTGGTTTTTATTGTAAGATCTATGCTCTTTATAAATAAACTAGATCGAATTCATGTATGTATTTGTTTTTGGTTTTTTTGAGGATAATATTGGAAGATGCAACACATAATATAATTAAAATAATAACGAAGTTGTTTTTCATAAGGAAGTTTATTGAATTCAAACCATGAATAATCTACATGATTGTTGGGCAAACAATAAAACACAGAGGCGTCACACAATGACTAGACAACACTTTATGTGGTAATGTAATATACACTGAAATATATATATATGCAATTATCACTGCAGAAACAGCACTATTGTGTTAAAGATATTGACTAATTCTTCTTCAAAGTCTTCTTCGTGTAGGAAATAGTCTATGGAGCAGATCTCAAAGGAATAAAATAGAATTCTGAGACTAGTCCTCCCTCAAAAACTCATTTAGTCAAAGTAAGTGCCTTAATATCACAGATACAATCTACTGCCTACAAAAAGTCTACTGTTGTAGTGCAATGAAGTTGCTGAGAGAATCAATGTTTTTGTGAAAAATCTGAAAATTTGGGACCCTGTTCTAGAAATCGTACCTGACACTATGGGAATGCCCTTGTAGGCATTACTAAGGCCAAGTATATGGGTTATATTAGGTAATATTATATATTTGATATAATTTCTTGTTAAATGTGACAAACAATTAAATGCCTATCATACCATGCCTACAGGGTGCACTGGGGTATCAACAAAATAATTTTATGAATTAAGTCAATAAACTGGAATAGGGCACACTGCTGTGCCATCATAGGCAACTAATTGATTAATAATATATAGTATATGATAGCATAAATACAATTTAAGCAAAACCATCATTCCTTGAAATTCTCTCTTTACAATCAAACAGCAAATCTTCATTGAACATGCCATCCTCATATATAATGACTAGCATTTATAGTAATACCTTTGATAAATAAATATCACAATTAATTATCATCAACAAGCATAATAATAGTATCGGATAACGGTTAAATTATCTCTCAACAAAAATTCATACTCAGCAAGATCCAGTGTATAGAAACACTTCCAGCTAATTCAAGGCCCAACGCACCGTTTCACATTAAAATGGACAAATCAATTGTCTGAATTTTCCTCCATAATTACATAGTACACATTTAATGATATATGAGATTATATGATTTCCATCAATCCATCGATAAGGCCTCAGTTCATTGCGTACCATAAACTACAAAAGTCAGAACACATTTTAGGTTGAGACATCCAAACTGTACAGCGACATGCGAGAATACGGTTTTCGTAGCAGTTGAAATTTGGAATCCAAAAACTATGGCCTAAATGTCTCATGGTAAACTCCACCTAACAACCCAAATGGTCTATAATCATTGTAATAATCATGGTATCAGTGATAATTCAGTATGTGTGTGGTGTAACACATATATGAAGCCAATGTACAGCCAGCTACAGAATCTGCCAACACTCTTTGGCACAGCTGTATCATTTTATCTGTAATATCAGAAAACCTTTGAATATGATACATATGATCGCTATGACTTATGTACAATTATAGCATAATAGTCTTGATTGTTATCCAGAAGAATAACGAGTCATGAAGCTGAAGTCATCTGTTCTATCTGTGCATGGAAGCCCTTTGCTGTATGTGTACACATTCTGGAACAAAAAGTATTAAATATTTAAAATATCAGTAAAAAGAGATTTCAGTTTTATAGAATTATCCAGCCTAATAGTCTGCAAGGCTTTCTTAGCAGTTTCAGAGGCCTTTTAAGTAGTTTTACCAAATTTTACAATAACACAAACAAGAAAACATTGAAAAAAAGCTACCAAAAACTTTGAGAGGTTGCACACTACAGTGTATATCTCTGATATTTCAATTTTTTTCAGGAGACTTCATCTAGTATCTATTACTTTCACATGAGATATCTGGGTTATTAAACAAGATACCTTCAACTTAATTGTCTGACTTTCCATATGTGGTTACAAAAGATAAGAGAAAGACTTACTAGTGGGCTTGTCCATTGTATATTACACTAGACTGAGAAGAGACAGATGATCCAGACAGAGATGACTCTGAAGATTCAGGGGACTTGGCCGTGGATGAATTGCGAGGTCGACCAGCCTCCAGTTTGTGTCGCGTCAAGAGACCAGGGATCCTGGACACGGGCTTCTGTTTGCGACATTGCAGCGTCGGGCCATCAGAAGGCGCAGGAGCGGCCGCAGATGGAGTGACGGTCAATTGAAGCTCAGTTGGGGGTTGCACAGCCAGGGTTGGCTTGGGAAGGGATGATTTCATGCTCTTGTTGGAGCTCAACATGATGTCGCTCTCTGTTGTTGATTTGTGTTCGATCTCCTTGATCAGATCTCTCACACTCTTCCTCACTTCATCCTCTTCATCTAATGATGGAACAGCTGCAACAGCTGCAACAACTGGAGCTTCTACTTCCTTCTTTGCAGATGGGTTCAGGCCCTGTGCGTTCACTGTAACAGGTGCCGCTTGTCCAACCATGGGCTTCAGTGGCTCTACGACGGTCTTCTTCACATGCTCGATAGTTTTCTTCAGAGGTTCTGTCAGCTTCTTGAGTGGTTCTTGCTTTCCACTCCTTGGAGAGTCGACAGACTTGACAGCTTTAGCTGGCTCAGCACTCAACATGGTTCTGGCAGGTTTAGGTGGTGGCACCATCACTCTGCTCTGGACCTTGCTCTGCACCCTCTGTGTCTTCTGCTCTGAGACAGCAGGAGCTGTCTTCTTGGGTTTGCTGGGCAGAGGGGGTGGAGGGCGACTGGGTTGTGGATACTTCACCCTGACAGGAGAGTTGCGAGGTGAGCCGTGGGCCGGAGAACCGCGAGGGGACTGCGAGCGGGAATGCTGTGGGCTTGATGTCTGTGACACTCTGTTTGGAACTGCTGCAGCAACAGTCTTGGGCTTGGTGGCCCGGTGAACTGGACTGCTGTTGGCTGATTTGTGAACTGGACTAGCAACTGACTTCGCTGGACTGGCAACTGACTTCACAGGTGAAGAATTCCTCACAGGCGTCTTGTTGGTTGGCCTTGGTGGAACCGGTTGCTGTTGTTTCACTGGGGATGACACTGGTTTGGAAGCCAGGGTCTGCCTTGTGGAACCGGCAACTTTGGATTTTGGAGTAGCTCCAGTTGATTTCTGGGCTCCAGCAGGAGAAGATGCCTTACTTGCAGTTACTAAAGGCTTGCTTGCAGTTGGAGATGGCTTGCTTGGCACAGTAGGGCGAGGGCCGACAAATCTTGCGATTGGAAGTCGACTTTCGCTTCTCTTGATGCCAGTAGGTGAAGTTTCAGCTGACTGCTCTTGACTTGTGACCTGCTTGGGTTCTTCCACTGTATTCTTTTCCCTCACAACTGGTGTAGGTGCAGGGAGACCTCCTCTCTGGGTGAACATTGCAGATGGTTCCAGGACCTGACTTCCATCTGAGTCAGAGCTCATGGACTGATCATTCCTCTGCTTATCTTCAACCAGCATGTCAAAGAGGTTGACAAGAGCAGGTCCAACAAAGGTGCTCCATCTCTTCCTGGCTGGTGGATCAGCGCAGATCTGCTGGGCCAACTTAAATGCTTCTCCTTCGCTCCATCTCTTTCGGGGATCGACTCGTCCCACATGCTCTCGGAGTCTGACGTTAAGAAGTTTTCCAAGATCCATGTGCTGCTCATCAATTCCACTGTCTCTGCTGGCATCGCTTGACATATTTCCTGCAGCGATATCATCCTGACTAGCATTGAAATGGTAATCGGTGACTCCCTTTTTGTAGGCCCTGCGAGGTGGCTGGGGTTTGCTGAACGAGGTTGATGTCTTGGTACCAGCCTCTCCTTCAGCTTCAAAGACCTCTAATGATGCAGGTCCATTTTTGGTTTCAGCAGTGGTAACTGAATCTGGAATACTGTTATTGCCTTTCTCCTTCTGCGCTCCTGTCTTCAGGGCGCGTTCGGCTGTTTCCAACAAGTTTTGCAATGAGGCCACGCCATCTGGTGCTCCAGTTGGTGTGACGTCATCGTCATCCTCGGAACTTCTGTTGTTGTTGGGACTCAGATGGAGCGAGGATGGTACTTGTGGATCTTGGACCAATTTGTGAACGGGTGCGGACAATGTCAGCGTGTCTTCCAAGGAAGAATTCACGTGTTTATCCAATAGCTGGTCGACTAGCCTCTGATGCTGTTGCTCCTGCAATGAGAAGAGACACAGAACAAGATAAGTTACAATCCTTCCTTCAAATGCACATTTGGAAAGGTAACAAAATAATAACATAAGAATATCAGAAAGTGCCTTTGCTGAATTAACATACCTGTACAAGACGAAACTCGAAGTTATATTCGAGGCGAAACGGGAGCTGAGCGAGGGGCTGTAGAGCAGTAGTTAGGTCCAAGAAGAGATGACGAGCGGATGATGTCCTGCTGGCCACCATGAAACTGGCAGCTGTGTAATGCTTAAGGAGAAGGCTCTCTTGACCCTGCAGCCAGCTGAGCCAAAAATCGAGAGCTTTATGGCTGGAAGAAAGGAGAGGAAATAGAAAGTTAGTATTGAGATACATATTTGAAGTCGTGAAACTTTCAAAATCAATAAGAGAGATATGGAAGTAGATAGAAAGCTAGTAATGAGATAATTCTTTGAATACGTGAAACTACCAAAATTCAATAAAAAGGATATGGAAGTTGATTTGGAAGAAAAATCAAGATTCACTTACTTCATAAGCGCGAAAATAAAAGCATTAAACTTAAGCCAGTTGGTGGAGAGGAATTCAAGCTTGTGGAGGTCTCTGACGAGTTCACCTGCAACTCTCATGGAGCATCCTGGAATGAGATTAGATATCATCAGTTTGTTGTGACAAGCTGCTGAGGAAAGTTACAGATTGTGATGCAATGTTTATCTACTCACCAGGTTGGCAAGATCCAGCCTGGGCAGACTCTTCGACAAGACCCCACACGGAGTTGCGGACCTTTCCGTAAACACTCGTTGTGTGGGGCTTGAGACCGTCTTGAAGCAAATTATAAATGGCGGGGCAAAGTTTCCTCAAAACTAAGCAACCTACATCTGGGGAGTGACTGCTGTCACCTAACTGCATCTGAAAGAATCATAAAGACACTTTAAATATATGGTTCTGATCAAAGAAGATGTGAGTTAAAGGAGTGTTCCATAAATAAGTGTTTCTGTATACTATCAAAGCAACTGAAGACGTACCTTCTGGACATGGTCTTTTGTAGTTGAGAAATAAGCAACAATGACTTCTGAGCCTTTGATGGCTCTTAAGACCATATCTGGAAGAAAAAGAAGAAATTGTTAGAACCCTTAGTTTGTTTGACATTTATGATTTCCAGATTATTTTTAATATATAAAGAGCCATTTGAGTAAAGCTTAAGGAGCACAGAAACCCAGACAGAAATTGGTAAAACAAATAAACACGTTTCTTATTCTTTAGAATGGTATTGTTGCTTTTACAAAGCAAGTGTACCATTGCCTGTCCATACACCAGAGGGCAGCAACTACAATATCTTATTGTGGCCTTCAGCCCATCATGCTGCTCACACCACAGCCTACGTATTTTCACTGCAAGTGAGTCAGCTGCTCATCTGCAAGGCTGCAGTGTACTATTGTTTATCCCATCCCAAGATAAACAAGACTGCAGCATTTGTATTGTCCTTGCCAAGATGCTACATATGTCTCCTCATTAAGGGAGAATTACACCTGCCATTGCATCTGCTAATCACTTAGAGCTGGTAGATAATGGGGTGTGTAATTTAATAAGGGCTGGAGCAGCTCCATTATTTTCTCCATTATTATTACTAGTCTCATTGCTTTGTTTGTGAATGGGCCTGTGAAATGTGTGCCCTGAAGGTATTGTTCTCTTTGTTGGGGAGGATCTCTGAGTAATCTGAGTGATTGTCACATGCTTCCTGAGCAATTAAACAAAGGCTACATTGGTGGGATGGTGGGAGTAACAGGATGAGGAGGTTAAATTGAGGCTCAGGACCAGCAGCCAATTCATCAGGAGCCACACTAGCAGGCTGTCTCCATGGAAACCCATCTAGTTCTCTGGTCCCATCAATGATGCAGTTGTGCCCCTTGGCTCCTCAGCTGCTCAGCCCACTGCTGCTGCTGCTGTTGCTACTGCAGATGATGCCAGAACATCCCATCCTACTAGTTGTTTTCTGTACCCACAAATATACACCCAGCAGGAGCATTTCTTGCACAATGAGCCTATGTGTTTCAGGATAGTTTCTGGCCCTCAGCACCAACAACTTCACATTCAGCCAACATATGGAATGCATCTTGAGAAGACCTGGCCAATAGTTATTATTCTAACAAAAGGCTGCCAAGAAGACTGCCTCAGCCAGACCACTGACTGTTCAATAAATAAGCAAGGCTGAACTAATCATTTTGTCATGTCCAAGAATGAAAATGTGAATTCCTCCACATTCTTGTATACCCATACACTTCCAGTCTGCAGATGAGAGAACGCAGGAAATGTTTGGGGATCTGTAGCAGAGTCAATTTCAGAAATGGTTTCATACTGTGCAAGAGATCACCCAGTTCATATCTTCTAGGTTCATATGCAAGAGATGTTCTTTCTCCCAAGGAGACTGGCTAACTGAGTTCAGGGAAACCAATATACCATTCTGGTATTGCAACTTTCCTTGGCTTTTTCTGCTGACACAAAACAACCTAGATCTTCTTGGAAAAAAGGAAACGTCTGAGTCGTGCTATACAGTCTCTAGCAGCATAAAACAAAAATATCTGGACCAGTTGTGGGGACTAGTTGTGGAGACTAGTTGTGGCTAGGAATAAGAGTGATGTGGTTGGTCCTGTTTAACTGGCAACTCAGAACAAGCAGCTCGCCCAGACTCAAAGGAAAAGGTCAGTGCTCTTCAGAAATGTATGTTTCTCCACTGGTAGAGTACTTCTGCCAAAAATGAAGCATTTGGCCCTCCTGAGGTCCAGCTGAGGGTTCCCGAAGTACTGAGGTCCTGCAAGGTCATTATGACCTGACCAGGTCAAACTACAAGCGGGAACAGGTGCTGCCATCTATAATGATCCAAAAGGTCAGAGGGCAGAGCAGTCACATGTTTGCTTAGCGTGGGTGCTGCTTGCGTTTAATTAGCTCACATGTACCTGGTTACTCTAACTGACTTGGCCAACTTACCATAAAGCTTCCCACAATTCACATCAACAGATTCAATTGCCATGAAGTGTTTCGAAATCCAGGCATATAATATGAAAATAGACTAGTGTAACTGCAGAGTTTGCAGTTCAGTTACTTTGGGCAAGATGAAAGAAACGAAAAAGTTTGAAACAGGCGTCTGGGCTGCAAGGTGATAGACAAATGGCCAGGTGAAAACAAGGGGAATAGCTCACCTTTCTTCTGGGGCAGCGTTGTGTCTGTGGGGGTGGGTGGGGCATCGCCCTGTGGAGGGGGTGAGGGTCTTGGAGAAGGGTTTGGTGAAACTGTGAAGTTAGCAGGGGGTGCATCCCCCATGTCAATCTCCAACGTATCATCCGAGACCACCAACTCCGCCACTGGTTTACCTGAAATGTCAACGCAATTGACATGAGCATGCAAAGAATTCGCCCTTTTCATGTTAGCATTTGATCAATACATTGTGGAGTTTTACTTGCATTCTACAGATTCGTTTTTCTTAGTGGCGTAGGTGAACTGCGCGCTGCACCGGATCAATTGCTACAACTCGGATTACTGTCCGATTACATCACGTAATATTCACGTTCTTATCCGTGCGCCAAAGTTTTGATTTTAAGTTACTTCCCACTGCGCAGTAATTGGATTCCACTTAAAAGAACACAGGTGTCTGCAACGTGACTTACCAGGCGTGGGAGGAGGAACAGCACAAGTGCAGATGGGCTCTCCAATAAATCCCCCCTCATGACTGGATACGCTCCTGCTGGCCTGCTTCTTGGGAGAGTCATGGGGACTGTTGTAGGGCGAATGGTACGAGATTTCCTCAGAGAAGCTGACCGACTTCTTCGCCCGGTGCTGCGGCGTCTGATCGCTGTGGTCGCTGTTGTCTGGAGACGCATCTGCCGATTGGCTGCTGCAGGAATTGTTGCTCTGACAGGGGCATGGCATCAAGGGGATAACATCGGGTGAGTTGGGGGGTGTAAGTGTGCAACAATGTCGGTGTTGTGGCTCTTCGACCCTCTGTTGACCGCTGTCTTGTGATGTTGTGGTGGCGGTTGCCGTCTTGGCATGGGCATGGACGCCTTTCCTACTGAGACCGTGAACACATTCCATGTGGTGGGTGATCAGCTGGTACCTGGTCTGACCCTCCTGGCTGTACTTCATAACAGGAAGGTCATAGGGATCAGACGATGACCTTGGCCTGGTGATGACCTTGGCCTTGCACTGGCGTTTGACCAAACAAGACTTCAAGGGCTTGCCATCATTCTGGTCGACACAGATCTCCATGTTCCGTAACTGACGGGTGTTCAAAGAGGCCACTTCGCAGCGACACTGTAGCACCTTATGACCGGGCAGGACCTGCAGTAGGTCTAGCATCTGCAGGTCCTCCTTGGGCATTTTACTATCCAAATGCTGAAGGTAGCCAGGCAATGAGGATGCCATGGCCTTGTGACCAACTGCCACCATTGTCTTTTCGCACACACTGCACACCTGTCCTTTCACTTGGGCGAGGGTCATACACTCCTCGTGGCAGTCCGCACACACCGTGCCCTGGTAGGGCCGCACACAGATCCTGGGAGAATCTATGTCCGACATGCTCTGCGAGTTCTGAGAACTGAAGCCTTGATCTGAACTGTGGGTCCTCCTCATTGAAGATTCATAAGACCCAGTATCAATGCCCGACTCAGAACTACAGAAGCTGGACGATGAACTACTTCGGATGCGGCGGATTGCAGGTGATGTCTCTCTAGAACCTCGACATGGACACCTGCTGTCCAGGGAACCTCCTCTCTTCACCCGAACCCTCTCTGTTGACCGCGCGTGCTGACATCCTTTACTCATTGTGACAGGGTCCACTTGTAAACTCTGCGTCAACCCTCTGGTTGTGCCAAGGAAACTCAGATCTGGTAGATGAAGACTATTGAACACACCGCTACTCAACTCACTTTTTATGAACTCTGGCTTTTTTGTCTTAAGTCTAGCTTTCTTCCGTTCCATCAACTCCCTAATTTCAGGATATGATTTCAGAATGTTCTTTAGGGCAGAATCCACTGTACTGTTGTGCATGGGAAAGTTAACCTGAAGCCCTTGATTCCTGGATGTCTTCATTTGTAGTGGTTGATCTGACCCCACCATGGCATCCACCTTGCCCTGGGATGAAGCCTGGCTGCTGTTGTTGCTAATCTGCCTGGCCAGGTCCTTGATGGTGGACCAGCTGACCAGTCGCGGGTTGTTACCAAGGTTAGGTGCAGGGGATAACGACTGGTCACTGTTTGCTGGTGACATGCTCCATGTTCCTGTTAGCATCTGTAATCCTTCACACTCAGCGGCCACCGCCAGTTCTCCCTCTATGCTCCCACTCCGCATTTTCTGATACAGTTCGTACAGAGTGGGAGAATCCCTGACCGTGGAAGAGACAGCGAGATCAGGGGAGCTGTCACCAGAAGAATGACTGCTGGCCATCCCTGCTTCCCCTGCGCTTCTTGCTCTTGTGAACACTCTGCGTTCCTTGCCTTCCTCATCGTCTTTACACACATCGTTCAAACTTTTACTTCTGACTTTACCATCGCTTGCCTTTTCTATACTATCCTGTTTCAAGCGACCCCATGTTGTGAGCCCTCCTTGTGTTGCTGTTGTTGTTGAGGGTTCTGGACTTGGTGAGCTGTCCAGTTTGATTCTGCCCCAAGTGGTCAGTGGCTGCCCGGGGTCTTTCCCTCCACTCTGTTTTGACCAAGTAGCCATAGTGGTCGTCTGACCGGGCACCTTCCCATCATGAGGCTTGTTTGCCCATGACGTGATCATGCTGCTGTCGTGGAGGGAGTCTGTGTCGCTCTTCGGACTGCGGTCGAACGAGATCATGTACTGATCTTTGTTTGCCGTCCAGTCGAAGTGATACGACTGGTCGTTGCTGGTCTGGAGACTCGCTTGACAGCCAAGACTGTCCGTGGACACAGAGATTCCCTCCTGGCTACTGATGCAGGGCGTCGGTGAGAACAGGGGCTCACTCCGCAATTCCGACAGCTCATCGCTAGAACTGTTGTACTCGCTTGATTGCGAAGTGTCCCCCGTCACCCGTGGGGTCAGCCCTGTGAGAAGATCCTGGAGCTCAACGGAGTCCAACAAGGAGACGTCTTGGCCATCTGCAAGGTTTGCGTCAAAGGGAACAGCGAACTCATCATCGTAGAAGAAGTCGTTGTTGACCAAAGAGTCTGACGTGGATCCCGCCATCAGCGTAGCGGCTAGGGCTGCTTGGTGGGCCGCATTCTGTGGCGTAGCAGTAGGGGGTCCTCCTCCGTCTACATAATTATTTCGAGGTCCTCCAGCCCCTGCCTCCGGCCGCCCCATCATTACCACCTGAAAGAGACAGATATACATTAGTTTTCATGAGCATAAATCACTAATCACTTTGAAAGAAATTCACATTGTTGTGTAAACAACTCATTAAGGGGAAAATGATTGATGTTATATTATCAAATCAGCATGTGTTATTTAATGGCCTTTGATATAATCATTCATGTTTGCACTTATATAGTAATTTTCAGGAACTCCAGATGGGGCAGTATGGTTTATATTAGGTACTATAAACTTTCTTGCAAGATACTCATTGTCTCACAATATTGAACATTTTAATATAACTGTGTTTTATCTGATAAACATTTCCAAAAAGGTTCCTATAAAAAAGTCATTTTTGTCCTCCTTGACCCCATGATATGAAAATGTTTCTTGTCTGATCCAACTCATTGGTATGCAAGTTTGTTTGCCTACCAAGTGACAGGCACTTGCTATAAGTACAAGGACTTGAATTTTGCACCTGATGTCTCATTTATCTCTTTGCAATACCGTTAAAGGAACATAAAGCAGTCTGGATCCTTGAACATGGTGTCAGTGTGAGTGGATAGTACTCCAAAAATATATCAACAAATAAATATATCATGTACTTCTTTGTTGAACCAACCAGACAGCATATTGGTTTATGATACATAATATAGGTATTTTTTTACATACAATTCTTGGAACTTGGTAAATTTGTCACGTCAGAAGTTGATAAAAGAAACAGTTGTTAATTCGTCTGTATAAGAACAGCATGGAAAGTGTCGAAAGTCTTGTATTCTATAAACTTAAAAGTATGTATAGTAATTGTTTACATAGAGACAAAAACCTGACTAAAATATAGCTTTATATTGCCCTCGATTTCGCCTTGTGCCTTTACAAAATTCAAATCAAGCAAAAAATAAAAACACAAACTTCACTTTCTTAAGACTCCACATCATAACAATTTGCATATCAACATATTGAGACTGATATAATATTCTAGTCACATCCACCTCTGCTATTTATGCTAGCTTCTATGTGGATCACAATTAGCCCCCATGCCAAATAGCAATAATTCAGGAGAAACAGGAAAATGTCAAGCCCTATTGACTCACGAAGCAGCAGCTGACTCACATTGGATCTCCTCTGCTACATTCTTTCTGCCCCAGTCTAGAATTTCCTATATATTGAAGTAGACCACAATATCATAGAAGCTATGCCTGCTATAGCCTGCATGATGTAGAGAAATATATCATTCTTGGTCCTTATACCCATCATTAATAACATTCTCTATGGGATGGCATATTTCAGCCATGATTGTAGCTAGAGATTTATTGGTTTATGGAAAGGGAAAGGATGTATACATAATAATACATCCAGAATCCAGTTTTCTTAAAAGTTCAAAACATATTTATATCATCATCCTAAAGTTTGAGAAAGAAGACATTCTTATTTTCTATGATGTTGAAAATTTCCATCGGACAGTTTAGGACCTTGTGTGCCTCAGATCCTGCCCTGCCACTCTGAGAATCAGTATCAGTGATCAGGCCTACTTCCCTCAGTTCAGTGGGCCAGGCAAGCCCAAGGTATGTATGGGAATGTGAGTGATTTTATTTATTTATTTTCTTGAAAAGATCAATGAAATTTAATTGAATATACTGCAAGGACATTGTAGCATAGCAATGTGTGAGTTTTGGGATAATCGACTAGAAAATTTAAAATGTATGAGAATGTGCTATTTCACAACTGAAAAGAATGCCCCAACAAAAACTCTGATGGTTTACAGATCCTGTGAATTTTCAGTCAAGACTGAACGACTGAAGTCTTGTTTAAACTGTTTGACTTTATTTTGACTTTTAGAAGACAAACACAATTTTGTCAGACAGTGGGCTGCTGCAATGAGACTGGATCTGGCTTTACACGAAACATGACCCTCCCTGCTTCCCTCCCCAACGGACTACTTCTCAAATGGTGGGACTGCAAAAAATCGAATTCAGGAGAATCCAGGTCCATTGAGGGAGGGATGGTGCTTTTTATTGGAGCTGACAATAAACAGTGGCCGATAACCTCTGTGTGGAACCACCAAACTCTCTTATCAGGATTTTAAATTGTGGACTGGTCGGGTTTCAGCAACTATTTCAGAAGTGCAACCCAGCCCAGCAAATCAAAGTGGGCCAGGGAGAGCCGACAGAACTTGCCCGCGCAAAACAATAGACGGGGACAAATAACACCTGCTCCCCTGCCCCCCTCTAACCCCACCCCCGCTCTAATCATGGTCCGGTAATAAATCCCTGTCACATTACTACACTAAACACTTTTTGTCATTTTTAGCGGCGTCAGCCAGCTGTTGTCCCAAGCAATTTGACCAATTCTTGTTAGCACTCCTGAGATCACCCTCTTTCACCAATCTCACTCAAATTTGAAATACAGTCTCAATGGAATATTTCCTTGAGCCCCACAGGCATTACAATTTCTTACAAAAAAGCTCACATTGCTAAACGTATCCTGTATACAATACATACAAGGTTGGCAACTCCCTCAAGTTTCCTGGTTTGAGAATTCCTGCTGTAATGCTGTCTCAAGCAAGAGCATGAATTCTCAAACCAGGAGTTGCCAACCTTGTATATAAATTCAATAAGTGCAGTGACAAGCTTTTTTTCAAAATGATTGTAATGCCTGTGTTGAGCCCAGTCGATTTTGGTGGCCCACCGTAACAAAAAAATTAATAAAGAAACTAAATGGACTGTTGCTTTTGGGGTCAAGGGTCAAGCTATCATAGATGCGCGCGCATCTAGAGCCCAGAACCGCCGTGAAATTTAGCCTGTCTCTCTCTCTCTCTCTCTCTCTCTCTCTACTATGCCACACCAACCTGCTTTGTCGGACAGTTAGCTTTTTACCTAATTTGTGAGGACATGTACTTCCAAGCATCCTAGGCGCACCGAAATGCTGGACCATCATAGCAAAGCATCCTAGCTGCCCAATCTCTTCTCAGTAATGAACTTTTCATCAATATTTCAACTAGTGAAGAGATAAGGTCGTGAGGACAAACCATGTCCTCGCAATTCTGCCAAAGTTTTCATCGGTCAATTTTTCTAATCAGCCAACGGCGCTACTTTTCGAAAAGTGGCCGCCATTCAAAATGTTTCCCTCTTAGGGTATTGATTTTTTTTTATAGACACATGAGCCCAACTGCAACTCACCTTTTGCCACCATTCCCAGGCTTCTAACCAGATTTGTCTAGATATGAAAATTTTTCTTGGAAAAATGCCAAAACGGAGGTTTTTTGGATTTCTTGCCCTTATAAATGCCTGGATTCTGCTGTTCTTCCTATGAGAGATTGCTCCAAGGGTCCTCATTAGTGACATCTCTAACCATGTTACCTGAGATTCTCCAATTAAATTTTGGCCACTATGGTGCTCTTCGGCATACCGTATTTAAAAATCGGTATCTCCGTAACGGTTCAACCTAAAATCACCAAATGTTACAGGGCCTTGGTAACACATCTAAAGTCCGCTTGTGCCAAATTTCCTCTGATTCCCCGTTGCGGTTTTTGGGTGATAAGCGGGAACGCAAAGTGCACGTTTTTCACTCTTTTCCTCATAGCTCCGCAGTCAATTATACTATCGGAACGGAAAAAGTGTAGCTATGCTCCTTTTCCAATGAATTTTCATGCATGGCTAGTTTTATGAACCCACATTAAGTTTAAAAATTTTTAACCCCCTATTTTTGACCTTTTTTCAGGGAAAAAACGTGTAAGTAGGGGATTCGTTCAAGCTATTCCATTCATATTTTTTTTTGCCCAGTCGAAATCTCTGGAGAACACATTCCTGCAACAACAAATAATTTTCTTAAAAACTTTTTCCGTGCCAATTTTTTGGAAAAAATGTCTTTACGTCATCGGCATGCCTTGTCCGATTGAAATGCGGCTAAAATTTTGGCAAATATAGATGAAGGTACAAAATTGCAAAGAAAAGGTCAAAACCAGACGTCAATATCTCCTTTAGGTAACGAGAAATTGAGGTTTTAGTGCAAAATTTTTGCAAAAAACGTTAGACTCTATTTTTTTTTTTTTTTTTTTTTTTTTGAAAACAAAAGATATTTCTTTTCATTGCATGTGTTCTGTCACCCTGTCACCCCCCCCCATTACTCTCACACTTCACTTTCTCATTGCTAACCTTCTCTATAATTTTTTATTAATTTATGACATAAAAACTTTTTTTGTGCCTCTTTTCTTTACATCCGTGACAATAAGCTTGCACTGAAGTAGGAATTGATCTTCCTTGGCAGCCGCAACAGTGACACCCTCAAGCGGTCCCAAGTAGGTAATCCGCATTGTGAGGACACACATTTTATAAGTAGGTCATCATATTGTGAGGACATTGAACTCTCATATGGCCACTAGGGGGTCACACATTTCAGAAGTCAGATCATAGATGGCACCACCTCCTATAACGTTGAGATATGGTCAAAGCATTGTGGGGACATGTCCTCACAATATCAATACAAGTTTTCTCGGCATTTCAAAAGCTAAATATTCAAACTAGACAACGTCGTTGTGAGGACACACATTGTGTCCTCACAATGCACAAACGTCCTCATAATGTTGGTCTTAGGCAACAATTTGTCCTCACAACACACCCAATGATGGCACTCTCTCTCTCTCTCTCTCTCTCTCTCTCTCTCTCTCTCTCTCTCTCTCTCTCTCTCTCATCAGTATCTGATTGACATTGAATTGGAAGTGTCTGATTGCTATTGAAGTGTCAATGTCTGATTAGCCTAATTGGCAGTGTCAACTTGAAGTGTCAACTGGTCCAGGATTGCAATTATGTCTATTGTCTATTTGACTTCACAGTCAATCAATCCAATTGAAATAGTCACCAGTTCAACCGACACATTGGGGAAGAAAAAATCACAGTGGAAGAAGAAAAATTGGGAAGAGGTTTGAAAGTGGTTTCATTAATTTTAAGGAAGACATATAGCTGAGTAGCAATGTTTAACACCTGGGAAGGCAGGAGAGGCTCAGAGGAGACATGTAATGTGGAAACTCAGCCCTAATGCCCCAAACTTTCATAGGAAGAAGACTGACATTAAAACGATAATTTATACCATAGCTACATCCTGCTTATCTTTCTTTAAAAAAGATTGTCTTCTTATTCATAGTAAGTCCAGGCTTAGGACTATTCTTTACAAACCCCTGGTCACCCCATAGATGCGAATGAGATACTCATGAGTAATTTTAATCCTTATGGTGCAGTAACACATCCTCCAGGGCATGTACGCCTATCATGGATTTCTACTGGTAAAGGTGAATGGCTGAATGCGCTGCTTAATTTTTTGCTATCAATACATCATCACACATGCCTGCTTTGACCACTCCTACTCTGGTCTTTCAGGTTGAATTTAGGCATTGACATGCAGACATATAGACAGACAAGTATAAATAGATAGATAAATAGATAGATAGATAAATAGATAGATAGATAGACAGATACACAGATAGATAGATAGACAGATACACAGATAGATAGATAGATAGATAGATAGATAGATAGATAGATAGATAGATAGATAGATTGATAGATTGATAGACAGATAGATAAATAGATAGATAGATATTGAAAAAATCATTTGAGTGCTTTCTCCAGGAAAATTATTGGTCATGTAATGTCTGTATCTAAGATTTATAATATTAGCATAACTTCAATTCGGTCTATCACAGTCACTTTCAAGACTTCGGAGTTTTAAAATCTCTTACCTTAGCCAACTTCTTGAAGTTATAATTTTCCCTACATTTTTGCCGTTTGACTACTAGGCCTATGGTGGTTCAGATTAGCCATGAACTTTGACGCCGCTTAAAGTGCTTGCACGTTATTTTTGTCATTTCTTTCAGAACAATGGATGTAAGCAAAAAGTCAGCCCTGTAAAAGTCTAAGCTAAAATGCTGTTGAATTGTCTACCAGTGATTCTCTCACTCAATGCAAATAAATATCACTCTCTTATCTCTCAATCAAACTTCCAATCAATCAATCAAGTAATCAATCAATCTGTATCAATCAATCAATCAATCAATCAATCAATCAATCAATCTGTAAATCTATCTATCTATCTATATATCTATCTATCTGTCAATATATCTATCAATATATCTATCAATATATCTATCTATCTATCTATCTATCCATCCATCCATCCATCTATCAGCTTCTATCTATCTATCTACACAAACACTGCCAAAAACACGACTGTCAACCTTCTTTCCACTTACACTTGTCCTTATTCATCAGTTTCATTGCTATATATCTTGGGCCTTCAGTCCTCATGTATATTAATGCTATTCTATATTAGCCTTGGATATTCTGGGGCCTTAAACACGAAAGAGCCTCAAAAAGGTCTGTGGATCCTTGAAACATAAAGCAATATACAAAGCAGCCTTCATTCCTGGGCCTGAATGGGCTCCTAAGTGGGAACCTTCACTTTGTCAGCTATTTTCAGTTGCAGGTTGTTTTCTCAAAGCAGTTCAGAGAAACTTCAGACAGAGGAACAGCTGTCACTTCAAAAAAGCAAAAGTGGAAAACTGGAGGACTATTCACTGGCCAGGCCTGGGAAGAACAAGAAAGAAAGAAGTGTGGAATACTACTGTTACTATTTCTACTCTCAGTTTGTAGTCTGCTCCACAATGGACCCATTTTGAGCAGGTTTTATAAAATTAAAATTCAGACTATGAGAATACCCTCAAGAAATTTGACAAATTTGATTAATTCACAGGTCCTGGTGTTATGTTGCAAGAAGCTTGTTATGCCTTCCAGCTACAAATATACCTGTTACAAAAATCCTAATTCAGTAACACCTTATGGCAGTTAAAAAGTGAAATGTCTCAGTGCACTCATTTATGATGCATGGTTACGAGCAGAGTAACCTTCTAAATTAGTCAGTAATTGCATAATCTTGCAATTTTCAAAATATTTGATTATCATAACACTGAAAACAAGTGGAAAGAGCATCCATAATTCAGAATTACAATGCAAAAATTGCCCTTGCATGGAGTTGCTTAATGAATTTTATTATTTATAAGGTTTCTGGTCCTCAAAAAATGCATCAAAAATGATTCAAAATTGACTTGATAATGAAGTTGCATGGATTTCCAGGGCCTCATAATTGTAGCCTGAGGGCCTGTCATTTCAAAGACTCGTTGTTCTTTTCACTGCAAGGTCAAATAATGACACTGTAACAGAATGTACAGAGCTAAATCATGCTCCCAAATGACATTACATGTGTTGGACATAGACTTTTACAAGCACGTACTGGTATATTGGTGTGAAGTTAATATTGTTCACCAATGTGTATTCATGTGTTGTACAAGTACATTTGTTTGCACTCCATATTTAATTTTCAATGAGCTCTCTTGACTTTTCACTTTCTCTGACTTGAGCAAGAGGGCTTGGGGTTTAATGAAATGGAAATAAAATTTGAATGTGCAAACAATACACCTCTGAAAATATAAGTAGCCTACTATATTTCATCAATAAAGTCGTTTTCTCATATAGGATTATAGGCACTAGTATGTGGTTCAAATGCCTGTTGCCTTCTGTTGTGCCTATTTAACAATCAATCAATCAATCAATCAGTCAATCAATCAACCATTCAACCAATCAATTATCTCTATCTATCTATCTATCTATCTATCTATCTATCTATCTATCTATCTATCTATCTATCTATCTATCTATCTATCTATCTATCTATCTATTTATCTATCTATCTATCTATCTATCTATCTATATATCTATATATCTATATACAATGTACCATCTTTCTTTGTGTATCTATCTTTCTCTGTCTCATACTGTCTATCTTCTGAACCTCCCACCATAATTTTTGATGGATATGAAGATCCATATTCCAGTCACTCAGTCATATGTCCTGCTGGTGTGTCCTCACATTTTCTCACATGAGTGTGACATATACAGCCCAGTACAATCCAACTTGGGCTAACTTATAGTCTGACTATAACTGCATCATTCTCCATCACATGAAATTACGACATTCTGTGTCACTGCATAATGGGCCAATTATCCTAGTTGCCAATGCCATATCCTACATCATATTCTGTTTATTGGCCAAAAAGCATCTGGTATTGGAGTCATTGGACTATAATATGTACAATTTTGTTATATTATTGCCCTGTTTTTGGCCACTCCTACATATGCATGTGAACTGATGTGAACATTGTGAAATAATGTTGTTTTAAAGTTCAAATTCTATAATAATGGCTTATTTCCACATCCATCAGTGTTGGATGAAATTCAGAAAAATAAACCTATCATCATATTATCATGTATAGGTGGGTGACACTATAACATGAAGTGGAAATATACTTCTGAATCTAGATATATGTAGGCACAGCAACATATTATTTGTGAATCAGAGAAACAATTTCCTGTAATATTAGTGCACTGCACATGAGGTGCATCACTGTGGTATTCAATATTGCAGTAGTAAATATGATATTGCCTGGCGCCATTTGCTGTGGAATTCATGTGCATATGAAATATTGGATCTCATAATACATTCAACACTAGATTGCTTTGTAGATTCACTACTAGATTGTATTGTTCTGCATACCCATTCAAACTATTCTCTAGATCACAGAAGCTCATAGAAGCTCATAGACTAGATGGTATGCCTATTCAATCTTGATTTCTTATCCTTGGCATTTTGGGTGACCCCTCTCTCCAAAGACTGGCACAGAATGCTGAGGTATTTGGGGCCAGGGTTCCTGTAGGTTCCTTTGGTATTTAAGCAGCATTTTGACTATTGTGAGTCAGTGAGTGTTCAAGAGGTTTCCTGTGGAGTTTACAGGGCAATGAGTTAGCTGTAGAAATGAGTGGAGAGCCAAAAGAAATATCAGAGGTTGAGCCTGGTTGGTTTGTATTGAGTTAGTCTGAGTAGTTGGAATAACTCAGGATGGGTTCTTGAAAGTCCTTCTAGCATACAGTTGTACGTATGAGTCTTAGAGTACACATGTAGTTGTAAAGGAGTCTAATTTATAATTTAACTTAGATCTAGGATCCTCCTCAGGATCTAACAGAGCCTTAGCTGCCTTACTGAGGATCTAACTCAGAATGAACAATGGCAGTTGGGAGTCATTTTTAAATCTAACTCAAACATAAGTCTAGGGATGTTTCAGTAGTGGATAGGAATCAACTCAGAATCTAAATTAGAATCCAACCAGCGTAGGGTCTAAGATTTAAGTGAGATATAAGTAAGTGATAGGAGTCCAACTTAGGACTGCCCAACCAAGGATCTTAGGATCGGGGTGATTATAGGAGTCCAGGGATCTAACTCTGAAATATTTAACCTAACTCATAATGAACTGCATGGATTTCTTTTGGACCTCAGACGAATCAGCATAGTAACAACGCTCCAACCATTGGTCTAAGAAGAGGCTCATCCTATCAGGAACCTCTGGTCTAACTCAGAACTCAGGATCTAACTTATGAGGGCGAAGTTCTCAGCCAAAATCTCAAGGAGTTGTGAAGATGTGCAGACAGAGCAGAACAGCAACAACGATATTAGACCAGTAGATTAGACCAACATTGATCCTCGCCTACTTATTGATCCAATACATACATTCAATTGAATACAGCCAGCCCAAAATAAGTCCAGATGTTTGGGATATTAACGAAATTGAATATACTACGCATATATGTATATATGTATAATCATTTCAAAAACACAATATGATGCCGTGTTCATATTCATTTTGGGGGCATATAATTAAAGGGGGGTTCATAAATCCTTGTTAAGGAATGGGAGAATGAGATTCGGCTATATGGACCTTCATGACAGAACGGCAAGGAATGAACCAGAAATATTCACATGTTCAGGAAATGCAGTCAGATACCCATGTGTCATTGCATGGTCCTATTTACACAAGTTATGCAGTAATGTTGCTGACATATCTTCACCTGGGCTTACCTTTCTCTTGTTAGGGAGATAAACAAAGCGGGGTACGACTGGTTTGCAAATGATGGGTCTGCAGGGGCGGGGTCGAGGGGTCGTTTGCTCTACCCCTTGCCCTTCTTGATGCCCCTGGCTGGTAGTGATGGGGTAATTGCCATTCTCATCCTTCTTCACCCCATATTCTTTCTTTTGGACAATATCTGGGGTGACAATATCTGGGGCGACAATATCTGGGGTGACAATACGTGGGATCTCCTTGGTATCCATAATGTCCAGCCCATCCATTGAATCCAGAAGAGGACCTCTGGACTGCCCACATCCAGTCTCCTCATCTTGGAGGTCATTGACTTCCGTCTGAGGGCAATGGAGGCTGTCCATGGGGTCCACGGGGACCATCTTGATCCCTGGGACCCCATTTTGATCCACAGTCACATTATGTTCACCAGTTAAAGTATGGGAGGACTCAACCAAGGAGTCCCCCAAATCCACATGGGGTGTGGAAAAGGACCCCTGTTTGCTGTCCCCGGAGGAGAACACATCCTCATTGGGGCTGATGGAGTCCTCCCAAACAGCCCTCCAGAGAGCTGAAGTTCTGGACTCCTCAGCGTTTCCTGGCATAAGTTGTGATCAGCCAAAAATGTTCACCATCCAGTAAATCCTCTTCATACAGTCTGATACAGAATGGCGGATGGTATGGAGTGATCAGCATTCAGATACTGACATGCAAAGTTGAAAGTTCAGTCACATCGTGATAATAACACACAAATATCACTTAGATTATAAGTCTGTATCACTGGTATAGTTATCCATCTGTCATGATCTGTGGAATCCTATAATCTGTATAATCCTTAGAATAGAGAGTTTTCCAACTACTTATCACTTCAGTATAGACTGCTATCCTGCACAGTCTCAACACTGAACTGAGCCAGGCCCAGAGTGGGCCACAGTGAGTGAGCTCTGGTGGCCTAACTTTGACCCCCACATGCTAGCTCTTGCTGTACTATGCGCCAACTTCACTGAGTCACTCAACAATGCTCTTTTTCCTGTTATTTTCCGCTGTGTGAGCACCATGCCTGGTTGTTTTATGTTCCACTGAATGTAATTGACTCTAATACGATAATTATGTGTAGAGGCACACATGTTTCACTTTTTATAACACAACTATAACACAAGAACTGGTCTGACCTAAAAATCAGGATCAATTCATTTCAATATTGAGTCACCTAAGCACATATTTAGAGTTTTGGACCAAGTCAATAAAGTATTTTTGGATGACCAATAAAGTAATAATTATTGTGTGGTCCTTCTGAATTACTTTACATCTTTCACATGTATCACATATTCCTGGCAGATTTTTTTTTTCTAGAAGTCAGACATAATATTATGGTCATTAACCAAAGCCATCTAATTGTCACATTTTGTTGCCAGATGCCAGATGTCACCATTACATAACAGTGTAGGACTTATGGGAAAAAATGAATATGATTTTCAATTCTTCCAAAATGTCATATGCAATTTCCTTAATTCTATGGGAAAGCCAGAATCATATAAATATGCATTAATTGCAATACATATTAATAAATTAATGATGTACATGTATTTAGGTTATAAAAATGTGATAAATTGATAGCATGAAATAGGAATACTTTATAATTCTGAATCATATTTCAAAAATCAAAATAGGACTATAGAAGTGTGTGACTGAAATCACTTATCAAGTTATCACCCAGTCACAACAAATGATAAATCAAATGATAATGAAATGATAAATCGAATCTGTAATCACATATCACTCTGTAGAGGAGGACACAGTTAAGTGGATCAATAGCCAATTCCATGTGAATTCCTTTGTTATCTGGAATGTTATCAGTATAATTTCATTGTTTACTTGATGGATATATGTACTAACAATGGGTTGGCCTCTCATCAAATGCTGGTTCTATGACCCTCACCTCACCCCTGCCTTGCCCTCCACATTCCTGGGAATAAACAAACCAGTCATTTGGATAAAGCTTTCCTGGTTCTCTTCAGAGCTGTATATATACCATAGGATTAAAAGATAAGCCTGATAAGTAAAACTGTGCAAATAAGCTTATATGATATAAGTTAATAGGTATATATACAACAAGGCACATTTGGCACTTTAATGTACAAATTGTAATTCCCATATTTTAGATTTAGATTTCTTTTATTTTTCCACACTAAGTACATTATTTTACAAGTATTGACAAACTCACATTCATTTTTATACAAATTACAACCTGAATATTAAATCAAGTACAAATAAATATGAGAAATGAAATCATAATGGTGATATTTGCATCTGCGAATAATATCATCATGATGCTTGATGCAGGCCCATATCATATCACTGTTTGTGGGGCTTATGATGAATTCACCATGCTGTAAAAGTAAGAATTTAACAGTTTTGGCATGTGAGGTCACTATAACTGAAACTGAGGGCATATACATGTAACCGACTAGTTCTACTGTCATAGTGGATTACCCATTACTATGTGGCTCCTAATAAGATGTTTAACACATGTACAAACATATTTACATTTCCATATACATGGACAATATACATTGCATTTCCAGTGCAATACCCATGATGTAGGATGTGATATGACAGCTCCATGTACCAACATGATGTCATCATTGTTTTACATGGATACCAAAAATGACGTTATTTCCTGAGAATCTTTATTCAAAATCATATAATCCCTGATAAAACTACAAAAAGAAAAGCCAGAGATTAGCCCAGGTCCCACCTATATGTTACATGTCACTGTTTTGTTACTTAAAATACTCAAAAGTAGGTATTTATGCAAGGCTGGATTTTTTATGGATGGGTCAGGATGGCTCAGCCTTGACGAGGATCGATACTTTAACGTATATACAACAAAATTGCCAGAGAGAAGATATCCGTATTGATAAACTATGATACATGCTTAGTATTGCTTACTTGCAATATTTAATACATGAAGGCTTGAAGCAAAAGTCACAAAAACATCACCAGTATGAGTAGGCCTATATTCCAAATTATAGTCATATGTGTTTTTTTTTTTAATTTATGCATATATATTTAGGCCTACATAATCTTTATTTAAAAAATAACATTGATTTTTTTTACACAGAAAACGTGACTGTGAAAGTGTAAACACATGCAGTTGTTTGGATCGGATATGCTCTGACACCTTGTGAGAAAAATCAAAAAGAAATTTGATAATAAAAGGAGAGAGCAATCAATAATGTTGTTTGTCAATTCATCACGTTCTATTATGTAAAGTCATAGATCATATGCAAACATACTAAAAGGGATTTTGATATTCTTTATAGTGGTCAAAAATACTTTGTATACAATACTATACATGTTAACATATGACTGTTCCTAAAAACATGAGAGTGACGTTGAGAACAGTGAATGTTTGGCTTGAAAGGAAATCTCTCCTCATTACAGTGATCTCTATACCTAACTTATTAGGCCTTATTATCCTAGAACTGAACCACCAACCCATATGGAAGGTAATGATTACATGATATGTCATTCTACAATGAAAAACAAAATGCATAAGCCTCATTTGCTGAAGGTCTTTGCTAGCATGGGTTTGAACCCCTAGCAGGGAGCCCAAAATTTCCATTGGACCCGTATGAGCAAAATCCCAACTGGATGTCGTTTGGATGAGATGTTAAATTTGGTGGCCCCTTGTATCAGTGTCTCATTCAGAGAAAGAGCATTCTTCTCAGAGTGCAGCGTCTATGCTGGGCAAGTAAAAGATCCATCACATGGGTCAAATGTGTAACATGTTGAGGACTTGCGCTTTCTCTCTCTCTCTCTTCCTATCCCTCATCTATCAACCCTCGCGGGCACCCAGAACTGGGCTTAGAGGGCTGCACTTACCAAATCTATCTCTCTAATGTGATCTACAAGCTTACTCCATTGGGAGTAGATCTATTTAAAGTCAGCCTATTTATCATTTATGAATCGAAAGTTGTGCAGACAGCAAAAAATGATTATTGACCAAAATATCCCATCTAGCAGAGAGGACCTCAGAGGTCAATGTATACAAAGCTGCATGATTATTCTAATGGATCTTTAGGGAGCAAAATTCTGTATTGGTTTCTATGTGGAGCCCTGGCGGATAAAACGATCTCTAAAATTGATATAATTCGCTGTGGCATTCTATATTCAGTCTATGATCCATATAATGCAGGCATACATAGTATGATGCACACTGACAGCACAGATGAAATTTATTCACACGAT
Organism: Platynereis dumerilii; assembly: GCA_026936325.1. Classification (NCBI taxonomy): domain Eukaryota; kingdom Metazoa; phylum Annelida; class Polychaeta; order Phyllodocida; family Nereididae; genus Platynereis; species Platynereis dumerilii. The sequence goes on along the minus strand of JAPTHN010000001.1, from coordinate 142,348,791 downwards.
CATATAAGGCTAAGACAAAGGTCTAAAACTTATAGAAAATGCAACTCAATATTTGTATGGTTTGTCACACTTTTTGTTGTTGAAAGGAGTGTCAATTGAAATCTCTGGACTATAAGTTAAAATTGCTGTTTTTAAATTGTTGGTTTACTCTCTTTAAGGCTATGTTTACTCTTTTGCCACAGTAACTGCATTAGGAAGATATATCGTAAATACATACAAATTGTTCTTTGAAGTTTATTCTTATGATATACAAAAGTTGCATCAAAAGACCAAAATGCTCTACATCCCAAAGAACATTGACATGCTATGTCAAGCAGAAATGCAAGAGAAATGCAAAGAGGAATGTATTGACTGCCTACCAAGCCTGATACTGAGATACAAATAACATCAAGATAGGTGCCCTTTTAGATGTAAGAATAAACCACCACCCTGGAGGGAGTGGATTCAGTGGAAGAGCTCTGATGAGCCCTGATGCAGCCCAGGAGCATTTGGGAAATCAATGTGGTGAAAAATTCTTGGAATTCCCACAGTCTCTGCATTGCAGCATTGCAGGGCATGCAGGGCATTGCAGAGGATCCCAGATAGTTATGGCCACAACTTATGGCCCATGAGATAGTGTGTGGCTTATAGGAGCTTATTCCCTTATGTTTATTTCCTAGAAACAGTTAAGGTCCTATTGCTCATCCCCCAAGCACTGCTGTTATGGTTGCCTCTATGTGCCTCTATGCTTTCCATTGGCTTGCTATTGCTTTCCATTGGCTTGCACTTGCTTCATATGGCTTGCTGTGCTTCTGCATTAGCATGGACCACTCACTGGGATTCCCAGTCTCACTCAAGCACAACAAGGTCCTTCTCAGGTCATTTGCCACAACAACAAAACAACACTTCATTATAAAGTGAGAAGTCCATGGGCATAGGATATTTGATATATATCTCTTCTGAGGTCATATATATAGAAGTTGATTACTCTTGATCCATAACCAATAATTTTAAGCCCATTTCCCACCAATAACAAAATACCACAATTTACAGGTTTATGCAATGTATATTTTTTCTTAATATAAGAATAATCTCTTTTTACGGAAAAGTGGAAATTCAGGACTTGCTTTGGAAATTGAGCTTTTCTGAATTGGCCATTTTGAGATCCAAGTTATAATTTATAGCCCTTTTCTGGTGTTATCTGTGGTCTAATTTATCTACCTTTCACAAGAGCTAATTCCGCTTGCACACCAGATAATGCGTTATCAGCCCGCTCCTGATAAAAATCACCTTTTATTTACTTGAGCTCAAAATAGGGCTTTGGAAAACACACCGAACGGAACTACAAAAAAAAATCTCGAAATAGATTTTGAGATTTTGTGACAGGAATTCAATATTAGAATAACACTTTCCACACATCTACAATTCTGCATGCCTGAGGCTTAGTGCCATATGTTTCCAGTGTGTTCACACTGATATAGATTCACAATGTGGAAATGCATTGGGTCCTCACACTTTCCATGTTTTTGCAGAGAACTCTATCTTTCCACTGCATATTTAAAATCTCTAAATCTCTCATATAAGAATGATGCTTGAGCTCATTCTGCTCATATAATGCAGCAGTTAAAAACATTATAATCAAAATGCAGTATTTTCACATCTAAAACCCATAGAGACAGCATGGACTCTCCAGTACATGAGGGTGTATTTATTCTGTTCACCATACCCATTGAACATCAGGCAGTGGCATATGCATGAATAATGACCATCTTTTCTTTCTTTTCACTCCAAGTGTTTTATTTCACACCTGCACTGTACAAAAAGCTTTCCCCACTGAGGTGTGCCCAGCATATGCAACATTACTATAGAGTTCTGTTTCTGGAGCTATAGCATTGCATCTCAATAGTTTTTCTCCTCATATATTCCCCTTAACCTTTCTACCTTTCTCCTCATCATTTGTCTCTCTTTTTTCTCTCTCCTTTTCTCTCTCTTCTTTCAGACTCTTATCTTTTCTTCTTTCATCCCACGTCTTTCCACCTTAATCTCTCTCCTATACTCCTCCATGGAAAGATATGTGCCTACCCTTTTTTGTGACAATCTTTTTTGCCTGTTGTTTGTGTAAGATTCTGTCTTCTTGGCACATGAAATGCAATCATTTTTCTATCTTTTAAAATAAATTGTTTACAAATACCTAACTCCATCCTATTCATAACTGCAGTTACTAAAATTCATAACAAGCGAGCAAAGATTCTATAAATAGAATGCATGCATTAGTCTTTACTGCTGATGTCACAAGATGATGCCAACATACAGAAGGTTTTCTGCTGTGCAACTTTTGTTTCTTTTCAACTCTCCTCAACTGTCATGTTGTCTCATCTGCTTCTTTTACATTAGTTTTTTTCCAGTTTTCCATTTCTTTTGTCTTTTCTAATGACTACTTGACAGGACAAACTGCACTAGATCATATAATACATGTCATTGTGTCTGTTATAAATGTCAACAAGAATTCAAGCTGAATCTTAACACAACTCTTCTGACAGAATTGGTTTACAAGTTGACAGCACCTACCTCTTATGGGTCTTATCCGCTTCTATGATACCATACACACCACTTCTCCATCACTTGGCATCACCAGTGCGGCAGAGCCCATGCATGGCTCACTCAATGCCTCTAACTGGATGGAAGTGTTTGTCTCATAAAGTATCGATTGGTCCCAAAGCTAACTGCAGCCCTACAGCAGCCATGGCTGGTCTGTGGGCTGTTGCTCCTGCACTTGCCTCAGTCTGCAGTACACTGGGTGCAGGATATAATCACCAGCAGCATCGACAGCAATTGGCAAAAGCAGCATTGATCACCACCACAAGCAATATCTGCAATACTATCAGGCTTTATCAGCAACATCAACAGAAACACTAATTGCCATTCTGTTTAGAAAAGAGACTGACTAGTGACTAGTGACTGACTACAGCCACAATAGTATTTTTTCTATTTCGTCTTTGTGTCTTTTTTGTCCCCCTTTCCTGTATTTAGACAACTGCAGGAAGGCTAAACAGACTCATTTGTACTGCCTCAATCCCAATACCAGGCTTGAAGCTTAGTCAGACCTGGCTCTTCCACAAATTAAGAGACAATATTGACCAGAGACTGATGGTCCGTAATGTATTTTTCTCTATACTGTACTGCAGAATGACTGATATGAGTGCTTTTCTTCCTAAACTTTCTCTGAATGACTAGAGGACAGTTCTTTCAGTTCATCTGCATTGTGAACATATTATAGGCAATTGTATCTGCATGCAATCTCCACAAGCTGTTCAGCCATCCACTATTGTATCCAGTATAGTACCGGTATGTTCATTGCATCCATTTGTAATATTAACAACTTTTTGAAAAAAAAGAAGAAAAACTTTGTCCAAAACTCTGTTGATTGAGTTTCAAAAGTTTTAAAATTGCAGTACAATATGTATCAGCACAATGCAGCCACCATGATTAGTTGCATCACCAGACAGTGGAGTCATTAAAAGGACTTGGTATCTGACAGATAATATCTGCAGCACCATCAACTGCATCAAAATTGACAATGGTACCAGCCACAGCAGCAGCATCAGATGCTCCCAGACTAATCACCATTTTGTTTTGAAAGGATCCAGTTGAGTTTGTTCAGTCTTGTGGAGTTTAGCACACGACCAGACATGATATGGAATGTGGAAAATGAAGTAACGAAATGAGCAGTAACTGCACCCCCTCTACCCCCTTTAGTACCCCCTCCCCTATGGATTCCCCTCTCCTGCTGTGCCAGGAATGAATGCCTAGAACCCAATAGCATCACAACAACAGCACTGGCTGCTTCAGCATGGGTTGGTGGCTGCTGCACTTGCCTGCAGCCTGCACTAGCTCCCTGCAGTAAGTTCTGGGCTGAATAGCACAGAGAAGGCAAAGCAAAGATGGAGCCTGCAGTTCTGCATAGCTCCATGGCAGCTAAGGCTGACTCACAACACCAATGCTCTATGGGTGAATTCTGTTCTCATTCTGTGTTCCATTCAGCCTATCACACTCCATCTATGGCCAATGTCCTTTTTCCTGTATGCATAATGACTCTTTGATTATGACAGGACCCTCATGAATCCACCATGCTATTCGATTAGCTATTCCCACTTGAATGCTAATACTGGTCTAATGGTGAAATTAGACGAAATTGATTAATGTGACTAGCTTATTGACTAAGCCTGCATCATAACATTACCATTACAACTGACCTGATCGGACAGGCTGTCCAGTGACCAAATAATGTCACCAATTATTATCATTAACATCAATAAGTTTCAATAGACCCCAATTCACCCAATACAATTTGCTCCATGAGGTGAAATTGATTATTGGGTCATGTGCTGCCTGCATGTCTGTGTCTGCATGTGTAATTTGAGAGTTGGGAAACAGATTCTCTCACCATGCAGTAGTTGGGAGCTGTTGATATCCAATAATCACGGAAAGAGATTCTGAAGACCATATTGAATACACATATGTTTGATTCTCCATTTAAATAAAGTGAGAATGTAATAAACTGTTAAACACGGATAAATCAATTATCTCTGTGACATTTCAAGGCTTAATTTATATCATGTCAAAAATATAACATTTTTATCATGCCAATATTTCCATAGCTATTATCAATTTCAATCATTCATTATTTGGCACTCTTCCCATGCCTGAATGAAAGCATTGTACAATATCTGGCATCACATGCTGATATCACGTGGATAATTGTCTTCATCATCTGCATTCTACATAAGACAAAAAAATATTCATATGAGATTTCCGACACCTGCATACACATGTTTATTGTTGGTATATTTTGTGGAGCGGTGAATGCAATCTAAAAATTGTCTATTGTTTGCCTGACAACACCAATGCAAGCTGGTCAGTGGTTACCTCTGGTGTTAAAAAAAAATATTTGGAAGGGTGTATATATATATGTACTTGCAAAAGATACTTTTGTCTTGAGTTTTGATTTTCATAACCTTCTCCTTTTCAGTTGATGTTTCATAACACAGCTAATAGCTGTGGGAGTTAAGCATTAATAACTGAATAAGAATGGTAATTAATTGAATAAATATGGAATAATTGGGTTAATTAATTGACAATGGATTGGCATTAACATTAACATTGGCATTGGCAGTGACATAGTCATGGGTGAAAATCAAGAACTTGAGAATGATATTGGGAACCATTTTTAATTTTGATAATTTCGGATCTTCTTACAAATATTCCATATAGCTTACCTGGTGGGTCTGGGGCGATATAATATTAGTTGTATTATTGTCATTGCAATCATTTGGCTGCTGTTGCCTCCTTCCTGACACTGCCGGGGGGATGGTGATACTCCCTGCCTCCTGCTGGTGCTGCTGTTGGCCAATCTCTCCCCCATCCCCCTCCATCCTCGCGTTATCTGAAAAGGAGGAAAGTACTACGTCATAACAACGTCATGGCTCATGATGCTCATGGCAGCTCATCCTATGGTATCTATAGAATCAGCATCCAAGAATTGAACTATTTATAGAGCAGAAATAAATGGGATTTAATAAAATCTCAAAATAAAAGACTGTACGTCAACAGCTAAAAGAAAACATCTTCCAGCCAGGTTGAAGAGGATATAGTATTACTTGCTGACACAAAAGTCAACCGCAATGAAATACCATATTTGAAAATCAGTTGCAAATTTGCAATCCAATGCTTCCTATAATTATTAAAGTATAGTATTGCTTAACACTCAACGCACTGAAATACCATATTGGAAAAGAAGTTACAATGCTTCCTTAATATAATTGACAACTTGCTACACGAAGGAATATGATAATGAAATTATATACCATCAAACACGTGGGTGTATTTTGTTAAGAGGAAAAGGAAAACAAAATGGAAGAATTGATATTGAAATAAATGTTTGAATTCGTCTTTTGTGCTGTGGAAAAGAAGACCAGATATTATGACAAGCTTGATAAAATAAATAGCCAATATGAAGAAGCATCCATGATTGCTCATGATATTGCCCCAGTCTCACGGCGGCTCCCGGAGAACTATTTAGATCGGCGTCGAAGTATTTCCTGGTAATTTGGATGAATTTGGGTGATCCGCCGTCGACTTTTAACATCCCCCCAGGGGAAGTTTTTGTTCCCCTCAGCGGTTCCTAGAAATGGAAAAACTGCGCCGTGGATGTCAAAAAAGATTCAACAGGTACAAACTTTTTTTACATGACGGCGGAGCAGAGCCCAAAATTTTCTTAATTTTTGGATGTCCGGCGTGGATTTTTTCAGTGAGAACGCCTCAAAAACATCTCCGCCGGGATATTAGGACATCCCCTGCCGCTGAGGGGACCTCTCCTGCCCCCGCGGGGACCTTTCCTGCCCCCGCGGGGACCTTTCCTGCCCCTGGGAGGACATTTGAAGCCTCGCCGGCAGTTTTTGACATCCCGCCGCGGTGAAATAGGTTCACTGAGGGGCAGTTATAGGTTCCCTGAGGGGTACTTTTTATATCTCGGGGCGATATAAAAGTATCCCTCAGGAGGAGGAAATTCCTTTCCCCCGGCGAACTTTTGGGGACGGCGTACAACTTTTCTTCTCCGCAGTGAACAAAAAGAACCCCGCCGTGATATGCTTTTAATTAATTATGTAATGGTTTTATAAACATTGTATGTCGCCGTGATGGTCATTTTTTTCCTAGAATTCAACTCAAGCTGCCCCTCAGTGGTAAAAAGTTCTCCGTAACGTGCCGTGAGACTGGGGCATATGACGTTGCAAGTAAGCTGATTCTTAAAGAATCGAACTTACACGATTCTATCAAAATAATACCAAGAATAGCAGCAAAATACACTGATCTAATAAAATAAACCCTATCAAAAATTGTATTTCATTTTATCTGCTTGTCCACAAGCATGACGAATGGTCTATTTTCCGACAACACAGACACATCTAAGACATCTTTCCTCAGGGTCCATCCGCAGAGCAACCTGTTAAAGCTGCATGCATGGATTTACTCATTCTCTGACCAACCAATAAGGTATTTTAAGAACTTGCTTCATTTCTATAGTTTCAAACTTGTCACAACCATATCAAATTATGTGCTTTATTGTAACACTTTATTCCTGGGCAATCCAATGTGACATCTAAATTAATTTAAAGGCGAATTAATCTTTTCAAGGCTTATTCAAATTTCTTATTTTGTGCATGTTCAACTAATGTTTCCAATTTGCATAATTCCATCAGACATTGCAAGAATATGATTCAAGGCCACAGATTGAATATAATTATATAGGCCTATATCAACTGGGCTGATCCAGGGCTAATAAAATGTCAATCAAACCAAGAGCATATGCTCATACCTTTTGAATTTTCAATTATACTATATTTAGGCTTTGGCTTACACACATTTTGACCTCAACAGGACATTAGATTTTGCAAAGGGTTTTCAAAACATGGCAGACATATATTTAAGGTGCTCATACTCCAATTGGACTTATTTCATATCCAACAAATGTTCAGACTGGTCAGTCCCTTCTGGTTTTAAAAGCAAGCAATATATCATGCATGCTAAACCAAGGGCATGGTATAGGCTAGTCTTATCCATTATACTATTCAACACCTCTGTCAGCCATCACATGCCAGTATTTCAGGGCGATAATTCCCATATTCTTTGTTGTCCACTTATCATCTCATGTTTGACTGCTTGAGTGTTTGTCTTATGGTATAAGCTGGTTATTCACCACAGGGGAGGGAATATGCGTTTATCACACCTCGGGCTAAAGCCCTCGATTGATAAATCACATATTCCATCTCCCGGGGTAAATAACCTAGATACATGTAAAGTTGTATACATTCCGCTACCTGATCCTGTACCTGATGCCCCAAATCCATCTTCACCACCGACCAGTTTTGTCCCAGATGGCAGATATGATGACGAGATGGTAATAATCTCTCCTTGGGTCACACAGCTCAAGTATTTCAGCAGATATCAGAATATCCATCATGACACAATTGTCTTACATGAATACAAAACAGTTATTTCATGGAATCCCTTCACATCCTGTGATACTTGAAATTATCCCAAAATGAAATAAATCTTAAAATTGCTGGAAGGGAGATATGTGCAGGTATCCATTACATATTACCCAACTTTTAAGCAATAAGAATAAGTTTATGTGATACCATAATATTCCATTCATGTTTGGCCAATGTTTATTCACCAGGAATAGTCACCAGTGATGTCTGGGACCCCAAATAGACAGGTCATTCTTGTGGAATGCATTATGGCTATAATTTCCAGGTGCATTGTAGTCTGGTGTATACATTGTGCTATACAAATTTGTCAACATGTGAGTATACAATCCTACCACCAAATGAATATTAAATGAACTGATGAGAACACATGTAAAACTCAAGTATGTGGTGGTATATGTAGTGCACTTCTTGTTCCTAAATATTGGTTGCGGTGCTGATATGACTGTAGTTGTCCCTGGGCTAAGCAACCTCCCCGTGACGTGACCCTTTGCAGCCACTTCATTTCTATACAGAAGAGGGGTTGCAGGGACTACCTAGTCAAAACCAGGTAATGCCCATTCCTCGGCATATTTGTAAAACTTCATTCATGAGAATGTGTGTAAATGTTACACTTTTTCTAATTTTGGTTCTCTTAAATCTCTTTTACTATACCCTTGTTGGTAAATACACGTAGCTCTGAGTACATATGGCTGCCTGATTAAGTACCAGTCCAGCTATGCTTTATGTAAATAAGACGAAATTTATAACATATGCATATCAATTGGATGAGAGCTCAACTAAATGCTTAGTAAAATATTCCTATGGTGTAAATATTAGTCCACAGTCATTTGTAGTACCTTCCATTGTGAATTTGTGTGTACATATGACTATAAGTAAATGCTCAACAATTTCACTAATAACAACAAAATACAATATCAAAAGTGACATTGGATTGCACCTTAATAGGATTAGCACCGATTAAGCATATTTACACCAGACTTTGCCCACATGTGACGACTGTAGGATCAATGTGCAGGTTTGCAATGGCAAAATTAATATAGGTGAATTATATGTCAAACTATTGTATATTACCAGCATTGTAATTACATATTTCTCCTTTGGTGTGGCTAATATATGAAACTATTCCACAGAATGATCAAAAGACCTATTGAATTGTTAATAACTAAACCACTAGCTTATAATTGTGGAATTAAAAAGGTCATAACATAGTCCACCCTTATGACAAGCTGAGAAGGGCATTGAATCATTTTAATTGGATCATGAGAAAAATACAAATCATTCAGTTCTGTAGCTCATTGGATGTCAATGATTATAACTGTGTATAATCCTGCATGTATATTAATGTAGAATACACTAGTTTGGTGACGAGAGAAAGTTCTTATAGGCCTATATACAATGTGTATTCACTCTATCTGTTCGTTTTATGAATTGTTATTTGAATTTTTTTTTTGGATAAACCTTTCGTCAAATTGCTCAGATAATTATGTGTGACATCATTGATCATTTGGTGTGGAAAACAACATTAGGTTGGACACTACAATTTAGCCTCCTTTAACATGCTGGCGTAGCCCATATATGTAATTGTGTTTCAAGGCAATTCAACCATATAACTCCCATATTATTCACATTTTGCTTCAAATTTCGTTTGTCTCTTTAATTTTGACATTTAGCAGAGCTAGAATGAGCTACTGAAAGTGGCAGAAGGTAATTTTCTGACATAATCAAGCATTCATGCTGATGTTAGCAAATTAATAATACAGCTCATGCTTTTAGAAAACAAGATGTTAGGGTATTTTAAAGGGTAATGGGTCATATATCATATATCTAATTACATAAATGGGTTGATGGAGAATAATTTATCAAATTGTTAGTGTGGGTTGAGGGTATCTATGTCTAAATTCTTGGGAGTTAAAAATTATGGGAGAACTGAATATTGACTGCATGTCTGAAGGTTCCATGGCCGCCAACAGATCTATATGTTGATAAACAGCCAAGACAAAATTTTCTCTAAGATCCAGTTCTGCCTGCTTCTCTAATATACAGAAGGTAGGATAGAGGATGTAGGGTTTCTGTTATGTCTGTACCCATCGGCTGTTTTTTATGGCTGGTAAAAGAAGGTATGGCATGGCAGGTTGCCAACTGCCTTGTATATTGCAGGCTGCTGCAGCTGCTGTTGAGCTCAATAGATGACTGCAGGTATCCACTGGCTTTGGCCAATTAACACCCAATTAACAGGCGAAACATATTGATTATTTGATAGAAAAACATTTGTCCATTGACTTACCTTTAATTTCCCGCAGCTTGGATACGTATTCCAAGCTCTACATGGTGAAAAATCTTAGGTTTAGGTTATCCCATAGCCTTCCATCTTGAATAACAAATGCTGGGGGCTGCCTTCAACAGCACTGCGCAAGTGTGATGCGGCGCCCTTCGTGGATTCCTAGAAGGGGGAGCACCCAGTATCTCACTGTGTCCTGCATCTCATTATAGCAACAGGGAGCAGCTGGTCTGCTACTCAATGCAGGTCTAACTGCAGCTCTGCTACTGTCCCCATCACATGCAGTTAAGGCTCACAGGGCAGCATACATTGCAAAACAATCAATTAATCCATTATTTCCACACAGCATCGACAAGTGCTGCACTGACCCTAGAACACACAGGCCTGCAAGCATGTTGGCCTATATTATAGATACTTGCTGCAGTAAAACATGGATGAATAATGTATTTTTCTTCAAAATTACAGCTGGTTATCACTCTACTTCTAAAATGTGTGAATATTTAAACTGAATAAACTTGAATTTAATATCACATCGAATCTATGTCATTAATTTCTATGGTAGTATTTTCTACACAACATTTGCAGCCTAATATTTATACTAAACATTGCTGTTGTGGAAGCATAGACCTACAGTACATTCCGTTGCAAACACTCTAAAAAAATCCATGTTGGTTTTTTGCATTGAAATTTGGTTTTTCAAAAAACCATTTTGAATCTAAAAAACCAATTTTGTCTGAAATTGTTTAGAGTGAATGCCAACTTGTCTGAAGTCCTGTAATTGCTTGAAGGATTATTACAAGCAACTTACCAATGCCATTAATTTTACATGCAGTACATGTAGACCTTAAATTCAGGTGCTCAAGCCACCATATAAAAAAAAAGATCTCATCACATTTGTTGAGAATGGCCATGTCCTAGACCAAATAGCTGCAAGTAAGCAGCTGAGTATGGTAATTAGAAAACAGAAGAGGCTGGTCTTTAAGACTCTATGATTGCCCAGGACTTTGTTTCCCCTTAGCCAGTGTGTTCTTTTGTTCAGAGATAACTCTTCCCGTGGGAATGTCTCAAAGTGACTGATTACAGGCCATCCAATCAAAATGTGTTGATTTCAAATTTTCCCAAGGATTGTGAAAATATGTTATTCCTTACAGTCTTGCCTGAGTCCATTTCCCTGAGTGGCTGAAGCACGCTCAGTCGAAAATGGGCTTTCTGTGACATGAGCATGCGACAATGCACATGCGACAATACACAATGCACACAATATGATGCAAGCAAGCAAGCTAGCTAGTAATGTACCAGTATTGACACAAAGATTAGACCTAAACTTTGTATGTATGATTGTATGTGATACATTCAGACATATATATATTCTAATTCAATATTCAGCAATTTCCCTATATTCGTTATTGTACTAATTAAATTAAAACCTAATCATAATCATCCAGGAATAGAAAAATAAAATTATTATCATAACTTTCATCATGTATGTGTTTCGTTTGGCTATAATGGTAGTGCACCATGCAGGCTGTAATATATACACTGTAATACATAATTGGTTAAAATATGTTTGCATTGCACAACCTCTATTCTTATGATATGATTAACTTAAGAAACTCTGAACATCAATTCAAGATTCAAGATTCAAATATTTATTTATTCTCGGATGTACAAAATAAGAAACATTAGCTGTAAAGCTATTTACTGAGCAGTCCAAACAAACTCAATTGATAAAAGTCTAAAAATATAAAATTAATAAGAATAACAGTGGTAGGGTAAAATTTTCTATTAAAATTGATGTCATAATGACATAGTCTTATATATAGTGCATTTTCTGCACTTACAGACAGTCCCTTTATAATCAAGAAGTGCATTTTTGAAATGCTGCAGAGTCTCTTTCTCTTTAGTCTCTTTTTTTTAACTCGTTCCATATTTGAGGTCCTTTATACCTCAGCGAGTGTAGTCCAAACCGTGTGGTCCGTGTTCTTGGTACCTTGAAGGTCGGGCCTCTCCTCGAGTTTTGTTTGTAAATTTCAAACAGTTCTTTCAAGTAGCTTGGTCCAAGACCATGCAAACATTAAAAAATTTCTGTTGCTGTTGTTTTTTCTCGTACCGTAATATGGGGTGAATCGGGACAGAATTGGCCGTTTTTCTGTCATAGCATGGTCAAAAATCAACTCAGATATCAAAATTTTATGTCAAAATGTGTCTGAGCATAATATCTCGGTATCCCTAGGAGCTTGAAATGATATATCTTAAATTGCTGAGGCACAGGGCCAAAAAAACCACTGTCCCAATTCACCCCACAGTTTGGGGTGAATCGGGACACACCATTATTTCCACAATCAATACTTCCTAGCTTCCTTGAGTGATGGATTCTTTTGACTAAACATTAGAAAACATCTTCTATTTGCAAGATATTCATTTTGATGAAAATCTGAAATCAATTCCATTGATAATATCCAGATTTTAAAAAATGTGATAAATGACAGAAAAGTATAAAAAACTGTAGTTATCTGCTAATTCTTTAGGTGATTAATAATTCTGGACTAAATCCATAATAAATGATGCAAAGTTCAACAACATTTATCAAAAAGCCATGCTAGTACATTCAAATTAAAATTGGTAGATTTTATTTTGATTATTCCCGAAACTTTGCCATTGACCTGGATCTTAACCCGTGATCAAACATACATAGTCACATATCTACACTACTAGCCTGGTTCCCAGATACCATTTTATATTGAAAATAAGTTTCTTGCAAGTTTGATGGCTCTGGCGTTTATATTTTTTTAGGAATAGGCAAAGTTTTTTCAGCATGTCAAAATTCAAATTATGCAGGGCCAAGTTTAAGGTGCTGAAAATCCTCATTGCCTGCAGTTAGAAGTGTAAAATTTTATCACAATATGCGCATATATGTGTACTATACATGTGCCAAAAATGAATTCCCTAGGTTTAGTGGAAGTAGTTGATCTTTAAAGAAATAATACATATACCTGTTCTGTCCCGATTCACCCCTGTGTCCCGATTCACCCCATATTACGGTAGTAATTCTACAGAACACATTCTAGCTTTTTCTAACAATTCTTGATAGCTTGATGTGTAGTCATCAAAAGTAAGTCGTAGACTTCTATATTGAATTTTTTCCATCTTAGATCTACTTAATTTCCCACTGAAGTGCAACAATGGCGAACAGTACACAAAGTGTAATACAATAAAACTTCTTACTACAGAAAGACGCAGAAAGGAATATGCCAAAGGAGAGAGAGAAAGAGGAACTGTTAAGGCAAACACAATCTAAGCACTTCCTGTTTGGGAGTGTCATATATTTGCAGCTGGGAGCAACTTCCGGTTTTGCTTGTCACATCTCTGATATCTGGAGGAACAGGACTTCCGGTGGAGCCGAATCCCTTATCCAGAGGGATGCTAGTCTAGGACACACCCGCGATTATGTTACACAGGTAATGTTGCAGTGAAAATGTGATGACTGTGATGACTGTAAGTGGAACTGTGGCTCCGGAACTTGGGCTTTAACTGAAACTGATGAGAAACATATCAGTTATCATATCAACCGTACATTTGCAACACAAGGCAATAATATTTCATGACATTCTGAAATTTACGATGAACTGTTATTATGAACAGCAAAACACACACATATTTTTGACATATCATAAAATAAAGAAGAATTAAAAGATGAAGAAGCAGAAGAAGAAGCACCGACCAACAAATTGACCAACCATTATTTTATGATAGATCATGTATATTATTCACATTTTAATATCTATCTATCTATCTATCTATCTATCTATCTATCTATCTATCTATTTAGCTATCTATCTATCTATATATGTATATATATATATATCCATCTTTCTATTTTGTCTATCTAATCTGTCCATCTATAGGCCTATATGATACTTTTTCCATGTAGGCCTATGACTTCAAGGCCACCATGCAAATTAATGAGCAATGCAAACCTCTACCATTCACAATGGCATACAATTAAGAAATAATGCGTTGGTCTACATTCATATTCGAAATTGCTGATTCAGTATTTGCTGAAACAGTTTTGATTAAATTTCCTTGTGCCATTTCATATCACGTGGGTTGGCTTCAATGAAACAGATGTGCTGACAAGAATTGCAGTTCCTCCGCAGCATATATGGGGTAGCTAAATTTGCAATATAAAACTAGTCCATTTTATATCACAAGCAATTACGAAAAAAGGAAAGAGTGATAAAATGAATGTTATGAATACGATTATATCCTGAACCATAATACTTTGGGGATTTCGCAAATCTTATCAAATCTTATTACAGTCTGTCACTTTGATATAGAAAACATGAGGATAAGTTCACTGTGAAAAATGCACTTAGTGACTCGTGATAGCCGATGAAGTGTCATCTTCTCTACTTTCAACATTGGAAACATACAGGCTGTTTCATTAGTCATGATCACAGTGATGGAAATGGAAAATTTTTGTTGGGGGAGCTCTCAGCTCGTGCGGCATCATCTTGCCATTCCCAATTTTTTAAAGGGAAAGAATTCTTCCACTACAGCATAATTATGGCTGAAAATACCACAAGGATTGAAAAAATAACATCATAATTGTAATTTCAACACTGCTCATTGGGGGAGTTGTAGCGGGGTACAGCTCCCCCTGTTTTTTGGTCAAGGGAGCTCAGCTCCCCTGAGCTCCCCCCCATTTCCATCACTGCATGATCAAGAGAAGGCCATTTGACTTGTCATAACTGATTTTAGAGTGAAAATCAGATGCATTTATAATCCCTTCTTTTGGCTGTCACCAACAAGCCGGATAAGTCTCCTTGAATCAAATTAACATTGAAAGTATTGGGTTTGTTCATGACAAATCATCAGCATGATGACACACGAAGTGCCATTTTCACAGTGCAACAGTCCACTATTTTTCTATGTCAAAGTGACAGACTGTAAGTCATGCAGGGACAGTTCAGCTAATGAGGTGAGGATATGATTCTTGTAACCGAAGAAATGAACAAATGTTATCTTTTCCTTAAGTGAAAGTATAAGTAAGTTTACAAAGAAAACAAGGTTCTCACCAATTTAAATGTTAATTGTGGTTGATTGAGACAGATGATCTGATCAGCTTTGCTTAATATTATCCGATCATAATAATGGCCATAGCACGTGCATCATATCTCACTCATAAGGCTTTTTCCTCTCAACCCAAAAATACCTAAAATTCTACTCCTGAGCCAATCTACTCACCCGAGGATTCCCTCTGGGCAACTTTTACCCATCAAAATTCAATGTTTCCACAGAACTTTCCAGAAACTTATCTTTGGATTTTGTTCCAAAAAAAAAAACCACTTTACTTTGAAGGCCATTGAATTCCCATCTTTTGATATGCTGATTGACCCTCTATGGCCAATTTGACTACCCAGTTCCGAGAAATTCATCTTGGTATTTTGCAAAATACCACATTTTCCACATACAAATCTGAAAACTACATATTTATCTTGGACATCAAGGGCAGTAATGCATATCACATAGCCGGCCATTAAATTCCTCATCATTTTGTACGCTCATTGAACTACTGTGACCAATATAACTACCAGATTCCCAGATATTCAGTTGCGACAATTACAAAAAAATCACATTTTGTCACAGAAATTGTAGTGCTTGGCATTTGTCCTGCAGACCATGCTCCATCACTGTACACTGGGTCCTGCCTCTGTAGACTGGGCCCAGTCACTACAGCAGTTCCGTTCAATCCAGATTCCAGTTCATCTAATTGTTAACTGGAAGCTGACTGGAAGCTGAACCTACGCAGGAAATGGGACCTGGCTTCACATTAAGAAGCTTGGAAGAAGCTGGTACTGGGTGAATTTTTGTAAACCATCAAACGCCAATGGGTCAACAGGTAGTAACAGTTATTATCTCTCCAACCTCTCCAACGAATATTGAGAGGTCAAGAGTAGACGCAGAATTACAGACTTCAAAATTTACGCTCGTCGCTCACCATGTGGCTTTATATTAGGGCGATTCATCTTTGTATGGGCACATTTTCTGTGTGAATTTTACTCGCATGACCAGTGATTTGACAAGGTTTGGTGTACAAGTGATGCAGGTGAAATTTTTGGGAAATCCAACTAGAGCTTGACAAACTCCTTGCCATTCCTGTTCTGCGATCAGGAACTTGGTCAGTTATTGATGAGAGGAGGTATTTATATATTTTTCAATATTTTACCACGAACGTTACTTGGTAATGGCAGTTACATAAGTGAAAAATGCAGCACAGAAAAGTAACTGTTTCCTGATACGTGACTGTTATTATATACCCCTTTTGAGTGTTGGCAGATTCTATTATTACTTAATACAATTCATGGATATGCATGGCATTAGCCTACCTTGTGCATAATCAGTCATGAGAGGGAATTATTTGCAATTAAAGAGAATCTTTCCCAACTTTCTTGCAAGGCGTGAATAGGTCAAACGAGGTCAGATTGTGGATGAGTCTTTGGACTTGTCAAAGGCAGCTGACCAACTAACCAACCAGACAAGATTACATGGCATTCTTACAAAATTATGATCTTGCCTTTGACCTGAGGCTTTTTGCATTGATCCTGGTTTTTCTTGGGACAAATAGGCATACTGTGGTGTCTAAGTCTACCTGTATCTATAGGGATAATCCACAAGAATTTAAACAATTCTCTGATTATAATTGGACAGTTGGTATCATCAGTTGTATCAAAAATGACTAAAAATATAAATTAAAATACTTCGTTAAGATAAGGGCAGACATGATCCAAAAGAATTTCAACGCATCATTCATAATTATACATGGGTATCATTGCCAAATATGGACAACAGGTACTGTCCTTGATTGTCTTTACAGGGTTGCATCTGTTGCTTTCCAATTTCCATCAAACGATGCTGTATGTAATTGGTAGACTAAAGGGAAGCTGGAGGATTTTGGACGATGATCTCTATACAGTTGGTGTGATCAAAACTGTAATTGCAGCTTTGATTACATTGTTGAACAACAGATACAGAAAAGTGAAGGGAGTTGTGAGACAGCAGAACTCGATAAAGATGTGTTTTCTGTGAACCATCATTGGGCATGATCATAAATTTCCTCTGTCATCCACCTTAAAGCAACAGGCAATGACAAAGTAATGCCAGTTTTCAAGTTAAACAGTGTCATAACTTCTAATGGACCTGCAATTTGCAGTGTAACTCTAGATAAGTATATTATTCAGAACCAGCAATTTTCTTGACAGGTTACCACGCTTTAAAACATGGAAAAAAGCATTTATATTAACTTTGTGGTTATATTTATAAAGAGTCATATTCCAACATAATGCACATTGCATTATGATTCTCAATCATAAATATAATCTCAATTCAAATTCAATCATTTACATTTACATTTACATTGCTTTCAGCACATCAAATTTAGTAATAGCAGAAATTCTAGACCAAACCTGTTTAAAATACACATCACATTTCAAATGAATGCCTTTCACACCCACACTCAAACCATATTCTGATGCCAGACATACATTTTTGAATAGAATCAGAAGCCTTAGTGACATTTAAGCACATTAGTAAAATATAAACACTATCAGCCACATTTTCCAAACATGGATGAGGCTTTTTTTGAATAAAAATGGCATGGCTATGATTGAATATTCCCTGGTTTACAATATTCTACGTTTCATGTATGCTAAAACTCATGAGAAGAAATTCTGCTGGCTTCACGTCAGTAAAAAAAAATCACATGTGGTGCAATTCCAAAATTTTAAGTACATTTTCATTTGAAACGCCCCTCTCCCCCACCATCCGACATTTTCTGGATGCGCTCATATTGTGGCACCCAAGTTTCATTCCTGGCTTTATAGACAGATGTGCCAATAGTGCAGAATGTTGATTTTACCATGTTTCACAGGAATTGTAAATAGTTATGTATGTACGGCTCGTTGGAACACGAATGCCGAATGTAAATAAATTTATTTTGCTAATGCCACGACGTCCGACAAAATTCTTTATTAAATAAGCAGTGTATTTCAGCTGTCATGTCATCAGCTCGCATGCTATATGGTGTGTCTGACTGTCAATTGCCTGCAGTCTAGTGTCTTGCATCATTTAAATATGATTTATGGCTTTCTATTTCTAGCTGGCAATACATTGATCACTGTATTTTAAGACCCCCTATCTGTCCTCATGTGATTGCCTTTATATCCTTCACCAATTAGTATTTTTAGCACGATTTGCAGACTGAGGACAGGCTGCACCTGACAAGAAATTGCTTCATGACCAAGAAAGTTGCGTCGCAACCACAATTGAGGCAGTTTCATGATGTAATTTAGTAATTTAGCTGTTTTGAACAGCATACATCAAATAAACACCAGCGGTAATAAAGTATCATTTTCAGATCACTTTTGCTTTTATGATAGTTTTATCTGGACATGTTTTTTCTCGAATTCATAATTCATATACCAAAATACCACACAGCGATTTGCCTGTTTCAGTAAAATTGTGATTGCAGAAAATGACTTTGTTTACATCTCCTTTGTGCCTCCATAAAGAAAATGACATTGTGCATATAGACAGCAGCTTGAGGGCACAGCTACCGGAATATCAGGAGATTGGTGTCTGCTTCCTGCTTGCTTGAGATTTGCTAAGGACATGTCTTCAACTAGCTTCTGTTGGTAGGTCATGATACAAACAAAATCTTCACTCCAGAAAAAAAAAACAGGATACGCCATTGTATCCCAAACAAAATCAGAATGCGTGCCTGATGCAGTTGCCATGAGGAATTCTGCCATTTTCAGTATGAAACCTTTGTCTCGAAACTATTGAAAGGTTCAGATGGGTGATTCCAGAAAATAAAATGTGACATTTTCTCAAAAGAAAGTTTGAGAGAGATTGACTTGTTTTGCTGTCTGCGTTTTTAAAAAAAGTAGGAAATTGGGAGACCTGAGAATAAATGCTGTTCAAATCTAACCTCCTTAGCAGGATAGGATATCAGTAAGTCAGAAAAGGAAACATATTTATGGCAGAAATTTGTAAGGCTTCTGTTTTCCTGTAGAGCAAACAACACTTTAAAAAAAGATACTATAAAGGCAAGTTTATAAATGTCACACTCAAATCAGATTTTGATGCTAGGATTGGGAATGCTGTATGGGGGCCTAATCAGCGAACCAATAAAAAAAAATGCTCGTTGAGTAGGCCCACCCAGGGGTGCCAGAAGGAATGAGGGTGGCAGGGGCGATCCTACAGTAACAATAGGCTCCAACACTGGTGAAGCACAGTCTAAAATGGGAAATGGCACACAACCAAATTAAAATCACTTCGCCTGCATCTACCAAATTCAAATAATCTCAAAACTGAAGTTCCAAATCGAGGTCTTGTCAGAGCTTAAATCAAAATCACAAGTCAATCATTTAGATCAAATTGTACATTTTTAAAATCTCCTTAAACCAGCCTCAGAATGTCTCACAATTCCATGTACATAATGATATGAAGTTGTATAAATGGACAGCAATGACCCATGTTGTGGAATATAATGTTATGCAATTTTTTAGTGGTCTCACTTTCTATGTTTCATCCCCCCCTATAGTTTTGGACAAAGTTGTTTAGGAAGAGCTTGCAAAAAGTTGTTTAGGAAGAGCTTGCACTTCGCGCCATGAAAGCAAAACATCAAAATATTAATTCACCAATGACAATTACATCAGATTTGTGTAGTAAATGTGTTGAAGACCTGCTGAGAGCATGTCTACAAATATATACTGAACCAAGGACCAATGTTGAAAGAAAATTATGAATACGAAAAAAACCACCAAATTCAGAAAACCATAACATTCTCCCTAGCTAATGGTATGACAGGTGTATGTTTTAAACTTGACTGTTGAAAACCCTGATGAGAGTAAATGAAGGTCTTCTTTTGTTAAAACAAACTTCTGCACTTACTACGCGTGTCCTGCGTCTCCTGCCATACAGTACCAATTTGTGAAGGGAAATTCAGTAGAGGAGGCTGGAGTATCAAATGTCACACCAGGCAATTACCAGCCTGTTGTTTTGTCTCAGCACACAGAGAAAAATGTCAGAATTGTAAGGAAGAACCAAAATATAGTCTGCAAGGCATCTGAAAGAGATTGAGAAAATAATCTCACTCTAAAAACTGTTTGCGTTTTACAGGCAAGACAAATATTGGCTGGTGTCCATGCAATAGTCCAAGTAAAGTGACAGACATACATAAGATGTGGCTGCATTTAAAACCAACTAAGAGCAAAAAAAGATAAACATTCAAATATTGTACATTCAAGCTTGAAATTTCACAAATTCCAATACTCCCAAACTATTAGAAATCCACGCCTCGCAGGCAGCTGGAATTACTCAGCCAGCTTTGAGCCCAGTTATTCTGCACTGGTGCGGTTTATTCGTAAAATTATGAAATCATTTTTCCAGCAAACATTACTTGCTTGAAGCAAACTAAAAAAAAAAGTGACACCCCATGTGCAGATTGACCAATCACCTAGCAGAATTTTCTGATGTGAGACCAAAAATTTTGCAAAATGTTTTGTTATTTGATCAGAGTATACAAATATGAAATCGTCTGTAACATTGTGGCGGCTATACCGTGTATCTCGCTTATGTTGCTGCATGAAATGTTAGGCAAAACAAACAAATCCAAATGACTCTGAACAAACATTTATTACCTTTTTCTTACTAGGCTATCATTACAAGTCATGACATAAGGCATTGCACCTGTTACTACAAAGATATGCAAGGCATGTTACAGGTGTTTTCATTACCATGCGATTCTTGTCATTCACACTTGGCTGTGAGGAATCAATGCTAAACCAGCTCTTACAACGTTTGATAAATCAAATATATGACGTTCTGTTGTTTCTGAACCAATCAGATTAATTAAATATGGCATGTATTTGGTGAGTCTAGAACCTCAGAATCGCATACTAATGAAATCACCTGTAAAGGGTAAATCATTAGTAGGCCAATGGGTATTCTTGCGTAATTTTGCAATACTTTAATAATTTGTTTGCTGTATAAATGGGAGCATTTATTGTCAATCAAAGATTTGAAAATGTAATCACATTCAGAGATTTTTTACCCGACAGTTTTTAGTAAAAATTCGTAGAAAATCACACAGTGGCTCAGCAACACAGACATAAAATTTCAACATACGCAAAAAATGCCAACTTACTCTTGATGTGCACAACCAAAATACATAACAATATCATGTTGAATGCCACATTCATTGACCTCCGCCTCCACTTGACTTGACATGGATACCATCAATCTGTTTTTTGCTTCTTTTTGATCACTATGGCCATTCTTCAGTGAAAGTCATCTGAACCTGGTCCAAAGTAGATGCCTGGACCTCCATCTTGTGTGCAGAATGTTCAAAGATGTCCCTATAATGTTATTTAGGTTCATATCAGGTAAAGTTCATATCAGGTAAAGTTGCCAATAACTGAAAATTCTCAGTTCTCTCAATTTTCAAGGTTAAGAAGGACGAGCTTGAGCATTGCCATACATGAATAAAATGTTTCAACGGATGTGTTCTCTACACTGAGGTACCTTTTCCTTTTCTAGGAAACTTAGATAGGAGACTGCTGGGATGTATCTATACCACACCACCAGACACAAATTTCCGTCATAATGAATAACACACAAAATAAGCATTAAACCGCCACCTTGAGCCCTTTTGGCCATAAGACAGTTTTTGGACAGTATCTTGCCACCTTCCCATCACACAAAAAATTTCTCCAAAAGCTCTGTGAAACATGTGCTAGGATATATTGACTGAGATGGAATTTACTTGAAAAATTCACAAAATATTCCAGCATTTTTGTTAAGAGCGTACACTTGTTGGAAGAGGAAATGATACCTCAGTGTAGAGAACACTTCATTTGAAACATTTTATTCATTTATGGCAATACTCAAGCTTGTAAGGCACCACAGATCCTTTTTAACCCTGATAATTGAGGAAATTTAGAATTTACCGTTATTGGCAACTTCACCTGATATGAACCAAAATAAAATTATAGGGACGTCTTTTACCATTCCTCGCAAAAAATGGAGGTCCAGCCAACTACTCTGGACCGAGTGCAAGTGACTTTCACTGAAGAATGGCATTATCAGTAAAAAAGAAGCAGAAAACAGTTTAGCGGACTCCATGTCAAGTTAAGTGAAGGCTGAGGTCACGAATGTGACATTCAACATGATATTGTTATGTTTATTGTTTTACACATCAAGAGTAAGTTGGCATTTTTTGCGTATGTTGAAATTTTATGTGTGTGTTGTTGAGCCACTATACGATTTTTGATGATTTTTTTACTAAAAATGACCAATTTTTCCGGGTAACCCAAAGAAAGTTCTCAAATAATTCTCAGCAACTAAAAATGGTTTATTGTATCATTTATACATAAATCTATTGTCTGAGTTAAAAATCTTTGCAATTCGTCACATTCAATCACCAATTTTAGAATTTTGAAATCCTGACACCTTGAAAATCAAAATCCAAATTATTCCAGCATTTTGATCAAGAGTGTATATAATTGACAGTGAATAAGTAAGAAAATTTTCCACCATAATTACATTGGCAAACAACACCCCAGTTATGTTTTTCAGCTGAAGATCTCTAACCATGTAATTAAAACAGTTGTAATAGAGTTGTCAGTTCCACTGGAATTTCTAACAGTGCGTGGGCCTTTTGACAATGTAGCATCAGGAGAAGTGCATGACGACTGACAAATGATTTATTTTCAAATATTCATCCTATGAAATATTTGGACTCCGATCATACAATGACATGATTCCTGCTTGCAACATGTGTGATGTGCAACAACTCTTAAAGAGAAGCTACCTCAAAGGCATTACAATTTACAACATCAATGAATCTCATTTCAACAAAGTAGAAACAATTTGCTCCACTAGATAAACTCTATCATAGAGTATAAAACACGGCATATCACTCTAGGGCGTTTCCCATATGGAAGTGAAGTAGACATAAAAGCAATTTCTGTCAGAATTTTTCACAGAGGATGCTCTGCTTTATAGCTTGAGTAAAATCCCTCAAGGAAGCTGGTCTGCACAAAAAATGTATTAGCTTTGTAAAACTGCCTCTTTGTCTCTCATCGTGTCATGCGATTCATCATTGGATAAAGCTACCCCTGAAATCACAAAGATGTAAATTTCTATCAATACCTGCTTTCTGTCTCAATAAACTTTAGTAATACCTAAAAAAAACATTCAGCGAATAACACATTTAGAAGAGTACAATTACATCATAAAATTGGTGTGTTTACCAAATTCCGTATATTATAGGTATGCAACAGTGGTCGAGTAATGGCATTCAATTATCTGTTATTAGCCTGCTGCCCTGCGATCTACCTGTGTGCTTGCCAGGGTTTGTAAAAGCAGGGAAAGGCCTTATTATACTAATTTACTTATATTATGGTACGGTTTTATGCATGCAGCAATTTTTTTCCCATCATTCAAAAAGTGTTAAATACAAGTCAAAAAGCACTGCTACATTTTATAG
This sequence comes from Platynereis dumerilii, assembly GCA_026936325.1. Lineage (NCBI taxonomy): Eukaryota > Metazoa > Annelida > Polychaeta > Phyllodocida > Nereididae > Platynereis > Platynereis dumerilii. Next base: position 142,324,934 of record JAPTHN010000001.1, on the reverse strand, counting down.
GTGATACATGTAGGAAATGGCATTGCCGTATATGCAATAGTGGGCACGTTTTGGCTCCTATAAGAAAATAAGTATTTCTAATATTTTTTCTCAATATTACAAAAAGTATAGAATATGTATCAGTCAGACCATGAAAAGGCACAACTAAACCACATAAGTCATATGTGTACCAAACTTTATCCATGTACATGCAATAGTGACCAAGTCTTGGGCCAGAAACAAAAAATATATTTTTTCTCTTTTTTTTTCAATATTTCAAATAGCATTTAATATTTTCCACCAGACCATTCAAAGGGCACAACTAGACCTTATAGGCATGTGTGTACCAAACCTTATCCATTTACATGCAATAGTGACCGAGTCTCAGCCCAAAAAACTAAAAAAATACATATTTTTCTATTTTCCAAATTTTTGCAAAAAGTATAGAATATCCATCAATGAGACCATCAAAAGGCACAACTAGACCATATAGGCCACATCTGTACCAAATTTCATAAGTGCACATGCAATAGTGACTGAGATTTGGCCCGGAAACGAACAAAAATAATTTTTATATTTTCTCAATTATTTCAAAAGGTATTGAATATCTATCAATTAGACCATCAAAAGGCACAACTAGACCATACAGGCAATATGTGTACAAAATTTCATCCATGTACACTCAATAGAGGCCGAGTGCTGGCCCGGAAACGATCTATCCGCCCGCCGCCCGACCGCCCGCCCGCCCGGCGGACGGCCAACATTTTTACCCAAGTGATTACAATACCTTCTTCGAACTTTGTTCGCTGAAGGTAAAAACACTATAATTTTACATGGGAAATTGACACGCCTGTATGCAGTCGGGGGGGGGGGGGCGGCAGGAATGCCCTTTAGATCATAAAGAAAAACATTATTAGGCCTTATTTTAGGCACAAATTTTTAAGTACAAATTTAAAATTATTATTCGCAGTATTAAGTTTTGTTGTGAAAATTGGATGGGCCCTTTGAAGTCCGACCACCGGTGCCACCCTTGCTTCCTTACGGCAATGCTGCTCCTTTGCACTTATAAAATGAAAAGAACTTCTTGAAAAGTTTGACTGATTTGCAAGACGGATTTTCTGTGAAGACAGTGTGATGAATTATGTAAGTCCTTGATTCAGTTTGAACCCTGCACATTGAGCTTGGATTTCAGTTTCCTTAATCCAAATTAACATTGAAAGTATAGGGCATGATCATTACAAATCATCAGTATGATGACTTACAAAGTGCCATTTTCACAGTGCAACACATAATGCAACAACGTGGCAGCACTGTACATGTCGTACATGACTTCCTGTTTGATCAAAACATGGGCTTGGAGAAAGCACATGTTTCAGAAAAAGTCAATTCATATAAAATCAAATTGCTGTCAGCTATAGAAAACCACTTAGAACGGGTATTTAGTCACTGTGGACAAAAACTAAGCACAAAATGTAACTTTGAAACATCTGTGATATTTGATCAACGGCCTTCATAGTTTCAATGTAAGTTGGCAAAAGATTCTTGTTGACATGGCCAAAGGAGAATTTATATCTTTACTTTTCTTATGAATCTGTATCCTACGATTTGGTACTGTAAGCAATTCCAAATAATAAGATATCCCATGCAATATAAATATAGTCCATGAACAATTCCATGTGCAAAATGATGAAACAATTCACCATTACTTTTTTGTGTGCCCAAGGTATCAAGTTGTCAGAGAAATCCTTATGAATGAATTAAGAGATTTGCTTCATGAAAATGTCATTTCCACTGAACTTCTGTTATATGGTAGTAACGAACTTGAACCTAATGTTAATATAAATATAATAATGAGTACTTAAAATTACATTAATGCATCCAATCGATTCTAAATGATAACTGCAAGGTACTACTATTTTTTTTTTCTCTCTACTGACCCACTGAGCCTGTAATTGAGCCTTTGGCAATTTATACCTGAGGAATAAGAAAAGAAAGCAGGGGATGTTTCCTGTCATGAAGCCTTGAAAAGACTAAAATACAGATAAAAAAATAGACTTGATATTTCACTTACTCAGCGAGCCCGCAACCACAGTAGTATTATGTGCTACACCAACAATATATATACAATTGTGTTATTCTGAAAGCTACGTGGTGATGTTCGTGTCAATTTGCAATTTTCATTGTATCAATATCAACCAATCATACTGTATAAATAAGCAAAGACCAATGATTCATCTCAGTGTCAATTTCAAATATCTTGCAGAATGCAGTTTTCAATCAAAATCGTGACATTTCCTGTTTGCACTTAGACAAAACAACAGACTGGCACTTGTCTGGTGTGACATTTGATATACTCCAGCTTCCTTTACTAAATTTCTATTACATATTAATATTTTTCCAAAGTTTTTCTTGTTCGTTACTCGCAAGCAGTTTTTAGAGTGTGATTATTTTCTCCATCACTTTCAGATGTCTTGCAGACTATATTTGGACCTTTTTTCCTTACAATGTACTATTCTGACATTTTGCTCTTTGCACTGAGACAAACAACAAGCTGGTAATTGTCTGGTGTGACATTTGATACTCCAGTCTCCTCTACTGCGTTTCTCTTCTCAAATTGGGAGGCAGGACACGTAGTAAGTGCAGAAGTTTGTTCTGACAAAGACAAGACCTCCACTTACACTCATCAGGAGTCCTCAACACACATTTAATAAAACTGTCATACCATTGGCTAGTAAGAATAGTATGGTTTTCTGATTTTTTGTGGCTTTCTTTCTAATATTCTTTTTTTACAGCATAGGTCATTGGTTCAGTATTTTGGTTTAAAAAAGAACACAAACTCTATTAAGTGGTCTCCTGCATATTAGTCACATGAATCTCATTTAATTCTCAATGAAGAGCATTCGGTTGTTGTTTTTTTTTTTTTGCTTGCCTTTTTTTCAAATTGGCATCCTTAATTAAGCACAACAGTACTGTTATCAAAGCAACTGCCCTTTATATCTCGACATTGTTTCCATGAAATAATTTAGTTCTAACCAATAAAGTTATTAGAACCTACAACATATGCATTGTCTTTTTGGCAACTTCCCTGTGATGTGCAACCTCCTCCTTTAAAGTTGTATCCATTACATCTGGATTGTTTGGGAAGATGATGCAGCATTGGTTTTTTCCATCCTCAGCAATTAAGCAACAGCGAAGCTGGTTGAGGGCATGTCCTTACAAAATCTCCCGAAGAAGTAAACACCAATCTCCTAGCAGCCCGGAAGCCGTGCTTTCAAACAGAGCTCTATCTGTGCACATTGTCGTTTCCTCTATGGACGCATATAATACAGGAGACACAAACAAAGTCATTTTCTACAATCACAATTTTTCCAAGACAAATAGTCTCTGAGGCATTTTGATGGATGAATTATGCGCACCAGTTTAAAAAATCATGCACAAGATTTTTTAAAAATGCAAAAATAATGTCAATGTGATTTAAATGATAGTTAGTATATAGGCCTACCAGGACGGTTGTTTTTTTTTAAAAAAAGGTGACTATAGAAATGCGTCAAAATCCTGCATCAGCTGCGGTCATGAAGCATGTGATTTAGGTGTGGGTGGCAAAAGCATTCACATTAAACGTTATTTGCATTTTAATAAACTGATTTCATATCTGCCTGTTCTGCTATTTCAAAATGTGAAGCTGGAATCAATGTAATGTAAGGAATTGTAAATTGAATATGAAAAATATCATAGGTATGATTGATAATCTTGCAATGTTCCTTATTATCGAATATGACGCCATGGATGTAAATATTATAACCACTAATTTAATTTTCCTTCATTTATAAGACAAAGAATTTATCTGAAAATTGTTGCATCTATGATTCTCCCCTTGGTTGAGACTTGTGACATGTTAGTTACTAGATTTTGTTGGTGAATACATATATGAGAGAGCAATTTGCTTAAAATAACTCATCACTGATGAAATTAATGGGACGGGCAACTGAATATTTCATGCAAAGGAGATCCAGCTATATAGATTGCTATAAAAATGGGTGACAGAGAGAAATTCATGATTGCGCTGATTCACTGCAAACACAACTCACTTTAGATCTGTGGATCTGTAGGTCCATAATGTAATCAAAACTGCAATTACAGTTTTGATCAAACCAACTGTACAGAGATCATTGCTTAAAATCCTGCAGCTTCCCGATAGCCTACCAATTAAATTTGGCATCATTTGGGGGAAATTGGAAAGCAACAGATGCAATCCAATTAGATAGAATCTGAAGAATACATGGATGTCCATATTTGTCAATGATAAATGTGAATGATGCATATGCACTCTTATGGATCATGTTTGCCCTTATCTTAAAGACACCACATTATGTCTACTTCATCCCAAGAAAAACAAGGATCAATGCAAAAAAGCTTCAGGTCAAAGGCACGTACATATTTTTGCAAGAACAGCCTCTAATCTATTATGTTTATTCAGCTGCCTTTGACAAGTCCAGGGAGTCCATACTTAGTCTGAGCTGCTTTATGCTTGTCCTACAAGAGAGTTGGGAGAAATTTCTTCTCATGCCTGATTTAGCCAGAGCTTTGAAGTCGGATTTGGAGTAGGGAATCGGAGTCGAGGAGTCTGAGGTTTTTGGGTGAAGTTGGAGTTGAAATTTGATTTTCAGGTCAAGTGGTTTTCGGAGTCGAAAATTAAATTGGTGACTCCTGACTCCTAAAAATGGTTAATATAATATATTCAAACCCTGGAGCCAGCAATTGGCAGCCAAGCACACTACCACTTGACCAACCCCTCCCCTAGTCCTCCATTGTCTGAACAAGAGATAAAAATGTGTAATAAACTTTTAAGAGAATGTCAAGTCGACATTTGGATCTTGTAGTGCTCTCACTTCATCACTCAAACTACTTGTTTTAAGTGAACTTCAATCTAGATGTGCTGGTGCATTGCATGCAACCTGACTCTTCCAAATAACTTCAAATTACATTAGATTTCCCTTTGTAAGAGCATTGGAAAGTTTTACACAGAGCTCTTAGCTTTGTACCAGTTCTTTGATGCCCTTTAACTACTAAAGAAGATTCTTATCACCAAAATTGCATTCTAAGGTTTTTATAGAATCAAAGCTAATGAGAAAGTTAAACAAACTATTCTGTAATTTTGAAGTTATTTTCAATAAATTTCGAAGGCTACAGCTGCATCAAATAAAGGAGAAAGGTTTGAAGCTGATATGTTTCTTGTTTGTTAACATTAAAGTTTATACATTGTAGAAATAATGAAACCTATGTGTACATTGTAGAAATAATGAAGCCTATGTATACATTGTATGGTTGACTGCACTCTTATTAAGCCAAATCTTGAACTTCTGGCCTTGAAGTTTGGTCTTAATTATTATCAGCAGCAGATACAAAGAATACCATGCTCTGACTGTGCCTGCTTATTTTACCTGGACAGAATATAGGTCAATTTCGAAATGACCAATCAGAGAGGTTCTTGCAAATATAACCCTGGACAGAAAATAGGTCACTTTTGAACTTGACCAATCAGAGAGGCTCTTGCAAATATAACCCTGGACAGAAAATAGGTCACTTTTGAACTTGACCAATCAGAGAGGCTCTTGCAAATATAACCCTGGACAGAAAATAGGTCACTTTTGAACTTGACCAATCAGAGAGGCTCTTGCAAATATAACCCTGGACAGAAAATAGGTCACTTTTGAACTTGACCAATCAGAGAGGTTCTTACAAATTTAACCTCTCCAAGAACTTTTCTGATTGGATGATTCCGAGGGACTTGTCAAGGGAAGATCTTGTTTGGATGAGACAATAAATGACTTGACTTTGTGACATTGTCAGTATCATAACTAGCCATGTAAAATATCTGTCACACTGATGTATCGTATTGAGTGCCTCTAACCTTCTTTCATCTTATCAATCAACCCCTCCTTGTCACCGAATACTACCCATATTACATACCAACCTTTTGTCACCAACCCAGAAATAAAAAGAGACTCAAGCCAACAAGAGGAGCAGGCATCATCCTGATGACCAACTTTTCTACCTGACTTTCTGCTGTTGAAAAGATGTAATAAAATTGTTATGGCTGACACTAATTGGGTTGGTGTCACAAACTATTGGACACTCCTTCAACACTAGCAGCAAAGTTGCTCCTCATGATGCAGCTCATTTTGGCAGTTTGACAACATAACAACCTCCGGGTAGGAAGTAGGACAGGCTCTTCTGATGGAAATAGCTCCAACAATCTCATTAATTCTCAGCAACAAGTAAAGCTTACAGTAGATAGAAATATTTCCTTGGCACTTTGGGATATGGATATTAACAGCATGTTCATACTATGCCATTCTGTTGCATCTGCATCTGTATTCACTTTTCCCAATTCTCGAATTTGATTCATAGTCAAACAATGTGATGATAAATCACAAAATGGCTAATTTTCTTGGTGATGTATTCAATGCTAAATAAATGATTGATTGCTGAATGATCTTAAACAAACTCAAAGACTTTTTATTCTTTCTTGGAGGATTGCCTTATCAAACAGACTTTTGAAACTTTCATACAGTCTGGATCAACCGGTAGATTTAGCGACGTCGTTAGATCAACAGACGTCTGTTTATCAATCGACAATAGAGGGCCAAACTCTGTTGATCAACCTATCTCAACTTTAAACCAGTTGAGCAGAAAGTTCCAGCAAAGTGCAGAAAATCTAAGTACCCAAAACTTTAGTTAATATAGTTTTAAACAATCTGACCTGAGCAAAATGAAATCCTACTCGGCTTTTAAAAGTAATCCACACTTGAAGTGAGTGAAGTCCAGCTTCTGTTTGTGTATGCCATTTCTGTTTGATTCACCAATATTCTCAGCAGAGGGCAGGCAAGCACAGACTTTTCACTCCTGATTGACTGGTGCTGCCACCCCCAATTTATTAATTTGACTTAAAACTCATTCTTGAGCATAATTTGCATTAATTATTGAATAGAATTTTATTATTAGAAATCCCTGCCGGGTATAAGATGCAAAAATCATCAGTGGCATGCTCACACCTGCAACAGCTAAAAACTCCTCCCATAGCTATACCACTCACCTAAACTATCCGCCTATCCTTATTGATCTATCCTGTCCTTCTGATAACACCAGAAAGCAGTTCCACTGCTCTCTTATTTATGTTTTTCTATGGCAACTGTCCTCTGCCACCAGGGGTGCATGAATCTGCTCAGTAGTTCTGCTTATCACATTGCCAGGGACTGGCGCCACTGTTCCTAATTCCCGCCAAAAACATTCACACACCTGCTCTGTAGCATTTGGCAATGTGCCAAAATATCACTTACCAATATACTTCCTGAACTCCATTCACATTTTTTCCCTGCTCACGTATTTCTCTACTATTTCAATCAAAGCACAATACTTTCAGACAAATTGCACATTTTTATCATTGCCCAGTCAATCTTTCCAGTGCCATCACTGGGAATCTACCTCTTCCTTTTCACATATAATGGGGGGTCAGGAGGGGGGGGGGTAGCGCTCCATTCCCCCTAAAAATGTCCCTCAATGGGTATATCTATATACATAATTACAATAAACAAAGTGGTGTATAATATGCCTGTTTCTTCCCCTGTAAAAGAAAAATGAATACTAATCAGCATTACATTCAATGTACCGATGCCAAATAAAAAAATTATTAACAATGTTTTACAGTAAAGTGTATCTAGATAGATCTAAAGTTAAAAATTACAGATAAATGCAAATGCTACACAATGTCATGTAACAAATTATCTATGAATCAACATGCTTTGATAAATATTTTTTAAGGCCCTCTTATCTTTTTCTTATATTTTGAGAAACATTCTTGATATTTTCAGGATTATTAAAGGCTTTCCAATTTCTTGACAATTACCAAACAATTCTAATAAATATTCTAGTTTTAGTTGATTATCAAATAATGGAAAACGAGTTTATCAAGACCTCTGCTGTTATACAATTTAAAATGCAATATTTGGCATTGAAAATTAATGACAATTTGCTCCACTAGATAAACTCTATCATAGAGTATAAAACACGGCATATCACTCCAGGGCATAAAAGTAAAGTACACATAAAAGCAATTTCTGTCAAACTTTTTCACAGAGGATGCTCTACTTTACAGCTTGAGTAAAATCCCTCTAGGAAGCAGGTCTGCGCATAAAATGTATTAGCTTTGTAAAATTGCGTTTTGGTCTCTCATCGTGTCTTGTGATTCATCGGAGGATAAAGCTACCTCTGAATTCACTAAGAAGAACATTTCTAGCAATACTTGCTTTCTGTCTCATCAAACTTTTGCAAAAATTATGCCCCATTTTTAGTATACCAACATGTCTATTACACCAAAATACTAATTTCTCAGGCACTATTGAGTGTGTTTTTTGGGATAGCAATTCATAAATTTATGTTTGTTACAAATGTATCGAACTCCTACAAGCATTGAAAAAGCCTGATTGTTCATGGTTTGTCAAGAGAACGGTTCGAATTGAACTCTTTTGAATTAGGTAGGAGGAAGACTGCCTTCTGCTCAATAAAATTCTGCATGTGGCTATAATTTGCCAATAAAAGGCGATAAAAAGACAGAAACATCAGCACTGGTGAGACCAAGGCGTAATATATCATCAAATCTCCTGTGGCTGAATGAAAGTGCACCCACTCAGTTTTATACGCTGCTTTGACTAGAGTAAAATATTCCACCAGCATGACAACAACACTTTACAAAAGTCAGCTCCATGACTCGACGCATCAATAAATCATCTGAAAGTGAAACAGCAATAGATAAATCTTCTTTATTTCCAATTTCTTAGAGCATAAACCAACCATGGCTTTTGGCACTCAGTTAGTGATAGTAGCTGATAAAGTGTCACCTTTTCTACATTCAACATGGGAAACATAGAGGTTTTAGTCATGATCAAGTGAAGGCCATTTGATTTGTCATAACTGATTTTAGAGTACATGCAATAAAACTAAGATGCATAATCCTTTTGTTTGCTTGTCACCAACAAGTGGGTTACTCTCCTTAAACCAATTAATATTAGTGTTGGATATCTTGAGGATTTTGCGATACAATAGTTTAAACGACACTTAGTTAGCTATACAATACCTGAACGATACATACTATCAAGTGAGGAAACTATTCAATATATTGCCAACAATTGAGGTACACGATGCAATACTATTGCGCACGTCAGAAATTAGCGGAACCATGCTTTTAAGCAGACAATTACTATCGTGATAATCATGCCTAATATTTCCTCACGATAATTGTATTGTGACTGTATTGAGGATGAAGTATCGCGATAGTGATAGTATTGTGCCAACACCATGAAAGTATTGGGCATGATCATGACAAAATCATCAGCAAAATCATCAGCATGATGATTCACAAAGTTCCATTTTCACAGTGCAACAGCCCACTGTTTTTGCATACCAAGTTTATAATAGGCTGTAGGTGAGCAATGTGGGGGAGGCAGGCGGGCAATGAAGTTAAGGAAAAATTAAAATCAGTATGTGGGAGGAAGTAGGAGGTAAAAGCACGACATGTTCCGGGTAGATGGCGGAAGTGGAAGAAAGGTGGAGGGGGTGCAGAGAATGTGGGGGCAAAAGTAAAGGCAAAAGCGGGTAATTTATACCTGAGGAAAAAGAAAAGGAAGCAGAGGATATTTCTTTCATTTTAAAAGCCTTCAATAGACTAAAGTAGGTACAGATATGAAAAAAAAGACTTGATATTTCGCTTACATTAATTACTGAGCAAGCCTATAACCACACTGGTATTATGTGCTACAACAACAATATAATTGTATACATTTATGTTATTCTGAATGTTACGTGGCAGTGCTGGTGTCAATTTTCTATTTTCATTGTATCGATATCTTCAACCATTCATATAAATAAGCAAAGATCAATGATTTATCTAAGTTGCAATTTCAGATATCTTGCAGAATGCAATTTTCACTCAAAATCGTGACATTTTCCTGTTTGCACTTAAAAAAAATAACAGACTTGCAATTTTCAGGTGTGACATTTGATTATACTCCAGCTTCCTTTACTGTACTTCGTAGGCAGAAAATACAATAAATGCAGAAGTTTGTTTTAACCAAAAAAAAATCCTCCATTTCTTTTTTACTCTCAGCAGGTCTTCAATATGGTAACATCTTTCACATACATCTGTCACATAATTGTCAAAGACTAATATTTTTCCAAAGTTTTTCTTGTTCGTTACTCGCAAGCAGGTTTTACAGTGTGATTAATTTCCCCGTCGCTTCCAGATGTCTTGCGCCCCCGCAGGTCTCGGGCCTCCTCGTGGCGGTGGGTGGTAACACTAAGGTGAAGCCCTCTATCCTTAGTGGCCAACACGAGACAGTGCGCTTGCACACGTCTCCCCGACGGAAATGGGGCAACCTGTTTGCCGTGGATTGCGACCCGTGTCGGAGGATGAAGGGGTCCTGGTAGTTGAGTTGGGTGGGCCTAAGTTGGTCCCTCCCATACAATACACTACTTTGGCCTGGATTTCTCCTAGACGGGAGGCTGGATTGGCCCGGTCCAGTCAATCGGCTTGTCATGTTGTCACTAGGACTTCGGTCCTATTTGGCCATGGCTGATGGGTCAATCAAAGAAGGTTCTGACCAAGTCTACATGCTGGCCATGTTTTAAATATGATTGCAGCTGTATCTCTTACCAAGCCTTCTACGAGTATATCCCCCATGTATCCCTGGACTAGGGTACTGGGCACAGCCCTACCCATATTAGTCCCCCTTGTTGGGCTCCTTGGTGGGTGGGGAGCATGGGGGATGAACATCACAAATTCCTATGGCATACTCTCTTCCTAATTCACAGTCTCGACTAAAACGACAGCGGTCATCCTCGGATGACTGTATCGACCCGGAACTTCTAAATCGACAAACCACAACACGAAAGTCGGAGTACCGACACAGGTACATAGTGTTCAAACCAACTAACAGGCTATCTCCCTTCGCCATCTACAAGACCATACTTCAAGAAGTCGGCGAACCTGCAGAGACAACCTTACAGAGAGATGGAACCGTCCTATTTAAGACCAGAAACGACGACCAGACTCGGAAACTCCTTAGGCTGAAAGATGTTGCAGGTACACAGGCAATAATCGAGCCTCATCGGACCTTGAATACTTCCAAGGGAGTGGTTTTCTCCTCCCTTAGCTATTTAGACTCGGACGACGATTTACAAGAATGGTTTGAAACTTTTACTGATGTCATTCATTTTCATAGAATCCCACAGAGGGATAATCGGGAGCTTCTTATCTTGACTTTTTCAGACACGACTCTTCCAGAGAGCGTGAAAGTTATATGGGAGCAATGTAAGGTACGACCTTACATCCCCAATCCAAGAAGATGCTATAAATGTCAACGTTTCGGTCATCTGAGCAAGTGGTGCCGACGACAAGAAATTTGTGGACACTGCGGATCCGAGGACCACGTTCAATCAAAGGAACAACCTTGCTCAGCCCCTCCTCTTTGTGTCAACTGTAAGGAGGATCATCCCTCTTACAGCAAAACTTGTAGACAGTGGACCAAGGAAAAAGAAATCCTCACATTGAAGGCAACCCAAGCGATATCTTTTCCGGAGGCTAGAAGGATCGTGGACCAGCACTCAGGAATTCCGAGCTATGCGGACATAGCAGGATATCGACATCCTCATCAACGTGCGACACCAAGACGAAGACTACAACTCGAGGAACACAGCATCAACAGATCACACCAACAACACACAGAGAACCCAGAAGACACTGGCAGGCACTCGGGAAGAACAAATGAAAAAACCACTCGAAAGACAACAAACACCACAAACCAGTCTACTCCCCGGGCGGACCTTGAAGAATCAAACACACCGGCTGGCACCACAACTCCTCCAGATACAGCAATGGAAGAAGAACATCCAAATGAAGCAGACACTGAAGAGGAACAGGAAGGATCAAATGATGGCGGGGACACGACAGCCAGCAACGAATCCATGGAAGAAGAACAAGAGGAAGAGGAAGAACATGAAGAGGATCAAGGGGACTCACAGGAAGAAGAAAACGAAGAAGGACAAGAGGAAGAGGAAGATGATCCAGGAAACCAAGAACAGGATGGAATGGACAAAAAGGAAACAAAACCTGTGGATGAAGGAAAAGACAGGGCACAAAACGAAGACAACCAAACAATCACAATGAAAGATTATCTTTACTACTTCCTAGATGAAGAACCATCAGATGAAAAGATTGAAAAATTCCGACCGACGTTTGTACGAGACTGGCTAGAACCGGCAGTGAAGCATCTTCAAATGTCTGGCTTTGGCAATGTGTCTCGGAAGCTGACTGAACGAACGAAACAGAAGTTGCACGACTGGCATGAAGATACACATACAACCAAAAGAGAATTATTCAATTTAGTCACCACCTGCACCTTCACGGACGAGTTCTATGGAATCCTCAGTATTTTGGTCTTACATGACCATTTGTCTGTTGCTATGAAATTGATAAGAAAACAACGGACAACAGACAACATAACACAAAAAAGGAATAACTAAGTAGCAATCTAACAGAACTATACAGACAATTAGTACAAACATGATACAAAAAAAGAATACCTAACTACCAATCAAACATGACTATAAAGACACTTAGTAAAAACCAAGTATGTCTCTAAATAGCCCAACAAGGTGCTGATGAGACGTAAAGCCCAAACACACACACACACACAGATGTCTTGCAGACTATATTTGGACCTTTCTTCCTTACAATGTACTATTCTGACATTTTGCTCTTTGTGCTGAGACAAAACAACAGGCTGGTAATTGTCTGGTGTGACATTTGATACTCCAGTCTCACCCACTGTGTTTCTCTCACAAATTGGGAGGCAGGACACATAGTAAGTGCAGAAGTTTGTTCTGACAAAGACAAGACCTCCACTTACACTCATCAGGAGTCCTAACAAACACGTTTAATACAACTGTCATACCATTGGCTAGTAAGAATAGTATGGTTTTCTGATTTTTTGTGGTTTTCTTTCTCATATTCTTGTTTAATAGCATAGGTCATTGGTTCAATATTTTGGTTTAAAAAGAACACAAACTCTATTAAGTGGTCTTCTGCATATTAGTCACATAAATCTCATGTTATTCTCATTGGAGAGCATTCGGTTGTTGTTGTTTTTGTTTTGCTTGCCTTTTTTCAAATTTGCATCCTTAATTAAGCACAACAATTATCAAGGCACCGTCCTCTCTGTTTCTACAATGTTTTAATGAAATAATTAAGTTCTAACAAATAACTTTAGTAGACCCAGGAACATATGCATTGTCTTTTACAGATGATTTCATATTTGTAGACATTTGTGGCAGAAAATACATCATTTTTCCTGCAATTTTCATTGGTTGAGAGAAGGTATGACAACACTCTCTTCTGAAAAGTGATATAGTGTTTTACCTGGGTGACCATGGCATTCTAATCCATTGATCTCCTCAATGGAACTGACACTTACTGTTTCAAGTGAGAGTTTCTGTTAGTGTTTCACACATGTCTAGTATGCACATTCTCAGTGTAATAACATGCATTGAGATGATTGGGATCAGATGATCCACATAATGACTATTTTTGCAGAAAACAAACACATGCATGTGACATTTCCTCAGAGGAGGGCTCTGCTGACAACGGGTTACCAAGCGCTGGGACCCTGGTTTGATCCTCACTATGATTTTCTCATTAATGTTGGCCACATCACTGGATCATCCTCCTATCCTTAGGGACGATGCAGAATATGACTTGGGGGGGGGAACTTTCTGTGAAAAATGATACCCCCCCCTTTGGTTTCACAAATATTTGTAGTACCTCGCTTTCCTTTTGTTAGAATTTCATTCAACAAGCATGTTGTGAAAAATAATTACTCCCCTTGAAACCTGCGTGAAAAATTGGTAATCTGTCGAGAAAAATTCCCATTGCCCCAAATCATACGAAGCATGTGCAAAAAGGTGGTTCCCACTCAAGTAAAACCTTAGAAAAATAACTCCCCCCTCGACCCAATCGTAAAATTTAATTCTGAATAGTCCTTTACTTTTATCACAGACAATGCTTTTGGTCAAGGCATGATAATTTAGCGTTCAGAGATTTGAAGCCATTCAGAGTTGCTTGAGACTGATTTAATATCAGCTTAAGCAATCAAATGTAACACAGGAGTGTGAAATACAACAGTTCATGAGGAAATAGTTCATGTGGATTGCGGTTTGACAAGTGTGAATAACTGCCACAATACCAAGGTGGCCTTTGCTGCAGTTTATTGGTTGAAATTATGACAACATTTTTCCAGCCAGCATCACTTGCTTGAAAAAGTGACATGTTATGTGCAGCTTGACCAATCACATGGCAGGATTTTCTGATGTCAGATCAAAAATTTTGCAAAATTTTTTGTTATTTGATTTATGTCTACAAATATGAAATCATCTGTAAGCAACTTTGCTGTGATGTGCTACCTCCCCCTTGTAAGATATATATCAATTACATCTGGATTTTGATTGGGGAGATGATGGAGCATTCTCTTCTCCTTCAACAACCAACATATGAAGCTGGTTGAGGGTCACGTCCTTACTAAATCTCCTGAACAAGTAAACAGGAAGCAGACATCAATTTTTCTAGGAAGCTGTGCACTCAAGCAGATATCTGAGCACAATGTCATTTTCTCTATGGACACACAAAGGAGATACAAACAAAGTCATTTTCTACAATCACAATTTTTCCGAGACAGAATAGTCACTGAGGCATTTTGATGGATAAATTATGTGCACTAGTGAAAAAAAAAACATAGACAAGTTTTAAAAAAATTGCAAAAGTAGTGCCAAGGTGATTTCAATGACAGTTGCTATTTACCTGTTATTTTGCACAAAAATGCGAGGGGGGTTTAGAAAGTTCAAGGCTTTTTTTTATATTACATGGACACTTATTTTCAATCAAGAACTATGCATTTTTCACAGGATATCTCATAATTGGGAATATGTGGCTGGATTGTGTTTGTATTTTCCTAATATGCTTATGTGAATAAGGCTTCAAATTTGATTGAAAACATGAATGTTGGCATCAAAGTGTGGTTTGAGTGTTGGTGGGAGAAGCATTCACAATTTCACATGAAATATGACTTGTATTTTAAAACACAGATTTTGTCTCCTGGTTTTCCTATTTCAAAATTTGATATCCAGGAATCAACTTAAAAGGAATTGTATATAATTGAATTTGAAAATATATTATAGTTATGATTGATAATTTTGCAATGTACCTTATTATGGAATATGAATCAGTGTATAGGCCTAAATATAACCACAAATTTTATTTCGCTTGTCATTTGTAAGACAAAGAGACTTGTTGATGAATACATAAATGACAAAGGCAACAAAGGCATACACAATATGTTATATAATTATACAATGTGTGAGATTATTTACTTAAAATAACTAATCAATTTGAAATAAATGGGACTGTCAATTTAATATTGCATGTAAAGAAGACTCAGCTAGATGGCTATAAAAACGGATGACAGAGAGAAATTAATGATTGTGTCCAATGATGATTCACTGCAAACACATCTATATATAGTTCTGCTGCCTCATAACTCCCTTTAGATCTGTGTATCTGTAGGTCCATAATGTAATCAAAACTGCAATTACAGTTTTGATCGAACCAACTGTACAGAGATCATTGCTCAAAATCCTGCAGCTTCCAGATAGTCTACCAATTAAATACAGTATTGTACTGGGGAAAATTGGAAAGCAACAGATGCTATCCTATATCAAATAAAATCTGAGGAAAGTTGTACACTTGGATGTCATATTTGGCAATGAAACCTGTGTACAATTGAGAATGATGCACAGGGATTCTATTGGATCATGTTTGCCTTTATCTTATCTTAAAGTATCCTGAAAAATAATATTTTTAGTCATTTTTGTTGCAACAGGAAATACAGACTGCCCAATTACCAATCCGTGAATTGTTTGGTTTCACGTGGATTGATCCTATAGATACATATAGACACCACATTATGTCTACTTCATCCCAAGAAAAACAAGGATCAATGCAAAAAAGCTTCAGGTCAAAGGCACATACTTATTTTTGCAAGAACATCGGCTAATCTAGTCTGTTTATTCAGCTGCCATTGACAAGTTCAGGAACTCCATACATATCCCAAGTCTGATCTGCTATGCTTGTTCTACAAGAGAGGAGAATTTTCTCTTTCACGGTAAATTTTGAATTTTGAGTTAGCTTAATTGATTGAGTGAGGTGGTTGCACAATTCCTTTGAGCCAAGATAGCTTGTTGTTTGCAAGTTATAACAACATAAAGATTATCATAACTCAAAACAGCAAGCTATCATGGCTCAAACAAATTGTGCAACCGTCTCACTCAGTCATTTGAGCTAACTCAGAATTTCAGAATTTACAGTGTTGTTCCTACTCATGTCTGATTCAGCCAGGGCTTTGGAGTCGGATTCGGAGACGTGGAGTCGGAGGTTTTCGGGTGAAGTTGGAGACTCGGAGTCGGTGTTGAAATTTGATTTTCACGTTGAGTTGTTTTCGGAGTCGAAAATTAAATTGGTGACTCATGACTCCTAAAAATTATTTAATGTAATTTCAAAAATACAGTTACGGAAGTGTGAAATAAATCCCAAACCTCAGTTAAAACTTCCCAAACAAGTATTCATGTACGAAATACTTTGAATAATTACTTTATCTCCTCTGTAAGTAAATCATATAATATTTATGTGCACTAGTATAATGCCGATAAGCAAAGTCAGGATGGATGGATAGATGTTTGAGGCTTAGTATTTATGCACTTGGTAGGCTAATTAGGACAGTAGGAAAACACAGCAATGAGGTGAAAGATGATTTAAATGCCATCCAACATAGTTCCAGATGACCCTGCAAGAGCTGGATTCAAACCCTGGTGCCAGCGATTGGCAGCCAAGCACATTACCGCAAGACCAACCGCCCCCCCCCCTTCCTCCATTGTCTGAACACCAGATAAAGAATGTTAATAAACTTTAAAGAGAATGTCAAGTCGACATTTGGATCTTGTAGTGCTCTCACTTCATCACTCAAACTACTTGTTTTAAGTGAACTTCAATCTAGATGTGTTGGTGCATTGCATGCAACCTGACTCTTAAAATAACTTCAAATTGCAAGTGATTTCCCTTTGTAAGAGCATTGGAAAGTTTTACACAGAGCTCTTAGCTTTGTAGCAGTTCATTGATGCCCTTTAACAGCTAAAGAAGATTCTTATCACCAAAATTGCATTCTAAGGTTCTAATAGAATCAATGCTAATGAGAATGTTAAACAAACTATTCTGTAATTTTGAAGTTATTTTCAATAAATTCTAAGGTTACAGCTGCATCAAATAGAGAAAGGTTTGAAGCTGATATGTGTTTTGTTTCTTAACATTAAAGGTTGTACAGGACATTGTAGAAATAATGAAATCTTCATGAAATTTACTACTAGTGCAGCACTCTTATCAAGCCAAAGCTTGAACTTCAAGCCTTAAAGTTTGGTCTTAATTATTGTCCCTTGCAGACACAAAGTATGCCATGCTCTGACCGTGCCTGCTTACTTCACCTGAACAGAAAATAGGTCACTTTTGGTGTCACAAACTATTGCACACTCTCTCAACACTAGCTGCAAAGTTGTTCCTCATGACGCAGCTCATTTTGGCAGTTTGACAACATAATAACCTCGAAGTGGGAAGTAGGACAAGCTCTTCTGATGGAAATAGCTGTACAGTACTCGCAGACATCAAGTTATTTCCTGGGAATTATCAGATTTGAATATTAATAATGTGTACATACTGCCATTGTATAACAAGATTGTTCACATAAAGTGGTAGATAAGCCTAAGAAGCTGGTTGACATTGTTTTGTAAAATCTGTTGTTCTGTCTATATGCATCTGCCATTATAATAGAATAATTACAATACAACAATATACAATGCAATACATTCATACTATGTCATTCATCTGCATAGATCTGGAATTTGATTAATGGCCAAACATTGTGATTATAAATCCCAAAACTGGTTAATTAATACCTGTTTTCTTGGTGAGGTATTTAATGCAAAATAAACGATGGAGAGCTGAATAATCGGAAACAGAGGTTTTCCTTAAATCTCTCTTCAAGAATTGGCTTATCAAACAGACTTTTGAAACATTATGAGTCAGCTACAGTTACACTGATTTTTTTCTGTCTGGGAAATGTTTTGTTCACCATCATTTTCTCTGTGGCAATTTCATAAATCATTGACTTCAGTCACATCTGTCACACTAACATACAACTTACGCGGATCACAGGACTTGTGCAAAGCCAAACAAAATTGTTACACATGGACATTTTGAAGGTTACAAATCTTTATAAGCCACACAGGATGATTTTAGATGTGCAAATATAATGACCAGACACGTTTGTAATGACACTGCCAATCACATATCACATGCAACTTATACAACCAGGTCAGTTCTGAATGGCATGCTGTAACTTTCCATCCTTTATTGGTTATCGCCCTCCTCTATCTAAGCGCCCCCGCCGTTCAACGCTGACTGCCTACATTTCGTGCTAGTACACCTAGCCATATTTCATGCATGCAACAACTAAAAATAAAATAAAAGCTAAAAAATGTTTAAACAGAGCCATTTGGATTCCTTCTTTTACAGAAGTTACAGACATTCTTGATGCATCGACACAAATTCAACAGCAACACACCGAGATTAGGCTCAGATTGCGCATACAACTGAACCTACTATTGACACAGTAAACAGTGACAGCATTATGCAGTAACCATTAATATAACATATTATGCAGATGATGATTCTCAGTCTTAGCTCACCAGATCATGTACATACTACTACATGCTGCCACATTCTTCATTTAACAATCTCGGTCAGTTTTGGTAATATGCAGCACCATTTTCACTTACATATTCCTATCTTTTTCTCATGTATTACGATGGAAGAACAACTTTTATCCCACACCAAAAGCTTTTATAGTATAGCTGTTTGACAAAAATTGCCAAAAAGGCATCAAAGTGGATATAAAATGGATATCAGAACCCATACCATTTTCACCCTTTTCTTCTTCCAGCTCCAGAGACCTGCTTGATACATGGACATACATGAGTGTGTGCAGCCACGAGGGCACTTTAATGAAGACACTCCCATGCCCAAAAGCCATAACCCTAATATGGTCAATTTTCTTTATCTCACGGCCCTATTTAATTGATCTTTTCATCATTTTTCATCATCAATTTTTTGGTACAACTATTATTCTACATGAATGACAAATAAAGAAGTTTTCGCCCAAGAGCTATTTTCGAAAGGCACAAGTCAGTCCAGGAGCTCAATATGACGGACACAGTTTTTTATGACATGTCGAAAAGGTTTTGATGATTACAAGGTAGCCACTATTGGTGATGTATACTTTGTTGCAAGTGCATGGAGTTCCATACATTATCACATACCTCATATTAATATGGCTTCAGAGTACCTTAAAGTGAGGACTGAAATCCACAAGTGCTGGGCTGTGTGTTGCTGTTGTGGCTTAATGCCTAAAGATGAATGGATTTGCGATATTTCACTTTTTTCTTCGCGCATACTAATTTAATTCAATTATTGAAAAATTAAGTTTGCAAGTTATGGTGGTATTTCTTTAGATTCCAGACTCTCCCTATCTAGATAATATATTGTTTTGGTTTTTGTGCCTCATTCTTCAAATATTCACTACATATCTGTCATGCTATGTACACAGGGGTGCTGGAGGGACTCAAGCCTCAAGACACATTTATTCGCCTATTAAAATATATAGGTTTTTGAATATTGATGTGAGTTTTTGCAGCATTACTCAACTTTTCTCAACATTGCCAAGCCCTAGCACAGACAGACAGACATATGCAAATGAAAACATTAGACTAGTCCTTCAGAGGCATAAGCAACATTAATCTGCAACAGAGATTGTGTTCTTAGTCAGAAGATATTTTGTTACAGATTTTTTCATTAATTTTGTATGTCCCAAGCATGGAATTTGATACATTTTGCAGATTACCTTTAAACTGAACAATCATTGCTACCACGCCAAATGTATCCACTGTCAAAAGAAGAGAAGAGCTTAATCTATTGCAGACCAGACACAATTTCTACCAAGTAGGCCTGATGGTTTCCATCTTGAACATGAAATTTCATTGTCTCCCATGTGTGTAATTTTGTCCCACAGTGATTTTCCTGTCTCCGAAACATTCTGGTTGTACAAAATGACTTTGCTTGTGTCTTCTTTGTGTCTCTATATACAAAAATGGCTTCATATCAAGTCACAGCTTCCAGAATCTGGAGACAATGTCGTCTGCTTCCTGTTTACTTGTTTAAGAGTTCTACCGACAATATTCAGTACACTGTATATCCATCTACAATTGGAAATGTAGGATATTAAGATCCTCAGGCCATTGAAAAGCAGAATACATTATCTTCCAGACAAAATGCAAAATGCCTTAGAGCATTTTGCCATTTTCTTGATTTGAAACATTTGTCTTGAAACTGTTTCAGTTCAGGAAACAAAATATGAAAATTTCCACACACACAATAGAAAAAAAATGTTTCAGAAAAGTGGTTTGTTTTGCTGTCTGAGTGTCTGCGTTGCCATTGTTGATTTGAAACATTTGTCTCAAAACTGTTTCAGTTCAGGAAATTTCCAAAAAAAAAATATGTTTTTAGAGAATTGGTTTGTTTTGCTGTATGTGTTTGTATGTCCTACTTCCAGGCTGAAAAGGTAGGACTTTGGCAGATGTGCTCAGAATGAATTCTTTTCAAATATAACAATGCATCCAATTTTGCCAAAAGAGAAACTTCCTCAGATGGATGGCATCAGTTTGAAAGGAGAGACATTTACAGCGGATGTTTGGAGGGCTGTTGACACTAAAAAAAAAAGGTCAAAAAGCATGATTGTGAATGTCAAAGCGAAATTGAAAATGACGTCTGAAGATTTTTTGTGAGCCAAAATGATAAATATCTGATGTGTATTATTGATCTGCTGGTCAACATGTGATATCGGTCCAAGGCTGACACATGACCTTCATATAGTAATCCTATATATCTTGATATCCCATTGTATAGATACCTGAATTATCAAAAAGAAACAACAAAGAAAACACTAAAAGAAAAAACCCTGAATATTCCTCTATGACAGTTTTATGGCAGATCTATGCATGCTATAGATGTCAACATATTGAATACCTGCTGAGAGTAAGCAGATAAGTGCAGGTCATGTTTTTGTCAGCGCAAACTTCTGCACTTACTACGTGTCCTGCCTACCAATTTGTGAAGAGAAATGCAGTAAAGGAGGCTGAGGTATCAGCTGCCAGACAATTACCAGCCTGTTGCTTTGTCTCAGTGCAAGGGGCAAAAGTCTTGAATTCTGAGGAAAGACTTGTTGAGATATATAACAGCAAGACATCTTATTACTATTAGAAAAAATACAGACGATGTATGTCAGGTGCTTACAGCGTTTAACTGAAATGTTCCTTATGAGCTCTTATGAGGTCATATGCCTATCCATGCCATGTTATTCTCACTGACTCATCAGCATTTTTAGAGGTCTCAAGCATCTGAATCTAAGTATGTTTCATTAGTTGATTGTAAATTTATAAATAATATGATTCAGATCAAATGCACCTACGTGCATACATGCCAATAGTAGAAAATTAAGTAACTTGATATCCCTCTTCTGGAAAATATTGTGAGCAAAACTATGAATTTTTTAGCAAGACATTGTTCTGTGGGATTTCTACACACATTTTAAAGTCCTGAGACAAGTCTCAGGTTGGCCATTTTGTTAAATTTTTGTTTGGAAATGAGGGTCTCTAGAGAATAATCCACCTTCTTCTGCTGTTCTCAGATATACGGAATCAAGTATCTTCAGGAGCCCCCAATTCCTGCCTAACTGTGAAATCTCAATTGAAGATTCCATAATGATAATACCATCTAATTCTAATACTGGCGTTCAATTCTAATGCATGGCATTTCCGCACTTTTTTTAAATTTTTTTTTTATATGATATATGTTTATTAGCAACAAAGCGTATACATTGTTGAAATATGTAAATATATATGAAAAAGACAATACAATAGATTATATTAAAATAAAGTTAATAACATGTAAAATTAGTTATGTGTAGATTAAAATAGTGTATATAAAAAAAAAAGATAATCAAAAAAAAATTTTAAAAAGAGGGGACTTTGTACATACAATTTAAAAATAAAGTAAATTACAATAAAATGCAAGCAGAACAGCTACTGGAATTGTCTTATACAATATGGCACAAAGCTATTAAAATATCTCTGAGTCTTTGTGCGTATTTGCGGTAACCTCCCTGCATTCCGTAAGTTATGCACCATTGTTCTGCTGTTGGGTAAAAGGCTATGAAGCTGGTGTTGGTCGTTTGCTAGGGACAAAAACATCTTCTTACCCTGAGCTTCACGTCTGGCGTAGAGTGATGTAAGCTTGGCCTTTTCAAGACTTTCATTGTAATTCAGGCTCGGGAAAATGATGGCCAAGGCACGTTTCTGTATTCTTTCAAGATCATTATGTAAGTACTGGGGTAAAGCAGGGTGAAATACAGTGCAGCAGTATTCCAGCACTGATCGTACAAGACTGGTATACATTGAGATGAGATCAGATTGTTTAAGACCTGCTCTTTTACACAATCTCAGTAAATACAGACGTTTGCTTGCCTTTTTGATGGTTGACGAGATATGTGAGTTCCACTTAAGGTCTGCTCTTATGATTACCCCTAGTATTTTAGCCTCAAACACTTGATCTATCTCCGTGTTATCCATTGTGAGTTTTGGTGGAGGCAACTGATTTCTTCTGAAGTCAAATATGATCTCTTTTGTCTTAGAGGTGTTAAAACGCATCTTGTTATCATTCGCCCAGGTGTTGAGATGCTCAATTCCTTGTTGGAGATGGCCCAAACTGTTATCTGAGGGACCTGATGTTTGTAATACGGTTGTGTCATCAACATATTTAAAAGTCTTAAGATCTCCTGGTAGACGCAGGTCATTAATATATGACACAAAAGCCAGAGGTCCCAATAGGGTACCCTGGGGACAGCCTGCATTCATGATGACGACATCCGAGAATGTTGAACCTATCTTTACACGTTGAGCTCTGCCTCTTAAGAAGTTTGCAGACCATCTTGTCAGGGACTCGTGGACACCCAACTTCCTTCTTGGATGAATTTTCTGAAATGAAAATATGTTTCATTTTGATGAACCCTTAATCCCTGCCGGGTATAAGATGCAAAAATCATGGGTCACATGGTCACACCTGCAACAGCTAAAAACTCCTCCCCGAGCAATGCCACTCACCTAAACTGTCCACCTATCCTTATTGATCTATCCTGTCCTTCTGATAACAGCAAATAACAGTGAAACAGCTCCCTTATTTACGTTTTCTGCCTCTGCTGTTTTTCCCCACCAGGGGCGCATGCATCTCCATCGTAGTTCCGCTATTGCTCACGTTTAGGACTGGTGCCACCGTCTACCTTCCCGCCAAAAACATTCACACACTTCACTCTCACCTTTCTCAAGCCCATTCAATCTGTCAATGTCTCAATGCCCATACACTTTTACCTATTTGCCTAATTCTATACATTTCCATCTATCCACATTTCCTTTCAACAGATCTTCTCCTTTCCTTACGAGCCATGCCCTCAAATACAAGCTCACATGTAAGTACACTTGACTGTATCTTACACCAATACATATGGCAGTGCATTTGTAACTTCAATTCCTCTTCCACCAATCTTTACTTATATTACAATTAATACTCAAATGCTATTTCAAATGGTCAGCATGCAACACTGGGCCACATGTCCATGCAAGTAGAGGGGGGGGGGGTTAATTATTCCCGATTATAGCCATGCCCCAAATCATGGGTAAATCTAGTATTACTATATAATGATTAAAATGCTGCTTAAATGCAGTAGAACTGTTACAAGTCTTCAGATAACTACTAACAAACTGGAGTCTACATAGGCCTGTAACCTGAAACTTATTCAGTGAGACTTTAAATCCTGGGAGAGAATTGCAATTTTCCAGTCAGTGGTTCTTGGCTGGTTACCACACTGTCCACACACCTAACTATTGCTGTGATAAAAGCACAGAGATGAAAGCAACTCCAAGTGCCACCGAGGCATTGCTCATGTGGAAAATTGAAACGAGAATGATTGTCTAATCACCTATTATAAGACTCCTTGTTTTAAGACAACTGCCTGAGGCGACCATGAGCCCTCCTCAGATCAAATCACTGTCTGAGGCGACCATATGGCAACTGCGTACTGCGTGGTATATTGTATTTTTAGCGCAGCTGTTTTTACCCCAATTCTATTTCATGCAATCTCGTTAACACACCTGGAGGTCACTCTCTTTCACTGATCTCATTCAAATTTACTCACCATCCTCTGTAGGTTTTTAACTTTCGACCAGTCACCTTCTGTGATGGAAAAAAATTATAAAGAAACTGAAATGGACTGGCTTCCATGGGTCAAAGGTCAACCACGCCTACTTCTTCTACTTCTCCTTAGTATATCCATGACTTGTGTGCCTGTGTTGGAACCATGCACTGTCTGTGCTGCTTAAAGTGCTTGCACATTATCTTTTATTATGAGGAGAGATCCACCTGAGACCCCATCTACTGGTGATTGCTTCATGACCCTAGAAGATTCAGTCTTACAATGCCCTAGCTCCTGAGCTAGAATATGATGTGTTTCAATATGATCCAATGTCCATTCACGGTGATAAAATGAATGATTCCCCCAAAGTGAAGTGGTTGCTGATACTACAAAAATAATCAATTTAATAATCGATTGTCTGAAGAAAAGGAAATCAATTAATCAATTGTAAAAAATAGCTCAAATTCACGCTCTTTCGAAAACTGCATACATTATCTGCATTGCATTTATCTCTTCCTTAAGCTATGATCGACAACAATTTTCCGTTTATATATCGAGAACCCTATACTCTGCTTTCTTCCCGTCTCAATGAAATGAGGTAAACCAGATTCTATGAGACAAACAACTTCCATAAAATGCCAGAGTGCACTTTATAGATCACAAAAAGAATAGACTGCAAGTATGCAGATATATATGATACAGTCAACAATACATAAAGTAGGTGGAGGCACATACATAGATACTGTTGGTAGTGAATGTCACGCAACACAAATAGTCCAAGAGCCTGGGGTCATTTAATTGCTCGGAGTGACCAAGTGTCTTGTTATAATTTTTGGATAGACCTAACCTTCAGGTGTCTGGAACCTAAAGTCTTAAGTTTCCCGAGTGGTGGATTTAGATTTTAGAGCCATTTTATGATCGCAACGTCGACGCGATTCACGCGCTTTGGAAAAATCAGAAAAATCCATCTTATACCACCTTCTAGTCATCATAGTTGGGCATATATGGTACCAAATTAAAGGTTATAATAAGCTCTATTCATTTATGGTCTTAATATGGTAGTATGATGTGATTCATGGGTGAAATTAACAAAAATATGGCATTTTAAAGTCATTTTTTAGGGTAGGACGTAGCGTTATTATCCCTGAGAAACTAATTACATATATAGAGATGTCTAAAAGATCATGAATACAGTCCCATATAATTACTTTCATCATTAGAGGTGATTTTGAAGGTGTTTCTGGAATACTTTTTTGTAATGAGCAACTGATATTCAATACCGCAGCGTCTGCTGAAAATTTGAAAAATCGCAAATATTGCCGTCTTCTCCGTGCAGTTGTGCCTTATATGTACATATTTGGTACTGAATTGTAGCTTTTTACAAGCCTAACTTGTTAATGAAGCCACAATGAGAGTAAGGTGTCAAAATAAAGTCAATTTACCAAATTTATTACAATAATTTATAAGTTAATGCCAAGGTCGGACAGCCTCGAGAAAATATTTTGTCACTTCTCTGCTTTTTCACACTCGTAATTTGAATATCCAAAAATAATTATTAAATTGAACAATATAAATTGAATTAATAAGCAAGTAATTTGTTTTTCAACATCAATATTTCATTTAAGTACATTGGACATAATAAATTCATAGTACATGAGATGCTGATGGGTGACATAGAAACTATGCAGTCTGTACTCGTCAGTTGGACACCCTTGAAATTGAATGAAATAGATGATGTGTGATATAGATCTATTTGAATGATAATAAATTATTGATTCATTAAATTATGATATAATGATATGAGCAATAGGAATTTCTGTGGAGCATTATATTCCATTCTGTGAGACTACCTTAGGAAATTCAGGACTTTTTAAACTTGTCTCATATTGTAAATTTCTAATCCTGTCTAATTGTCCCTAATGTGTGTATCATTCAGTAACAACTACTAGACTATATTTTCATATGAAAGATATACTAATTGGCAATGTAGTTTTAAGAGTGACTAAAAACTCAAAAGTTGAGACAGTTGTTATGTCTAAAAAAAAACGGCCCCCGGTACAAGTTGGGCTGCTATTCACTAGCATTCCATAAAGATGAAGCCTTCCGGGTCATCAGGTTAAAACAACAGGATCATCCACTACATCAACCAACTAATGTCACTGCGGTCATTCTGCCTAGATATCACCTATTCAGTTTACAATGGAATCGTTTATAAACAGAAGCATAGAACAGCCATAGGCTCTTCAGTTTCACCAGTCATGGTTAACCTTAAACGCGGAAGCGTTTGAGAAAAACTGTTTCATCCATGCGCATGAATACCAATAATACCTTAAAAGACAATACAAGCATATGCAACTTGAATTTGGAGATTGCAGAAACAGTACCATTTTGCCAATAACATACAGATATATGCACATGTAATAGCTGACCTTGGACATCTCACTTATTTTGATAATTTAGTGACATGCTAATAATTTTCACTATTCCAGTATTTGCATATTATAAAATTAAGAAGAAATACATTTCTGGTGGGAGCCTATTCCAAAATCACATGACAAATTTCAATTGCCTTATATCAATAGCAGTGATCACAAACTGTTATACATTTATTGTTTATTACAATTACAATGTGTGATTTCAGCAATTGGACACAAGATGATAATAGAAAAGAATCCTCAACTTCTAGAACCGACAACACCCAACAATAACTGAATTTTGAGAAATGTTTTTCATAGTCAACTGTCAAATTTGATAAAATCTGTGACAAATACAACAATGCACACATGTCCAGGGCATTTCTTTGATTTGTCATATGCTAGTATATAGGTGCACTGAAGCCATTCGCTAGCCCTTTCATTGTATATATCATGTCTCTCAATGATTGGTAGGGCCGCACGTGGTTTCATCCCCTTCTTTGACACCGAAATTGTGATGAATGATGATGCCTCCATTCTGACCAGAGTGTATGAAGCCAACATGTTGAAGGCGCTTGTTTGGCTGTGAGGTCGTGGGTTCGACTCCCACTCTTGGAACTCAATTTGGTCCGAGCCCATGGGACATCAATGGAGGCAGGTTGTATCCAGTGTTCTGTGCTGGAGCAACTGAAAGACCTGGGACATCCCTGAATTAGTAGGGTATGTGCCAGACTCACAGTCTTCTTAATCACTCATCACCATACGGCGGTCACCAACACTGGTGAATGCTATGGCATGGGAACCTTGGGCAATGTTCTCCTCGTCTCTGCCCATTGGCACTGTACTATGGCTGCCCTGAGCTGTATCATTGTGGAAGGCTCACCACAAATTTTGTGCCAGCATTGCAGTGCATGTCTGATGGTATATGCAATACAACATAATACAATGGGGCCTGACACTTTCAGGAGCTTGCAATCAAGAAGTACATTGTATCACAAACCCTGGTTTGTCTCCCAGTGAATCCAAAAGATGTTTTGCCTAAAGAGAACCAATGTGGTCTTGCTTGTTAAGTAAAATGTAAGAATTATCATCACACATATGTTGGAGAGACAGGTAAGAACAGGTTCAAAGAACATACCTCCCAGAGAGGTACAAAACTCAGTGGCAAGGGAACATCTGAAAGCTACTTAACATTCATGCACTTTGGCCTGAGTTAATATTTTAGAGAGGGAGGAGGATTGGCATCGACTTAAGGGAAAGTAAGCAATCATAATCAACCAACACCATCCATCCTCAACAAGGAGAGAGGTCTTCAACTCAATGCAGCCTATACTTTGCTCCTGTCACATGACTCTCATGAGTGACATAACACCTCAGTCCCTTCATAATTCCATGGACAAAGATGCCATGAAGACTTCGAAAATTCTAGCAGTATCTTTAGGGGTATCTTTTAGCCGGTTGCAGTCAATGTAGTGTCAGCTGTAGCTGGTCACAGGACCTGTGTGTCAGCTGTAGCTGGTCACCTGACCTGTGTTGTCACTGAGAATCTAGAGACTCAGCAATGGTGTTCTTTGCAGCCTGAATCTAGTCTTGGAGACAGTGGCTCCTGACTAAGGTTCATCTTACAGGACCTACCAAAAGTGGAGGGAGTTGTGTCCAGAGTTCTAAACGGGGGCAACTGGACCTTTGTAGTATTTTTCACCGACATAAAAAATAAAATGATTTGATTTGAAACAACAGTCAGTGCTACATCTACCAGATGGGAGCTTCCACTTGGAAAGAGGAAGCCTGGAAGTGAACAACTAGGAGGGTATATTGATGAACACCTACAGTTCAATCAACATGTTAGCTGCTCCTATGTAAAAAAAAAACGCTGACTGGATCCTTAAGTTATCATCAAGCACACCTTCTGAAATGAAGTCAGCGTCAGATTGCCACAGCCTCATCAAATCCATTTGGAAATTGGAGTGTGCTGGTTTATTCTGGAAAAAGTCAAGTGGATGCAACTCAGAGAAAGGTTAAAAAACCATTCCCAGGCATATCAGCAGTTTCAAGCTCTTTCATTTGACATGTTATAAAATCTGGATCGTGAAATTCAGGCAAATATCGCTCACCCCCCCAAAAAAAAATCCAACCGCCGTGTACCTATGCCAGCTAGTGCTAGTACATCTGCTGTACTAATAAATCAACATCTGGAGCACCGAAGATTACCAATTGCCATCATTGCAATAAAACCCCAAAGAGTACACCTCATACAAATCTTCAAAATCATGAATGGCTTTGAAAGAATGACTCCATCATGTTCTACCAACACAACCACCACCATATGGGTTTTGGTATTTTAGCAAATATCTGATTAATTTGGTTACGGCTTTTGCAATGCAACATGTTTGGTATTGTGAGAATCAGCTTGAAAAGACATTCTAATGATATCAAAATCATAAAGATTAAATTGGTTGCAGATATTTTTACTCAAGGATTTGAGGTAAACTTGTGGTTTTGGCATTGATTTCCTGATTAAAATGGTTCCGGTTTTCAAAATCGCCGCGGCACATTTCTATGCAAAAGGCGGTTAAGTACCCTCCCCCCCTCTCGGGCTTTAACATCACATGGTAGGGTATTTCAAGAAAGATTGTAAGTGATGGTTCAGCACAAGATCATGTTTTATAGGAATAAGAAATGATTTGTTGATTTGATTTCCAAACCCCAAAAAATCATAATGATTTTGATAATCAGAACAATATTTTCAACAGTCAGACTTCATTAGCTGGAAGATGCGCAACAGCAAATCTTCGGCATATAACCTGTGTGTTTTTAGGTTAATCAGCTGATTTACTAACATTTCAGTTACACAGTAAAAAAATGGCCGATTCTAAAAATTTAATAGCATAAAAGCATCAGGAAAAGTACCCCCGACACTGCCATGCTAATTTCTTTTCTATAACTGCTATTTATGTCAATATATGGCACAATTTATGTTTTTTGACAAGCAAAATCTTGTAGAAGTACTCTCTTGTTATACTTTACATGGCTTCATGGGGGATATTGTTCACCAGTGTGTGCTTGTTATCCTATTTGGGATAATAAAACAGCCTAAGGCCTGTTTAAAAACCAGTCTGCTCTAGATATATGACTACAATAACCTCCCATTGGTCGAAAATACCGCATTGGGCAGTTTGGCCCAGCTCGCGTGGTTGGCGGAATAGTGTTTTTTTTTTTTACTGCTTTCAATGTTAATCAGTTACATATACCTGAATTTAACCTTATTTCATATTAATATCACACCAAAACACCATAGTAGCATCATGAATCAATGAAAACTTGCTTGAACCTGAAATATAGTATGCGCGTTCCTGTAATTGCTAAAACAAAATACATGCATTAGATTAGGAACACATTTTGTTTCATTAATTGATAGGATTGCAATATTTGAGACCTCCAGAATTCTTTATATTCTTGGAAACTCTCAGAATATATGCAATACTTCAAAGATGTCCCTTTTATTCCTATAAATACATTTTATATCAAATTATAAGAATGAAAAATCAGAGAAGTGACAAAATATTTTCTCGAGGCTGTCTGACCTTGGCATAAAACTTCTAAAATATTATAATAAATTTGGTAAATTGACTTTATTTTGACACCTTACTCTCATTGTGGCTTCATTAACAAGTAAGGCTTGTAAAAACGTACAATTCAGCACCAAATATGTACATATAAGGTACAAATGCACGGAGAGGACGTCAATATTTGCAATTTCTCAAATTTTCAGCAGACGCTGCGGTATTGAATATCAGTTGCTCTTTACAAAAAAAGATTCCAGAAACACCTTCAAAATTACCTCTAATGATGAAAGTAATTATATGGGACTATATTCATGATCTTTTAGACATCTCTATATATGTAATCAGTTTCTCAGGGATAATAACGCTACGTCCTACCCTAAAAAAAAGACTTAAAAATGCCATATTTTTGTTAATTTCACCCATAAATCACAGCATACTACCATATTAAGACCATAAATGAATAGAGCTTATTATAACCTTTAATTTGGTACCATATATGCCCATCTATGATGACTAGAAGGTGGTATAAGATGGATTTTTCTGATTTTTCCAAAGCGCGTGAATCGCGTCGACGTTCCGATCATAAAATGGCTCTAAAATCTAAATCCACCACTCGGGAAACTTAAGACTTTAGGTTCCAGACACCTGAAGGTTAGGTCTATCCAAAAATTATAACAAGACACTTGGTCACTCCGAGCAATTAAATGACCCCAGGCTCTTGGACTAAAAGTACAATATATGGTTCTTGCATTCATGATATTTCATGCAAATAAGCTATGCCCCCAAGGAGAGCCCTCTGTCAAAAAAACAACACGCTAATTATAAAGGAGATATAAAAATGATTTATTGATGCGGGTTGTGACAGCTAAGACATTCTCTCCCTTTTTTGAATTTTCAGCATGATATCCTAAGCTACTGATAATAGATGTAAAGTGAGTTTGACATCTTAGTCAGTTTTGAAACATTTGAAGGAAACCTCAAAATGACATATCACCACAATATTTTATTCCTGCAGCTGTTATGCGACAGATGCCAACCGTAGGATTCTTATAATATAGCTATGTGTACAAACAATAAGCAGGGCCACACAGCGAAATTAGTTTTGGGAACATTTTGTTTTGTCACCGGCAATATTCATACAGACATAGCACTGTCAGAGAACGTCGGATGCCCAAGAAAACAGTGAAACATTTCTGAGAAAACTGTATTCCCACATGACTCATTCAAAATGCATGAGGAAATACAGTACACGAACAGAGAACCACAGGATGTACAAAAGCCAAATTCTGATTTGACGACTCTTGAGAGGCACATTGCTCCTAAATGCATTACAAAGGCTCTAGTGTTGCGTTGTGTCTTCTTCATTGTCAGCATATATCCATGTATTCACTCGGTACACTGTATAGAGCTTGTTTTGCTATTTCTGTCATAAATTTTACAGTTATCCTTCAAATCAGCCATGTCATTTAGGTTAGTCATGTAATCAGTAACTCAGGTGAGAATATTAGCATTAAAAATTAAGTGAGAAGTATATTTGCATATCATTCAACAAAAGAGAAATATATTCTTGAGATAATTAAGAAACCAATCCAATACTTTTCAAAATTTAGAAACCAATCCAATACTTTTCATAATTGAGACACTTATCTAATATTTTTCATATTTGTTTTTGCAATGAATATGACTGTCACGTTGGCTCTTCTCTTTCATTCACTCATTTGCACTTGAAGTATTGCAAAGCTTTGGCGAAATAACAAGGCCAATAAAAAGTTTTACCATGAATGCTTTGAAATTGGCATATCATGAACCTTCAGAAGTCAACACATGTGTCAGAAATGTCAACTCCGGTGTAGTCAGGTTACCGTAGTCCGTAGAATGGTGTCTCCTGCCCACAATCATCCACAGAGTATATGGAGATCGATTTTTCCAAAAAATGTGTTTTGCACAACTCCTACGTCTGTAGACTCTTCTTGCCACCACTTTTTTCATATTCAAATGCAATAATGCCATTGAACTGCAGTCTCTGCTTGCACACTACAGTACCATTGAAGTGCAAGAATAGAAACCAAGGAAAATTGGAAGATAAGGGCTTTTTCCTGTACTTACAGGCTTGGAAAGACAAAGATACATGTATACATCAAAATTACATAAGGATTATTGAAACTGGCATCCAACACACACTGAAGGCAAAGATGAATTGACCAGTGTTGAAATGGAATGGAGCCTGGAATCCACAAATTGGAAGACCATTGCACTGCCAATTGAGATTTTCCCACCATGAATACATTATTGGTGCCGGACCAGTAGTACAACCTCCTAACCACTACGTTATGTATGTGTAAACCTTTTCTGACACAGAAAATAATCTTTATCCGAGCTGAAAGAGAAATGGAGCTGATGCTATAGTCCTGGCCTCATGTTCATTGCCCTGTTCATTTTTGCAAGGACCCTGTCTTATATTGTCTAGTTAGTCAGCGGCCTTTGACAAGACCATAGACTCTGTACTTAACCTCAGTCTGACCTCTTCTGACACTCTTTTTTTTTGCCCCCAGGAAATTTCTCTCAAGTTTCTTGTTGCTTTATGGTATTCCAAAACAACATGCGAACGACATTCAGCAGCCATGCTGGCGGTGATAAGAAGTTTCTATATCGAATTTCAAACATTGAATTTGCCATTGCATCTAGAAATAGTAAGGAATTTGAAGGACATAGTCAGAAAAGAAACCTTTGACATAGCAACAGTCAATTGGTCCTCTTTTTTTTTCTTCCTTGAAATGCAGAGTTGGTGTTAGATTTACCATATGAGGAGAAAAATGTAGTATTTTATCTAGTGTATGTTAGATTGATGAAATTCAGTTTATAATTCTTTCAACAGATTTAAAGACAGCATTTTAATGTATATGACTCATTGACTCTTGAATCTAAATAAATGATAAAATGCCAATAGATCAACTAAATTATTTAACAAAACACGGCGGCTTTATATATTGTTCTGTGGAACGTTTAATCATTTTTAAGGAGATCAAAAATGGCTACCAACTGTCATTGGTAGAAAGTATGTGGAGTATTTACAGTGACATTAATTGAGTGGGTGTCACAAACTATTGCACATTCCCAAACACTGGCAGCCAAATTGCTCCTCATGGTTGTCATACATTTCGCCAGTTTGACAACACAGCAACTTTCAGGTGGGAAGTAGGACAGGCTCTAGTGATGGAAGTAGTCCGCCACAATCTCATTAATTCTCAGCAACTTGTCAAGAACACAATAGATAGTGGCTTGGTTATTTAAGTGGATTTCTTGGATACTGGTATCAGCAATGTGTTCATACACATTAGTTATCCCAAAGAAGAAAGATCTCATTCTTTCAAAATTATTAAAAACCTCTCGACTACTACACTCTTATTCCCAAGGAATTAAAAGAAGGAAAATTTGTGTTTGATTGTTGGACAACTCAAAAGTACAGTCAATATCAGGCAATTTCAATTAGTCCAAGAGCCTGGGGTCATTTAATTGCTCGGAGTGACCAAGTGTCTTGTTATAATTTTTGGATAGACCTAACCTTCAGGTGTCTGGAACCTAAAGTCTTAAGTTTCCCGAGTGGTGGATTTAGATTTTAGAGCCATTTTATGATCGGAACGTCGACGCGATTCACGCGCTTTGGAAAAATCAGAAAAATCCATCTTATACCACCTTCTAGTCATCATAGATGGGCATATATGGTACCAAATTAAAGGTTATAATAAGCTCTATTCATTTATGGTCTTAATATGGTAGTATGCTGTGATTTATGGGTGAAATTAACAAAAATATGGCATTTTTAAGTCTTTTTTTTAGGGTAGGACGTAGCGTTATTATCCCTGAGAAACTGATTACATATATAGAGATGTCTAAAAGATCATGAATATAGTCCCATATAATTACTTTCATCATTAGAGGTAATTTTGAAGGTGTTTCTGGAATCTTTTTTTGTAAAGAGCAACTGATATTCAATACCGCAGCGTCTGCTGAAAATTTGAGAAATTGCAAATATTGACGTCCTCTCCGTGCATTTGTACCTTATATGTACATATTTGGTGCTGAATTGTACGTTTTTACAAGCCTTACTTGTTAATGAAGCCACAATGAGAGTAAGGTGTCAAAATAAAGTCAATTTACCAAATTTATTATAATATTTTAGAAGTTTTATGCCAAGGTCAGACAGCCTCGAGAAAATATTTTGTCACTTCTCTGATTTTTCATTCTCATAATTTGATATAAAATGTATTTATAGGAATAAAAGGGACATCTTTGAAGTATTGCATATATTCTGAGAGTTTCCAAGAATATAAAGAATTCTGGAGGTCTCAAATATTGCAATCCTATCAATTAATGAAACAAAATGTGTTCCTAATCTAATGCATGTATTTTGTTTTAGCAATTACAGGAACGCGCATACTATATTTCAGGTTCAAGCAAGTTTTCATTGATTTATGATGCTACTATGGTGTTTTGGTGTGATATTAATATGAAATAAGGTTAAATTCAGGTATATGTAACTGATTAACATTGAAAGCAGTAAAAAAAAAAAACACTATTCCGCCAACCACGCGAGCTGGGCCAAACTGCCCAATGCGGTATTTTCGACCAATGGGAGGTTATTGTAGTCATATATCTAGAGCAGACTGGTTTTTAAACAGGCCTTAGGCTGTTTTATTATCCCAAATAGGATAACAAGCACACACTGGTGAACAATATCCCCCATGAAGCCATGTAAAGTATAACAAGAGAGTACTTCTACAAGATTTTGCTTGTCAAAAAACATAAATTGTGCCATATATTGACATAAATAGCAGTTATAGAAAAGAAATTAGCATGGCAGTATCGGGGGTACTTTTCCTGATGCTTTTATGCTATTAAATTTTTAGAATCGGCCATTTTTTTACTGTGTAACTGAAATGTTAGTAAATCAGCTGATTAACCTAAAAACACACAGGTTATATGCCGAAGATTTGCTGTTGCGCATCTTCCAGCTAATGAAGTCTGACTGTTGAAAATATTGTTCTGATTATCAAAATCATTATGATTTTTTGGGGTTTGGAAATAAAATCAACAAATCATTTCTTATTCCTGTAAAACATGATCTTGTGCTGAACCATCACTTACAATCTTTCTTGAAATACCCTACCATGTGATGTTAAAGCCCGAGAGGGGGGGAGGGTACTTAACCGCCTTTTGCATAGAAATGTGCCGCGGCGATTTTGAAAACCGGAACCATTTTAATCAGGAAATCAATGCCAAAACCACAAGTTTACCTCAAATCCTTGAGTAAAAATATCTGCAACCAATTTAATCTTTATGATTTTGATATCATTAGAATGTCTTTTCAAGCTGATTCTCACAATACCAAACATGTTGCATTGCAAAAGCCGTAACCAAATTAATCAGATATTTGCTAAAATACCAAAACCCATATGGTGGTGGTTGTGTTGGTAGAACATGATGGAGTCATTCTGTCAAAGCCATTCATGATCTTGAAGATTTGTATGAGGTCTACTCTTTGGGGTTTTATTGCAATGATGGCAATTGGTAATCTTTGGTGCTCCAGATGTTGATTTATTAGTACAGCAGATGCACTAGCACTAGCTGGCATAGATACACGGCGGTTGGATTTTTTTTTGGGGGGGTGAGCGATATTTGCCCGAATTTCACGATCCAGATTTTATAACATGTCAAATGAAAGAGCTTGAAACTGCTGATATGCCTGGGAATGGTTTTTTAACCTTTCTCTGAGTTGCATCCACTTGACTTTTTCCAGAATAAACCAGCACACTCCAATTTCCAAATGGATTTGATGAGGCTGTGGCAATCTGACGCTGACTTCATTTCAGAAGGTGTGCTTGATGATAACTTAAGGATCCAGTCAGCGTTTTTTTTTTACATAGGAGCAGCTAACATGTTGATTGAACTGTAGGTGTTCATCAATATACCCTCCTAGTTGTTCACTTCCAGGCTTCCTCTTTCCAAGTGGAAGCTCCCATCTGGTAGATGTAGCACTGACTGTTGTTTCAAATCAAATCATTTTATTTTTTATGTCGGTGAAAAATACTACAAAGGTCCAGTTGCCCCCGTTTAGAACTCTGGACACAACTCCCTCCACTTTTGGTAGGTCCTGTAAGATGAACCTTAGTCAGGAGCCACTGTCTCCAAGACTAGATTCAGGCTGCAAAGAACACCATTGCTGAGTCTCTAGATTCTCAGTGACAACACAGGTTAGGTGACCAGCTACAACTGACACACAGGTCCTGTGACCAGCTACAGCTGACACTACATTGACTGCAACCGGCTAAAAGATACCCCTAAAGATACTGCTAGAATTTTCGAAGTCTTCATGGCATCTTTGTCCATGGAATTATGAAGGGACTGAGGTGTTATGTCACTCATGAGAGTCATGTGACAGGAGCAAAGTATAGGCTGCATTGAGTTGAAGACCTCTCTCCTTGTTGAGGATGGATGGTGTTGGTTGATTATGATTGCTTACTTTCCCTTAAGTCGATGCCAATCCTCCTCCCTCTCTAAAATATTAACTCAGGCCAAAGTGCATGAATGTTAAGTAGCTTTCAGATGTTCCCTTGCCACTGAGTTTTGTACCTCTCTGGGAGGTATGTTCTTTGAACCTGTTCTTACCTGTCTCTCCAACATATGTGTGATGATAATTCTTACATTTTACTTAACAAGCAAGACCACATTGGTTCTCTTTAGGCAAAACATCTTTTGGATTCACTGGGAGACAAACCAGGGTTTGTGATACAATGTACTTCTTGATTGCAAGCTCCTGAAAGTGTCAGGCCCCATTGTATTATGTTGTATTGCATATACCATCAGACATGCACTGCAATGCTGGCACAAAATTTGTGGTGAGCCTTCCACAATGATACAGCTCAGGGCAGCCATAGTACAGTGCCAATGGGCAGAGACGAGGAGAACATTGCCCAAGGTTCCCATGCCATAGCATTCACCAGTGTTGGTGACCGCCGTATGGTGATGAGTGATTAAGAAGACTGTGAGTCTGGCACATACACTACTAATTTAGGGATGTCCCAGGTCTTTCAGTTGCTCCAGCACAGAACACTGGATACAACCTGCCTCCATTGATGTCCCATGGGCTCGGACCAAATTGAGTTCCAAGAGTGGGAGTCGAACCCACGACCTCACAGCCAAACAAGCGCCTTCAACATGTTGGCTTCATACACTCTGGTCAGAATGGAGGCATCATCATTCATCACAATTTCGGTGTCAAAGAAGGGGATGAAACCACGTGCGGCCCTACCAATCATTGAGAGACATGATATATACAATGAAAGGGCTAGCGAATGGCTTCAGTGCACCTATATACTAGCATATGACAAATCAAAGAAATGCCCTGGACATGTGTGCATTGTTGTATTTGTCACAGATTTTATCAAATTTGACAGTTGACTATGAAAAATATTTCTCAAAATTCAGTTATTGTTGGTTGTTGTCGGTTCTAGAAGTTGAGGATTCTTTTCTATTATCATCTTGTGTCCAATTGCTGAAATCACACATTGTAATTGTAATAAACAATAAATGTATAACAGTTTGTGATCACTGCTATTGATATAAGGCAATTGAAATTTGTCATGTGATTTTGGAATAGGCTCCCACCAGAAATGTATTTCTTCTTAATTTTATAATATGCAAATACTGGAATAGTGAAAATTATTAGCATGTCACTAAATTATCAAAATAAGTGAGATGTCCAAGGTCAGCTATTACATGTGCATATATCTGTATGTTATTGGCAAAATGGTACTGTTTCTGCAATCTCCAAATTCAAGTTGCATATGCTTGTATTGTCTTTTAAGGTATTATTGGTATTCATGCGCATGGATGAAACAGTTTTTCTCAAACGCTTCGCGTTTAAGGTTAACCATGACTGGTGAAACTGAAGAGCCTATGGCTGTTCTATGCTTCTGTTTATAAACGATTCCATTGTAAACTGAATAGGTGATATCTAGGCAGAATGACCGCAGTGACATTAGTTGGTTGATGTAGTGGATGATCCTGTTGTTTTAACCTGATGACCCGGAAGGCTTCATCTTTATGGAATGCTAGTGAATAGCAGCCCAACTTGTACCGGGGGCCGTTTTTTTTTAGACATAACAACTGTCTCAACTTTTGAGTTTTTAGTCACTCTTAAAACTACATTGCCAATTAGTATATCTTTCATATGAAAATATAGTCTAGTAGTTGTTACTGAATGATACACACATTAGGGACAATTAGACAGGATTAGAAATTTACAATATGAGACAAGTTTAAAAAGTCCTGAATTTCCTAAGGTAGTCTCACAGAATGGAATATAATGCTCCACAGAAATTCCTATTGCTCATATCATTATATCATAATTTAATGAATCAATAATTTATTATCATTCAAATAGATCTATATCACACATCTATTTCATTCAATTTCAAGGGTGTCCAACTGACGAGTACAGACTGCATAGTTTCTATGTCACCCATCAGCATCTCATGTACTATGAATTTATTATGTCCAATGTACTTAAATGAAATATTGATGTTGAAAAACAAATTACTTGCTTATTAATTCAATTTATATTGTTCAATTTAATAATTATTTTTGGATATTCAAATTACGAGTGTGAAAAAGCAGAGAAGTGACAAAATATTTTCTCGAGGCTGTCCGACCTTGGCATTAACTTATAAATTATTGTAATAAATTTGGTAAATTGACTTTATTTTGACACCTTACTCTCATTGTGGCTTCATTAACAAGTTAGGCTTGTAAAAAGCTACAATTCAGTACCAAATATGTACATATAAGGCACAACTGCACGGAGAAGACGGCAATATTTGCGATTTTTCAAATTTTCAGCAGACGCTGCGGTATTGAATATCAGTTGCTCATTACAAAAAAGTATTCCAGAAACACCTTCAAAATCACCTCTAATGATGAAAGTAATTATATGGGACTGTATTCATGATCTTTTAGACATCTCTATATATGTAATTAGTTTCTCAGGGATAATAACGCTACGTCCTACCCTAAAAAATGACTTTAAAATGCCATATTTTTGTTAATTTCACCCATGAATCACATCATACTACCATATTAAGACCATAAATGAATAGAGCTTATTATAACCTTTAATTTGGTACCATATATGCCCAACTATGATGACTAGAAGGTGGTATAAGATGGATTTTTCTGATTTTTCCAAAGCGCGTGAATCGCGTCGACGTTGCGATCATAAAATGGCTCTAAAATCTAAATCCACCACTCGGGAAACTTAAGACTTTAGGTTCCAGACACCTGAAGGTTAGGTCTATCCAAAAATTATAACAAGACACTTGGTCACTCCGAGCAATTAAATGACCCCAGGCTCTTGGACTAAATCTCCCATGGGCGGCAGCCATCCTTGATCTCTCAAAAAGCTAAAAGTTATCCACTTGACCATAACATCTTCAAGAGTTTGTGAAAAGTTGTATCTATCCGCAGGTCTGTACAAAGAAAAACAAAACTTCCTTGAATTAACTTAAAGAAGTTATCTTGTGACATACATTATTTTTCTGTTTTTATCTGTCTCTGACATAATACTGAAAGTTTTATATATATATGTCTGGTACTTTTAGAATACCTGGCACAAAGATTTTTTTTCCTACTTTTAAATTCAGGTCAGGATAATTTTAAGTATTCAGGTTCAGATTCATGCATATCGATATCAGGCAGGCATGATGCCGGTTGCAGTCAGTTTGATTTATGATTGCTTTAATTTGCTTTACAGTTTCAACAAACTCCTTCTAGCCACACTACAAATTGGATTCATTGCGACAACACGGGAGGTTGATGAGTAATTAAACTTGACAACATTACGCAACGCATCCTCACGAGATGCTTAAAATTATCTCCTCACAAAAACTTTTGGTGAATCCTGACACATGTTAATATAATTCATCAGCATGCAACTTTTCAAGGAAACCTCAAAGTAACCAGAACCGCAAGCGGTTTGAACGCTCGTCTGTTAATGTAAAATCTATCAATGTGTGCCTGATTACCACCCACAGGCCAACACCTGAAGCTAATTTCATAGCTCTAAGCAATATATTAAGGTTACAATGGGAAGTTAAACAATGTAGAAAGATGGCCGCCAAAATGACCGCAATCCTGGATTTATTGACATTTTCCTTATCCATGCCCACAGGCCAATAAGTGTACCTATTGTAAT
This sequence comes from Platynereis dumerilii, assembly GCA_026936325.1. Classification (NCBI taxonomy): domain Eukaryota; kingdom Metazoa; phylum Annelida; class Polychaeta; order Phyllodocida; family Nereididae; genus Platynereis; species Platynereis dumerilii. The sequence goes on along the minus strand of JAPTHN010000001.1, from coordinate 142,284,223 downwards.
TTCATTACTCTTAAGCAAATTTTAAGGTCACAATGGGCAGTTCAAGGATGCTGCTATTTTGAAGTGGCCATTTTGGTGGCTATCTTGGATTTCTCAACATGTTCCCGATTCACACCCACAGGCCAATACCCATACCAAATTAATTTCATAACTCTAAGCGAAATATTGAGGTCACAATGGGCAGTTCAAGAATGAAGAAAGATGGCTGCCAAAATGGCCGCCACCTTGGATTTCTCAACATATTCCTCATCCATACCCACAGGCCAATACCTGTACCAAATTTCATAACTGTAGGTGAAATATTAAGGTCATAACGGGCAGCTCAAGAATGAAAGAAGATGACTGCCAAAATGGCAGCCATCTTGGATTTCTCGGCATGTTCCCGATCCATACCCATAGCCCCATACCTGTACAAAATTTCATAACTCGTAAGTGGAAAACTAAGGTCACAAATGGACGCTTACACAAACCTCAACTGGGACAACAAAGATGAAGACGACGCCAATCGAATTACAACAATAGCTCTTCGTTTTCAAAGAAAACAGACAAGCTTATCATGGGAAGATCTTGTTTGGATGGGACAATAAATGACTTGACTTTGTGACATTGTCAGTGTCACACCTGGTCATGTCAAATATCTGTCACACTGGGTATATTATTTGTATCATGTTGAGTGCCTCCTATCTTCTCTAATCTCATCAATCAACCCCTCTTTGGCACCCAGTACAAGCCTTACAAAGCTGCACCAGTGACACTTCCAATATTACACATCGATCTTTTGCCACCAACCTAGAAATAAAAAAAGACCCAAGCTCACAAGAGGAGCAGGCATGATCCTGATGACTGGAGATTTACCAACTTTTCTACCTGACTTTCTACTGTTGAAAAGATGTAATAAAAATGTTATGGCTGACACTAATTGGATTGGTGTCACAAACTATTGGACACTCCTTCAACACTAGCAGCAAAGTTGCTCCTCATGATGCAGCTCATTTTGGCAGTTTGACAACATACATGTAATAACCTCGAAGTGGGAAGTAGGACAAGCTCTTCTGATGAAAATAGCTGCAACAATCTCATTAACTCTCAGCAAAAAGTAGAGCTTACAGTACTCGCAGACATCGAGTTATTTCCTGGGAATTATCAGATTTGAATATTAATAATATGTACATACTGCCATTGTATAACAAGATTGTTGATATAAAGTGGTAGATAAGCCTAAGAAGCTGGTTGACTTTGTTTTGTAAAATCTGTTGTTCTGTCTATATGCACCTGCCACTATAATAGAATAATTACAATACAACAATATACAATGCAATACATTCATACTATGTCATTCATCTGCATAGATCTGCATAGATGTGCATTATCTTTCTGGAATTTGATTAATGGCCAAACATTGTGATTATAAATCCCAAAACTGGTTAATTAATACCTGTTTTCTTGGTGATGTATTTAATACAAAATAAATTTTGGAGAGCTGACTGATCAGAAACAAAACAGGTTTTCTTTAAATCTCTTTTGAAGGATTGGTTTATCAAACAGACTTTTGAAACTTTCAGAAGGCAGCTACAGTTATACACTGATTTTCTTCTGTTTGGGAAATGTTTTTTCATCATATTTTCTCTGTAGCAATCTCATAAATCATTGACTTCAGTCACATCTGTCACGCTAACATACAACTTACTCGGATCACAGGACTTGCACAAAACCAAAAAAGACAATTGCTACACATTGACATTTTGAAAGTGACAAATCTTTATGAGCCACACAGGACGATTTTAGATGTGCAAATATCATGACCAGACAGGTTTGTAATGACACTGCAAATCACATATCACATGTAACTTATACACTGTACAACCAGGTCAGTTCTGAATGGCATGCTGTAACTTTCCATCCTTTATTGGATATAGCCCTTTTTTATCCAAACGCCCCTGCCGTACGCCGCCTGAATTCCGTTCTAGCACCTCTGGCCATATTTCATGCATGCAATAACCGTAAGTAGAATAAAAGCTAGAAAATGTTTAAACAGAGCCATTTGGATTGCTTCTTTTGACAGAAGTTACCAACATTCTTTATGCATCGACACTAATTCAACAGCAACACACCACGATTCAGCCAGATTGCGCATACAACTTATTGTGAAGACTGAACCTACTATTGACACAGCAAACAGTGACAGCATTACTCAGTAACCATTAAAATAACTTATTATGCAGATGATAATTCTGAGTCTTTGCTCACCAGATCATGTACATACTACTACATGCTGATACATGCTTCATTTATTTAACAATCTCGGTCAGTCATGGTAATATGCAGCACAATTTTTGCTTACATATTCCTTTCTTTTTGTCCTGTATTATGATGGAAGTACAACATTCATTCCGCACCAAAAGCTTGTTGGACATAAATTGCCAAAAAGGCATCAAAGTGGACATAAAATGGAAATCAGAATCCATTCTATTTTCACATTTTCTTCTTTAGCTCCTGAGACCTGCATGATAAATGGACAAACAAGAGGCCACTTTAAAGAAGACACACCCATGCCCAAAAGCCATAACACTAATAATTATGGTCATGAAATTTGTCTTTATCCCATGGTCCTATTGACTTGATGTTTTCATCATTTATTATCATCAATTTTTTGGTACAACTATCATGTTACACGAATGACACATAAAGAAGTTTTCTTCTAAGAGCTATGTATACATGTCGGGCCCAGCATTGCTCCTAGTCTCAGAAGAATATGGGCTTACTTACAGTACAACTCAAAATAAAGTAAGAGCATTTTCTGTCAGAAGACAAAAATGATACAGCTTCATGAAGAATACCACGAGGTTGATAGAAAAAATGACAAATTGGTAGAAGAAAAGACGTGAAGGCATTTCTGGTATCCAAGTAATTAGAGGATCTTGCAGCTCCTCATTTGCTTGGTGGGGATGGGAGCAGCCAAGCTAAGGAGAAAACTATGAATGCCTTGCTTGGAGAGCCCACCCTGATGATGTCAGATGGCTAACTCCAATTTTGATAATTCTGGAGTTCTAGATTAATAGTTACTATTTTCACTAAAAGAAGGAAACTACACTAAATGTATATAGTTTTGTAGCTAAATTACACTTTGTCATCAGAATGATTTTCCAGCTGATGCAAATTGCTCAAACAAAGTTAATTATGAGGACAATTTCATAATATGAGCGCAGCTCATGGCTGCCGTAGGCAGCCATGAGCGAAGCTCACTTAGCACAAGGACAGCTCATTCTGTGTGGTGCCCCTGTCTACAGTGACTGCCTGAACAGGAAGTGCTTGTAGTTGCCATAAAAGTGGAGCTAGTAGTTTAGTCACAGTTTAGTTTGGTATATAATTAAAATACCTTAAATATCTTCCAAAATAGCTTTAAAATTCCAGTCTTGTCCTATAACAACCTCCTGTGACATATTTCAGGGATTTAAATCAACATGTGTTATAATATTGGAAATAATTATTTCCATACCCCTGATTGTAAGAAGTGACTGAAAATTAAAAGGCAATACGAAAGTTCATGACTTAAATGGCTCAACAAGTAAGAAATCATAACAACACTTAAGGTTACATAATCTTCATTAACTATCAGCAAATTATGTAACAGTCTAATAGTAAACAGTCACCTCTGAATAGCTATGGTTTTATTGATCTCTGATATGTAACATCAACAATTTAACAAAATAGATCCAAATTTAAGATAGTCAGTGCAATCTGTCTATCTATCTACCTATCTATCTATCTATCTATCTATCTATCTATCTATCTATCTATCTATCTATCTATCTATCTATCTATCTATCTATCTATCTATCTATCTATCTATCTAGCTACCTATCTGTCTATCTATCTGTCTATCTATCTATCTAATCTTATCTACTTATCTGATCTCATCTATCTAATCTTATCTATCTGCCTATTTGTCCAGTCCTTTAAAAAGATGAATTGGCCTTCTGCATGGAAAGTTGAAGATTAATGCAGTACTTAGTTCTATGACATTGCTGCGCGAATTTCATGGCAGTGCCATTTACATATTATTTATAACTAGAATTACCCAGCGATAAATGAATAAAGGGGGAGGGCAGCAATTGGAAATATTTGTTTTGTTTGGGAGGGGATGCAGTAAAGTGTCTGGGATAGACAGCGATGTGGGCAGGACATGCTGCACAACATTACTGCAGTCTAGCATTGAAGCCGGGGATGAATATTGGAATTTGGATTGTTCTACATTGTATGCCCTTGTGAGAAATCATAAAAGTGGTTATTCGAGTCAAGTCCCACGAAATGGCGGCCCTGTGAGAGAGAGAGAGTGGGCAAAATGTTCTGTCTATCTATCTATCTATCTATCTATCTATCTATCTATCTATCTATCTATCTATCTATCTATCTATCTATCTGTCTATCTGTCTATATGTCTATCTGTCTATCTATCTATCTATGAGAGACTATCTATTTATCTAGCTATCTGTCTATGTATGTAGTGTGGTGCTCTGGGGCCTGTATAACAACTTGAATTGTGCATTATTCAATTAGAAAATATATAGGGGAAGAGGGGGTGAAAAGTCACAGGGGTAAAAAGTCACAGGCCTTTTTGACCAACTTGCAATGACCTAATTCTTAAGCTTAAATCATAATTTGGGACACTTTTATGAGAAGAAGGTCTGCAGGGAATATGAAAATTATACTCATTGTGCAAAGTGGGTTTTTACCCACCTCATGCATTTTTGGTGTCCCAAACAGGTTTTATTGATTCTGAACTTTCTCTATTAATGTCTGGTCATTGTGACATAGGAAGTTGTGCTGGTGTTCCAAGGTCTTTTGGTTAATTGTCTTTCATGCTGTGAACCCATTTTTGGCCATTTGGTCATCAAGTTGCCATGATCATGTGTTGAACTTAAAAAACAGCTGAGGGGTGAAATGTCACACTGTGACTTTTCACCCCAGCACTGTGATATTTTACCATAGGGTATCGAGAAGTCAGTATTCTGTGCTAAGGAAAGTAAAATATTCCACACTAGAAGCTTTTAGCTTACAATCTTATCATCATCCATCATCAATAATGCTTATGAGAGAGCATTGCAGCAAAATTTCATTTCGCAATAATGGGGCAATTTCTGACACCGGCTTTGCTGATGGTGCATTGCCATTGCATGCCGATAGCTTTGGAAGGCTCACTATAAATTTCATGCATAAGGATGACTATCAAGTCTAGGTCTGCATATTACCTCACATAGTGTTGTATGTTCACAACAATTGCATGTGACTTGTTACCCCATCGGTGTGACTTCTTGACCCTGACATGGGGTAAAAAGTCACATCGGACTTTGCCTTAAATAATTGTGAACTGACTAAAGCCTATTTACAGCACAGCAGCTATCATGTGATACAACTATAGTCAACTAAATACTGCATAATTGTGCCAAAGGTCATTCAGATCTAACAAACACCTGCTCTGTTCTGGGGCTTTTTCTGAATTTTGTGACTTCTCACCCCCGTCTCCCCTACATGTATTAGTACAAAAGCACTGACTGTAACTGTCTATTCCTATTGACTTCTCTCGCTATAATTCATTATTGATTTTTTCGGGCATTTAAAATTTTTTTGGACCTTGGTTCCCCCTGAGCAATGATGCCCTAAGCAGTTGCTTAGTCTGCTTGACAGTGCTTGTGCACAAATGCTGCACTGGCTATCTATCCATCTATCTATCTACCTATCTGTCTATCTATCTATCTATCTATCTATCTATCTATCTATCTATCTATCTATCTATCTATCTATCTATCTATCTATCTATCTATCTTTCTATCTATCTATCTATCTATCTATCTATACCCCATCTGTTGAATGTGCCACTGGCCTTACACCCTTATTTAAGTAGATAGGCGAGTTCTGTTCAGTGAGCCTATACTGAGATCAATTTGAGGACACGTAGATCAGCAGTCAGTGTTTTAAGCTAAAGTATAACAAGTTGTTGACTGTTTTTTGCCTGGGTTGCCCATGGAATTGTCACATGTGTGCTAAAGGTTCCAGGATGTATATATATGTTGTTTGGAAAAGACTAGATATAAATTTTAATCCCACACCTCTGAGGTTATCCTGCCCTGTTGAGATGTTTTTTCAGATGAGATATTGGCAAATTTCCCCAACCGTCACAGAACCAAGGAAGGAAACCAACTTTACAGGGATACCAGGTTCAGTCAATCAGAAAGATGGATTAATACTTTATCATGTTAATGATATCCTTCGCCGTCTTTTCCCAATCAAGCACTGAGTTGTGATATCCCGCCCTGCTCGACATTAACAAAATCAGTCGAGATGCGATGCTTACTAGGGTGCATCGTCTGCCCCCTAAAAATGAAAATATTGTCGTATTCATTTGCACTTCTCCCATATTGTTCCATTGCCTGAAAAAAGACACTCTGCAAAATTTCAGTAAGATTGGTTGTGGCCTTAGGGTGGCACTTTTGCATTAAAGTTTGGTCCAAAAATGACAGAAAGTGATGTTTTACATAATCGCGGTTTGAAATATCTAGCCTACTGTTTGATATAGGAATTTGATTCATATACTGTTGTTCTCTGAAGAAAATAAGCTTTAATTTGAATGGTAGAAAGCCATACTTTTGAAACAATTTTTCACTTTGAGGAACTTCGGAAAATAAAACTTTTAGACTATGGTGACAAAATGTTTGAAATTAACTGCTTAAAAGGTCAACTTTTGCACGAATGTCACACCTTTATTGGCATTAAGTACAAGGCACACTTTGGTGAAGAAAGTAGGAATTTCTAATTATTTTTCAGATATTTATTTAACAAAATCCAAATGTACAAAACATGTAAATGTGTGAAATAAATTACTTCAATGCAAAGTCGTTCTACCATGCCTTTTTCTTTTGACTACATTGTAAATCTATCAAGGTTTTTCCAGGGGATATGGTGGATCACTTCCTCAGTTTAGAGACTTCTATCAGTTCAGAAAGTCATATTAACATTGTTTTTTCGATTTATCACATTTCACTTATTCAAAAAGAAAATATCACCATGCAAAAACAACTTCTCCTGAGTCGAAATCATTGATGTTGGTATTCAAAGTAAAGCCCTTTTTCTAAGAAATCTAACTGCACCATTGAAAATATTATTAACAACCGCGAAACGGCAAAATAATACCTAATGCTCAAATTTCAAGGCTATAGTGCCACCCTTAGACATTGGAATTTTTTCCTAAAATTTTGCAGGGTTTCTTTTATGACATAAAGGAACAATACAGCAAAAGTGCATTAAATTCTGAAGATATAGGGGCAGACGATGCACCCTAATGCTTACATGTTGTTACATAATAAAAGACAACAACTAAAAGCACTGACAAATTAAAGGAATTGTCAAATTAATGAAACAGCTGTAAAAAAGTAGAAATAATTATTCATCAAGTACTCAGAGCAGCTTTAAAATGATAGGTTCCATGTTTCAGTGCCTATATAATGACAAGTGGGCAAAAACTTTTCCCATAATGCGGAGAGTGAAACTTCCTCCTTCTAAACATCCATCACCTTGTGGAGGGAAATTTATTCTATATTAAGCATATTTGAACGAGGTCTTTTGAAATATCCATTCTATAAGCTGATATTATTGTAACTTGAAGAATCTAGAAAACATTGAGTTTTTCCAAGCTAGTTCACCAGATGACACTGAACAACACTGCTATCTACATACAGAGCCTTCTACCACAATTCCTAGAACCAGGCAAGTTTGTTCTTGGAATTCTTCCAATTAACGTCTTGTCAGTAACAGCTGACTTGAGATCCTTTATCATTGCAAAGTTCAAAGAACAAGAGTTCCCTACAAAGGCAAAGCAATGTCACAGGCTCTAAGACCTGGTATTGACCTGTTGAGCCTTCCCAAAGACAACATGAAGTGTGCGTTGACTTCAGACCTGGTCTTAGACTTGTTCGTAAAAGTATCTGGAACTGTACTGTACTGCTAGATATTCTAAACTCATAAATTTTCTCTTTAAACCCCCTCATTCCAATTAAGAGTTTGGCATTGGACTTAGAGACAGGCGGTAGGAATGCATTATGACAATATTACAAGACTCTGTGCACTGAAAAAGGATTATAATGGCCTAATATCTATATATTGTATGATTTTTGGGGAAAATTAGGCGTAGATTGGAAACCGGTACATACCGTTCGAACCACGTCCCCCCTGGACCAGAGGGGCAACCACAAGAGTAAAGCTCCTTACAAGAACATATCCCTCAGAGGCGCTTGTGGCAAAATTCAAGAACCCTCCAGGCGATGGACTATGTCGACTATGTTCCGAAGAGGAGGATACCGACTTACCGAGCCTCCATACACATTTAGAAGAACAGACTTGAAGGCCTGATCTGCTAGGGCTTCCACTTCGCCCACTACACAGTGCCATGGTCAGCACACTTCTAAATGGACCATCAGCTACCTTGAGAAGGTCAAACAGATTGACAACAACATAATCCCTGCATTGTCACAGGCTTCAAACTTTAGACTTAATAGGCTCAATAAACCATCTAAATAAGATAATCTTGCAGGTGTGCTCCTATCACAAGGGAATCCAACTAAAGAAGAATAGGAAGAAGGTGGCGGCACAGTCTAGTTGGTTGCGCCTATAAGTTGACATTTTCTATATTCTATGAGTTCTATGGTGTCCTTCAGGGTAGCATCCTACCCCCCAAGTTGTTTAATGAATTCCTCCAAGATCTAGTAGGCTACTAGATCTTGGAGGCTGATCTACTAGGCTATTTTTATGCCGTTGTCTTGAAACTGTTCAACGACTAGAATGTTCACAATGGCACAATAGGAATTCAACAGTTGTTTATTGATCAGTAACATTAATAATTTTGAACAATCAAATTGCCTGTTTTTAAAGAACTAAATTGTTCGAAATTTTGAACAATTAAATTGTTTGAAATTTTGAACAAATTCAATTGTCTGGTTGATATCACACAATCCTTTTTTCTAAAGTGTGCGCATAAGCCAAAATCATAATGTAAACCATTGGCCAAAAAGAATTTCATGAATGGGTCTTCCAGTTTATCCGATCGGTCCAGTGAACATTGTCGCAGAGTAATTTATCAATAACTCAAATGATACTTTGTACGAAAAAAATATCTCTAAAGGGGTCCAAGTCTGGGACACATGCAATTTATGACAAAGAACAAACTCGTTAAGTACATTTTTACATTTTATTACAACAAACTAATTTAGAATGTCAGAATCACACATAAGCAATCGTCAAATGGGTGATCAACACTACAATTTCATCCCAATAAATTTTTATCTACAACACAAAATATGATTTCAATATATCAAAACTACATTACATTTAAGTTTTGTCTGGTATATAAATATTTTAAATAGCTAATAATCTCAAAACACAGAATAATTAACATCACTTATGGAACTCCTATTTACAAAGAGTAAAGTCTTTGAGGTGGTCCAGCCATTGAGTTTCAAATAAAATGTCATTTTACTCAGAACTTTTCTTGTTCGGCATCACTTCTATCCTCAGCTTTTTATCGTCAGTGTTGAATCGCGAAGACAGAGTGTTTGAGTCGACACTTTCTGGCAAAGTGAAGGACCTTTCCATTCTGCGGAAGGATGTCATGCCATCTTGCTCCTCCTTGTGTTCCGCGAATACTCGGACAACGTCATCTTCCAGGTGAACTTTGACATCACTCGCATCGAAACCATCGAAAGGAATCGACCAAGTCATTGGCTTGTACTCACAGATTTCTGAGCTGGTGTTCTTCGAAACTTCCAAGCGTTTTTCTTCAGTCTCCTCAGATTTCTCTTGCGATACTTGAACTTCTTTTGATACTTCTTTTGAGGCTTCAGATTCTTCATTGTCATTCTCCGATTCAGACTTCTCACAACTTTCTGCAGAGATTTCCATTCTGCCTCCATCTTCTTCTTCGGGGCCAAGATCTTCCATGACAACTTCTTCAGACGAACTTGACTTTGAGCAATCGCAGTTTTCACAGTTCTTTGGTTCCTCGCATTCACGTGTGTCTGAACATTCATCGTTCTTGTTGACAGTGCTGTTGCTATCTTCCTTTCCTGTCATACTTCTGTCAGCAATGGTTTTCTTGTCGGGTTTTTCTTCTTTTCTCTGTATGACGCGCCTTCGCCCAGATAGCACAACATTACCATCTTCAAAACCAACATCCAATGAAGGGATAATGAAATTGCTTGGCAATGTGATCCTCCTCTTGAACTCCTTGCTGACTATGCCGGTCTCTTCGTCCCCTTGTGATTGTCTTCCGTTGACGACAACGGTTCTTCCCTGGAGATAAATCATCAAGTCTTCAGGAGTAAATCCTTCGGTTGGCACGGAAGTTTGCCAGGGCTCCACAGAGATGGTAGGCCTCTCATTCGATGATTTCTGACTTAGTGCAGCCATGTTTCGTCTCATTTTGCCACTCCTTCTGTCGCAGACTTTTCCTCCACACTTCTGTTGCTCTTCCCAAGGGTTGAGTAGAGCCAGGAATTCTCGAGGAACGAAGCTGTCTTCCATTCTTCTTGGCTGGAATGACAGGTCAAACATGTCTGGGAAAGCTGGTCTGTATCTTCTGCAAAACATGATGGCTTCTTCTGAAGTTGTTCAATCAGGTATCAAGAAACTGTAGACTGTAGTATCCAAGCTTGTCTCAGACTCTGTCGCTGTGCTGTTGACTCTTCTTGAGTAGAGAGTGATTTGACAGCCTTCTGCCATCGCCGAGCTTTTATACAGCCAGCCATTCTATCCAGAATCGTTGAGAAATTTCCAGCACAATCCACAATCTCCCACGTGCATTTGTTTGCAAACATTCTATTCTGTTCCAGACCAATCTAGATTTTCTAGAACGTCCAGAACATTCCACACCAGATGGCGTCTCGTCATCGTGTGCCACCTTGTGGAAAGCACGAGAACTTACCAGAAAATTCTAGGAGCATCCAGACTGAATGGTGCATGGCAGGGGCCTGTCTCAGTCTTTAGAAATTGCAAGTCATGTGACTTGCCATAGCAGGCATATGGATAAGAGCTGATGAGCCATAACTGGCTTCTCAGTTTTAGCAGGATTATGATAACTGATAACTCTTTCTTAATGACTTTTAAACCTTTAATGTGTTGTGATTCTTATCATGAAAAAATCTTGGCTTCAGGTACCATAACAATCACATTTTAAATAACACTGCCAATCACATTTGATTGTAATAGCCTACTGCACATAAAAATGGGTGTCCTGCCTTACTGTCCACATTCTAGTGAGCGAGAGGGGGATACAATTACATTTACAGGAGTCCCTCTGACACTTTGTGTCATTGCAAAAAGATACTCTAGAAAGGGACTCGATGGAGTCTGGGGAAACAGTAAGATTCGAAAAAGGCAAACAAATTCTGGCAGATTAAATAAAAACTATTGAAAATTAATGATCTCTAAATTTCATTTGAAATGGTATTAAATTTAGATCTTGAAATCGGGAAAAATGTCGGGGTGGTCGGTGGGGGAATATGTTTTTACCCCCGGGACAAAAGGTTTTCTTTTTCAGTGTCACAAGCTGAACAAACTTTTAGCCGTTGCTATACATATAGCCAAATCTATTTAAAATTGAACATGCATACAGGGCTTTGGAGTCGGGTAGTAAATGAACCGACTCCGACTCCTTTGGCTTTCTGAAAACCAACTCCGACTCCGACTCCGACTCCTTAGGTCTCCTGAATTACGACTCCGACTCCGACTTCTGACTCAGCTTATTGGCATTATTGCACACATAATATTATTTGGTAAAGAGTAATTCTACAATGATTCCATAGGATTTTGTACATGAATACTACTTGTTTTAGAAGTTATGTATAAAATTTTGAATCCATTTCACATTATTACAACTGTGTTCTTGTAAATATATATATAACTTTTTTTAGGAGTCAGGAGTCACCAAATTAATTTTCGACTCCGACTCCACCTTGAAGTCAAAGTTCGACTCCGACTCCACCCAAAAACCTAAGACTCCACGACTCCGACTCCCGACTGTGACTCCAAAGCCCTGCATGCATGCTGTTAAGATCATAAATTGATACATAATGAAGAATGAGTGCATTCTGACATCCTACGCGAGATATTTCCAGGATGGAGATCAAAACATATAGGATTGTTTTTTTATTTGTTTATTAATATCTCTGTGATTTCTGCAGACTGCAGTTATAACACATCATAAGTAGAAAATATAGGCCTACCATGTTGTACAAACATTTAGAAAACATAGTTGGTAACAGCACGTATACCATTCGACACCTCTGTCAGCCAATCACATTATAGCATTACAGGGGAATAATTCCCATATACTTTACTAGAAAATGCCCATTAGTGAAATAAATAAGTTTGGCAATGCATTATGGTGAAGTGATGCTGTTGAGGCTGTCATTAAAGTAGGGAAATATTTTAAGGACACCTGGTAGTTAGAGTGAGTTGTAGGTGTTTAAAGTTGAAAAGGCTTTAAAATTGTAAATGGGTAATTGTTGACATGCTCCTGTAGATGGCAGGGAGATGTTTGCTGGATTATGCAGGGCAATCAGAGATGTATTATAGCCAGGTTGGCAGGTTAGCAGGTTATCGGATCATTGATAACATAGGGACAATGTGCCTGTTGCGTAAGGTGCTGCCACCCGTGGGAAAATGGTTATAGGAAGTGGCTCCCTCTGTGGAGGAGTTAAATATGAGAAAATGCAGTTTCATGCACTCCTGGTGGGAGATGAGTGGTGGAGTGGGGAAACAGAAATGAGAGGGGAGTTAAACGATTGTCTCTCATGTTTGACTGTTTGAGTGTTTGTCTCATGGTATAAGCCGATTATTCACCATGGGATCAGGAATATGTGTTTATCACACCTCGGCCTAAAGGCCTCGGGTGATAAATCACATATTCCCTCTCCCGTGGTGAATAACCTTTACATATTGGTGGTGCTATTGAAATTTTGAGATCGATGTAAGTTAGTGTAATTTGTTAAAAGAAATCAAACCTTCTAAATACTAGACATTGAGTAACCTACTCCTACAGTACTCGTATAATGTAGCCTATACAAAAAGCATCAATTGAGGAGTCATTCATGACTTAATTCTCAATGAGGATCAGTGGCGTAACTAGGGGGTCTCGAGCAGGGGGGGCACCTGGGGGGGGGGGCACGCGATTCTCTGGGGGGGGGGGCACCCATAATGCTAATTGTATATTTTAGCCAAGGTTGGAAAGTTCATATGGGGGGGCACCTGGGGGGGCACAGGTCTAATATGGGGGGGGGCACGTGCCCCCCGTGCCCCCCCCCCCATAGGGACGCCACTGATGAGGATATGGGGGAGTCATCTCATGAATACTGGTTGGTCATGACATATTTTGCTTGTAACTACGAAATAAAAGTAAAGTTGAATTCTACATTAGTGAGGAATTTGAATGGGTAGGCCTAGTTTTATTTAGACAATTGTCTGTCCAGATGGGCCTTCAGAAGCTTGTAGGCCGAGTTTCAGCAAGTTGCTTCTATGCCATTTTAGTGACCAAATGCTTAAAAAAAAGTTTTTGTAAATAATATGAAAATTCCCCCTATGAAGAAAACAAAAAAGCATTTGGTCTATCTGGCCTAACAAATTCAGTATTTATAAGTCTACACTATAGGCTATCAGTTACTTTTATCTATCTATCCAATCTATCAATCTATCAATCTATCTATCTATCTATCTATCTATCTATCTATCTATCTATCTATCTATCTATCTACCTACCTATCAATCAATCAATCAATCTACCAGTCTATCTATCTATTCTATCTATTATATCTCTATCTATCTATCTCTCTATATCTATCTATCTATCTATCTATCTATCTATCTATCTATCTATCTATCTATCTATCTATCTATCTATCTATCTATCTATCTATCTATCTATCTATCTATCTATCAACACATTCTCCACATATAATGAAATACGTACTTTATGGACTTTTGTCACCTGGAAATGAAGGTTGTATTTAATTCTGAAGGAACATGTACAAGATAAAGAATGTCATTCATTTTCCGATATAGATATGCCTATGGCACAGGTAATTGCCAAAAGGTGGACCTGATTTCAGCTGAATTGGCTTCTTTGACCCTAATTTTCCCCTTACAAATCCTGCAATCAGGTAACATTGTATTTATGATGAAATGCTAGGGCTGATACCTTTGTAGATGCGCCCCTGGGAATTTTATTTTATTCTGGGATGTTATAAAATGTTTGTGACTGAATCATTCCTTCTCCCTTCTCCCCTCCTCTGGGTCCTCTCTTCCCTCCTACTCCCTACTCCTCTGCCCCCTTCTCCCCTCCTCAGGGTCCTCCTTCTCCCTCTCTCCTTTCACTCCCTTCCTCCATAAGAAAAATCTACCGAATTTACCAGAGAGCCTCCCTTACATCTTTTTAGAAGACCTTCAAGCAGTCTGAGAGTTCTGAGAGATCAGCTGGGCCTCTATTTTAGGGACCTATATTCGAGGTGGGTGGGGCCCAATAGTTTTTATAATGCCAGAAGGAAAAGGTCTTACAGGAAAACCTCTGCTGCCGTTTCAGTCATGTCTAATGATGAGCTCAATCAATTGGATCCTTTATTCAAGGGAGCTTACCGGTACTATTATTTTGCACAGCTCAGGCAGCGACCAGGGCCGTAGGCTGAGCAAAATCCTAGGGGGGGGGGGCAGAGACTGTCCCGGAGGCATGCGCACCCCGGAAAACCCGGAAAATTCTAAATATTTACATATAATTCACCCATCAAATTCTAGTAGGGGGGGGGGGGCAGCTGCCCCCCTGCCCCCCTGCAGGCTACAGTCCTGCCTACCTGGTACCTTTGTTCTGTAGGGGGGGGGGGGGCTATGTAATATTGTATTCGAACATATTACTCAAGGAAAGAAAGCCCCAGATTGTTTGCTTTCTAAAAGAATACGACTTTTGATGACATTAAAACGATGAAATCTCATTAAATATTTTTTGTGAAGATATACTGCCTATATTTATCACAGAACAGGATTTACATGTCAAACATGACTGAAAGTTATCAATAAACAAATATTTTGAATAGGCAGGCCTAACTAATAGCTTTAAGTGAGGAAATATACAGGCCTATCCCCATGCCAGTGGGCATGCCGCTGAAGTCCAACTGATAATGAACTTAAAAGCACAAATAACAGTTTATCATTAAGCATTTTATCATTAAATGGTATCTATCTATCTACTTATCAGCATTTATTCATGAGCTTGGATCACTGCTGCCTCAGGAGCTCACGAACAGTGATCACTGCTCACTAATCATTTATGATCACTTGGGGATCGAAATTTATGGCGCGAATTGAATATGGACCAATGAGAATTGAGCTTGATCGGTCGTCATGCTCGGGACTTGTTTGTTTAAAAATGGCGGCGCAAGGCTTGTCAGGGTGCCAGGGAGAAAGCTGATCAGCCCAGGGAGCTCCCAGGACTGCGTATTTTTTTGTTGTAAAACACGAGAGGCACGTGCTGCAGACATGCCACCCAAGAAACCAGTAGCTGCAGCCGGGAGGGCGTCCAAAGCCCCTGCAAAAGCCTCGGCCCCCAGAGCCCCTGGGCCAACAACAGCTGCCAAGAAATCCCCCGGGGGAAATGGGGCCAAGACGGGCAAGGCAGCAGCCCCCGGACCAAGTGAGTTGATGAGTGTGAACACGTAGTGTAGTGCATCTTGAAGATCGTAAACAAGCATAGCACTTTAATGCCATTCAGTGGGGGGCCGGGGGGGGGGGGATGGGGTGCTCGAGCCTGCATGGAATAATTTTTTAAAGGTGACTTAAAATTAAATTACAATTTTAGCTTTTCATCAGACAACCTCCCTAAACATGAAACCCAGGACACTTTGAAAGCCTATTCCTACATGCCCATAGGCTCCGCGGGAAGTTGTTTATTTCACGTTGACAGTGGCAGTATTTAGCTTTATATAGGCCTACATTTCAAGAGCTATTCTAAAAAAAACTCCACCCCTCCCCTGGAAATTAAATGGTCTCCCCCTTATGCAGTTTTACTGGCTTTAGAGTCGAGAGTGGGAAATGCTCTAAGAAGGCCTATAAAATAATTCAGGGTCTGCATGATTGCAGGGAAATTCTTGGTCTCTAGTTGCAGACCTCATGATTATTACAAATCAATTTAGAAAAGTAGGCCTTAATTATAATCAGCCCAGGCATATGTATCCAGGGAAAGGCAAAGTTCTTTGAAGATTAAAACAGGCCTAATATGATTTCAAAACAAGGCGAGGGCGGCTGAACATAATATTTTCAGTTAATTGTTTTGAGAAGATATTTGTTTCATGATATTCTTGGATTAATGTGAAATTTTAAAGACTATGTAATTAAGGGAGGCTATTGGGGGATGCTGGTGCTTATTGCTGGGGCATATTGCCAGGAGAAGTGAGCTCTGTTATTGAGATGTTGATGTGATGTAGGTTGATAATTCTCCCTGGAGATTCAGGATCCCCTTGATTACAAGTGTAGCACGATAACTCCGGCATAATCCAATCCCCTTTTGACTCGAGTCGTGAATATTTCAAGACTTCTTCCTTCCCTTTTGTATTTGGCTTCTTAACTCAAGGTCTGGATATCTTTGTTTGATTAAGTTGGCAAAAATCATACAGGAGCTCACAGAAGCCAGAAATACTCAAGGAAAAAAACAGGGGGGCAAAGTTGGGTATTGTTGTGCAACAAAACATCAAATTGATTCTGCCCCTTGGAGACCAAAAGTTCTTTACTCATTTGAACTAAAAACATTAACTGTCTCTATAGAAAATAAGTAGTTGGGAGGTCCGAGGAGTCGGAGTCTTTGTTGAAGAAATTTTTGCTTTATATCAGTCTTAACGTCCTTGAGTTATTCGTGACTTCTTCAAAAAGTCATTTACTCCTCAAGGTGCTACTGAAGTAAAGCATTAACTATTTAGGATAAATTGTTCAAAATCTTTCAAGCATTCTTATTTTCAGATTAGATTCAGAATGCAAGCACATGACATTGTGTTCAATGGTTTTAGCATTGATTTCCATGAAAAAATATCAAATTAACAAATCAGATAAATACATTTATTTTTAAACTCTTTTAAATAAAACCCAGTCTTGATATGTATTCAACGACATTTCGACTCCTATTGATGACCTTCAAAAACATTCATACCAGTGATGTAGTCGAGGCCGAGACCAAAACCGAGGCATGAGCCTCCGAGACTGAGACCATCAAAAAACTAATTATGGAAGTTTGTTTTCTTTTTCACCTTAATGTATGATCAAACACCTGGTCAATCGCACAAGCAATAATTTCAACAAGTCCATCAGCCAATGTTCGTTCCTCAAAAACTGAAATGTTATAACACAATGCTTTGTTAAAGGAACGAATTGCACACTCTAAGAATAGTGTTTAGATGTAAAACACAATACTAAACACAAAATTTGTCCCCACTTTTTTTACGCGTTAACATCTAAACATGTTTAGAATCATCGTGTTTAGGCAATATGTGTTTAGGATGTAAACATGTTTGGCCTCTAAACACGTTTAGATCTTCTGAAATTTAGCTCTTGAATGTGCTTAGATCTTAAACATGTTTAGAATTTAAACATGTCATCCATTTTTGTGTTTAGATTATACATTTTTTCACACTGAAATAAGTTTGAAAGTTTATTAGAATAAACACAAGGTCAATATTGACTTACAAGCAATCACAATAATGAAACATGTATGCACTTTTGAAATAACAGTTCTTGAAAATAACATTTTTATGAATATATTTCTTAATTTCTCTGCTGAATGATAATCGGTAAATCAGCATTACATAGTGTCCATTGTCCATTCATCAATGTCAAAAGTCAAAATAAAAGGTAAATTGCAGGCATAACAACATGCCATAAGTCTTTGATAAAGTCCAGTTTTTCTTTGTTAATAATTTCCGATCATCTTGTGAAGGCTTTGGTCATTCCAGTCCATGGTCACACTAAAGCAGGTATTTGCTGACTCTCCAGATGTAAATCCGCAATCTCTGGTGATAATGATACGGGCAATTGTATCCACAAGGCATGGGGTTGTATTCTTCAGTGGATCTCGTGTTGAATCTCGATCATCGTGCAACTCTGGAAATAGAACACATTTATCAGAATAGCAAAGAATTTTTTTTTCAATAATTGTGATAATAACTTAGTTATTTTAGAAGAATTAGAATCAAGTTTCTGATTTGTATGTTATTATGGAGCTTCTTTTTTAATTAGGGAAAGACATGACTATCCCATATATATATATGAGCAGGGGTGACCGTGACAGCCAATCCTGCCCCTCCTGTGAGGCAGGCAAGATGGCTGCTTCAGCTGACCATTTAGCCTTGATTTAGCCATGGGTCCACTATACAACAGAGCTAACATAACTAGTGCTCAAGATGTATTTCCTGACATCAGTATATCTGGCCACAAC
This sequence comes from Platynereis dumerilii, assembly GCA_026936325.1. Taxonomy (NCBI): domain Eukaryota; kingdom Metazoa; phylum Annelida; class Polychaeta; order Phyllodocida; family Nereididae; genus Platynereis; species Platynereis dumerilii. The sequence goes on along the minus strand of JAPTHN010000001.1, from coordinate 142,265,715 downwards.
AATGTACACTGCATTCTAACAGTCTGCATAAGTATAAAGTTATGTGATGAACTTAGCATTGTAAACACCATGCACATTGATCAGCTAAAAGATAGTACTCTGTTTCCCCTTCAAATAGTGTTCAACAACACATTGAACATCCTAAAACTGTTGTGGATATGTATGTGTATTTAAATAAAAACACTTACCAGGTAAAAAGCCAGTTATTTAGTCCTGAGAGTGTCTCCAGTCCATCCCATGTAGGAGCAAGCTGCATCTACTGAGGTTCACTTCAGTTTAATGACAGTTAATTTCAAACTTGACCTGCATCTTCTCAGAATGAGGCTCTACATATAGGTCAGGTGTTTACATGCTAAACACCAACATGTTAAACATGTTTACCCCAGAAAGTGTTTCATTTCTAAACACCAAATATGAGGTGTTTAGAAGGAGACATGTTTAGTAGGGTGGCCCTTAAAAAAAAAAGTTTGAAATTATTACAGGCCACCCCTGAAATGATGCCTTTTATGGTAAAAACAGCTTGTGCAAAATTTCATTCAAATCGGTTAACATTTAGAGGTGGCCCACGAGCCTTGAAATTCTTGCATTTTAGTCATGATTTTGTATGTTCGCCGATCCGCGGTAATCTATATCTAAGCCATTTTAAACCACACAACAAAATAATTAGATTTTTTTAACAGAGCTGAATGAGAGCTTCATTTTGAATACCAACTTGGATGGTCTATGACAATTCTTTGTGAGCCCCGAAAGACATACCTCCGGAGTTTTTTTCAAAATTGTCTATTTTGATATATGATGTCTCCGAATTCAATCTGGAGGCAATAACTCTTAACCAGACCTTGTAAAATGGATTATCTATGAGGGCAGCTGCTTGTTCTGATCAATGTTTAAGGAAATTAATGAAAAAAACCCGTGTGGTCGGGGGTAGGAATAACTTCACGAAGGCCGTGATGATTTTGAAAAATGTACGTAAGGAGTCAATGTGTAAATTGTCAATATGTTGGTTTTTGACAAAGAAATCACAGCAAGATCTAATTTTCCCATATTCTTTTATCAAAATTTTATGATTTTCCAACAGGACAGTTGGTGATTCTTGTCCCATTGGGCCAGGAGGGTTAACTCTGTGTCAGATTTACGGCATATCTTGTTACATTTTTTTTCACAGATTTGGTACTGATTTGAATCTGGTTGTTCATTACGCCTGACTGGACAGTCACTTGTCAAGTTGTACCATAAAAACTGCTAGACCAGTGAGTGGCATGCAGGTTTTGTTCAGGTCTGCCAAATATTTGCAAGATATTCTGACATGGAATTATTCACATATTATACAAAAAGGTTAATTAATTAATAATGACGTCGTTGCAGGAAAAATTTCAAGGAGTGACTTTGATATAATTCCCTAAGAATGCATTGGGGGAGTGTTGTTAGCTCAGTTAGGGATGCTCTGGGCTTCCAAACACTGGGTTTGATCTAAAATTGGCAGTCAATTGAACCCATTTTCAATTTTTACTGCCTTTTCAGTCATGGTCTTCATACTTATCTTGTCCTAATAATTAGCCAACCAGCTACTATAATATGTAGGGTATAAATACCTAGTCATTATATTATTAAAGTATTTTAATCTAAGGCTGAAAATCACTGCATTTGCTCTCTTGCACCTAATAACACTCCGTTAATTATCATCTGCCCAAAGAACAAATCATCTGATGTTAAAGAAAAATCAAGCGAATGTGAGGTTTACAGCAAATTTGCAGTTGAACATTACGAATATAAAATCATCACAGACCATCCAAGTTGGTACTCAAAATGAAGCTCTAATCAAGACCAGTTCAACCATGCCATTTATATTGTTGTATCATTTGAATTGGCTAAAAAATAAAGAACCGCGAGTTCACAAATGTTGGGAATTACACCAGAAACATAAAAACTTCAGGGCCAATGGGCCACCTCTAAATATTAACCGATTTGCCTGAAAATTTGCATGCATCATTTTTTCCATAATAGGCATCATTTTAGAGGGTGGCCCATCAATATTTTAAACTTTTATTTTTTACTATGCTTTTAAGGGCCACCCTAATGTTTAGCTCACAAAGTGTTTCATATTTCAACACAAAATGTCATGTGTTTAGAACTATAAGTGTTTCACTAAGGAGGTGTTTTATTGCAAGACACAAAATATCAGATGTTTAGCAAAAGACGTGTTTACAGGTGTTTAAATGTAAAACACTGTTCTTAGAGTGCAGTTCTGCCATTTTTGCAAAATTATTCATTCAGTATTATTGAAAAGCAAATCCTTTTTAAAAAATAAATTCAGGTGTTGTCAAGAAAGGGTCAAATAGTGGAAAGAAAGTCGAGGAGAAGAAACCGGAAAAGAAATGGACACCTCAGGACGATGCAGCACGGAGAATACAAATCGGAGTTCGGGGCTATCTGGCAAGGAAGCATTTGGCAAAGCTAAAAAAGGACAAAGAAGACTATGACAAGCTCATGGATGAACTAGAGAAGCAGGTTTGTCATTTACTTTTTTCAACAGTTATTATAATATCCGCCTTAGGTGAGTTGGACTGCCCAGATGAGACAGCCAAACTGAAGCGAATTCGTGCTTGTGCAACAAGCCAATTATATCTCTGCAGAGCTCATTGAGCATCGAACTGAATTAAACACGATGACTTGCATGGAAAGTTCACTTGAATCAAGTCGTTTTTCATCAGTACGAAATTCTCCTTGTCAGTCATGTTCAAATGTGTGGAAGTTCTCGCGTGTCTTCTACTTCTCAGTCTGTAACTTTGATAAGCAAAAAGAGCGGACTGTTGCACTGCGAAAAAGGGCACTTCGTAAGTCATCATACTGATGATTTGTCATAATCCTACAGTGCTTTTCCTAGGCATGAGCCACATTATCATTGGCTAATGCATCCCCCATGTGGTTAATGAAAGTTGAAAACTTTGAATGGAAATTAGCCACACATCCATGCATTTCACTGAAAATTGGCCTTTGTGGCCAACTAAATTTTGGACCTAGGAAAAGCACTGATCCTATCCAACTCTTTCAATGTCAATTTGATATAAGGAGACTAATCCTGCTTTTTGATGACAGTTATACGAAAGGATTATGCATGTTACTCTAAAATCAGTTATGACAAATCAAATGGCCTTCTCTCGATCATGACTATTCAAACAGCCTCTATGTTTCCCATGTTGAATGTAGAGAGAAGATGATACTTCATCGGCCATTATGACACCCGGAGTGCCAAAATCTTTATGAACCAACGTTCATTTATTTGCATATCAAGTTTACCGGTTGTAATTTCTGGACACTCTAGCTGAAGGTGATTAATGGCGTCACTTAGGGTATATTGCTTTGCACTTATATAGCCACTTTGAATGTCATGGAGCAGTTAAAGTTTTCCTGATGGCAAAAGTCCATGCAGGTCAGTGTTGGTCTGTTGTTTACCAGATTCTTGCTCGGCTTGCACTCGTCTCAATCAGATGATATATCAGATTTGTTTCACAGAAATCAATCCCACTGCAGCCTGCCAATTAATTAGCGTGACGTGTAGAGACCTCCTTGGCTACCCTGATCATTAGAGCACGTGTATGTCAGGTCAGTGAATTCTCATACTGGACACTGTAATCTTCTGTTTGAATAACTGCTGTATCATCCTAAAATACAATGGACCTTCAATGAAAGCAGTCACATTTCCCACGAGTCTTGAACAGTTTGAATTCAAGGGTTGAAATTTTGCCAAACCTTGTCACAATTTTTCAACCAACTCTCATGATTTGAGAGTTCTTGGCAATTTCGTGCATTGGTGCGGCCTTGAAAGAAAGCATTTTTGTCTTGATTGCTTCGTGTGTAATGAGTTGGGTCACGCATTACAAGCTTGTGAGACAATACAAGCAAATTTGTTCAACAACCTGAGCCATTGGCTTACACTTAGATTTGAAATGTATATATTTAGGCCAGACATAATTGATTTTAAGCTTCTCAGATCTTCTCAAGGCACTTTTTTCTGGGGTTGTTCGGTAGGACGAAAAAAAAAAAGAAGGTGAAATCTAAATATTTTCAATTTGATAACAATTGTGGGTATATGATCAATTTTTTTTCCATAGGCAGAAAATCTGTTGGATCGGTCGATCCGAGAAGCTAAAAATTGAAAAAGTCTGGTCTTATGTGAGCTTATACATGAGGTGAACTAAGCAAACTTGTTCTGAGGTCAAATTAAGATCAGTCTCTCACCTTCAATACACTGCGCACAGTGCATAGTGTCGTGATAACAACCAAGTCTTCACTGTTGCAACAGTGAATACCTATGGACAAAATGATATCGGATTCTTTAAGATGGAAAAGAAGCAAACAAACGAAATTCTAAGATGGTCACTCTCTGCATGGGTGAAGATGGTCAGATCCCAAGGTCAAATTGTAGCACCTGAAGTTAGCGGTCTATGAATATTTCACAGATACCATGATTTTAACTGGGGCACAAACCAAAATGGCTCATATTGAAATATTGCTCACAACTATATTCTTAATGGAAAATTACCACAAACTATAGAAACCAAACACCGAACACTGAAGAAAAGGTTTTTTTAACTGACAAAACAAACGTTACCTGGTGTCCATCCAAACTGTGTGTCTAAATTAAGACAAAATGTATGCTTATTTTTTACATTTCTTTGATCAAATCATGCAAAAAATCAATATCGATTGACCATTTCTTTGCGGTTTTACATGAAAAATCTTGCCCAATATATATGCACCAGCTAACGTTTCTTTTGTTGAAACAAACCAATTTTTTTCAGTGAAGACGTCGACTTAAGTAACAGATATCACATTATATTACATAATAAATCCATTTTATTTTTACACAAGCCAAATTTTCATGTAGACAATAAATGATTATTCTAGGGATGTACCAATCCGATACTAAGGATCGGCATCGGTGTCGATCCAGCTCTAAAACACAGTATCGGATCTGATCGGTAGCACTACTCTCCATTTAACCAATGGTATCGGTATCAGACTGGTATCGGAAATCGGTAGTATCGGCACCAAAATGCCAGGATCGGTATCGGATCAGAAGTGAAAAAGTGGTATCGGTGCATCTCTAAATAATTCCAAAATTAAATTCACCCAACACCAATGCAGGCACTAGAGGAAGTGACGAAACCCTTCAATTGTGAGTTGCTATTCAATCATTGATTTGGCTGGAGGTTAATTTACAACCATCTTCCATTCAGAATTGCAAATGTTCCTCACTTGCCAAGGATGTAGTTGGCTTGCTCAGTAGACACTTGTTGAACATCCTGGCCAATCAGAATCTCAGCTGCATGTGTGGGCCTTGGGTCCCATTTATATGTAAATGACTAAAAGCAACGCCCCATTCTATTAACCAAGTCAGAGTTAGTCTGGGCTTTGCTTGCCATCTGTTTGCAACACTTCTTCCCAGCAGTGATTTTTAGCAGGTCAGCCTTGGAGTATTGGAAGGTGAGTTCACATGCAAGTCCTGACATCTGGATTCATTCTGGATATGGGAATATGAATGACTAGAACGTCATTACTCTCATTACCTCACATTATCTTATCCTCTTTGGCAGTTGATTCAGATTCATATTAATTTTTTTCTCTTAGGCATCCACATATGAAAATAATTACTTGTTATTATAAATTATCATAATGTTAATATTTTGTTTGATAAAAAAGGATTATATTCCTGATTGATACAATATCAATGAAATCATTTGGGGGATATATCTTTATCAGCCTCATGAAATAGTTTTCGCATACACAGCCTCGAGGGAAACAGATTTGACTACTGCCCTTGAAACAACAAGATAACACACAATTTTAACATTTGCAAAGATTGTCAACTAAAATCCTGATGTATACCACCAAAAAATGTCACTACATCAAGTTGAATCGAATGCCACACACTTTGACCTAAGCCTTCACTTGTCTTGATATGGATTCCACCAACTTGCTTTTGCTTTTTTTTTTATAGCTATGGCCACTCTTCAGAGAAATTCAATTGCACCTTGTTCAGATCAGTTTATTGAACCTCCCTTATGTGCACAGAATGGTCCAAGATGTCCGTATGGTGTTATCCAGGTTCGAGCCTGGGAATGTTGCTGACTGCAGTAAATTATCAATTTCCTCAATTTTATAGACTTTGGTTTTGAGTTGCTTGAGCATTGTCACAAATTAATAAAATATTCTATCATGATGGAAGGCAACCCTGGCAACCCAAAGTGATCCACAACCATGAGTGCAAGTGGGTATTATGTGGTCTTTGGACAATATCTGGCCAGCTTCCTGTCACTTAAAAATCTTACGTAAGCTCTGTGAAACATGTACCAGGATATATTGCCTGAGATGGAATTTACTTTTAAAAATCTAAAAAAAATCAAACATTTTCATCTAGTGTGTCCCCTTGTTAGAAGCAGGGCTTTGGAGTCGGAGTTGGAGTCGGGAGTCGGAGTCGTGGAGTCGGAGGTTTTTGGGTGGAGTCGGAGTCGAACTTTGACTTTCAGGTGGAGTCGGAGTCGAAAATTAAATTGGTGACTTCTGACTCTCACATGTATATAATTAATATAATTTACAAAAACACAGTATCAAACATTTAAAATATTTCACAAATTTTATACATAATTTCTTAAAGAAGTATTCATGTAGAAAAACCAAAGAAAACTTTGTAGAACTGCTTTTTCTCCCCTGTTAACCACACTCTAAAAACAAGTGTTGTTATTTTAACACCAAAATAAACACTTTTTGGTTACACTTTTTAAACATGTTGAAGTGTTTATATTCATAAAGATAAACATGTTGAGGTGTTTATGAATTATAAACACGACAACATCTTAATGAGCTTGTTACACTTTTTAAACACTTCAACATGTCTTTGACTCTAGAAGTGTTTTAAAATAAACACTAGGTGTTTATCTTTATGAAGGGAGAAGAAGCGTTGATCTGAAACAGTCATTGAGATCAGTCGGATTAGAAACACCAAACAGTTGTATACAAACACACAGTAATCACCACAAGCAATCTCTGCTAATCAGGTCTAATTATACTGCATCTAGTTTGTGAAAAATAGCATATATACATAGTATGATTGTATCTGTTTTGCCCCAAAGTAAATGCACTCAAAAATTCAAATAGATAGTAAAGAAATTTAAAATGGCATCTTGTTCAATTTATATAGTAAAACAAAGCAGAGTGGGGGTATTGTTTCCGTGTGACTGTCTGTCTGTCTGTCTGAAGGATTGTCTGTCAGTCTATCGAGGGCATTTCCTTAGGGCAAAAATACTCCTGGAAAAATATTGCCCCACAAAGGTGAAGTACAGTAGATTTTACTTGCCTTTGTATGCCTTAACAGCAAAGAGGGAGGCCTATGAAATGAAGTAATAAAAAGCCGAAAATACAGTTATGTTCAAAAGTCTCGAGCCACATTTTTATGCTTGATTTCCAAACTACGTTTTGAGTCCAAATGATGTTGTATTCTTATTAGTATAGTGTTCAGGAATGTTTCTCCAAGATCCATTTTAAAAAACATTTATGAGTACTTGTATGGAGATACTTAGGAAGGGAAACATGGAGAGGAGGGTCATGTGTGCTCAAAGGGAATGTAAAACAAAGAAAAATTGTGGGTTGCCTCAACACTTTTGCACAGCACTGTAAAAAAACCTCCTTCAATCAAATTTTGGTATTTTGTGTTCCCACTTTTGCTTAAGCAGGTTAAAAAGGTAAAGTGCATAATCTGACTTACTTTACTGGGAAGGGGATCTCAGCTCAGTTGGTAGTGCTCTGGACTTCAATGCAATTGCTGGTTCCTGGGTCTTATTCCAGCTCTGGCCATGTCACAATCGGGTATACTATGTTGGACAGCAGTTTCAATCAACCTTCTCATCATTGCTGTGCCCTGCTCCTGTCCTAATTACAATAGCCTGTCAAAATGCATGAATACATGATGTAAAGCCTTAATCATTTATCCAGGTTGAAAGAATTTCAACAAGGTTCAACGATTGACGAAAAGCAAAACCAAATTATTGTTTATAGCTTGAAAATGAAAATTAGTACATTGATCCCAGAGTCAATGACATTGTGTTTCATACAGTAAAACACATGCCATAAAGCAAGTATGACAATTTCTTGTTGATGTCTGACTTTTTTATCACCTGTTGGGGTTTTTGCCAAATATGGTCGTATTAAAACCACACACCCAAACTCAGGTTTTCCTTCTAAAGCTTGCCCTATTGGTAATGAAAACCAGGAAATAAGCACTGCAGCTTTATTAATACGTGACATTAATATTATTTTTGTAGAACTATGTGCTCTTTATAGAAAATATGAATGCTTCATATGACACTGTCTTTTAAGAGTTCTATATTGAACACTCATTTTAAGCATTGCAGAAAAAAACTTTAAAAGTGAAAGTGCCAGCCTCGCATGCATCATCAAGTTAAGCAGAACTGCCACTAGTTTTGCTTTCAGAGAATTATTGGAAGCTTCAGATCTGCATCCCAGGAAAGTCTATGCAATGCATCATTGAAGCATTGAGAAACAGGCCAAGCTGTGCAACTACTTGTTTGAGGCTCATATTCATAGAAAATCAACAAAAGGTGTCAGTAATTTCACAATTTAATAATTCCAGTTTTTCATTAGTGAAATATTACAAGGATGCGTCAGACTCTGTAGCAACAAAGAGAATCTTTTTAAGTAGGCATGCAAAATATATGTTTTTACTGGTTCAACTCATCATAAAATAAATGTAATTTGCAAAACTGTAGGAGAATATGTAGGACATTTGTCGGTCCTACTTTTAGATGACACTTCGCCACAAAACTACCGCTTGCAAATAATACAATTTTATATTTCAAAATTATGTAAGCAACCAAAATTTGTTCAGTGTAACAACAATTAATGTATATGTTTTACAAAAACAATTGAATGTTAGTTCCTTCAATGAAAACCTGGCATAAAAGTAACTCGATTGTATTTTTTACTTCATATATTGATATGTGCTGAAATGTTTATAAGAATTATATGCATAACACAGGACAAATCAGAGCATTGAAAATCAGGTGAATGCTCATCTGTCCTTTTGTGGATAAGGTTCAAGGTGTCTTTGTCAAATTGTCACAGAAGTAAAAATAAAGAAATGTTCCATTAAGTCAGTATCGCTTATTTGCATCGAAGAAGGCAGATCTGCGCACCGATGAGTATTTTATCTCAAGTAATAAAAACACCATAATCACGACCAGAAACGTCAAGATGACGACATAGATGATGCAGATGACCCGTAAGATACCAATGATGCATAAAACCTGTAATGATAGAAAAGAAATTATTTAAACAAATGGTTGGTAATTATTTTTTTTAGAAAGAAATAAAAGTTAAAAGTTCTGTCCATTTGTAAGGCAAAATTGAAAATTGCCGTTATTATTAAAGTTTACCTGAGCAATAAAAGAGAGATACATGGGAGCCTTTAATATGTTATGCAATTATCCAATGATTGGCAAATTGTGCTTAAGGGTTGAATTTTAGTGTGGTATTCCTAATGTGCACTAAGTAATTATGCAACAACAGGACTTACTAGGAACCAGTTAATCCCTGATTATGAAGTGTTCATTATAATTATGACAAAGGGAACTAAAAATAACTTTAAAAATTAAATAAATGTTTACCTTCTATATTGGAGAAGTGGCGAGTGATGTTTCTTGTTTTTCCCTTTTTATTTCACATGTCATCCATAATCTGTAACAATTAGCAGTCATGTCACATTGTGCAATTTTGAATTTGTAAATGTGGGGGAGACCGGGGTATGTTGTGCCACAGGGTAAGTTGTGCCCCCACCCCGACTATTGGGGTAAAAATTAAGAACTGGGTAAAAAAGCAATAGGTCAACATCATTATGCATCTAGAAAAAAACTGTCAACTGTAAAGCTATGGAAAGCTACACTCATAAATTAAATTTTTCTTGAAAGTCTGATGTAACGAGGACCGAAATTCTTGTTTCTCAGTCATTTGGTATTTGTAATAAGATGAAGTGTTTTGGGTAGGATGGAGTTAGAAGGTATATCTAGACATTGTTTTGAAAGATTTAATCTTGCATGGTTGATTTATTTTTGACAACCGGTTTTCTCCAGAAATCAATACGGGCTAATTTGTGCCGTTTGGATTGGAGTGAGTTTGTGCCTATGAGGCTATGATATAACATAGGATTTAATTGTCATTAATCGATTTCTGTTTACAAGTAAGTTAGAAAGTGTTATACCCCCTTCTAAACTAAAAACATTCGAGTTTTTGCATAATTTTGAATTTTTGCGTAAGATGGCTATTAAGTGTTTGATTAGTTTCATGTAGCATATCAGCCATATGCTAAAGCCAGATGCAAATGATCTATCTGAAGAAACAGGTGAAATACAGGGATACTGGAAGGAGATGCGGGCAGCAGGGCGGTCGGAAGAAAAAGGGTATATTCATGTCAATTTTGCATAACAACATTTAAAAAGACTGTCAATAATAATTTTGATAATAAAATTATTATAATGTTTTTTAATAAGATCAAAAGGACACACCGTGCCCCCCTGCCCCCCTTGGACAAGGGCAGGAGGGGCAATTGCCCCCTCCACCCCCTTGTTCTGGCACCCTTGGTGAAATACAAGGTTCTTCTGGAATAAACCTCAGGAACAACTCGCCCATCATGCAGCACAACTTACCCGAGCATTGGGCCAAGCTGTGCCTCTTGACCTAATTTTTTAAAATGCTTACTATGATCTTCCCAATGGTGATGACATGATAAAAGTCATTCCAACCAGATTTTAGAAATTAATTACCTTTTTGTGACAATTCTCGAGGATTTCCAATCACAATTTCTTCATCCAGTGAAAATACCTCCATAGTTTAAAAAGGAACAGTTTCTTCCTGAAAAACATGAGATACATAATGAATCTGCATCATATATTGTTTGTTTGTGTTTTACGCCTCTGCAGCACCTTAGTGGGCTATATCGAGGCAGGCGATCACCGTATGATGATGAGATGAGAAGGCTGTGAGTCTGCCAATACCCTATTAATTCAGGGATGCCCAGGGTCTTTCAGTTGCCCCAGCATAGAATACTGGATACAACCCGCCTCAATTTAATGTCCAATGGGCTCAGACTAAAGTGAGTTCCCGGGGTGAGATTTGAACCCACACCCTCAAAGCCAATTGACAAGCGCACTTACCAATCAGGCCACGGGGGAACTCTATCTGCATCATATAGCATTTGACCTTACTTCAATGTTTTAAAAATATAATATCATCAGAAACAATTTACATTAGTAAACCCGCGGGTTCTTGTTCAGGTTAAATTTTGATTACACAGTAGACATCTCTCCAACTGGATTTATCAGAAGAAGCCGCCAATATTATATTAGGCAAGCCAGGGATTCCCCAATTTAATTTTGGTGACATATTAGACACCTTTCTAACCAGATTTTAGATATAATCACCTTTTTGTGGCAGTTTTCCATGGGCTGCAATTACAATTCATCCAGTGAAAAAACCTCCACAGTTTGAAAACAGACATTTTCTTCCTGAAAAAACATAATATTATACATTTAATGAATCCGCATCATCTAGCATTAGACCATACTTAAAAGTTAAATCATCTACATCAGGCAAGCCATGGGTTCCTGTTCAGGTTCAATTTTGACAACGCTTTACATTGATTGATGGTTGATTGGGCTTTACGTACTGTATTAATGCGATTGGTAGGCTAATTAGGGTAGGAGGAGGACAAGGCAATGAGGTGAAGGATGATTGAAACAGCCTTCCAACTTAGGCCAAGGTGACCAAACAAGAGCTGGATTCAAACCCTGGACCCAGCGATTGGCAGCCCAGCATGGTACCACTAGACCAACCCCCCCCCCCCCCCGTTGACATATAAGACATCTCTCCAACTATATTTATTAGAAGAAACCACCTGTCTTAGGCAACCCGGAGGTTCTTGTTTAGGTTAAATTTTGACAACATATTAAAAACCTTTCCACCCAGACTTTAGAAATAATTACCTTTTGTGACAGTTTTGCAAGTATTACAATACTTCATCCTGTAAAAATACCTCCAGAGTTGAAAAACGAACATTTTCTTCCTGAAAAACATGAGATACATAATGAATCTGCATCATATAGCTATTGACCTTGCTTAAAACGTAAATATTATATCAGCAGCAACAACCTACATTAGGCAACCCACTGGTTCTTGTTCAGGTTAAATTTCCATGACACAGTAGACATCTCTCTTACTGGATTTATCAGAAGAAGCCGCCTACATTAGGCAACTCTGAGATTCTTGCCTGGATTAAATTTTTAGAGACATTAGACACCTTTCTGACCAGATTTTACATATAATGTTAACGATAATGATATACTTTATTTTAGCCTCAAAAAGAGAAACTCTTTTTGGTTTTTAAAGTGCAAGTTAACAAGTGTAAAACATAAAATATACAAAACAATCATGAAATAATCACCATTTTATGGCAGTTTCCATGGTTTGAACTTTCAATTTCTTAAACCGGTGAAAAACCTCCAGAGTGTAAAAACTGACATTTCCTGCCTGAAAAAACACAAGATACATAATGAATCTGCATCATTTAGCATTTGACCATACTTAAAAGTTAATCATTTTAATAGAAAACACCTAGATCAGGCAAGCCGTGGGTTCCAGTTCAGGTTAAATTTTGACAACACGTTAGATTGGCGGATAGATGATTGGGGCTTTATGTCCTGTATTAACGCACTCGGTAGGCTAATTATGGCAGGAGGAGGACATGGCAATGAGATGAAGGATGAATGAAACAGCCATCAAAAATAGGCCAAGGTGACCCAACTAGAGCTGGATTACAACCCTGGACTGAGCGATTGGAAGCCCAGCACGCTACCACTAGACCAACCCTCACTCTCCCCGGACATGTAAGACGTCTCTCCAACTATATTTATCACAAGAAGCCACCTGCATTAGGCAACCCAGAGCTTCTTGTTTAGGTTAAATTTTTTTGACATATTAGACACATTTCTAACCCGACTTTAAAAATAATCACCTTTTTGTTGCAGTACTCCATGATTCACAATTATGATTTCTTCATCCAGTGAAAATATACCTCCAGACTTTGAAAACTGGAATTTTCTTCCTGAAAAACATTAGGTACAAAATGAATCTGAATTCATTTTGCATCATAAGCCACCTGAATTAGGCAACCCACGGGTTCTTGTTCAAGAAAAATGTTGCCGACATATTAAACACCCTTTCAACCAGATTTTAGAAATAATCACCTTTTAGTGGAAGTTCACTTTGACTTGCAATTCCAATTTCTTCATCCAATGAAAAAAATTCCTGAATTTGGAAACTGACATTTTCTTTCTGAAAAACATATTTTAGAGTACATAAAGAATCTGCACCATTTAGCATTTGGCCTTACTTAAATCCCACATCAGTAGAAACCACAGGCAACCTGGGGGTTCTTGTTCAGGTTGAATCTTGGTGACATATATTAGACACCTTTTCAACCCCATTTGAAAATAATCACCTTTTATTTCTGTAGCTGTTCCCCATTATTTTGAATTACTCTTTGTTCATTCAGTGACAATAAAACTTCGCAGTTTGAAGACAAACATTTCCTTTCTGAAACACGTAAGAGACACAATGAGTTCAGGGCCAGACCCCCTGGACTTGCCCCCCCCTTCCCCCTCGCCGCTGGACCTCCCCCTTTCAAATTTCCTGGATCCACCCTTGTGACAGAATCCTTCACAAAACAATATTTGACATAGGCACCTGACATTCACAAAGTATATATAGATAGTTTTTTACAATGATTTACATTGCATATTTAAAATATTCTGTAATTAGTGTCAATGAAAACTATTCTAGAGTATTTATATTTGAAAATAGATATTATCTCTATAACATTTCAATATGACAGCTTTACAACACTGAGCACAGTTGTCTTGATTAATAAAATAAGGATATATGCTTATTTTAAGAACTTACCTTGTCAAAACTTTGGTTATAAGACTTCTTATGGGTCCCACATAGCTCAAACAATCAAACATTGAACAGAATCAACAGCTTTTTGAAAGTGGCTAACATTCACCTTCATGGCTGAGCGAACGTTTCTGTTGATAAATGCATTAAGTTTGAAGCTTAAGTGCTTGATTATGTGTTTATGATTAGACACATCATAAACACTAGTGTTTATGAAACTTTGAATTTTTTTTCAACTTGGACTTTTTACATTATAAAAGCACACAAAATTCGTGCTTGTTGGCAAAAATGCCTGATTCTATATTCTGACAATATATGTATATGAAAAAATTGATTTTGTCTTAATTTCCTTTACATAGTAATATACCTTCCCAACTGGCTAAAAATTTTCTAAGTCCCACTAACACTTCAGCTTGTCCTGCATAAACACCATAGTGTTTTTGTTTTAACACTATGGTGTCTATTTTAAATCACCTAAGTGAATATAAACACTATAACATGTTTATGACCCAACACTATTTTTTAGAGTGCATGTAATATTTGTGTGCAATAATGCCGATAAGCGGAGTCGGAGTCGTTATTCAGGAGACCTAAGGAGTCGGAGTCGCTTTTCAGAAAGCCAAAGGAGTCGGGAGTCGGAGTCGGTTCACTTGACATCCGACTCCAAAGCCCTGGTTAGAAGCGCAAGTGATACCTCCTGCCAGAGAGCACTTCAGTTAAAACTTGTTATTAATTTTTGACAATACGCAAGCCTGCAGGCTACCAAAATCCTGAGCAGAAAAACAGCCTCAAAAATAGGTAACCAGACCTCTGTAACTGTTGAATTTTTATAGCAACCAGACGTCGGATTATCTGACTGGTACTTTTAAATAGTTTTCAGACATCCGGAACTGGTATATATGTATGTTTATAAAACCAGACATTTCTCATTGGCACAACTCAATGGTATGAAGACCTCTGTAAGTAGTTCATTTCTATAGGAACCAGACTTCTTTAACTGGCACAGGTGTATGAAATACGTTTAAAATACACTGATGTCTGTTACTATAATATACAGAATATGCGTAATAAAAGCGTCTGGATCTCCAATTTTTTTAGTGGCTGCTAAGGCTAGATTTTGATGTCATGCAGACATATGTGGCATCCACAAAAGGGTTAAATCCAGACATCTGGATGGTTTTAAAATTAAATAATAGAGATGTCTGTAAATATAGAAAATATTAGTTTAACAGACGTCTGCAATCTCCATTTGTTAGAAACATCAGACGTCTGTATGTCTGTAACTCTTAAGAAAAGACCTGTTTTTTATATGCAAATCCTAGAAAATGTAGAATTTGCTGTAGTCGGCACTCAGCTGGCTTAAAACTTGATTACACCATAGGGACATCTTGGACCATTCTGTGCACAAGAGGGAGGTTCAGCAAACTGATCTGAACCACGTGCAAGTGACTTTTGCCTAGAAATGGCCACATTTGTCAAAAATAAGCAAAAACAAGTTGGCTAAACCATGTCAAGACAAGTGAAGGCTGAGGTCAAAGAGTATGACATTCAACATATAGTGATGTTTTTGTTTGTAGACATCAAGATTATGTCATTTCTTGCATATGTTAAAATTGTGTGTACATCTTGTTGGGTAATGATGCAATAGTTAGTGGTTTCAAAATAAAATGATTAATATTTCCGATCCTTCAAAAGAAAGGTTGCAACTAATGCTCAGCGATAGATTTCTTTTCATAAATGACAAAATTGATGTCTTAATATAAATTATATATAATGTCTCAGAACCAAATCTCTGCAATTCCATAGAGTGGGTCGGGGCAAGAAGCCCGGGTTAGGTGAGATGCCCCCCCAGGGTTATATCTACACATACATTTTTGGTGCTTTCTTATTGATAGGATTGAAGCTAGAGGCGTTTTAGGTGACGTCACAAATTTTCAGGGCAAACAGCACCAAACCATAGTAGAAATTAAAGAAACAAAAAAATGTGCATGGTTTTTGTAACTTTGACTAATTCTTCGAAAGGGGTTGTCAGAAATAACTTTGGAAATATTTAAAAGTATAATGGATATCTGCATTGCTTCACTTTATGACCATCACATAAATATGATTTGAATCATGTTTTTTGCATTTTAGTTCAAAATATAGAGGTCAAATTAAAATATGTGGGTTTGGGGCGAGAGGCCCCACATGATATGGGGCATGAGGCCCCCTTCACCGGGGGGTCGAAGCTGCTTCAGGAACCATTTAATAATGTGTGGTTTACCTTAAATCTTGATAGAATAGCTAATTAAAATAGAAAAAATTTGGCTCAAAATTGAAAATATTTAAAAGTATGAACAGAAAAATTCTGAAATATCAGAAAAAGTGAATAGAATGCCTTAAAAATGATAGAAGAAGCCTAAGAAATTACTTTCAAGCTGAATGCGCTCGCAAAAAAAATTGCCATAGGATTATAATAGGGGCTTCTTGCCCGATGGGTGGGGTAAGAAGGCCATTTTAAATTTTTTACAAAAATGACCGTAACTCCTTTATTGAAATTGGTACACCTTTCTTTCACTCGTTATTAGTAGAGTTAAGTGATCCCTTCCTGACAGCATAAGCATTCAAATAATTGCCCGCAAAAAGTAGGTCACATCGCACCTCGAAGTTAAGGGGGGCCGCATGCCCCGACCTACTCTATATTCTACAACAATTTTAGAAGATTGAAGCACTTAAAAAATCCTAATTATTCCAGAATTTTGATCAAGACTGAATTGTCAAGAGTGTACGAAATTTTGAGTGATTTTATAGGAAATTATTATCGAAAAATGAATGTTCTTCTGTTGCCTTGGTTTTCATCAAACAGAAACCAAAGTTCATGTTATTGTGAATTCTGCTGAGTTGCTTTTGCTGATTTGGGTGGATGTTGGTGGAATCTGACCATTGCCAAATTAGACTGATCATTTCATGCTGATTACTTCTCCAGGTATAATTGATGGATTAAATGCATGGCTCAATCCAGACTCAGACATTTCTCAGCTCTGTAAAATGTTTGGCTTTTGATTTTGCTTATATCACTTTTCAAACACAACATTTATTTTTGGCCCATACATAGACTGTTGCTCATATAACCATGTACAGTGCTGCCTGTAAGTAAGTGAAATGTATGAAACTAGTAATGCCCATTGAGGCACATGTTTAGGGGGATAAAGACCCCCCCCCCCAACAAACGATAATGGCAGATGCAGATGTGGAATGTGTCTGGTACGCCTAATGTGAGCAATGTGCACATTGATGAAAAAGGCGGATTGGTTTTGTCCTAATTGTTGACCTTTTAGCTGTCGTAGTGAACCTTGCATGGTAGAGGGTTGAAGAGTATTGAAATATTACTTATAGACATAGCCATTGAGGGGGAATTTTTAGGGGGAATCGACCCCCCATTATAAGTGAAAATGAAGAGGTATATTGCCAGTGATGGCAGTGGAAATATGGACAGGGAAATGATGAAAATGTTTAAAATGAGGGTAAGATGACGAAGATACGATGATTAGAAGTGGGTCAGCCTGTGTGCAGGCATGGAAAGCAGGTGACACTGGAGTGTGTAGATGGTTTTGGAGGGAAGAGAGACTGTGGCGCCAGCCTCAGGCGTGAGCAGTCAGTGAACTACAATGGAGATTCATGTGCCCCTGGTGGAGAAAAACAGGAGAGGCAGGAAACGTAAATAAGGGAGCTGTTTCACTGTTATTTGCTGTTATCAGAAGGACAGGATAGATGAATAAGGATAGGTGGACAGTTTAGGTGAGTGGCATTGCTCGGGGAGGAGTTTTTAGCTGTTGCAGGTGTGAGCATATCACCCATGATTTTTGCATCTTATACCCGGCAGGGATGGTGCCATTGCATCAATGCTAAACATCCTCAGCAAAACTGTTTGTTGAAGGCATGAATTCTCATCCGCTGAGAGGAAAACATATTGGGGCATAAAGGCCAATACGTGAAGCATGTGGGACAACAATGGCAGCCAATTTTTTTTGCTGTAGTTGGAGTTAGGTATGGGTCAAAGTCTTTGATAAGTAAGTGAAACACGGGCCCAATGTTATTTAATAGGGAAGGGTGGTGTACAGCCATGGCCGTAAGTTTTCACTCGTCAGGAATGCTGCACTATTGTGGCAATTATTATGACCAATCAGAACAAAACAAATTCTTGCTCAATCTTCACTAAATCATCAGCAATCATAGATTGTAGGTACAGAGTAGAAGGTGTTCTGGTAGAAATAATTGCATCAATGTTATTTTCACAGTGATAGTGAGGCAAAATAATGAACAAGTTGAATTTTGGGCATAAATTCAATTATGATGCTGTATATTATACTCATGGTAGTAACAGCCACCAAAGTTTGTGGATGTGTTGTGTACACATAAAATTAAGCATTCATGACAAAATAACTATAAAATATGAGGTTGAATTTTTCGTTCATCGGGTTTTACTAGAACTGGTTTTTTCTATATATATGGCAATTTTATGTAGGTGTAGGAAATAACTGCACTTCTTCTTTTGAAAGAAAATTGTGTAAAATGCTTTAAAGTCGCGTATTTAATTGTAATTTTGTCATGAATGTTTAATCTTGTGTGTGCCCAACACATCCAGACACTTCGGTAAATATCACTATCATGTGAATGACAATATAGGATCAGAACTGATCATATGCTTACATTTCAACTAATTCAGTATTTTGCCTCACAGCTACTATGTAACATTATTCCATTCCACAATTTTTATCAGAACATCTCCAAGTACATACTAACTATAATTCCTGACATTTTGGTGAAGATTGAGCAAGTATTTGCTTTGTCATGATTGGTCAAAATTATAGCACCATAGTGAATGAAGCATGGCTGCTGAGTGAAAACTTAAGGCCATGGCTGTAGAGTGTAGACCCATTTGCACTTACATGATACAGCTTTAAAGGCACACAATAGTGCAATTTTTTTATTAGTTGAGAGCTTCAAATGTACCATTTACAGAAACATGACAGTGATCCTTTTGAATTTCTCCTAAAATAAACCCATGAAAAAAATTCTTTTAGTTACTGCTTTTGGCCAAATTTTTGGCACAAGCAAAAGCGACTCCTGTTGGGAGAAACTGTGCAAGTCACATAGGACTGGGTAATGAATAAACAAATAGATGACCTTTTATGACCTCAGGAGGTATGAAAGAATGGTGAGGCCTAGCTGTGAAATGTTTTATGAACAAAGAGATGAAGCTTAAAAAGCTGACAATGCAAATCTGAGACAAGCTGAAACTGTAAAATGTTTTAAACGCTTGTGATAAGGTCTATTGTACTGCCAACTCCGCCCAAACTCTCATCCATTCGAATAATTATAAATTCTGGGGTGCTGATTGGCTGTTTCTTTTGACTTTATTTGGCACTGGTTATTTTGCATCATATTTGCCAAGTCCAGAACGCATCTTATGATCGATGGCAGCAACTGGTATTTTAGACTGGTATTAATTTTTAGATAGACAGAATTTCAAGATGGACACAAATGTGTATAAACAAGAGCTGGATTCGAACCCGGGACCCAGCGATTGGCAGCCAAGCATGCTACCACTAGACCAACCCACCCCCCTAGATAGATAGATAGATACATACATACATACATAGATACATACACAGATAAATATAGTTTATCTTGAATGCTGCATGTGGGTGTTGCTTCATCATTATATATATCATACATTTAGGTCCAAATTGTACATTTTGCGGTCTGGTCTTGCAAATTGTGGTCCAAATCAGTCACTGCTTACTCACTCAACCTTTAGAAGATCAACCAATCAGATTTCAGTACATGGCTGAATGATTGTAAGTTGTAAATTGTTTTATTCTGTTTTTTTAACACCTATTGTCATTTGCACAAATGAGCCTCTTCCCAAGTGTAGCAAATTCACAGCTAGAAATATCATATCAAGTCATATTTCTCAATTCCTTGACAGTTTGTCACAGGCATATCAGGTGGACACCTCAAATTTGTTCAATTAATTGGAGAGGGGGAGGTCCACCCTACCCTACGTCACTCATCAGCTGACTGAACATGCTTTGGGGACACAAAATATTGCTCAAATCCCAAGTTCATATATTTTTCTTGATCTGTGCTTAAAACCAATTTTTTTAAGGTTGACAGGATGCACTTGCAGTAGCCCATTCTTTTATAAGGAAAAATAATTAATGAAACTGTCATTTTGATGAGTGTGGCCCTTTAACTATTTCTTGTTTGCCTGTATGCAAATATTTCACCTCAACTGTATAAAATAGCAACAAGCTGTGATGTAATTTTATGCATTGTCGGATTCCCCAGCTTCTAGCCAATAAGAATCCACCTCAACTGAGCATCATAGTTTAACTCAATGTCAGAGTGAACATTAGGTCTGGAATAGCCCCTGCAAGTGCCACATCACAGCTTGTCAAAATAACTATGCATCACAGAGGCAATGTGTTTACAAACATTTGAGAAAGCCTTTTGTTTATGGCAAGGTCCAGCAAAGTTTAAAGTGGTAAATTAACAAGTTTGTAGATTAATCAAACAACTCTGCTGGGATTATAACAAATGTCTATTATGAATGCTTACAAAGCCGGCATTTGTATGGAGTGTAGATTAGACTGGGGATTGTCAATGATAGATCATTGGGATCACATCAGCACTGTTGTTCTGATTACAGAATAAAATGTAATGCTTCTTTCAAAATACCAATGTGAAAACTGTGATGCATAGTTATATGGTTAGCTCATTGGCTATCAGACTGTGATGCTGTCCTTATAGGAGCTATCCCTCACCAAATGTTCACTCTGACATGGAGTTGAAACTATGATGCTCAGTTGAGGTGGATTCTTATTGGCTGAAAGCTGGGGAATCCGACAAGTATAAAATGACATCACAGTTTGTGGCTATTTTACATATATATATATATTGCAATGCTAGAGAATATGGATACAAGCTGTGACACTGAGTTCAAAAACAAAAAAATTCATGTATATATGACAAGGACTGTAACAGACAGAACAGCTAGACAGACGGACAGGCATCTGCGGATGAAAACATTAGTCCCATCCTATGGCGGTACTAAAAATGTTGCCATTAGATTTTAAATATATGTAGTCGTGTCCATTTCTGTGTAAAAATAAACTTTAGGTCTGTAAGTTTAACATCATGCATTGGTACACAAATAAGTTGGTGTGTACCATGACTGGTATAAGATTATATCTAAGTCATTTCTTTCTCCTTTATCAATCTTAAAGTATAGGCTGTATAGGGTTGATGGTACAATCATAAATAGTGTACATCTTGCGGCATCGTTGAACTGGTGAACTAAATACATTCTTCGGTGTTCATAATTACTTTCAGGTAATTATGAACAAAATACCCATTATACAAAGTACTGCATGATGTGACTGGCTCATATATGTTCTCAGAAGAGGATAAATTAAAAACTTATTAATTAACCATAACATTTTAGCAGTTGTCTTGAATGTTGCTGATCATCGGATCACTAGCAAAAATTACATTGCAGTTGTCATTACTCATTACTATTCAATGTTATTAATTCAATGCCATTGTTGGTCGGATGTTTGGCTTGTCGCTGTAATCGATGCTTTTGGCTGCAGGCTTTTGTGCAGCTCGTCAAGATGCAACAGTATGAGATCGAGATGCAGAGAAAGAAGGAGGAGGAGGAAAGGAGGAGGAGGAGGGAGGACATGAAGCGCAGGAAGAGGATGCTGGAGGCCGCCTTCGAAGGGGACAACAATGTCATAGAGTCCGTTCTCCAAGAGGTAATAGTCTTTTATCTATTGAGTATTGACTGTATAAGGATTGGAGATTTTTTCTCCCACAAAAAAAGATGGTTTAGTGCAGACCTAAATTGAAGTTAAGCTATATCCGGTATTCATTTATCCTGGTATCTGTCAACATAGTCGTAGGAGGTCAATGAATTTGGGGGGGGGGAGGGTACCCAAAAAATATTGGCCAAAATGCCGATAAAAAACAAGCAAATTCATAAAATGTTTTGCTCGAAACTCTACAAAAAATCCCCGTGCCTCCTACGGTCCTACGCCTCCTACACCTATTATTTTTAAGTTATTAAAGTTCCTCTAAAATTGGGAGTAAATTTGGGATAAAATTGAGTGCGCTTAAAGAATATTTTGAAAAAAGATGGTTTTGGAACATTTACATCGGAAAGACCTAACTTTCGGAATCCGGCATAATATTACTTTGAATAATAAAAAATAAATTCAAAATGGTAAAGACATGTAATGAATGTACATTAGTATCCACAAGAAATTCTTGATAAATAAAGGGCTATCATGTTGCTTGATCATATAATCAGGCAACAAGCTGTCAGAGACTTTCAAAAACAAGATTACAAACATCTCAACGTGCCAAGTACTGTTGTTTTCTCAGAATCACGGCGTCGGTGAACAGTCGTGTTGAGTATTACGAATGGTGTAACCGTCTAATTTCATCCTTAAAAGATCTGAAACCCTTTCTTGCTCATAAATCATTTAACAAATTGGAATCGGCCCAGTCCACCCTTGAGTGTACTCAGGTCAACAAGCTAAAACAGTGGAATATCCATTTGTATGAAACCTATAATGTGCAGTGTGAAATTAAATAGAACAAATTATGATTACAGATTCTTGTGTAAGCTGAGTTTTGGCAGAGTTATATGATGCAGTTCAAGGACATTTTAAGTTTGTACTAAGTCTGAGATTGTTCTTAAGTTAATTTAACCAATTACTCTGTGTTTAGGAGGATATGTTCTCAAATTTCATGTGGGCAATCCCTTCTTTTCTTGGGACTATTGAAAACTCTTATCGCACAGATTCTCGGGCAGCTCGGAGTCAAATTCACCTCACTTACACCCATTATATTGGCAATAGCTCCCGATACAAGATAATTTTAGCAAGGCGAGCTTCATAATGATAAGCTGAAGATATTGTAATGCCTGTGCTTGGACTTGGAGCCATGGACCATCAGCTGAAAGCTGGTAGACTTTCAAGATGCAGTGCTTGCCAAATCTATGTATGCACACATTGTGCATTCATTTCAAAATTTGGTACACTCGGTTACAGGTTGCAAAATGTGATGATGATGAAGGCATTGCAAAGGACGGACTTGGAGATATGATAAGGAAGCGCCACTTCCTGGACATGGTGGACTGTGAAGATCCAAACGGAAACACACCACTGTCCGAAGCGGCAGGTAAGAGTAGAAGGCAAATAGCGAAATTTCTGTGAGGATGTTGTACAGTACAGAGTATTTCTCATTCCCATTTTTGTAGATAGTTACCTTTCTTCAATAATGTTGCCAGATAGACTTAGGGGTGTAGAAAGTATACCGCTCATTTGATTTGATTACCCGTTTCTGAAGGTGGTGGACATGTGGATACAATCCGCCTGCTCATTGAGAAGGGAGCTGTTCCGAACAGTCGAGGTCACTTCAATCGTACTCCATTGTACAGGGCAGCATTTGCCGGTCATCTTGCTGCTGTGCAGGTATTGTGTATTTCTTAATACCGATTGATTTTGTGATCCTGTTTTCCTTATTCACTTGAGAATATTTGTTTTGGTATTTTCTCCTTGCCAGACTTTGATGGAATTTGGTGCTGATCCCAGACTCTATGCTGATGATGGCCAAATACCAGAGCAGGTGAGTTTCTAGCTTGATACAATGTTAGAATTTTGTTTTATTAATCCGAAATCAAAATTCGTGAATGGTATTGTTATTCAGTGAAAAATGCGGAATAAGGATATCTTTATCACAGTGACAAGTATTACACCGATGATTACACAGAAACGCAGACGAAGACCAAATGTAATTTTGAGGGTAAATCGGGTGCGAGGTCCCTGCAGCCTTGAAGGTGTCATTGTATAATACTCAGGTGACCTTATTCTCTTCTCCGGAGATCAAATTTGGCTTGCCATCTGGCAGAAACACGAAGTAATAATGAAGAAGGTTTACCCTGCTATGATATAAAGAGCTTATTACATGTATGTGACTCTAAGTTGTTTTATATGAACCCAATGTAACAATATGCAGCACAAAAACTATTCATGAATACCATTATTGTTAATCTTAGATACAATACTTAATGTTACTTATTATCTCTGTTTAGATTGCCAGCACTCCTGCTGTAAAACAATTTCTGGAAGGTTGGGACATAGAACAAACAGAATTGCTTCTGGAGAAACTGGAAGAAGAAAAACAGATCAGAGCAGAGGAGGAGCTGAAACGCAGGGATGCGGAAGTTCGCCAGTAAGTTGACATAATATACATTCCATGTTGGAGGAATAATGAGTTAATGACTATAGCCTGGTATATTGGGATATTTAAGTGGAGAGCTTGCTGACACACAGGGATGTATTAACCAGTAGCCTTCCAAATCTGCTTGTGAACATCTTTTTCGTGTGGCAAAAACTCCAGAAATGTCCTTGACATCAGTTATGGCTCACAGTTTCATTTGGTTGCGCCATAACTTATCGTCCTGTGTGTTGTGCGTTAATGCTGCAATCCATTTCTTAATGTTTGTCATTTCAAGACTTCAATTTACAAGCACCGTTCTTTTCAGAATGGAAGAACAAGTACGCCAAGCCGAAAAGGAATATCAAGTTGCACAGAAGAAGGTGAGTCTGATTTCTTTTGAATCTGCCTATAAATTGTTGGGTTGAACATGTTCATGTGATTACATTTTTTGAGAGTTTCTATTTGTGAACTTGAAAGATGAATTGGATGATACCATGCAGGTGTTGGTTGTGTTTATGAGTAAAGTCTCCTGAAGAACTTCAAGTTCATGTGTCATAAATGAATACATTAATTCTTGATAGAGTTTGAAGAAAATAGCGTAATTCCTCTAATGATTGATTTCTTTGTTAATGTAGCCTCACAGTCACAGAGAACAATGTAATTTCTGTTGCAGAGTTGTTTATAACTAAATTAAGTTGATGCAATGTACTGTATGTTGTAACAGGAAATAGACATGCGATATGGCTATGTGATGCCAGGAATGGACGATGGAATGGGAGGCATGGGAAACCTGTGGGGAATGGTGATTTGACTCTTAATTAAGAAATGTTAATCATGTCAAATGATGACTCACAGCCTCACGTCATTTTATTGGTTGTTTGTTGTTGGGTGTTTGAATTAAAGTTATTACAGTGAACCTTTCTTAATTATCACCTATTATCACTCACAGCTCGGTTGCGCGTCTGACGAGTTGAATAGATTGATCGAAGAGCATGATATAGCAGTTGCTTCCGGTTACCAAAACATTGATTTACTTGTGCAGGTACACTCCTTACTCCCTTCACATCATGCAATTAATTAATTGGTTTGATATTGATTGTTTTGATTGCTATTTTTGTGAGGTGCATGCCTTCAGAATTACTTTTCACCATCCAGGCTATTCATGATGCCGAACTCACACTTGAAACTGCCAAAATAGACACGGAGAAAGCCAAAGATAAACTCTCCTTGGTCAGACTCCAAGCTCGATCATCATCCGTTGGTAGGTTAACCACAAGAAAATCACAAACAGATCTACAGTTTTCCACCATACTGTGTTGTATAAGCATGTCTCTTACAAAGGCAGATTATCTGCTGTCTACCTTAAAAGAATTGCCGGTTGTACATGAGCTTTGAAATAATATTCAGTGCGAAATCTTTTTAGATTACATAGCTTTACTTCTAATTCGATTCGGATTTTAAATTTCTAATTCAAACAACAAACTATTTAGTGATTTATGAAAGTGAAGATAATGAGGTAAAATACTGATAGTGCTGTAAGATTATTGTGATGAATATACCTTCAGGAGATTTGACAAAAGATTTCAAATATTTCGACGACTTCGCATCATCTTCATCAGTAATTGCGAAGTCGTCGAAATATTTGAAAAGTTTCGTCAAATCTCCTGAAGGTAAATTCATCACACTAATGAATCCGGAGATCGAGAATCTACATTCAAGACTGTAAGATTATGTTGTCATTTCTTTAAAATGAATCTGTATGATAAACGTTTGCTCAACTTCCTTTATATAAAATAGCCTACAGGGAACAATAACGAAGGTCAGTGAATACCGTTTTAGGGAATGTTTAACAAAAATATTGACATTGACATACCCTTGACTTGCTCCCACTGAATCCAAGTGCTTCTTTACATTGATGACTTTGTCATTTATTTTTGAAGATGATGAAGACTTGCCCGGAGTGAAAGTCCACATAAAAGAACTGGATGACGTCTTACTAAGGGATGTCGGAAACAAAATAACGGACTCTGGGAAGTGAGTAAAATTTCTGAATTCTTTCTGTTAATACTGAAATTGCCTATAATGAAATCTGCTGATTTGTGATCATTGTGCTTGCAGCTACCATCAACAATTTCATGGTTGTTATCAATCCCTTCTATATAAAGGTGAAAAATCCATGTGCCAGAAACTTTGATTACTTTACAAATTATGCATGATTCTATTCTCAATTCGTCTCTTTCCTCTGTCTGGACGTTTGATCAGAAGTACTATAATGTACTTACTGTTCTCTACAATCCTTGCTGTTGTAACTTAACGTGCCTTTTGAAGTTCTTGTCATTACTTATACATGATATAACGATAAACTTATTGATTTGATGAAAAGTTAATACATCATATTGAACTATTCTAAAAGGCACTTAAGACTTTCTACATCAATTTCTTCTTGGACTACTCTGTACTTTTCAAGCATCTGTCAATCACAAAGCTCTCAGACTGTAATCATCATTTATTTATAACAAAAACTTATCTGGGCTTATATAATTTCAACACTGATCCTCCTCTTCATATCTTCCTATTCAGTATTCCATGCAATAATTCATAATTCTAACCATTATGGAATTATTAAGCTTGGGGGCTAAAACTTCTTTTTCCTCTCCTGTAACTCTATCAGCATCGCATCTGAAAACTGAAACATTTTACCCTGCCTTTGTGTAAGCCATTCTAAAGTATCTAGCCTTGATAAAACATCTAATGCTCCTGGTCTTCTCTGAGATATCTAGGCTCCAGCATATGTTGACGTGTACCAGGTCTCCCAATCTTGAAGATCAGTACTTTTTAGTGTTGGTTGGCATGATACGTTGAACTGACAAGATGCCAGAAAAATCCCAAGGGAGATGGTACCTGCAATTAACTTCATTGAAAAAAGTAACTAATAAAATCCCCTGAGACCTAATAAGGCTTCAGTGCTGTATTCATTACTGTTTAATAAGTATTCTTTTCTTCTTATGTACTTCTATCAGCCAAGAAACAAGTAATTCTTTGTGTTGAATTACTTCATTAGTTAAAAGGTAAAAAAGCCGTTGAAGTTGTTTTTATGGTGCAAGTTATGTATTAAGGGTGATAGAATGGATTCACTTGTAAAGCCAGTGCTTTCAGATTTTAATAGGAAGGTTAATGCTTTTATCGGAGATCTTGATTGCCTAACATCAGAAGTTAAAGGGTCGTTATTTCAACAGTATTGTACGAGTTTGTATGGTGTAGTGTTTAGTCAATTGTATCATCCGGATGCAAACAAGTTAAATGTTAACTGGCGCAAAGCTATGCGGCGCCTATATAAACTACCTTGTAGAACACATTGTGGCCTTTTGCCAGTTATAACTGATCTTTTACCTATTGATGTCATGATAGATATCAGATTTCTCAAGCACATGTCTACTGGGTTTAATCATAAAAATAGTGTCGTCAACTATGTGTTTACATTATGTAATGGTCTTGACCAGTCTGTTATGGCAAGAAACTATAGATTTATTTGTAGGAAATATGGAATTAGCCCAGATTTTGTGATGAAGTCTAGTCCAAATGTTATTAGTCAAACGATAAAAAAGAAATATTATTCAATGGTGCTAGAAAATGACAAACATATTGGCGTTCAGATTAAAGAACTTGTATTTATTAGAGATGCATTATGTGAGGAGTTTAATTTAAGTTATTCAGAAATCTGTGATATAATTGAGTTTTTAGCTACAGGGTAATCTATTTTATTTTAGTTTTATTATTTTTATTTGTTTTTAAATTGTTTTCATTTGTCTTTTATTGTTATGTTTGTTTCTAATTATTTTGTTACTGTATATTTTATATACGAATAAAGATTAATAATAATAATTCAACTCAAAGAATTCCTTCAATGTCATGAGCCTCCAATCATTATTTTCCTAAGCTTTTCAAAATTTACAGATTATACATGATTCTTTTCTCTTTTTATTTTTCAAATATTTCATCACATTGTTGTAATATTTTAGGTGGCCTCTGGTCATAGACCCATCCCAACAGGCAGCTACCTTCCTGAGGTACCGAGACACCAACTACCTCAATGCCCTTTCGCCGAGAACCATGGAAAAGGACAGAATTAGGATGTCCCTCCTTGGATCATTGCGGTTAGTCTCTACAATGAAATAAATTAGCTAATTTAGGATATTTTCAAGAACCTTCATAATTCTTGCACTCTTGAGAGGTTATAATAATGTTGAGTGGAAATTTTAGAAATATATGTTAACTATGTAGTTATGTTAGTTTGATTGTTTCATAGAACTTAGACAATTAATAGAGACATTTTGTAAAAATCTTGGAAGAGAAACAATTTATAAGGCTCATTTTGTTGTAGCTTATTAAACTTATTTGTATGTGCAAAAAGCTGATCTCTGAGAAGTTTTAAATTTTGTAAATTTTCAAACATTTGTTACATTTCTCTTGCAGATATGGAAAACCACTGGTAGTTGATCTTATGGCTGCTGACATTTATGACCAAGTGATTTCTAAATTTGATGATGTCCAAGATGGCCTCTTTAAATCCGTAATGGATCGCTCAATAATGAATGAGGAAAAGTGAGTTGTCTGTCAATTATTGATTTCCTGTGAAATCTAAATGCATTAATTGTAGTTTGGCAAGTAATGGATTAACATTTCTAATTCTTGTTGTTTGTGAGTCATTTAAAATTGAATGAATGTCTGACGTAAGAACAGACCAGTATATTGTTATTGAATATTGATTCATGCCATGTCGGATCACAATAAGCCGGCGTAACAAGGATCTGACATGCATGAAGCTATACATTGGATAAGGAAACCAGCCAAAACTGAGCCACAAACAGCATTGTGTAATCAAATTCCAGGTTTCATCACATGAGTTTCTAATTTTAAACTTTTTTTTCAATTTTTTTTTATCTGCAGATGGGAGAAACTTCTTCGAGAAGACGATGGTGAGGAATACGTCAGAAAGAAGTTCAACAACATGCGAGTCAGAAACTTCAAATTCTTTTTGGTCACGCAGCAAACAGTTCCAACCACAGAACTCCTCAATAAATATTACGCTATCAGAGTAAAGATTAAGTGAATCTAAAGCACTTCTACTTTTAATCTATGTCACTGTGCTTTTATCCTAATTATCTACAGTTTCAGTGTAGATACTTGTTAGGTAGAATGTTGATCTCAAAAATAATGTGGAATCAAAAGACTCTTTTCCATTTATAAATGAAGAAATTTAACTTGTTAATAAGACATATATCACTAAGACTAATCACACAAGGCACCATCGATTCTAATTAGATAAATTGTTGATCAAATGTTGCGAAATCAGGAAAACTTTTATTCAGTTTAAAATCAAGAAAACATATCACACAATCACTGAACTGAAAATATATGATGTTCATCCCCATCCAGAGACTTAGAAAAAAGTGTGACGAACCTTTGTTATGCCGATACTTCAGTAAATCCTGTTGCTACAGTTGAGAAAGTACTTGCAATTCCAATACCGTCAAAGCTTTTCCATTCTCTCATCACTGGTTGTAGTTGTAGAAAATATTGCCATTGATTCAGAAAAAAGGATATGTTTTTAAAATTGTTATTATATTCACATTTTGTTTGATTTAAATAAGAAATTATCCAAGCATAAAAAATGTTTGGTTTGTATTTCTCTTTCCCCACCATTCATCATGTACACAGTCAATAAATCATGAAACAAATTTTGAGGATTGTTGTTTTATTGATGGGTAGGGGAGACCGGGGCACGTTGGACCTCATACTCCTCGCAGTGGCGCTGCTAAAACGGCACACACAGGCAGCTATAATGTAAACTGAACCAAATTAAAAACGCAAAACTATTTATAGGGCTGTATTTTTGTGTATAAGATTCAGATGGGCTTTTGAGTTTATGTATATATATGTATAATCAGTTGTCAAAGAACCCAGTTGCTTAAAATCACTCAATTGTGACCATTTCTTGTGTGTCTGTTGCTAGGTTTGTCACATTGGGGTATGGCCACTGGAAGGGGGTATAGGGCACCCCATAGGGCAAATCTAATGATTTCATGTGAAAGCTTGAAGAAAATGATGAAAAAGGCCACACAATTCACTTCAATAAGTGCTATCTAACTTGTTAAAAATTTAGGTTTTCGGGAAGTCAGACCAGAGTTTGTCACACACAATGATATTCCATGGAGAAATGCAGCAATGGAAACAAGTCCTCAAACTGCCTGTACAATAGCTGTGGCATCAAAAAGTCATACGGTCTATCAGAAAGACCTAACACAATCTCTATAACAGCTTCACATGTAAAAATTGGCATTGTGTGTGCCGGTGTGCACTCCTTGTGCTATTCTCACAACCTGACATCATTCCCCAGCAATAAAAGCCACGGGGAGGGCACACTTGGTACTGCTATTTGTCCTATGGCTGCTATACAGGGTGTGTAAAGTCTTTTTGATGGACCCTAAGCTTTTTACCACTCTCAGGCTGTTTTAGGACCTGTTTCCACAGCTGCATTGTTTCACTGGAATATCATTGTGTGTGATAAACTCTGACATGACTTCTCAAAAAACAAAATTTTATCAAGTTAAGTGATAGTAACCGAAGTGAATTGTATGGCCTTTTGCATTATTTCCTTCAAGCTGTCACATGAAATCATTAGCTTTGCTCTGTGGGATGCCTAATGCCCCTGTCCACTTGCAATACCTCAATGTGATAAACTTGGCCACAGACATGCAAATAATGATCACATTTGAACGATTTTTTGTAACTGAGTCCTTTGATACCTGATTACACACATGCATACAATAAATAACCCATCTGAACCAAATACAGAAAAATAAAGCCCTGGGAATAGTTTTGCGTTTTTTATTTGGCTCAGTTTATGTTGTCCTACTTGGGCTACAGCCACCCAGCGACCTGGCTTCTGCCTCAAGAAGCAGTAATGTATTCACCCTGGCCTAGTTTAAGAAGCCCCATGGCCAGCTGATGGACCAATCAGGTTGTATCTGGACCATGAGTGATTCACATGTGACAAATTTCAAAAGTTACATTGTTTACAACACATTCCTGAAGAATTGTGTCTGTTCTGGGAAGGGTTTCATTTTGCAGGTCTGCAGGGGAGTACTATGGAAGTCTGGAGATAAGAGTGATTGTCTGTCTTCATGTGATCCTAAATTATGACATTTCTTTAATTTAGGCCTATTAAAAATACTGAGAAATATATTATAAGTTCTCCTTGCCCCATATTGTTCTTCACATATTCAATTCTGCAGGTCATGTACTATTTTGTCTACCTCATTGTGACATCTTTGAAATATTTGGTGATTAGTATTCTTGATGATGTTACTTTTATATATTAATATCATTATTAAGGCATACTTATTTCTAAAGTACAAAGAAAAGCTGAAGAACACTATATAAGACACTTTTCAAATTCCTTCACCCCATTAGTTTTACTTTATACTCAAATGGACCAGCTACATTGACACCTCCTGGCCACAGCAGGGTCATTCCATGCCAAATCACCCAGAGCCTCCAACCTGACCATCTCAGATTTTACTGAAAAAAATCCACACATGTTCCAAAATCTATGTCACTGGTGGATTCCAAATTTCAGGTGCCTATCACTAGTAATTTAAAAGTTGTGACCGATAACGTCTGATGGGGTATTTTCTGACTAATTTCAAGTCTGATATATGACAGTTTTGAGATTGGCATTTCTCAAAAACCGTGTTATATATGAATTTGAAACTTTTTTTACAATTTAATGTCCTCCTAGACTTTCCCTAGCTCTTCCCGCCAGTTACAGGAGGCAATAGAATGGTCACAATAAAATGTTGAATTTGATGTTTCAGGCTCCCTCCTATTTTTTTTCTTCAGATTTTGGCCAGCTGTGTCATTACAAGTATTTGAGTAAACTTCCAATGTTTAACTAATTCTAAGAATATGGGTTCGGCTGTCCTCATACTAAGAGGAAAATATTTAAGGATACCTCGGCTCATAAAAGTTTTGGACCATTTCAAACATGGTTCCAGAATGAAAATACCTCAAAATAGGGGGTATTATGAGACCTGGATGACCATGTGGGCAATGAACTACGGTTTTGAATTTTTTTCTGTGGCCTTGTAATCTTATCATCCACTTTTGTTACTAATTTGGTGGATGTGTCTGAATTCCTTCATATCTTTGGATTTTTTTTTCTAAAGGTCAATGGTGCCATTTGCTTCCATGTTAATTCTGCATAATTATGAAAGTAAAGCAACTAACTCTATCAAGTTTGATATAAGTTCCCAGAGTTCACATTCAACCTTGTCAGCGAGTCATGCACATTTTCATTAGACGTTGGGACGGGGCAGGTTGGACCAGCATGGCCGGGGCACGTTGGACCATTATAAACTGAATTGACTGACAAAAAATAATCGGCAAAATGCCGGTTGTGTTATTTTTTACATTAATAGAGCACCTAAGTTATTCCTGTACAATATAAAGGTAAAATCTATTCAGTTCAGTGCTTAGTATAAGTCTCAAAACCAACACAAACTGTGTAAGGCCTTATCAGGGGTATGTGTTGTAAAAATGTCATCACATTGCACTTTTGGAACTCTCAGTAATTGATACCACATGGCTGTCACTCGGAGTAATTTTCAACCCCAAATGAAAGACACACCCAAAAAGGGTTTATTAAAAACTGTTGAATCAATCAGAATGATCATCTAGGTTTCTTAAATTAATGGCAAATCAAATGACATTTAATATGATCCAAACATTATTACAAGTATTAATTTTTTCAAAAAATCACATGTACCTTGTACATTAAATTTATAGAGATTCCACTCTGAATTTTCCATTGTGAATGAAGTGCGTTCAAGATTGTACCCCGTAAGCTTATGGGGTACTGGTTCAAGATGATATTGCATACAATTCTAAATTTAAAAAAACCCAATATAAAACTATGGCCAAATTACACAAAGCATGCTTAATTAAATTGACAAAAAGAATATAATTACAGGAGGGGGGGGGTACTGAGCACTCAAGAATGATTATTGCATGTTTTTACACAGATGACACTTTTCATATTGTGGGGGGGGGGACGGCATTTAAAAAAAAAATTAAATGCTTTCTTTATCATTTATGGCGGAAAAACAAGTCAATTCTTTCTTGGCAGGTCTATAGTATTTGCCTTGTTGGCTGGCGAAAACTTATCTGCCTACCTGAATAAAATGGGTTTATTTCATCAATCTCAACACTGTATTGACTATTTTAGGACAAATAAATTTATTATGTCCCACATTTCCCATCGACAAAAATCCCAAACACCCACCCGAATATCTAATGGTCGCCTCCTAAAGGACTTGTTACAGCTGAGGAAATAAAAGTGATAACCTAAATTATACAGTGGGGAAAAGCAGCAGAGAAATTTTGGAGTGTTCGAGCAAGCGCAAATATTCCAAACAGAAAATATGGCAGGGGGTCAAATGCAAAGCGCCCAACCTGATGCTGTCAAAATACTAGGGACTTTAATTTGCTGCTGGAAAGTTTTTTTGCTCTACGATTTTTCATCCGACATGTGTTTCCCCAAAAAATATTCCCCACAAAATGTTTTCCTTTTTTATTCCAAAATGTTTCCCCCGCGATCTCTTCTACGCCCCCCCCCCCCAGCCCCCAATTTTTTTCTTCATTATGAGAGAATGAATTTTGAGTTATATTATAGCTCATTACAGTTTACAACTTTAGGCCTGTTACAACTTTTATACTGCCATGCTTATTAGAGAGATAACAAACATCACAACTAAAATTTCTAATTATGAATAAATTAGTCTCAACGGCTGTAGTGGAATGACACTGACTACTCAGTCCAGGGAAACCTGCACACAGCTCTGTTCTACTGAGTAATCATGATGTGTGTGGCTGCAGCATGAAAGGGGTAAAGTAAAACATCTGTTTTTGGTTTTGGTGAATCAAGGAGCAAAAACACGAATATTTATGGACTTACAAATGACCTTAAAATGTTAAGGGCATTTTAGGAGATGGTGTGGAGATAAGCATTTTGGGTGAAAATCGGACTTATTCTAAGCAGTGAGTTAGCTAATCTGCCAGCCCTTCTGGCTGAAACAAGACTTATTAAAATTCTCTGGGTAAATACTCCGTTATAATCATTATGCGATGACACACAAGTGTGTTGTGATCTGTGAGAATAAAATGTGGTGTTTGCTTACTTTCTTCTACTTTCCTGGACTTTTATTCCGTGGTCCAACGTGCCCCATGTGGCGGTCCAACGTGCCCGGACCAGGGGCAGTTGGACTGCAGAAAAAATAATTTTCAAACTTATTTTTCTCCACAACTGTAGAAGGTAGATCGAATAGGTTTGGCATACGGATTAGGGTGGCCCTCAAATGCAAAGTAAAAAAAAAAAGTTTGAATTTTTCATGGGCCACCCTCTCAAATCATGCCTATTATGGAAAAAATGATATGAAGTTTTGATATTTCAAGAATAATTCTCAACGTTCACTGAGGTCGCGGTTCTCTGTAACTCAGCCTAATCAAGTTGTACAGTTACATGAATATGATGACTGGACAGGCCTTAAAAAGAGCTACATTTTGAATACCAACAAGGATGGTCTGAGATATTTGGTACAAGTATATACTCAGATATTATGAATGCTCATTCGCTAATTTCCCTGACTGCATCATGTTTGTTTCACTTTTAAGAATATTTGTGTTTTTTTTTCTCCTGGGCAGATAATCATTAGTAGAGTTATAAGGCCTAGCAAGTACCTCGGTGTTACCATCGATAGCAGTCTCAATTTCAACCGGCACATTGAGGAGACTTGCATGAAAGCAGACAGGACCAGACAGTTCCTGCAGAGAAATATTCACTCCTGCCACAGAGACATCAAAGAAACCAGCTACCGTACCTTCGTTAGACCAATCATGGAGTACTGCGCTACAGTGTGGGATCCCCACAAGAGGAATGCCTCTCAGGTAAAACGTATCGAGTCGGTACAAAACAGAGCAGCGCGATTCGTTTTCAATAACTGGCGCAGAGACTGTAGCGTTTCCGAGATGGCGCGGCTGTTGAAGTGGGATAGGCTTCAGACCCGTAGGCTGCAATGCAGGCTTATATTGTTACACAAAATAATTCACGGACAGGTTGCAATTCCAGCTGCACTATGTCCTTATAACTCTAGACAAACAATTACAACCCGGGGCGCCAACATCAAATTCGCAAGACCCCATATCAAAACCAAAAACTTCCAAAATCATTTCTTCCCTGCTGCTACTTGTGTGTGGAATGGGCTGCCTGCTGAAGTGACAGCGATCAAGGACATCGAGGTGTTCAGGGCAAAATTGCCCCTGATCAATCTCGCAATATGAAGTGGCCGCTTGTCTTGTTTTTAAATTGTTGGTTTTTAGCTGCAGTTCTTGCAAATGTTTTTAAATCACTTTTTAATCCTTTCTTTTAGCTACAAAGCGCACAAGCCACGACAATATTCAAGCCTGAATCCTGTGGCTCAAACATACAGATACAGATACAGACAGAGAGGAAAATCGAGGAGCTGGAATACTTTCACTGGACGATAATTGGGGCTTAATGTCCTGTATTAATTCATTTGGGTTGGGTTACCTTCAGATAGTTTATCTATCATGTAATACTAGAAATGCCCATTGTGGCAAAATAGAGTATTTAAAAACTGGTGTGTAGTTATAGCTACCAAATTCTCTTTAAGTGAGGCAGTGTTAGTTACCATGGTGATGCAATGCAAGCGGGGATAAAAAAGTGTGCAGAAAAAATGTTGAAAAAAAAAATTTGGGCAAAAAAAACTTCTGAAATTGGAAAAAGCAGTAGCCTAGTCCCCTCAGGACAACAATGTAAGTGTACTGTGGGAAAAAAGGTAGCCCATTCGGCTCGAGTCCAATATCCAGTTTAGTAGTTAAGTAGTTCAAGTGAGACTCTTTACTCTTTAAAATTATTGCATAACAACCGTTGTCATGGCGTCACATGGGGGCTACCGCCCCCACACCCCTGCTCATTGGCCGAAACATTTGTTACGATGACATTACAACCAAATAACACCCTTATTGTTACACCATGGAACTTTTTGGTCCTTATATTGGACTTGAACCGCCCATTCCCCTCAGGTAAAAATGTTGACCCTGTGCAAAGTTGGTGGTCATGGTTAAAACAGACACCTCATAGCAGAGACTGAAATGAAGTAGGCGGATTTCCTTTTTTTTTCCTCTTTTTTTGAAAAAAATTTTAATGAAAATGAAAAAAAGTTTGAAAAAAAAATATTTTTTTTTAGATCTTGAATTTTTTTTTTTTTTGAAATTGGAAAAAAAAAGTTGCCCACTTTTTGCAGGACATCAATATTAGTACACTGTGCGAATTTGGCGGTCGTGGGTCGCTCAGACGCCTTGTAAGAGGGACCGAAGCATCCAGAATAGTGCCTTTGTATAGATAGATTGAACACAATTTTAATAGGCCTACTGATTTTGTCGTGGACCTTGCCCGGGGGGGGGTACTCACTATGAGAGAGTGTATATAGAGGCGCCGCTGGATGGTTTAGGTTTTTTGGCCTTCTAGGATTAAAATGGTCTTGGTTTTTTAGGATTTCAGATTAATTTGGTTGCCCTTTTTGCACCCCCAACATGTTTGGTACCGTTAGAATCGGCTTGAAAAGACGATTACAATGGTATACAAATCATAAAGATTAAATTGGTTTTGGATATTTTTACAAAAAGATTAAAATGGTTTGTGGTTTTGGCATTGTTTCCGGATTAAAATGGTTCTGGTTTTCAAAATCGCCGTGGCGCATCCCTATACAAAAGTCCGCGAAGTACCCCCCCCCCGGGGGACCGTGGTCCAGCAGTACAATAATACAACCTGTAAAGTGACAAACCAGTAAGGTTTGATGCCAGAGAAAAATCACAAACCACTTCTCTAGAAAATGATAACTTAAGTGAAAGAAAATGAGATAAATTAGATCTGCTTCATTATTGATCTTTTTGGAAAACCGAACACCGCATCTTTAAAATGGCCAAAATTGACTTCGTACGACAATAGATGTATACAGTCGCGGACAAAAATATTCATACAGCTGAGTATTCTGCACATACCAGGTATTTACTCTGGATACAGGGTTGCGAGGAGAAAAATTTCACTTTTAAGTCATTGCCCTAATCAATGATTATTGTCAAGCACTGCAAAGGCATATCTCTGTTTTCAAGCTCAGGGAGCACAAAAAAGTAAAATTTCAACATGACAAAAGTATTCATACAGCTCGAACATGCTGGGTATAAAGTGCATCAAAAGCTTGAATTTCTATTCCAAATAATTTGTAACTTTCTGTGGCTTCTTTGAATAACCTCCTTAGAAGTCCTGAGTGCTTTTTTGGGTGTTTTTATCTGTTTTGGTTGACCCATACCACCCTATAGCGCTGGTATCATTTTACCATTAAATGTATGCGAGACTTCTGCAAAGATGCTCACTAAGCCAAGTTAAATGCTCACGCACAGTAAAATTTGGTTTCATGGCTTGCTTTAATCATTAGTGCAAACTCTCATTTGGACTAAAATTAACTTGTGGCATGCAGGTGATGATTTGCACATGATGCAAAAGACCTAGGATAAAAATTGGCCAAGACTAAATGCTATTTCAATGAGCAAAACTTTCAAGACTTCGCTAGACATTTGGTACCCATGTCTAAATCTGGTAAAACCAAATGCAACATCTTGTAGTTTACACCAGGCACAACCTATGGCATAAAGAAAACTATGAAGGACCATCTGAAGAAATGAGATTATTCTTCATGGACTTATTGCCATCTTTTGAGAAATGTCATATACATTAAATGGTAAAATGATACCAGCGCTATAGGGTGGTATGGGTCAACCAAAACAGATAAAAACACCCAAAAAAGCATTCAGAACTTCCAAGGAGGTTATTCAAAGAAGTCACAGAAAGTTACAAATTATTTGGAATAGCTTTTGATGCACTTTATACCCAGCGTGTTCGAGCTGTATGAATACTTTTGACATTCTGAAATTTTCGTTTGTGCGCTGCCTGAGCTTGACAATGACAACTGATTAGGGCAATGACTTTAAAGTGAAATTTTTCTCAACGCATCCCTGTAAATACCAGTTTAAGCAGAATACTCAGCTGTATGAATATTTTTGTCCGCAACTGTACATTTTCTTGAGCCTTTAGGATCTATCCTCAAAGGCTCAAACCATCTTGAATACAGGAGGTCATGACAGATATTTATCCTTATCATCCTTCACCACATGACAAATAGCTGCCTTTAATAGTTAAAAAATTACTATGGTCATTATTCCCCAACTGAAGGGGTTATGATCTCATAACAAGTCCTGTGGCATTACTACGACATGCAGTGTCGCTATCAAGGTCGCTATTCACAACGAATCTGTATTATACACCAATTTTTATTATTTTATCCCTGCAACCATTGTTGATATTATTTCTTGAAAAGTATTGTTGGGAGAAAACTGATGGCCAGGCATATGCAAACTATATTTAGATTCAAACTCAAACGCAATTGTTGTGGATGAGACTGCTTACAGATTTGAGCCATCACAGGGTGGCATGCTTCTAGAGCTTATAATTTTATATGTTTTTCAATATTTGTATTTTCACGTAAAGTTCACATGCTTTTGGCAATAGTGAGGGCTTGCTTTCAAAAGTCTGGAAAATGTGACTCTAGTTTTGGGTTCTGACCCCTATATCCCCCCTTGCCCACGCCCCCTGAGGTGGTAAAATAAGTGCAAGGAAAATATATTTAATCAGTGTCTGCATGCTCTTTGGAATCACTCACAATACAGCAGGAAAACATCAACAGTAGACTACCTGGTCATATTTTGAGCCTATGTATAAAGCTGGGGTTATTGAACATTGAAAAAACGTCCATGCAATAATGAGCTATATGGAAAAAATACGTCACGTTTTCGGTTCGTCCCGCTTTGTAGCTAACTTGTGCAACAAAACCAGTTCTGAATCATGTCATGAGTTAGGGCGCACTGTTGTTTGGTACCCACAATTGGGTATTGGCTTGAATAGTTCAAGCATTAGCTAAAATTTCCACAATGCTCTCTCAATGTCTCAGTAAAAATATGTCACGTTTTTCGTACGTCCCATTTTTGGGCATCACATATTTGACCAGATATGGAAATACCCTTTGGAGAGTTATTAATTTTGGGGAAGTAGACATAGCCACAAGACCAAGCACTGGTAGTAGCATTTTTGTATTGCAGGCCTGAAGTAAAGCCTATGTCTTGACAGGGTCGAATTGCAGAATATGCCCCATGTTGTTGTGCTTCACAATGGGAGTAGATACATGTACGTATCTCAACATGTAGGGGGTAATAAGCTCTGAAATCTCACTGGTTAATGCCTGAGATGGTCCCCTTTGAAATGGTTTTTAATGTTGAAAATTACAAGACACTTTATTTTCTGCCCTGTGGTGGCCAGAATCTGTACGCATTCCCATGCTGCAAGCCTTATCAAGCAAAATCGGTGTGCCTAATGTTTACTAGGAAAAAAGTGACAATTAAGTTACACCAGGGTCGGGGAACATTGGGACAGTTGTGCCTAAATTGGCCGATTTCTACACTCTAAAGTACAGGAATTGTTAGAAAATTTCACACAATATATTTTGAGTAATTTGCTATTATATCCAACCATACCTTTAATTTTGTAACTAGCCCCACTAAACTAAACATTTCCTTGTGGCAACTGCGTGGCTCTTTGCATGAAGCCAATGTCTCCCATCCGTGACAGCTGCACTGTCAGGGTGGGTCTTCCTATCTATAGCTGCACTCTCTTTCATAACTTATGCTTTGGATTAACACTCGATGCTTGGGATAGAATCGAACAGAATATAATTTATTCATGTAAAGTAATATACAGTACAATTTCTTTTGCTGCAGAGCTCATTGTTAAAACAAAAGTTCTCCATCTTGTCATAACTTTTGATATATTATATTTTACACTGGCGAATGCGATTTGGGTCAGTCAATACAGAGGTAATATTCTATTAATATGCAAAAACTCAGATCTTAGAAATAGAACAAAAATAAATGTTTATTTTGTCCAGTGATGGAAATGGACAATTTTCGTCTGGCTAACTCTTGTCCAGTGCATGCGGCAGCGGTGCACCATTCCAAATTTTCAAAAGGGAATAAATTCCTGCCACCTGAGTATATTTTTGGTACCTGGAGGACTGAAAAAGTGCACAGCATTCTTTATTTTCCCAATGACCATTGGGGGAGCTGTAGCAGGGAAGTGCTCCCCCAGTTTTCTGATCAAGGGAGATCGACTCCCTCAGTTCCCTGCCCCCCCCCCCATTTCCATCGCTGAGTGTCCTGCCAGGAGGCCTTTTAAAATGTAATATGTAAATGGCACTGCCATGAAATTCCCGCAGCACTTTAAAAAGTTTTTGTAGGACTTATAGTGTTACCATGACTTTCATGTTTATTTAATATTCAATGTATGAAAGGAGTTAAGTAACCGTTTCAGAAAATTAGAAAGACAGATACATGGAAAGACAGAGAAAAATGTAGAATAGCAAGATAAACTAGAAAAAAAAAAGATAAATAGATAAATATATCGATAAATAGAGAGGTGAATAGATAGACAGATAGATAGATAGATATGATGACAGACAGATAGATAGATAAATTGATAGATTGATAATTAGCTAAATGGTAAAAAGGCAGACAGCACTGAAAGCTGCCAAAGTCAAGTCTATGTTAGATTGTTGATATTACGTAATAGTATAAATATATAGTAATACAAAAACAATAACATTGCATGTAGATTATCTGTTCACTGTTACATAATCATCAGTTTATAAGATTATGTAACTTTAATTTTGTTATGTTTTCTTGTTGTCTGATTGAAATTAAATGAATCACATGTTAATAATTTGATTTAGCTTGTCAATGCTAATAACTCACTATTCCATAAAAATTATTGGTACAGGATATATAACTAGAGAAAATTGAATTTCTAAGACACTTTTGAAGACGATTATTTTATGTTTTGTTAAATATGAAGCTAAATCATTGATAAGAAGCTGGACCCACTTGACCTAATTCCAAACTGTGGACTGTTGATGTTTAGACCATCACTGCACAGATTTTTGAGTCTTTTCTTGCACTCAATTCGCTTCGCTCAATGGCCTTCGGCCGTTTCGCTGCGCGAATATTAAATTTAAATATACAGGATATGCCAAATAATTATTTTCGTGCATCTGGTATGCTGAATAGGAGTTCTGATGCTAATCTTAGATACATAGTATGGCCAATAACTTCAAACAGCAGTAGGCCTACTGTAGACAATTGACACTGTAAATGTCTGTAATAGTGTAATTTGACGATAAAACTTCTTGACTGAAAATTGTTTGTAAACTATGTAATAATATTAGCATGCAGAGACCAAGCTTCAAAGTGAAAAATAAATATATATAAAATCCCCAATTCCTCATAGGCCTATTTCCATTTTGATTATTAATGTTGGCATTG
Source organism: Platynereis dumerilii (assembly GCA_026936325.1). Lineage (NCBI taxonomy): Eukaryota > Metazoa > Annelida > Polychaeta > Phyllodocida > Nereididae > Platynereis > Platynereis dumerilii. The sequence continues at coordinate 142,223,859 of JAPTHN010000001.1, read as the reverse complement.
CAACTCCACTGTAATCTTGGATAATATCATTCATTTTTGGCAAAACAAATGCTTAGCCAGCTAATCTAAACTTAGCTCACAACACAAATTTGGGCTTTCCCTGTAATCTGATCTGTGCATTTAGGCCAATACCTGTGCTAGTCAATTAGATTCCCATGCCTGAATAATTCAAACAGAAGGTGACTAGTGCTTGCTCAGCCAAGATTGGAATTGGATTTGCCCATTGGGATTACCTGTGAAATCCTTATTGACTGCATGGTTAACTGAACACTTGGTTTACTCTATAAATACAGTGCATAGCATCTTGAATTCTACACAAGGCAGGTGAGTTACTTTTGGAGCAAAATGTGTCTTTCATTGCTATATATCATTGTAGATAGGTAGCTATTACATGTACAGTCAGCAACATGGATAAAATACTTGAACACATATTCAACTTTGTAAAATTTTTGAAAAAGATGGTCTGTCATTTAATTTCGTTAAACAACAAATAAACGTGTGTGGCTTTAGTGCGAAAATGATTTCATCGCTGTACCAGTTGAAAATATAAGGTCTATGTTGTAGATCTAGGCCAACGTAACTTTTTTTTGTTGATCATGGTCATTAATTAATTGTGTTGCGGTTTAGGCCAAAATAGACTAACTGAGCTATGAATCCTTTGATTTTGAAATATTGTCTGAAAAAAAAGGTAAGAATTTTAGGCCTATTAAGAAACAAATCTGAACGGTGAAAAAGAATCAATGGTACAAATTTTGAACATGATTGTTATATTGTCTAAAATCATTCCATACTGAGCTGCAGGCTTTTGTCGAGTATTAAACCACCATGGTCATAAGCGTGATCCAAGTGAGCCATGGAGATTAAATATGGATTTACGAACAATCTTATCAGAAAAATCAATCGGTATCAACTAATTAATGGCAAAATTATGATGTGTCAATTGTGATATGGCCCTTGGTGAAAACCTTGAAGACATAACAGATTATGGCATTGCCTGATTAATATTTCTTTGAGCAGGACAACATTTTTCCAGTTGGAGAAAATTCTGAAGAGCATTAGTTGCCAAAATGCCACCAAAAGCCAAAGCTGCAGCCAAGAAGGTGCCTGCCAAGAGCAAAACAGGCAAGTCATCTCCAAAACCAAAGAAAGATGGAGCTTCCAAATCAGCAGAGGGAGCAGCAGCCAAGGAGGTAACTCCTGAAGGTTAGTGGCTTTTAAAGTGATCATTTTTTTACTCGTCGAGGGAAATAGAAATTATATAGGTGATAAGTGAGTTGTTGTTTAGCAGTGGTTTGCTACTGGCTTCAAGCAGATGATATAGGCCCTAGCTTCTATAGGCCTACTTGATGAAACTGTTTCAAAACATGCCCAGGGAAAAAGAAATTATGATAGGCGATTTGTATCACTAAGTATCAGCATTTAATTATAACTTTCTTGCATTACCTTTCGGAAGCAAAGATATTTACATTTTTTTAAATAACAAAAATAATATAGATTTTTAAAACCAGTTCTTGTATTTGCTCTCGGAAGGTTTATAGTTCAAACTGAAACTTTCAAAATATCAATCAATATCAAATTTTGTTTAATTCACCCCAGCACCACCACCACCTCCTCAGAAGACCATAGGTTTGAAACAGCTCCCTTCAGTGGTCATGGAAGACAGCACAGGAGAAATCAAGGCTTCTGGATTGTGAGTTGTTTTGGTTACCTATTAGAGTCCATTAAATTATAAAATTCTTTTAGTCATGTAATTTGTACTGGAGTGTTTTATCAGTTTGCAGTTTAGCAACCTTATCAGAGTAAACAGAGAAGACTTCATAATATTACCCCACAGTCAGTTAATGCCCAACAAAATTGATATCCAAGGTGTGTTGTGATAAACTGTCAAGTTGGCCTGAAGAATTTCATTGCAATGACACGATCAAGCGAGAATTAACCACAGAAACAATATGAATATATATGTTATTTCCTTGAAAATAAAAGCAAAAGAGGATATCTAACAACTTTTCATGCCATAAGCCAGAAGCTAATAACCTTTGAGGACTCTCATAAAAAATTTTGCTATCGGACAATGGTTGTAATCTCAATTTCAAATTTGATAAATTCCAATCAATTACAATAATACAATATTAATTTTTCTACATACTTACCTTTGTACAGGGATCCAGGCCGAAAAGCAAAATGCTTCTCTGGAGCCCTTAAGCAATAATATTTATATGCTTAAATAAACTTACACACATATGTATACATACACACACTGTAAACCCATGCCGTAGGTGCCGTTGAAAAAGTGCCGTAAAACTGACGGCGATCTTACCGTAAGTCTTTGAAAACGGTAAATTGCCGTGAATTCAACAGTAAACCGTAATTGTAACAGTGAGTGCCGTCAAACCTACAGGAAGATACCATAAAATACAGATACGGCAATTGCCGTTACTTTTACGGGACATTGCTGTTAAAGTAACAGTAACCTTGCTGTTAGCTGTGAACACGGCTAGCTGCCGTAATTTAACGGTTACCGTAATTGTAACAGTAAGCACTGTCAAATTTACAGCAAGTTACCGTAAGCCGCAGGTTCAGATATCTGAAATATAAAATGTAGCTGCTGTTTCAAAATCAGCAGTAATGTTATGCAACTTTATAAGATGGCATAGATAAAGGCAGCTTCGTGGACACTTTAGTTCCTTCTCGCCAGCAAATTCGCACAGTGTACCTGTGGTGTTGTCCTGAAGCAAGCAGGCTACTTTCTTCCAAATTTAAAAAAAAAAAAAACTTGAAAATAATGTAAAATTTAGAAATAAACTGCATTTTTTTTATGAACATTGTCCTCAGGTCCTATTTCCAAAAATAAATTTTGTCCAATATTTTTCCCCAAATTTTTTTTATTGTTCACTCAATATTTTTCAAACATTATTTTTCCCCAACCATTTTTTTACCCAATTTCATTGATTGTATAGTTCTAACTGGAATTATTTGGAATATTTGATCAGAACCTGGTATTGGTTAATGTACAACAGGTTTTGAAAACGGGCTAATTACATTTTTGTACTGGCCAACAAATGCTTTTGAGGCGTTGAACTCAAAACTCAAACAATTTAGAATTGCTGTTATTTTAGATGTAGGCCTGTTCCTAAGTTTGGATTTCAGATATTTCTGATAACAGTTGTTATATATATATTTTGTGACTTTTCTGTTTGTTGTTATTCTTATTTCACATCGCCTGTATGGAAATCACGAAGCTGAAGTAACAAAATCAGTTAAATGAACCTTTTTACATGATCAGAATTCAGTCGGAAATGCATGATGGGACATTGACTCCGTAACAAGATTGATAGTTTATATATATACTTAGGCATGTGTACTGTTAGAAATTTCAGTACAATCAACGGTTTTATTCCGTAATTTATACGGTCAAACGACCGTGATCATGAAACTGTAGAAATTACAGCTTTCTTGATGTTATGATAATGCGTTTGAATTCACGGTTTAAAAACTGTAACTCAAGACCTAGCCTTGTTTTTTTTCCATGCCCTTAAATAGGCTTAATGGGTAATGCCTTAATCAAGGTGTTTAAACTTAAGAGCATTCATTTAATCTCTGGAAGCAGGACTGATAAGACACATGAGCAAGGTAAGATTAATGTTATTTCTTCATTTGGCATGCATGATAATGCTAAATTATATTTAATTGCCTATTATTTAATAACTACCATAATGGTTATATTGAGGTAATAAAATGGTATGGTTCCACAACCCACAATATTTTATTGTGTGAGATATTCCTTGATTAGGATGGAGGGGGGAGGGTTGGTCTAGTGGTAGCGTGCTTGGCTGCCAATCGCTGGGTCCAGGGTTCGAATCTGGCTCTTGCCGGGTCACCTGGGCCTATGTCGGACGGCTGTTTCATCATCCTTTACCTCATTGCCATGTCCTCCTCCTGTCCTAATAAACCTACCAAGTGCATAAATACAGGACGTATAGCCCCAATCATCTATCCATCCATCCATCCTTGATGATGGGGCTTTACATCCTGTATTTATGCACTAGTCTTGATAGGTTAATTAGCACAGGAGGTGGCTCTGCAAGAGCTGAAGTCGAACCCTTGACCCATTGATTGGCAGCCCAACACTCTACCACTGAGCTGATCCCCCCCCTCCTTAACAGAGGCATTTATTAATCAATATGAATAAATTATCATCACCCTTTAGACTAGAATAACCTAAATGTTACTTTCTAATTTGTGTACAATGCTGAAATATTAATAGGCCTACTAACTATGTAAAAATATTTTAATTTCATTGTTTTTCTTGGAACATTTAATATTTATTTATATAATTTATTTGTTATTGTTTTATGTTTTACATGTGATTATACATGTATTGTATGTTACACCACTATCAATGACTTAAAAATAGCTTTGCATTGAGAGTGTCACTTAAGGACTTTGGTCTGGGTTTCATTGGTGATGTTTGCAGACTTAAGACTTAAGCACCAAAGGCAATCAACTCAATAGCAAACTGTCAACAACCAGCTTCTAGTCTAGGCCTATACAAGTTAAAAGAGTGTTGTCTAATTTTCAGATTCAAGACAGAGGCTGTTGAACATGTGTCTCAATTGTGGAATGCTTGTTCATGGAGAGGCCTTTCATGGTTGTTTCTTCAGGTCTTTGAAGCTGTCAACTCTTCCAAGGTTTGTGGCACATTGATCTCAACAACATTTTTATGTCTACTCTCCTTTCCTCTAAGTAAGTAATGGCAAAAACTCACTCAGTTATATAATATGTCTGCCCTCAACTAGTGAAAAAAAGTAATTTGTTAGTAATCACTGAGGTTTGCAATATTTCACATATAATATATTTGCATTAATTTCCAAATGTAATTGCATGTTTTGCAACAGTTTAACTTCCAAATTCTCCTGGCTTATTTTGCAAAGCTATAATTAAGGACATCCAATGGTTTTTAGCTCGTCTGTTTTCTTTGAAAATGAAGAGCTATTGTCCCCACTCGATCGTCAGCATCATTGTCCCAGTTAAGGTTTGTGTAAGTGTCCATTTGTGACCTTAAGTTTCCAATTAGAGTCATGAAATTTGGTACAGGTATGGGGCTATGGGTATGAATGGTGAACATGTAGAGAAATCCAAGATGGCTGCCATTTTATGGCGGCCATTTTTGCAGCCATCTTTATTCTCAAACTGCCCATTTTGACTTATTATTTCACTAACAGTTATGAAATTTACAGGTATGGGCCTGTGGGTATGGATCGGGAGCATGTCGAGAAATCCAAGATGGCAGCCATTTTGTGGCAGCCATTATGGCAGCCATCTTTCTTCATTCTTGAACCTCCCATTGTGACCTTAATATTTCACTTTCAGCTATGAAATTTGGTACAGGTATGGATCAGGTATTGATCAGGAACATGTTGAGAAATCCAAGTGGGCAGCCATTTTGGCAGCCATCTTTCTTCATTTCTTGAACTGCCCATTGTGACCGTAATATTTCACTTAAGAGTTATGAAATTTGGTACAGGTATTGGCCTGTGGGTATCGATCGGGAGCATGTTGAGAAATCCAAGATGGTGGCCATTTTGTGGTGGCCATTTTGTGGTGGCCATTTTGTGGTGGCCATTTTGGCAGCCATCTTTTTTCATTATTGAACTCCCCATTGCGACCTTATTATTTCACTTACAGTTATGAAATTTGGTACAGGTATGGGCCTGTTGGTAAACTTGGTATGGATCGTGAGCATGTTGCGAAATCCAAGATGGCAGCCATTTTATGGTGGCCATTATGGCAGCCATCTTTCTTAATTCTTGAACTGCCCATTGTGACCTTAATATTTCACTTACAGTTATGAAATTTTTTGCAGGTATAGGCCTGTGGGTATGCATCAGGAACATGTTGAGAAATACAAGGTGGCGGCCATGTTGGCAGCCAACTTTCTTCATTTTTGAACTGCCCATTGTGAGCTCAATATTTCGCTTAGAATTATGAAATTTGGTACAGGTTTGGCCTGTGGGCATCGATCAGGAACATGTTGAGAAATCCAAGATGGCAGCCATTTTGTGGTGACCATTTTGCCAGCCATCTTTCTTCATTCCTGAACTGCCCATTGTGAGCTTAATATTTCACTTACAGTTATGAAAGTTGGTGCAGGTATTGGCCTGTGGGTATTGATCAGGAACATGCTGAGAAATCCAAGATGGCTGCCAAATTGGCAGCCATCTTTCCTTTCTTGAATTGCCCATTGTAATCTTAATATTTTGCTTAGAGTTATAAAATTTGGTACAGGTATTGGCCTGTGGGTATCTATCGGGAACATCCAAGATGGCGGCCATTTTGTGGCAGCCATTTTGGCAGCCATCTTACTTCATTTCTTGAACTACCCATTGTGATCTCAATATTTCGCTTAGTTACGAAATTTGGTACAGGTATTTGCCTGTGGGTATGAATCGGGAACATGTTGAGAAATCCAAGATGGCCACCAAAATGGCCACTTCAAAATTGCTGACATCCTTGAACTGCTCATTGTGACCTTGCTATTTCGCTTAGAGTTATGAAATTAGGTACAGTTATTGGCCTGTGGGCATGGATCAGGAAAATGTCGATAATCCGAGATTGTGGTCATTTTGGCAGCCATATTTCTTCAATCTTTAACTGCCCATTGTAACCTTAATATATCGCTTAGGGGTATAAAATTAGCTACAGGTATTGGCCTGTTGGTGATAATCTGGCACACATTGATATATTTCACATTGACAGATGAGCGTTTAAACCACTTGCGGTTCTAGTTGAAAAATAACCTTGATCGCTGGCAAGTCAATCTTCCCACTAGAATCGCCCCCTCCTCCTCCCTCCTACTGTTTGTCACTCTCACTGGTCAATCTTGCTCCCTCTCCATTGCCCTCTGCCTTCATCCTATCCTATCTGCCCTATCCTATCTGCCCTATCCTATTTGTCCTATCCTATCCCTTGTCCTCTCCTCATTCTCCTTCTTTCCCTCTTTCTCCCTCTCCTCTCAATCCCCTTCCCTTCTTCCTCATTTCCTTCTTTACATCCAACCATTATAAAATAACCTTGGTTGCTGTCTGGCCCATCTCTCTCCCTCTCCTCTCCCCCTCTCCCTGCCCCTCTCCCTCCCCTATATCCCCTATTCTATCTCCCCTGTCTTATCATCCATATCCTCTCCTTTCCTCTATGCCCTGTCGTCTCCTCCTCTCCCACTCTTCCTCTCCCTCTCTTGTCTCCCTCTCCTGCCTCCCTCTCCTGCCTCCCTCTCCTGTCTCCCTCTCCTGTCTCCCTCTCCTGCCTCCCTCTCCTGTCTCCCTCTCCTGTCTCCCTCTCCTGTCTCCCTCTTTTGTCTCCCTCTCCTGTCTCCCTCTCCTGTCTCCCTCTCCTATCTCCCTCTCCTGTCTCCCTCTCCTGTCTCCCTCTCCTATCTCCCTCTCCTGTCTCCCTCTCCTATCTCCCTCTCCTATCTTCCTCTCCTCTCTCCCTCTCCTCTCTCCCTCTCCTCTCTCCCTCTCCTCTCTCCCTCTCCGCTTTTCTTCCCTGTCTCATCCCTATTCCCTATCCGCTCTCTCCTTCCTATTCCCTATTCTCTCTCATTCTACCCCTACTGCCGACTTTCTCTCCTACCACCTGTCACCCTTTCCCTCTTCCTCCCTTCCTTTGTTTTTCTCACCTTTGAGTTGAGTCCAACCATTTTGAATAATCTTGGTTGCTCGCTGGTAAATCTCAATCTTTCTCTTTCTTCCCCCCTCTTTTCTCCTTTTCCCTTCCTTTCCTCTTTTCCTTCTTTTATTCTCCCACCTCCTTCACTTCCACACTTCTCCTTCTTTTCTATCATAGTCTGACGTCCCTAAATCCTCTTTCTGTTTTCCTTCACTCTCCTCTTTGAGGTTGTCAGCTCTTCCAAGGTCAGTGGCACATTGATCCCAACAACATTTTCTTAATGAAATATAGCCTAGGACTCTCCAACTAATCATTGCGGTTGCATTATTTCACATACATTTGTATTAATTTTAAAGTGCAGTTTTGTGAATGTTTAACTTCCTAATACTCCTCGCTTAATTTACAAAGTTATGAATATGGACATGCAATGTTCATAAAAATAGTCTTCATTGCCCTTTGGCGTCTACCTCTCCATCCCCGACCCCACCCCTTCAACCCCTCCCACTCCTATCCCCTTTCCCCTCTTTTCCTCCTATTTTCCTCCTGCCCTTCTGTTGCCATATAGCCATTTTGAAATAGGTATATATTATTGACCACAAGAGAGGAAATATGTTATTTATCACCCGAGTGCTTGAGCCCGAGGTGTAATAAACACATTCCCGATACCATTGTGAATAACCAACTTATACCACAAGACAATCACTCAAACAGTCTAACTCTACTCTTTCCATCTCCTCTCTACATCTTTTCCCTTCCTCTCCTCTCCTCTCTCTCTCTCTCTCCCCGTCTCCCTCTCTCTCTCTCTCCCCGTCTCCCTCTCCTGTCTCCCTCTCCTGTCTCCCTCTCCTGTCTCCCTCTTTTGTCTCCCTCTTTTGTCTCCCTCTTTTGTCTCCCTCTTTTGTCTCCCTCTTTTGTCGTCCTCTCCTGTCTCCCTCTCCTGTCTCCCTCTCCTGTCGTCCTCTCCTGTCTCCCTCCCCTGTCTCCCTCCCCTGTCTCCCTCCCCTGACTCCCTCCCCTGTCTCCCTCCCCTGTCTCCCTCCCCTGTCTCCCTCCCTTGTCTCCCTCCCTTGTCTCCCTCCCCTGTCGCCCTATCATGTCTCCCTATCATGTCTCCCTCTCCTGTCTCCCTCTTTTGTCTCTTTTGTCGTCCTCTCCTGTCTCCCTCTCCTGTCTCCCTCTCCTGTCGTCCTCTCCTGTCTCCCTCCCCTGTCTCCCTCCCCTGTCTCCCTCCCCTGTCTCCCTCCCCTGTCTCCCTCCCCTGTCTCCCTCCCCTGTCTCCCTCCCCTGTCTCCCTCCCCTGTCTCCCTCCCCTGTCTCCCTCCCTTGTCTCCCTCCCCTGTCTCCCTCCCCTGTCGCCCTCCCCTGTCGCCCTCCCCTGTCTCCCTATCATGTCTCCCTCTCATGTCTCCCTCTCATGTCTCCCTCTCATGTCTCCCTCTCATGGCATCCTCTCTTGTCTCCCTCACTTGTCTCCCTCACTTGTCTCCCTTTCTTGTCTCCCTCTCTTGTCTCCCTCTCTTGTCTCCCTCTCTTGTCTCCCTCTCTTGTCTCCCTCTCTTGTCTCCCTCTTTTTTCTCCCTCTCTTGTCTCCCTCTCTTGTCTCCCTCTTTTTTCTCCCTCTTTTTTCTCCCTCTTTTTTCTCCCTCTTTTGTCTCCCTCCTTTGTCTCCTTGTTTGTCTCTCCCTCCTGTCTCTCCCTCCTGTCTCTCTCTCCTGTCTCTCCCTCTCTTGTCTCCCTCTCCTGTCTCCCTCTCCTGTCTCTCTCTCTCATGTCTCCCTCTCTTGTCTCCCTCTCTTGTCTCCCTTTCTTGTCTCCCTCTCCTGTCGCCCTCTCCTGTCGCCCTCTCCTGTCTCCCTCTCCTGGCACCCTCTCCTGTGGCCCTCTCTCGTCCCCCTCTCCCATCGCCCTCTCCCGTGGCCCTCTCCTGTTGCCCTCTCCTGTTGCCCTCTCCTGTTGCCCTCTCCTGTCGCCCTCTCCTGTCACCCTCTCCTGTCGCCCTCTCCTGTCGCCCTTTCCTGTCGCCCTCTCCTGTGCCCTTCTCCTGTCTCCTTCTCCTGTCTCCCAGACAAATAAATAAAATAATAAATAATATATATTCTGAGTCTGTTGTCAACCTCTTTTGTCTCCCTCGTCTGTCTCCCTCGTCTGTCTCCCTCTTCTGTCTCCCTCTCCTGTCTCCCTCTCCTGTCTCCCTCTCCTGTCTTCCTCTCCTGTCCCCCTCTCCTGTCTCCTCCCTCTCCTGTCTCCTCCCTCTCCTGTCTCCTCCCTCTCCTGTCTCCTCCCTCTCCTGTCTCCTCCCTCTCCTGTCTCCTCCCTCTCCTGTCTCCTCCCTCTCCTGTCTCCTCCCTCTCCTGTCTCCTCCCTCTCCTGTCTCCTCCCTCTCCTGTCTCCTCCCCTGCTCCTGCCTGAGTACAGTAAAGTACTGCCTTCCCCTCTTTCCCCCTTTCCCTCTTTCCCTCTTTCCCCCTTTCCCTCTTTCCCCCTTTCCCTCTTTCCCCCTATCCCTGCATCCCCACTCCCTACTTCCTCTTCCCTTTTTTCCTGCTTCTGTTTTCCTTCTCCCTCCCCATCCTCTTCCTGTCCTCATTAGCCTATGAAGTTAATAAATACAGGACGTAAAGCCCTACATCATCAGCATCTCGTGTCTCCCTCTCGTGTCACCCTCTCGTGTCACCCTCTCGTGTCACCCTCTCGTGTCTCCCTCTCGTGTCTCCCTCTCATGTCTCCCTCTCGTCTCCCTCTCGTCTCCCTCTCGTGTCTCCCTCTCATGTCTCCCTCTCGTGTTTCCCTCTCGTGTCTTCCTCTCGTGTCTCCCTCTCATCTTTCCCTCACGTCTCTCCCTCACGTCTCTCCCTCTCATCTCTCCCTCTCGTCTCTCCCTAAGATATTCTTAAACAATGGTTAAGAACTTAAGACATCACTGGCATTGCAGCTGCCTGATGTCAAAAGCAAACAAAAGCCCAAAACAATATCAATGTGTTGTCATGATACATTCTTGATTACTTTTCAGATGCTGGATATTATGACCCCACAAATTTCTGAATTTTGTTCAGTTTCTCTCGTATTCTGCTGTGAAAATCACATGTACTACTTCCATTATTATAGCGCTTTTAGTGTGCCTTTAAGCGTAATGATTTTCGAAAATTTCTTGATTATGTGAGGTTATCCAGATGCCCCCTGATAGACCACTTGCCCAACTCTTTGTAATCATCTGGATACAACACTGCAGTATTGAAATATTACAACATGACAAAACCACTGGAGTCATGGTCACAATCATGATATTGTTATGTAGTGCTCAAATGGGTAGTTTTTTTTATCACCTGGTTTTAATATTAGTTATAAAGATTTTTTCCATGTGACCATTTAAATACAGAAATGTGATGTACCAATGGAGCAACAATGGTCATGACGTCGCAATTGCATTATTTGAGCCACTGTTTTATGACATCATCAGACATCTGCGATGCTGGTGATGTCATAACTGTTAAAACAGATGTCCCTTTGACAGTGATATTCTAAAAACATCATGGGTCCTGATATTTAGGATGTAAAAAATTTGATAATATTCATAGCCAACCAGCTGGTAATACTTCAATTATGTCTTCTCTTGTATGAATATTTGTCTCTCTATTTACAGGAACATGTGAGCACACTAGAGGTGGCAGAAGAACGGGAGTGCCAGCATCGCTAGTGATAGTTTGATATGGTAAATATACCTTTGTTGGATGTCATTGATAAAGCCTGGCTACTTTTAAAAATGCCTAAACAGGTATCATTTCTACACTGAACAAAAAAAAATTCCAATCCCCACATCTCGCCAAAAAAATTGGGGTGTCATTTCGAAGTGTGTGACATTGAGCCCTAAAGCAGAAAGTTACTTTATTTTAGCTTCAGATCACCTTCGAGATGTGTGTTTGGTACAGCAAGTGAAATGACTTTTATGAAAAGTTTACATGACATGACCATTGGCACCTCGGAAATGCCAATACTTTGTTCAAATCAAAATATCAAACAGAACACTCATTTTTGAAAATATCTCAATTAATAACATAATTATTTTCCCTTGCTGTACGAAACACACATCTGGAAGGTGATCTGTAGCTGCCAAAAATAAAGCATATAATATATACGTTACAATTTTTTCACTTTTAAGGGCTCTTTGTCACACAATGCGAAATGACGCCCAGATTTTTCTTGGTGAGATGTGGGTATGGGGCCATTTAAAAGAAAATCCCAACTGTTATAAACAAGGTCAAAGATAAACAGGAAATGGTCGCACTTGAATGGTTTTCGGCACATTGATACTTGTTTATAATAGGATCAACAATATGTTGTTTAATTGGTTTGGCCAAAACAAATAAAATATTACAAATTATTAGCAAAAATGAAGTGGGACGTTTCTTTTTTGAGTGTACCATGGCAAGATTCTATACCTACACTGCAATTTGGTCATTTCTGGGGTAGCTTAGTGGCTAAGTGGTTAAGATGCCTGCCTGCTCCTCTGAAGCTCTTTACCTCAACTCCCAGCTTGGGAACCCAACATTTTCAGAGGACCGTCATAAGCCAAATTTCAGCTGGATGTCGTTCAGTGCCAGATTGTATGAACGCTTAACCCAGGTTATCCTGAAGTGGTTAACTCCTATAACATTACTTTTAACAGTGTGAAAATAACTAAGCACGTTTAAGCTGACCTCATGTTATATAACGACTAAATCATTTTCCCAGTAACCCTGTTAAAAGATAAGTTTTAGGATAACCTGTGTCAAGCGTTGATACAATATGGCACAGTAGAAACGTTATATTGGTGGCCGTTGTATTGGGCATATAAAAGATCTCTCACTTCGGGTAAATGTGTAACATGTTGACTGTTGAGGACTCCTGCTCTCTCTCACATCTCATCAATCAACCCTCGTGAGCGCCCAGAACTGGGCTTAGAGGGCTGCACTTACTATAACTATCTATCTATCTATCATAATGCTTTATCCCACTGTAACCATGACTGCCTTATAATTTCTACATAACCAATTATGACTTGACAAAACTTTTCTTGAACAACTTAAAATACTTGTAAATTAGTGCAGCCATTGTATTGTTGGTATTTTGTGTGATCCTCCTCCCTCTTCCCATCTATTGGTTATCTTTACCGTTTTCCTTTTGTTCCAGGTGACGTGTCTGGACTGTCTGCGACTGATTTCTCACTGCTGGTAGGCAATACAGTTGTGATAGAAAAAACGAATACTACGATGCTCTGTTTGCCACTTACTACGTCGTGAATATCGCTTATCCTCCAGAATATCGCTCCTCCAGAAGTGCAAACAACCTTGGAATTTATACAGAGGTAACATTATTCTATCTATCTGAAGGTTGAACAGTACTAGGTACAGTGATTGATATAATAGGCCTGTAACTGAAGGCAATCAAGTGACAATAAACAATATGTTATAGTCACTGAAACTGACAGTAACATAGTAATACTGACTTCTCTGAATTAATAAACTGAGGCTGAGAGGTCACTGTTTGGCTATTTTTTGCAAACTTGAAAATGTGGAGGTTGTAACAATAATAAATTACCCAACACAATATCAAACAATTAGTCTTGAATGGGTAATTTTTGTAAAGCTTTTACATTTTGAATTATTTTCTTTCAGATGTTTCTTCAAGATAACCCCGAAACAAGGAACTGAGAAAGTGAAAGGAAAGAAACGTACGATGGTTGTGTATCAAGCTAATCAGTACTTGTTACTGTTTATATTGTCTACATGTATGGACAGCAGATGGCATACAGTGTGTGCTCATTAATTTAATGTGGACTATAATATTAAGACACATTTATTTAATATTAAGACACATTTATTTAATATTAAGCCATGTTTATAGAATTAAGTTCATTAAATAATTGTTGTTGTGTGTGTGGAAATGTTGTCACCTAATAAGTGAAATAATGTTATTGCGTGAAGCAGCTAATCAATGTCTATATATGTTGTTTACAGTCTGCATATTAAATATATTGGAGGCAATGTGTTCTTTCATATATAATGCAGACTTAAATATTTTCATCAAAAGAATTTATTTTGTGTGGAAATGCTGCCGCCTATTCAGTGAAATAATGTTGTGTGAAGCTGCTTATCGATTAATAGACTGTATAAATCGTGAGATAAACATATTAATGTACTCTGGATACAGTTTATTTTCACTTATTTATTGATGCTTATAAATTAATAGTAAGACATCTTTCATGATCCTGTCTTTTATTTGATATATTTGTGATTCTACATTAATAAAGTGAATGCATACATGTTTATTTGTTTTGATGAGCACACAAACCGTAACAACTGCATACTGCTTTCTTTTTTTGACACCTGTCCCTGCAATTGGAGAAGACTTTTTCAATGGCACTCCTAATAAAGCTGCAGACTCTCTTGGTTCCTTACAGTACATGCTATGTGCGTTTTATATAACTGATTGAACGGGCAATTATTTCCTGCCCATGTACTGTTGCGACAGTTCGCACCTCTGCCACTGTTCAATGTGTGCATAACTACAAAATAAAGAGGACTGAAATTTCCATAAGTGTGCAGACACATTTTTGGGTGAGAAAAAAATGCCTGGTGTGCTGAACTACTGTATCAGAAGGGGCGTATCTGTAAACTACCTTAAGGGGCAAATAACATGTGGCGCATATGTGGTCATTCGAAACTTCTGTGTCTTCCATGCTAATTTTGGTACACTGATTATGAGTGCTGATGTGCAGTTCTCCAGGACCCGTCACTAATAAGACCGCCTTTTTGGCAGGCGTGAAGTGGTCATGTATACGGAAGTATACTAAGTGCAATTATTTAAAACACATACTACAGCAGTCCCTGTGTAATAAGACCGCCTTTTGGCAGGCGTGAAGTGGTCTTTCAGGGGGTGCATCAGTTCATGTGTGCAGAAACAATTGCATTTTTCTGTTACAACATCATCCTGTCATCTAACGTATGATCTAAGATAACGGCGTTGGTACAATTAGCTGTTAAATTAACGGCAAGTACCCGTTATAAAATGACGGCATGCTTAGCCGCAAGATTTACAGCAACATGCCGTAGCATGAACTTACGGCAAAATGGTCGTAAACTTTACGGCAACTTGCTGTATATATGAAGTTACGGCATGAGCCTGTTGAATTTACGGCAACATGTCGTAAATGAAATTACGGCATAACTGTTGATTTTACGGTAAGTTACCGGCTAATTTGCTGCCGGTAATGCCGTAAAACCAACGGTTTCGGTTTTACAGTGCAGATGTGACAAACCATGTATTCAAAACTGAATTCCATCTCGTTGTCAGTTGAGTTATACGAGAGAGGGCACTTAAGCATACAAACTTCAATGTGTTGTGCACTTTCTCCAGGTCATGTCCTATAAACTCCCCTGATAACTGCAGATGATCGATGGAATTCCGAGATATTTTACTTGCCCAGCACAGAAACTGATGCTGGAGACCAAAAATTCATTTTCTCATCTGAGTTACATCCATTGGGCATTTTGCTCTGGAAGATCCACTTGAAATATTTTGCATTCATCTCCCAAGTTTCGAACCCACGCAATCAAAAACCTTCAGCAAGGCAGGCCTGAAATGATATTGTTCAGCCACCAACCTGCTTTATATTGTCGGCCTATACAGTGGGTTTGTCTTGGCCAGAATAGAATGCTATTAAAACACCCCAGTGTTAATTTTTTTGCCCTTATATGGAAATGACGATGAATTATTCTGTTAATAGACTGTTATCAGTAGCAAACAACGCAAAAATGATCACCTGACCACAAAAATTGGTCTTAATACGCCAAATATTCACAGGAGTTATTCTCTTTCCTTAAACCACCTTATGATGTAAAATTCACAGCATTCTGAAATGATCAGTAGGCCAGCAGTTGCCTGTATTGTAGCCTCCTTTGGTTTGGGCAAGCATGATTTTGCAGAGGCTTTATTGAGAATAGCCAGTGTTCTAACTTTAATTTTACACTAATTTAACTGCTAGTCAACTGCTAATATGTTTGCCTAGATATTCCATCACTCAAAACTTTATTTAGCAATTTTCTGTTTGATCTGCTAGAGATGTTCAATTGGTGCAAATTTTTTTTGCCTCACCCTGTATAATCAAATGAAACTACTAACTGGTTTGAAAATGAAAGACTCACGTTTTGATTGCAGGTACCCCCTTATAATTGATGGCACAGGAACTGCCAACACTTTCCTGAGGTACAGGGATGTCAACTACCTGAATGCTCAGAACCCTGGAGACATGGACAGGTCAAGAATACGACTGGCTCTATTGGGATCCTTGAGGTACAATTTGTTGTATATTACCAGCTTACTAGTACTAAAGAGACAAGTTTTTAATTATATATTTATAAGAATGCCAAAAATAAACTATTAGAATATGAATTTGCCTGAGACTTTTTCCATAGAACAATTATCCATAGCATTTGAGGACTGCATTCAAAGGTATTTTGTTATCTCTTACATTTATGTCAAAGCAATCATGTTTTTCTTTTGTACAGATTTGGCAAACCGATGGTCCTGGACCTGGCTGACACAGACATTGTAGATGTGGTCAAAGAGAAGTTTGATTTGGTCAAGGAGGAATTTCTTGAAATGATTATAACTGGACAGATGGTCAAGGAAGAAAAGTAAGTTTGGACACATTCACCTAAAAGGTCGGATTACTTTTGCCCCAAAAAAAAATTAGAAATAGTGTTCAAAACGACATAATCGCGTTAATTGTGGCTGTTCCTTTGCAATAGAAGTACATGCATCATCAATCCAAACCATTCTGCCGGAAACATATTTTCTGAAAGAAATTATTAATATACTTATTCCCAAAGGCCCAAATTATTTAACAAAACAAATTTGAATTAAATATTTTGGATCTCTTTTAGCTATAAACCGTTGGTGCTGGATTCTGACGATGCCGCTTACAACAGTTGGTTCGAGTACAAGAATGAGGAATTCAACTTCATTCTTCTTGCTGCTAATGAAACTGCTTGCAGATCACTAAAGAACCGGTTTTATAATTTCATTGTCGAATAACGATATCATGTAATAGCAACAGTGTACCGAATGCAATAATCAACTTATGTGTTGTTTGTGTGGAAGAACTTGTTAATCATGCATGCAATTTTGTTTAGTAAACTGTGATTTTTGTTTGTGAGGATTCTTATCAGTTCATTATATTACACTCATGAAGTCAATTTTGCAAGAAATGTACCTGGCTTTTATTTATATTACAGTTTGATATTAGAATGGAAATATTAAACGGCTTGTGTAGAAAGAATGAATAACTGTCATCAGCAAATCTCCATTGAAGACCACACAATTAATTATGAATTTATGAGATGGACAAAATCTTTGGGAAAATAACAAAATTTTATTGTACCTATTTATTCAGAGATAACGATACAGTGTTTCATATCAAAATGTATATATATAGACAGATATTTATCACAAATAACTCACACAACGTGTATAAACATGCCTGTAATTCTTACAAATAAAGCAATGATACTGTAATCAGATACGTAACAAATTAAATTACCAGACCGACGATGGAATACAAATTGAGCATATAAAAGTTAGACAGTTCGTAAGTAAAATAAAGTTTTATGAACAATAAATGACTCTTTGGTAAGTTTGGTTAATGAAAGGACATGAACACACAATAATAGAGAAGAAATGAATACATCTGTAAATGTACACATTCGTCCACATGTAAGAACCGCCATCATTGCCCAACAATTGTTCAGTTGCAAGCTTCAATAACCGAAATACTTCATTTGATACATTTGTAGGCCTATATGCCTAAACTCCAACAAATCAAGTGTGATTGGAAAAGCATTGCCTATGTGATCGTTATTAAATTTCTGGCACTTCTTAACTGGTGACATTAGTTGGGCCTAACGCTGAATAATTAAATTAATTATGTCCATTTCTTCAAAAGTTTTAATTTTTGCATAAGAAATTCCAAAAATCACGCAGAAAGCACTTGGTGACTTTACAAAAGCTACTTTCATGCGATTGCATGTGATGCCATAATATTCTGCAAACAGAAATGACACCAAAAACAATGTACAAACTTCAAACGAGGGTCTAAAAGATACAATATTTTGGAAATTTCTTACTGTTGCGGTTCCAAGAATTTGACATCTGGCATAAAACAGTTAGTTGTATATATACTGACAACATTCAATACCCAGCTATATGACAGTATAAGAGTAAATGCATTTATACACTGACTCAAATCAGCATATCACATGAGATTAAGTCAAATTACCACAAATTGAGCAGAATAAATTAAATTGTTCATGGACGTCATGAGATGGATTTTTTGGTCTGGGAAGATCGTCAATTCGTCATAAATTATGAAAACTGTCACTCTTCAGACTCGTGAAAGTCGTTGTGTTAAATTTGGATTATAGGATTATTTTTGCCCTTTCACAGATTCCCTGCTACTAGCGGCTACTGAGCAAGAGGAAACAGAATCCCCTATGTTCAAGTTAAAAACTTAAACAGTTCAACAAAAATGAGCCCCCCCCTTACAAAAACTTGATCGAATATCTCAAAGATTGCTTCTCTTATACTTATGGCAGTGGGCCACTAGAACCAGTTTGTAGGTCTGCATATTGACATTATGGCTGTGCATTTGTATCTTTTTTTGTCTGTGCTAGTAGACCGTAACATAAGTGCACCTACCCATCTTTCCCCAAATTTTTAATTCAGGCTTGGCCTTATTTTTTTAACATAATGTTCTTAACCTCCACTCAAATAATTTGTGTCAAACAGTAAAACTTTTACAGAAGAAGACCTCATATGAGTCTTGTCATTTGTCCACTAGATATGATTGAAAAACACATTTCTACCAGTCACTTCATCAAGTATGTCCAGTTGGTGCCTGCATAATGAAATTGATCATCCACAGTAAAGCAACAGATTTTTGAAAACAGGGGTAAGCTCACAAGAAGACTGTAGGTTCAGCCAGGAATTATATGCCACTGAGCTACAAATACATACATTTAGGGTTTGATATTCAGGCCTGTAATTCAGCCAACTGTCATAGAAATCTGAGAAGGAAGAAGGAAACTTTGAGATATATATTCAAGTTTATTTAAGGGGGTAGGCCTACTTATTTTGGTTGAACGGTTTATTTAGTTGGCAAAGCACCGATATGTATTTTTGGAAATCTTCCTAACGGTTCTTGAGGATAATACTGATGCAAAATGCTTGATTATCTTTCAAAATCAAGCCATTCAACTCGCAAAAGGAAGTATTATCAGTTTGAATGTCGAAATTTCTTGTGCCTCTTGTTGAGTTTCTTGGAGTTGACAATTTCCCTTCCATTCACCTTGCCCAACACACCAATTACAAATGACTCGATCTTGCACTCGTTGACGCCTCGGATAATCCGGAAATAACCGTCTTCTCCCCAGTTGGAGCCCCATGAATTGGCGCACAGCTGGAAATGCAGAATATCAGAAAAGGTTAAGAAAACTATGCTGATTTGTGGCTCGGTTGATTATTGGTAATTTTGGTACATAAGACAAAATGGAAGAAAGCCTACCCAGTATTTTAAAGGTCTTCCAGCACTGTAATCAGTTCCCCAGCTGAAGGAAAGATGGAGATTTTATATATACAGCAAACACAGCAGCGTTCCAAGGTTGAACATGGTCATGGGTAGCTAAGGCCAAAGGAGATATACGCCTTAATGGTGGTTGTTAATGCAAATTCACTTTTGAGACTTAGGTGGTAGATAAGTTTCCTCATAAGCTTTAGATTGCATACTCATGTATATTAGTGAAAGAAAAAATCTGTTGTGTTCTTACTTACCCTATAATTTTTACAGAATGAAATCCTGTCCTTCGATAATTTGGAGGAAGATAATCTGCTGGTAGAGAATATCTGTAAACTCCTTCTTTGTACATGAAAAAGTCTTCTTTCACTGCCATTGTTGCTAAAACATAACAGGCAAATTATTTGTGTATGTTCATTATGAATGTGTGATTAGCTCCACATGATTCTACGTTGACAAATCAAGAGATTTAAATTGTGGATCACGAATTCTCCTACCTTGAACTGGACCATTTTCTTTTATTTCCTTCATAATCTCATTTTCCTGCAATAAAAATCTATAAAATAATACTCTATCTTTGTAACTTTGTTGTTTATCGTTTCAATCACTCAATTATTTCTCAATCACCACAAAACTTTACCAGTCTATTCTAATTGACATTTTCCCTTGAAATAAGCTCTGTTATCCATCAAAACGCTCTAATTCCTTTGTAATCTGGCTTCATTTAACACCCTTTGCATGGAAAACAACCCACGATATTACAACCCTCTTCCTTCAGTTGCTACAACTCCCCCTGCTGCACTAACTCAGCCTATGTGTTTCGGAGGGGGTATTACTAATAACAAGAACAGCATGCAACCATATGCAAATGCATATAACCACGTGGTCCTGTGCAGCCTGTGGAGTGTCAATCCAAATGTAGATCCCCGGTGTAGATCACGTCCATCCAAATGCATTTACTTAGTCCTAATATTTCAGTATGCATTCCTTTATAGGCTCTCATAACAAGCAGCGATCATGCTCATTCACAGTGGGCAGTATGGAATCAATGCAATCCACAGACTTGATAATTTTGATCTGTCAAGTCTGTGTACATGCTGGAGGAGGTGGCCAACTTAAGTGTCAATTGTCTTGACTTTCTGTTGGTCCTGAACCAATTCCATAAAGGAAAAATGCTGTAGACATGAATACATTCATCAAAGGGACAAAAGTTTGATTTAAAAGCACAGTCGATCAATGAAAATTAATACTAAACTTCCATTCAACTGCACTGGGTACTTCCAATATCCTAATAATATATCATACTATGCTACTAGCCTACTCTAACCAAACCACTGACTGTCCAGCTATGAAAACTTGCAAGCGACTTTTCTACATTCCCTACAATGTCCTTGCCTGCTTTCAGGTTCCAAATTACAGCCACAGAAATTAAACATCTCACTACGTATATATAAACCACTTCATATATTTTCTCCTCACATGTCTTCAGGGGCGGGGGGGTGGTGATATGAGCCGATTTGCATTTGCAGCCTTCCCTATCTTTCCCATGTTTATTTTCGGCCTCAGGGGGGACATGTCCCAATTCCCCCCCCCCTAGATATGCACTGATAGATAGGTAGATAGACAGCCATAGATGCCCATATATACTGACTAGCAGATTGAATCTGATGGATGCATTGATTGCTCAATAAAAAGATAGATAACTCGACAAATAAATAGCTGAAAATATATTTAGTGGAAAAATTAATCAACCAATTCCCATTGGTAGATCATATCATACAAACAATCTTCAAATCCAATTAAAATGCTACACCGCTTCCCTTTCCTCCCCCCTCCCTCCATTTTTGGACAAACAACATAAGAAGATGATAAGGGGAGATCATTAAATCTAAAGGCAAATGATTTCTTGCTCAGTTTTGGTTGAAAAAAATTCATAATTTTTTTCCAGTCTTGAAACAAAATATTTCTGCGAAGGGGTATTTCTCACCAAGGTATTGCATGATTTAGGAATATTTGACGACTTTTGGAGCTCACAATCAATAATTACTGCTGACATTACCATGAAATAAATAATTTACCAATGAGGAAAACTCCACGCCCTCTCCACTGGGAATAACATGGTCGCCCACTAATATGCTCCTGTCCACTGCAAACTTAACCTTGCTCACATATTAACTCCACGGGCGTTCTAGTACCACTGTATTTCTCCAGGATGGAATATATACGTGTATTTATATATGTATTTGAAGTTAGGTTGACTTTAAAGAAATATTAAAACCTGTGAAACAAGGCAAAGTGATATATATTCATTCTAGTGCCTTTGTCACAATACTTTGTATCCATGACTTTGCATGAAATAAAAGTTAATATTATGAGTGCATGAAGGAAAAGAAAAAGAAATCTGGACTTACACCAGGGGCAATACGATATGGTGGCGACGCCTGGAAGACAAGGGAAGAGTCCACTTTAGCATGAGGACATTTTGCTTTGGATCCAAGAGACTTGAAGGTTGGATAATGGCAGGGAGAGGTTGTGCCTGTCACCCCACTAACATAAGGGTAACAATCTTCACTAACAATTCTGAAACAAAGAACAAGATACAAGTGTTAAAACTAAATTGGCTGCAATTTGATACAATGTATAGTATTTTCACTGATTTGTATACATTACCATAGCATGGGTCCATGGAGTCTGGGTTTTGCTTGAGTGAAATACAATCTGTATACATTAATATCATTTTCGCATGTCTACAACTCATGTAAACTAATCTGTGTGAAGTTTTTCTCTTTTATCTTCTCTTTTTCCACATAAATGTAGTTAAAAATCATGTTTTACAGCTTTTTATAGTATTTAGTAACAAACTGCACCAACCCAACTCTCCTCATGTACCACCATGCCCTGTCGAGGTGGCCTCCCTCACAGCCTTGTTGAAAAGCATCCTTGTTGCACGAGAGGATATTCTGAGGGGACAAAGAGACCTTTATGGACCCCCCTGAGTGCAGGGACAACCTGTCTGAAGCTACACCTGAAATGAGAGAATGAGAGGTCAGTGGGTAGATAATTAAATCTACATGGTCAATGGTCATACAGGGGTCAACAATCAGGATATTGAAGTGCTGACTATCAACAAAGTATGAAGGGGTTGTGATACTTCAATAATACTTTTTGCAGGCTCAGCTGCAGTGAATGATTTCATGTCCCATTATTATTACTTGTAGAACATCAATTTCAAGTTAGACACAGCACGCTCTGCCACTCAGCCTCAGTGATATAGTTCTTCATAATCAACTTGGTATTACAGCAAAAGAAGAATTCTGATGATTACTTTCGGTAATTTTTAGTCAGTGGTGTAACAAATTACAATATAACCTTAAGCTATCACAGTGTCACACAATCAAAATTTTTAAGATTTGATTTTTGCTTACTAGCGGTGGAGAAAGCCCATGAAGCAGCACAGTTGCCCTGATCCATGATGTCATGAATCCGCCCCGGCCACTGTTTGCGAGCGTCGAACTCCAGCGGAAGTATTTCATTGACGTGAACATGTAGGGAAGTCATCCTTTTCACTGGTTGCCCGGGACGTTTAGTTCCAAGTTTGAATTTCACACCATCAGCCAAAGTCATTCCCCACAAATCGGTGTAGTTGGTTGCTTTCCATCTGAAACCGATGTGAGCATATAGCTGCCATGGTGCCGGCCACATCAAGTTTCACAGATTCAATAAACTCACAATGCGGTACACAATTCACCATCTCAAATAACTGGAAACTGATTCATGCTTAATTGCCCCAGTTGATGCTGGCTGATGTTGGCTGAATCTGATTCCTAAACACCAATTTAAAATCTAGCTTCAGACAGACATGTCATAGTGTACAGTAACAGTACAGCGGTATGCAGTGATGGAGAATTCGCCAATTTCACAGCTCTTGCGCTTTCAAAATGTGATAGAAGATATGCAGTGCAACCACTTTGGGAGATTAAGATAACACATGTATGCATATAACTAAACAATGTTCAATGATTTCAAGTAGGCCTATACAAGTGCAATTACTCGCATTGGAGGTTGTGGGTTGTGGACACTTAACCATTTTGGCACATTTATATATTTTTTGTGGAACACAAAACTTTAAATGTTTAATGACAGAAACGAAGAGATTTCTTGCAAAAATATTGAAAATCAAGAAATCGACCTCTTGAAACGGCGAACACAGCCCAGTTCTAGATAATACGGTTGCCACATGACAGTTCTGGGCAGATCAGGCACCTTACCCATAATTTCCCTTTTCCACATGCTCCAGGAGTTCCTTCCGGACAAGACATATCTTCTGAGTGCACTTCCAGTTGAATTCTGGGTGAAGATCTACTTTGACACATGTACTGTAAAATAAGAAAATGAACTTCAATGTGGCATTGCATCTGTCTCATATTAGCATGTTTTGAGAATAATATATTTATATTATTTTGTAGACCGTATATCAAAATTGCTGTACCGGTAGCACACCAATAGATTATTCTGATTTATTCATTCTAGAATTAAGGAATAGACTCCAGTTCCCACCTTCTTGTGAATATAACTTTAGAATTCGGGTATTTACTCAATTCACTGCATGGTGATTCAATGTCAAATTAGCAACCCCATAACACATATCATTAGCAAGGTTAGAGCAATAGTTTATTACTAATGCCATGAAAATTAGTCCAGACCAGTAACTCACCAGTTATTACAGTTCACTTTCATTACATCTCCAGGTTCATGCGTCTGCCCTTCATACATGCAGTTATCTGAAATGGATTTGGGTATTTAAAATTACATGAGGAAAAACAGAATATATACTGGAAGATATTACACTTCTGTTCTGAGAAATATATTTGGTACAAGAATCATCAATTCTCACCACTCCATGGATGAAACTGCAAATTGCTTGTGTACTACAATGTGTAGGAATTCATATTTTAAAATACGACACTATATCATAAGCAAGACAGGCATTTATTTACATGTAGAAAGTGCTATTTTCAGAAAGTGTGACAAATAAAACATTGATGCAAAAGAATGTGATAAACTTCATCAAGGTAGATAGCAACAAACAATCACCACAGTCACTTATAGTAGCCAACATGGGATGACAAAGACGAAGGGAGTGAAGCATTGCTATGCAGTCAATATTGCAACATGTGAAAATGTAAATTAGTGTTTAAAACATTGAAAAGGAAGAAAAGTATAGAGTGAATGGATGAATCTACTCATTCTACTTATGCAATATTCTGCTGTTACACATGTTAATAGGTTCTCTTACACGGGGAATCCAATTCCGAAAAAGGCATTTAAAAAATCGTATCTACTTCTTATCAGGCTATCTACTTCCAGTACCATCTGCCTTGTGTGCTTTTACTTCTGGATCTACCAGGGAGAAAAAGAAGTATAAACCCCAGGCACGTGGGTCCAATCAGTCTTTGAGGGTGGTACCAGTAACCCTCCTGATCAATGGCCACTGACAAGCCTCTGCCATTGTTCTCTGGCAGACCTGATTTTGCTGCCACAAGGAAACCTGGAACTCACAAACTAAGTCTCAGAAGCTGAAGCATTCTGGAGGAGTCTGAGGGAGTCTGTGGGAGAATGGAGGAGTCTGAGAATGAAGGAGGCTGAACGAAGGAGTCTATGGGAGAGCAGTGCACTGGCAATGTAACTAGTGATTGCTTCACTATAGAAGCCTTGTAGAACTACAGTACAACCCAAAATAAAGGGAAAGCATTTTCTGCCAGAAGTCCTCTGTTTACCTATTTTGCCCTCCTTTCTTCTCTCCACCCCAAATCTCCTTACACCTACCTTTGATACCTCACCACAACCTCATCCCATATTAATAACTCTATTAAGACAGCAAGCAATGTAATTGCAATTAGCGAGGGCACAATATCATAGAAATCAAACACAATGGGGGTGATAAAGTTTGAAATGATTTTGATTTTTAAAGTGTAGATTTAATGTAATCTTAAAAGGTAGTTCAAAGTAGGTAAAGGTAGGAAGTGATATGGAGGGAGGCTCAGGGAGCCCAAAGGTGTGAAAGGTGAAGTAGCAGCTGATTCTTCCTTCCTGCTGTGGTAGTCATACTTTATTTTGGGTTGTACCATATGCAGGAGGATTGGTGGTGATCCAGTGGTGGATTGGCAGGGCTCTTGACATATTCATGGCTGAATTGGTAGTCAGTATGATTACTGGTGTGGTTTGGTATTATGAGTTAGTAATAAAGGAGGGTGCATTGGAAGATTGGTTAACTCTACTCACGTAGATCAATTGATTGGGTCACTGGTCGTTGGTTAGGTGGTATAAGGTAAACATACTGAGATAAATTGGATCTCTTAAATGACAGACATATGGATTTTTATGATTAAATGGTAGACACCTGAATTCTAGGCACAATGCTCATTTTAATATCTCATAAATTATCAGATGATAATGGAACTGTATGGTGTACAAGGTGTATAGGTTATACCTAGGAGGTTATATATACTGTGTTGAGGTGTATAACTAACATTTCGGTTGGTTATACAACTTCGGGCTCCTTCGCCCGTGTGTAACAACTGAAATGTTTGTTACACACTGAAAACAAAGCGCGTAACCAAACTACACTCTATTATGCCACCTTAGAAATTGTGTCACTAAGTGTCAGTCAAGGTAGGGAAAAAAATTGAAACATATTATTCAAATTAATCTCAGATAAGACATCATTCCTCGACAAATTTCTCATCGCAAGAAATATAAACTGTGCAGTGATACCATGTGAAGACTGTCATGAGGAAGACAGGAAAAGAGTCACAGTTATAACCGGTTACCAAGCAGTTGTCCCTTGCAGACCTGACAAAGGCCATTTGCATTGTTTCCTGTTTCGACTCACGGAGGTCTCGTTTATTTGATTTCACGCTTGCTGGGTCGCTGTTGGCTGGGACCAGCTCAGAACTGAGCACTCTTAAATTGCCCTAAGTGGACAGGATACTCATTCTCCCAACCTCATTCTTCACAGACTGACTGGCTCAGACTGCCTCCAGATCACTCTTTGGTTGGAGCAGACTAAAATTATGGCAATAGCCATTTCTCATCTCTTTTGCCCATGATAAATGACTGATTTATTACAATGGAAACAAAATAATAGTGTACCTGAAACTGAAGTGAGGTGCTCCTTACACTGTAAAATTTTAATTTTGAGTCAGCTTAAATGATTGAGTGAGATGGTTGCACAATTCCTTTGAGCTGACATAGCTTGTTGTTTTAAGTTATGACAACAGAAGGATTATCATAACTCAAAACAACAAGCCATATTAGCTCAAACAAGTTGTGCAACCATCTCACTCAATCATTTGAGCAGACTCAAAATTTCACGTTGTAGGTTATGGAAAATATAGTTAGCCTAGCTTCGTTTGGATGTGTTCTAAATGTTTAATTGCACATGACATGCAGTTCACCCGGTTGTTACATGACTGATGGACCAAGACGATGGCATTGTCAATCTCTTTCTCGTTTGCTCCAACCTTGTGAAATTACACAAAATGACCACAATACCCATGACTAACATTATTAACAAGGAAGCAATGGTGTACTTTTCCATTTACCCGCTTAAAAAATGCATGCTAATTTTAAATGCTTGTTAACTGCACATGTATTGATCTGGTTTCTAAGAAATTATAGTATTATCAGTGTATTATAAGGAAAAGACAAATCTGCACAGCAGCAAGTTATTATTCAGTGCCAGTTACAAATTATAGTACTACAGACTGTAAAATCAATGCAAATCACATGCTCTTAGATTAACTTCATGATACTTAAGTGATATTTAGTGCTCAGTTTGTTGCACAAAGCATGTACTCCCTAGCAACCATTGGTTCACATGGACGCTCAGACATTTTGTAAACATCCTGACGCCATCTTAGAATGATTAAGACATGACTGTTATTGCCAAGCACGAAATATGTGTAGACAGTTAAGTATAATCCAATGCAGGAAGTGGACATTTTACAAATTCAATGATTACTTGCGTTTCTTAATTTCATGAAAACCAGAGATCGAAAAGGAAGGTCTACATTAATTTGACACTAATTGGAAGTTTGCAAGTCAAGTGTTGCATGAAGATGATGTAGTATAGTATTCAAAGATGGGAAATATTTGAATTTAGCATTTTTCTCAAGAGTATTGGAAACTTTAACTTTATATAAATTTAACCGAAGCATTAGATTTTCACCCTTAAAAAATACCTACATCACATTGTATCTATAAAATCTCCTGTACTTTTAAGTATTTTACTTCCTTCTTTACAAAAAGGAATATAAAGTTGTTTGGCTTTTGACAGGTAAAAGACAGATTGCTTCACTTGGATGGGTGCTGGTCAAAGTTGATATCCAGTATTATGACACTGATCAAAGTGGAGAAAAGTTCTTTATTGGCCTTGGTCAAGTGCATGGATCTGGCAAGCTTTTTGAGGGTTGACAAGTTGAGGGCTGTGCTCACAAAAGAGAGGCTTCAGCTAGGGCCTGGTGATGTTGTAAAAAGGTCATTTCAAGAGAAAACATTTGAAGGGCCTCAATGGGCCACACACAAAATGACATCCCATGAAAAGCTGTTATGAGACCTAGAGAGGTCTGGTTTGCTGGAGAGGCTCAACTCTTGAAAAAGTGGCTAAATGCAATGCTTATTTTGGAGGCATTTCTAAAGGCTTCAATGACATTTTTTCGACAATTTACAAAGTTAGCATGGATCTTTGGCTTGTGTAGGAATGTGTATCTTATGAGGTTTTGCATTGTAGTTAGGTGCTTGCGAAGGATCAGGATGCATGTAACGTTGTTGACCAAAAAGATGTCCCTTCGACTGGCAACCCCCTGCTGCAGTTAAGGAGTGTTCACTCTATCGCAGTGCAATCTTTGGGATATTTTGGTGAAATAGATATAACGCAGTTCAGAAGAAAGTGGTTGCGAATTGCAGGGAGGTTTATTTTCGGTTCATCGCTGGAATCAACAGACAATGCAAATGCACTTATCGGCAAGGCAAAGTTTAGAAACATATATGAAAACCAAACTATCAAATGGGGATCTCTTGAGCTAAGGCACCACTGGGCAGTAAAGCACTGAGCAGGACATTACAGTTTAGTGCATGGTTGACGCCTTGCTGCGGTTACGTGCCATGCCCTATTCTGATGTCATAAGTCTCTTGGGTGAGGCCAAGGGAGGCCATAACCATTGCATTGGTGTAAGGCCCTTGGTGTAAGGTCCCATTCTAGTATGTTCTAAGGCCTTGTGCGTCCATTTGAACACGCTGCAGGTAGTGGCCAGTGATTAAGCTGCAGGCAGGATAATGGTCAATCACAAAAAAGGCCACTACTACAGGGGCCAGGGCAAGTCCCATGAGGCTAGGGACATCACACTGCTATACACTTGCTATCCATCAGCAAAAGAGGTGGATACAAGGGAAATGGTCTGCCAGCCTACTCCCAGTCCCTTATGAGTCCACATGATGTATTCTTAGATGCTGCTATGCGTCATATGCTCATGCAGGCATTAATGCCAACACAGCTTGATTATGCCCCTCCGGGTGGTACTAAATACCAGTAAACACTGCTAACAAGAGCACTGGGTGGACAGACCCTAAATATTTACTATGTAGTAAGACTTAAACAAAGAAAAGAATTATGACCAACAGGGAAATACCAGTCATAAGCATTTCATGTCTCAGTAGTAATATTAAAGCTCCCTGGATAGGCCTATAGTCACCCTCCTGCAGCATCTGCAATCATTAAGGCATACAATGTATATGTTTATACAGAACAGGCATTACAGAAATGCAAGTGGTGTCAGTAAGTCATAGTATGTAAAACGGGTATCTTAGCTAATTCTGTCAATAAATGACAATTTTTAAGTTTTATGTCACTATGCGATAAATAATTTTAATGATATACACAATTACACATCATATCCAATCTGTGATGCATTTGTATAAAGTTCTTTGTTTTTCCAGCTTTTTTATTTCAGTGAGGGCATTAAATGTATTATTCTAGTCTCTAGGAGAAATCAAAATAACAAGAATATATCTTGCTTCCAAACCCTAAAACAGTTTTCATAGCTGACCTGCCAATCATCGGTGTTTGCCACACACATGTGGGTTGACCCGGGGTGTTGCAAACACAACTCTGGCATTCCCAAGCATAGTGGACCATGTGGACATGTGCTGCTGCATCTCTGGTGGCACCTGATATGGCCTTGGTCATTCTGGTGTTTGATCTACAGAAATGCAGGGTACTTTTTGGCATTTAGGGTAAAAAAGGATGACCAAAAACTTAGCGAGTCCTACGCATGGGAGAAACACGAACCAGATGATATACGCTATCTTTAGCTCCCAAAATTACTATACTTATAACAATATAATATTGGGAATAATTATAGTGATATAAATACTGCAGTGCATTTCTCACCAACAATAGTACAGCCTCGACTGGTGACAAGTTTTATCTTTCGGGGATAAGGCACCCGTTTTACTATGACTTACTGACACCACTTGCATTTCTATAATGCCTGTTCTGTATAAACATATACATTATACAGCATTGGTGATGCACAATAAAGTGACAGTCCTTGTCAGGACTGCAACCGAGGCATATTTTTATCTTTAGTTTCCATTACGAGTAAGAAGCCGGGCTTATAAGTCTAACTTGCTCGCGAGATAAGATTACGCCCTCGGTCAGCCATAAATTCTGTCTGATGGAACTGAAAAATATTTCTGCATGTATCTCTATGGTAAAAAGAGTCTACGAGTAAATGTCAAAGAATTAGTGACAGACCTTTCCTATAGTATCAAGATAACGGGAAGTTCAGTTATACCATAGATGCCACTGGATGGCTAGTCTTCCCCAGTGACAAATGGACCTCAGTAAATGTTCTACTTTGTGGCAGTTGTGGAATGTTCCGGTTAAAGGCAGGTTGCCCTCAGCCACCAATAAGCCCGGACATCAAACGTTAGGACCTGAAAGTCCTCTAAATGATGTCCCAGTAAGGTCCCGTTAACTCACATATTTCTTGTTTTGATTGTTCTCGCGAGGACATCTAGCAGTCTAAGCCACTGCAAGCATCATCCATCAAGGGCTCCATCAGAGTCTTAAACGTTGCATCAAACGCCTTCAACATTACTATCATAGATTCGCAGGGCACCATTTGAGGTTTTCTCGGCTAAACTTTTCAGATCGATTGCAAGTGTTGCTATGGCGTGAGATGCTCTGCCTCAGCAGCCGAGGTGCTCGAGCGGAGAAGACCGATTGGCAAGCGGACATGATTCACTTTTTTAGTAAAGGAGAAAGGAAAAAATAAGCCTTAAAAGTTGTTGAATTGAAGAAATTGGAAGGCAACATTTGACAACCAGGAGGAAATCAAGCAAGAAGCAACTTTTTTTTCTCCTCATAAAGATACTCTTCCTCCTCAAGAAACTTCAACAACTTTGGAGAAAGGAGGTAAACAAGAAAATAAGGCTAAATAAGGCCAAATTGGCTACATCAACATTGATTCTACAATAAACAACACATAAACATGATAAAACACTGACAAAAAAGCTGTTAATCAAGCATCAAGCAAATAAAGCAATCTGGAACAATCTTTCAGCCAACCCTTAATTGTGTGGAGTGCATTATTGAGGACTGCACAGCAGTGGTTCCCCTGATTGCTGGATCACTCCAATATCGCTCAAGAGCAGAGCTACCTCCCAAGGACTGAGTGATGTGCTGGCTGTCTCTGCGATGGCCCTCCTTTATTTCACTGGCAATGTTGCAATGTGCCAATGGGCAATGCCAGGGGTAGGCTACAAGCAAATTGCTAGGAAGGCAGCTATCAGACTATAAAGGTATTCAATGTATTGCCCAATTATTCAGGATTTACAAAAAACCTCATTGCTCAACAATTATCATTTGTGGTGTACAGCCAAAAGTAGCACATGAATTGGTTTGAAAATTCATTCTTGTAAAAAATTCAGAAATTCATAAGAAGATGTTTTGATAATTGAAGGGATTAACCAGAATTCATGCATATTATGGCAGAGAGTTGGATCCAAGAATGCCCTTCAAACCCCAAAATAGGCATGTAGGCTACTTCCTCTGGCCCAGTTGATGCTACCAATGCCTACCATCCACTATGGTTGTTGAGCAGTTTAAATCATCCTTCCCTCAATTGTGTGTCTCCTCCTCTCCCAAATTGCCTACCAGAGTGCATAAATACAAACATGTAAAATTTGTGCACCAATACTTCTACCGAAACACTGACTGCTCTCGATTTTTTTTCCACTGAGGACTTGACCTGTGAATTTGTGGCCAAGGAGTGACCTCCACATGACTGATGGGCCCTTGATTCGCGTGATGTCATGGCAAATTGTGGATTGGGTGGTGACAGCATCGCTTGCAAACTAACATTGATCAAGCAACAGTCAGAATAAACAGAACTTATCACTGATTGAGATGAAGGACTTCTGAAGATCTGAGGCAATAGCTCAAGGAGTCTTTGGGGGAGGGCGGTGTAACTTGCCCACAGCCAGAAAGATGTTAACATTCACCACAGGCAGTGTTCACATGCTTTGCCCTTATTCTGTTATATCATACCATGGTGTATTGCTCAAGCTCCCCCTATGGGAAAATGACAGTCGTCGTGTGCAGTCATATTTGCGGAAGTTGCCATAAATAGTATTCTTGGGATATCCCATGGCCACCAGGCCTGTTTTGTGGTGGCTGGGAAACAGGCTATAGTATGCCCACCAAAGGGCAGACTGAGGTTCCAGTTTAATCAAGAGATGGCTCTGTGGTCTCCTAAAGTCTGATTGGCTGTCAAAGGGAATTCCCTTGTGATGTATGCTGATATTGGTGCACACATAGGTAAGATTGGCCAAACATGGTTTCATGCGAGTCCAAATGCAGTGTGGTGGGTTAAAATCATCTCTAAGTGTAGCTGAGAGACTATTATCTCACAGAACCAACAAGAATGTTGTGAAAGGCTGCTCCTTGAGCAATTTTAATCAATTTTCTATATTTGCACTCCACCAGGCGGTACTTGAGCCATACACCTTCCTCTCTATCTCTAGAACTGCTAAGCCATTGTGATCCTTCTGCCTGTGCATTCACATAGGCCTATGAATGTGATACTCACATAAACTCGAATAATGAATAAATAAATTGAGTAATCCTTGACTTTGACTTTTAGGATGATTCTTTAATCCTTACCTTTACGTTTTGAATTAATGTGACACTTCTAAAAAATTTAGTTTTCGAGGTATGTAGAGTAGTGGCCTAGCGGGGCATGCAGCCCCCTTAACTTCGGGATGCTATTTGACCTACTTTTTAAGGTTGATTATTTTGAATGCAGATATCCATCGTGCTTTATGATATGTCCAAAGTTATGTCCGACAGCCCCTTTCAAATAATTAATCGAAGTTACAAAAACCATGCACATTTTTTCGTTTCTTAATTACCACCACGGCTTGGTGCTGTTTGCCCTAAAAAATTGTGACGTGACATTAAAAGCCTCCAGGTTCAATCCTATTGATAAGAAAATGCACTGAAAATGTAAGTTTAGATATAACCCTTGGGGGCCCTCTCACCTAACCCGGGCTTCTTGCCCTGCGCTACTCTGTATGGGCCTACATGTAAACACAAATTGTAAACTTTCTCTTATTATCATCCCTTTTGCATATAGCTCTAAATAATACCTCTATCCTTTTAGCGATTATTTTGATGGTAAATTTTTACCATACAGGATGGATTCCTTCCTATAGTTCTTTCAGTGGGGACCATAGTCTCCAGACGCAGACCAGAGTGAGGTCAGAGAAACTCAAACCACTCTGAAGAGTCAACATTTGAGCAGACTGGGCTCTGGCACTTCGACTAACAGAGACCAAGGCTTCATCTTTCTTCCATCTGACATTTGGTTGGACTAACCATGGCCAACAACCAAAAACTTGGCTCAACAAATAACCAAGTGGTGGCTCTGTTTAACCAATCGTTCAGATTCCAAAAACAATCAGCATTCCTGAACACCGCCTCCTTTTGAGGTCAACTGCATGCATGCTGATATCAAGATCAGTTTATCCATTGTCAAAGAAAAATAATCCCAGAATCAAGTATTACAAATTTAGAAACAAATCTAGAAGTATAGTTAAATAGTTATACGAGGGTTTTCCAAAAGTTCTGTCCAACTATTCATAACTTTTGCTAGATTCAATGTAGAAAGATGATATTTGGGTCAGATAATATTGACGTATTTTGCAAATAACTCCCACAAAATCAGATCATGTTGATAAAAATAAATGCTTAATCTGTTGCCATGGAAACCAGAAGTCATGAAATGCGGCCCAGACTTAGTGGTGTTCACTTAAAATTAACTGAACACCTGCTTACATTATCTGTGTCTTGACTTGTTGAATTAAAATATATTCCTTATTTTTTGCATGAAATACAACCAGTTAATTGTAAAGTCATTAATAACACATCTCAGTTACTTTACCATCACTCATGCAGTTTCTCAGTTTTTTACGAGATGAGCAATTTTCTTTGACATGGATGACATCATATATACCCAGTACATTTCTTCATTTTACTTGGATAAATCTAGCAGAGCGAGTAAGAACCTTTTATCATACATGCAAGGAAGGCAGTATGAGTGACAGAACCAAATGAAGATAGTATAGACTTTTTCTGAATGAAGAGAACACACAATGGAAACCCCCAAAAAAGAAGACTGCACAATGCCAATACTGACCTTAACATGAAGCCTGAAGTATCTTATTTAGACATGGCTGGAAAGTATGATAAAATGTATTTACAGGGTCCCAGTCATTATTTTAGGAAGTTGTGGAATGGCTATGAATGTTTTGAAAACATTCTGTTCTATATCACTTGTAATAATAATAAGATATATCAAGTATACGTCAGATAACAAGCTCCCGGCCGCATTTCGTTACTTTTGGTTTCCATAGCAACGAATCAACAATTTATATTTACCTTTTTGATCTGATTTTTTGGGGAACATCTGCAAATTACCTCATTATCACCTGACCCAAATATTATTTTTTTGTATAAAATCAAGCGATAGTTATGATATGTTGGACAGAACTTATGGAAAATCCATCATAAAGAAAAAAAAAATCCTGTGAAACACCAACTGTGATCTAAATATGAGGACTATGAAGCATCGATTTTTTTAAGGGATATAAGGTAAGAGGAAATGTACTCAGAGGCCAGTTTATTATTACAAGAAATTGTGTAATGTTAGGGATTATTTTTAGTAGGTTTCTTGTCCGTTAACCCTGGAAAAAATTAATTTTTTTAAGAAGATATAATGAATCTGTGTCTCTAATAGTGCCCTGGGCCGCATTTCATGACTTTTGGTTTCCATAGCAACAGCTTAACCATTTATTTTTGTCTCTATGACCTGATTTTTTTAGGATAATTTGCAAATTACTTCAATATTATCTGACTCAAATATCATGTTTCTGTATTAAAAATTGCAAAAGTTATGGCAAGTTGGACAGAACTTTTGGAAAACCCCTCGTAGTATAGTTAAATTTTGTAAATCTTTCTCCAGTGCTGAAAAGCAGCTTATACATGTGATTGATGCCATAATATCATCCCTATAGGGCATATTCTTGTCCTCATTCCACAGGAATTAAATGACTGAAAGCAAAACTTGGATTGGTTGTAAAATATTTTACCATCGACATCTAAAGGCAAGAAGGGTAGTAAACGTTCCTTGCTTTGTATATATGCAGTATTCCTTTTTCTATTGGAGTAAGTCTACTGAAGATTCAGTTAGTTGCCTGTCTAATCATAAGCCCCAACTGAGCCCAAGCCTTGAGAGCATGAAAAGCTGTAACAGGGTCTTTCATGAACTGACATTTGTGGAGAAGCAAAGTCAGGGCAAATCATCAACGTGCCTCTTTTTAACTTGGGAGGAATTTACAGCTCCATGAACGACATTCTACAAATCCTGCAATCCCAAAAACTCATTCAAGTCCCAATCAGGGGCATTATAGGATTCCACAGACACTAGGCTATGACCACTAGATCATCTCACTGGGTAATTATTTCAAGAGCCAGGCAACAACCGTCTAAATTGACTCAACAGAGAAACTCATACATCACAGTCTCCCTTGTCATCCTGATGCTCAAGGCAGTTTTTTTTTCTTTCTTTCTTTGACTGTATTTCCTTTAGTTGTTGTCGAAATGAAAATTATCTGATCAAAACAGGTTGGTTGTTCGACTGGTTGCTTCTCTAGCTACTTGCTACACTCTAAACAATTTCAGGACAAAAATGTTTTTTAGATTCAAAATGGTTTTTTGAAAAACCAAATTTCAATGCAAAAACCAACATGGATTTTCAAAAATCCTTGTTGATTTTTGCATTGAAATTTGGTTTTTCAAGATTTAGATTTATTTTATTTTCCCACACCTGGTACATTAATTTTCAAGTACAAGTATAAACATATTTCAATTAAAATGTTAAACTACAAAGTGGTGTGAAAAGGGGATGCATTCGAGTATATATACTATAACCCGAAGGTGAATGCACCCCCTGACATAGATTACAAATAAATAAAAACAATTTCAAAAATAAATAATATCAAAAGACAATTTTGAATCTAAAAACCAATTTTGTCCCGAGTGTAAGGTAAAATTATTTGTTGAAGCGCCAGGATTGCAAATAAGGCATTTGTGCAGACGTTTCGGGCTTGATTCGTGATTTCTGAACAAATTTGATCATCTCTTGACGAGGGAGAAATGACAGGATGCAGACTGACTTCAGATTCGCTATCAGTTCTCACAGACCGGGAGGCTGTCCAGTAAAAAGGACATATGAAGGACTTGGAGTTCCAGCGGCTTTTGTCAGTGGTTGATTAACATTTACTTAAATCTGGTGAATATATTACACAAGGATTATTTTATCGTACCGGTCAGGAGGCTGTGGTTTTTGGTGTTTTAGGCCCAGTCCAGCGTGGTTGTGATTTTGGACTGTATACCGGTCCAAAGC
Source organism: Platynereis dumerilii (assembly GCA_026936325.1). Taxonomy (NCBI): domain Eukaryota; kingdom Metazoa; phylum Annelida; class Polychaeta; order Phyllodocida; family Nereididae; genus Platynereis; species Platynereis dumerilii. The sequence goes on along the minus strand of JAPTHN010000001.1, from coordinate 142,187,556 downwards.
AGTTCACTTGGCATCACCACCATTATCACAGGGTAAACTAAAGGGATTTTGTAATTACTTTGATAAAATAAGTTTTTTTGTATTCACAATTCAGGAGCTGTACTGGTGCACACTATCTACAAGCCTTGAATCTCAACACAAAAGACAAGGAAGCAAGCCAGTGAAATGCAAGACATTGTCATTAATGGGTCCAGACTGGTTGCATGACAAGAAGCCATGTACAGTGCTGTTGGATGATGCACTTCCATGATCCATGTCATTTACAGCACAAATAGCTTCACTAGTTTAAAAAGCTCTTTTCTGGAACACTGCTTGGACAGCTCACACAAAGGCATTTTACAAAAACAACAACATTAATTTACTGTAAAACTTACCTGATCTAGGAAATCCTATGAAGCACACAGTAAGTATCAACTTTATAATTTGCTATATAATTAAGAATATCAATTCTTTCCATGAGATGGGAAATGGTTTCAAGAAAATGGAAAATTATGTTGATAAAGGCATCTATTGAAACAGAACATTTGATTTATCATGCAATTAACTGTTTGTACAAATTACAATCAAGTAGATGGAGCTCATAAGGCCACAGCACACAGAATATTTTAGCTTCTCATTTTGGAAATAATCACTTAATAAAGTATGCTCTGAGATTTAATATTATGTAAATTGCACTTCATCATGAGTTTTGCATGAAACAATAGCTTCGCGAAACATTTTGCAGCCTGATATAAGAAAGATTTTTTGACCAATGCTTACGGTCATTTGTCAGTTTTGCAGGAACCCTCTTCTTCAGCGTAGAGCATTAATTAATTGAATTAATAAAAAGAGTTGCCACTTACTTAATATATATTCTGGAGTGGGTTTGATCTGAGGAGGGAGGGTCATTGCCCCTTCAGGGGGTTTTACCCCAAGACAGTGACCCCAGAAGTCCGGACAGCAGTCCGAAACAGTCCGATTGCAGAACTCATCGCAGTAGCACAATGTGTCCAGTATAGGAACATGGCACTGGTCATTTCTACCTGGGCAACAGGCTTGGTATGGCCTTGATTCACAATACCTCTTCCCATGAGCCAATAAAGTTCTTAAATGCTCTTTCTTAGCAGGAAGGGGGTAATTATGGAAAGTCAACTTCTTCTCGAACGGTGCAGCCACCAAAGGATGTTTGTCGTCATAAGAATTTTGATGTTCAAAGGAATGCTTCTTGTAGTAGAATCCATGTTTGTGATGATTGGCAATGACATCACAGACTAACAAAGATGATGTCACAATTGCTGTGACAGTGTACATTAACCACGTCATTTGCGACATTTAGCTGCCTCGGCGAAGTCAGTTCAACTTCCTGCTTTTCTCGCGAGCCTTTATCGTTGCAGCCCGAAATGCTGTCAACCTCCAGTCACGTGATTAAGAGAATTGGAAATGTCTGTGATGTCACAGAAGGGGTAGGGTCAGGGCTTCATTGTGGAAGGAAAGCGGCACAGCAAGCAGCAGAATGGTCTTGATGTCGTGGCGATGGATAACGAACCTTCCAGGGACCTGGAAAGAAAGTCACGAAAGATCAGCACGCAACTTATGGATACAACTTGCAACTGTTTGGAAAGTAATACTGAACTACACCTGCATGGATTCCTGGAATATAATATAAACAGATGTCAAGAAACAGATCTGTACAAGGATTCAGACCGAGTCCGGTATACATGATAAGAATATGAATAGATACACAAATGTATGTAGACAGGAAAATGGAGACTACATTGACTTGAATCATGCTTTTGGGGCTGCCTGACAATGAAGGTAATAGGCCTATAGCTGTTGCTACTTCTTGTACAGCAGTTTAGCATGAACAAAGCTGATGAAAACCTCGGGTTAAGGTCCCTCCAGTGCTACTTTACTATGATTAAGGACTTACTGACTAAAGTTGACTCACATTCTGTCCTTGCTTGCTACTGCTTTATTCCGTGGTATATCATTCTATTTTCAGTTTACTTGAGAATTTTGACGAAGACCAGGCAAGTATAATTTTTAGAAAAAAAAACAAAACTTTCAATTATTCCATGATCAATGTCAGTAGGCGTACATGGTACTCTCTAATAATTGTACATACAGTTCTCAAATGGCTACCAGGGCAGATGCAATGTCAATTTTCCACCAAGACATGAAGAATCAGAACATGCATCTGTCATGTAGATGTTTCATTAATTTTCCGACAAAGTTGATAATTATTGGAGAATTCAGAGGTCTTTATTTAGTTCGTGAAGAGACTGACTCCCAATTTTCATTCAATCTTAGTTCATTGATGATCTCTTGGAAGGAACCTTCATGCTCGTTCTTACTGGTTGCCTTCTAGACAACTGTAGGGTACGGAAACTGGTTAGGTATCTCGCACTGTCGATAACGACACTCCATTGTTTGATAAGTAAATATCATCTGGGCCATAATATGGTTTACAATGAATAAATAGACAGATCTTTACCTATAGACAGACAGTTCGTTACATAGTGAGACAGATATCATATTCTGGACAGAAAGTTGAAACTGCAAATAACTTTCTGAAAAAGGATACAATTATATTCTGTTGTGCAAAATTTCATAATGAATCGGATGCATCTGAGGTTTCCGCAACATCAACAGTGGACTTGGGCACATTCAATCTGAATTGTCACTTGGAAGAGCATGCCATTCGCCACTTTTTTCTGGAACTGTGAAATCCATCTTAATTACTTCTACCAACCCTCAAATTATAGGGCTTGAAGAACGATAGCCAAGGCATTCAATCTTCAGGGAAGCAAACGAAACAAGCAGAGTAGGAAGAGGCAATGTTTTTGCAACAGCAGCATTCATGCAATCACTGTAAAATAACCTTGAACATTCAGAGGGAATTTGTAATGAAACCTTCAACTGTGAATAAGAATGTCAGATTGACTGCTCAATATTTTATGGATTTAATGCATACATTCAAATATCCTGAGTGCCCCTTTGTTTCCAGTCAATTATAAATATTATGATGTCTAACTAGAGGATACCTTGAAAATGTCCCATCCTTGAGATCAGGGATAGCCTTGGTGTGAACTCACAGCCTTATCATCTCATCATCAGTCTGCCTCAAGTAGCAGTCCATATAAGCTGAAGTGGCTCTAGAAGTTCAGAGCCAGTATGGTCCTGAAACATAGCCTTATAGGTCTACGTGGATACATATGTACATGTACAGATTTAAATCCAGGAGCTTCACAAGGGCAAGCCTTCACCAACTTGACTACCCAAATTTTGTATTTGCATATTTGCACAGCAACCTACTCACCCATTAAACAGTAACTTTTACAGCAATATTTTGCAATGAATCTGCAGCCCAATATTGAATTGAATGATCTGACTGGTGACATTTTATCAGATTCAGATCACCATTAGGACATATACCTGACAGCTGGTGACAGACAGCATTTGCAGACTGACAATAAGTCTGACTGAGTCTGACTGTCATTACCGGCCAAGTCTGGCTTATCTATAATCCGATTTGGAATCTTTCGAATTTATCTGCTTGTCGACTTGGTGAATGGCTCCAGTCTGATTTGCATGCATGATGTCTTTAAGATGTAAATGGCAATATTTGTCTTTGAATGGCAGACATGGGCATCTTTGGTGGGACAATTTGTTTCCATGTTTTGACAGTAAGGAGATCGTCCTGATCTTGGAATAACCCTTGAAAGAGATGCTGCCTCTGCCTGTCATTGCCTGGCAATATGAGAGCTTCTTCAAACAACTTTTCCATCCCAATGTTTTCTAATTGCACTTCTCAAAAGCTTTATTGGTAGTTATAACTTCCTCGTCAAATATAAGCCATGTGACTTGATTGTCAAGCTTTAAACTCTTCTAAGCTTGTTTGCAGACAGCAACAATGCATTTGCTAAGAAGTGATGCTCAGGCAGGACATCTGAGTATCAACCTAAATGAAATACCACAAAACTTCCAAACTGCAGTTATAATTCATTGATAAAATGTTATGTGCCTTAATTTGTTGTGTATTCTCAAACATGATATTTGGCCCTGTTTAAAAAATAATTCTTTTTTATGAGATAAGAAAACCATGGCCCCCCAGAACATAAATTATAAGGTCTAACTATAATTCCACTTCATTCAGTGTGTCAGTGATTGATTCCTGTTTTACATTAAAATGAGGAATTTGACGTAACTGAACATGGGGATATGAGTCATCATAATTATATGACTTAAAAATTAGCCAAATGCAAGACCTTTTGTGCTATGATATAGTAATACTAATAACTTTTTGAGAGCAAGAAGAAATCACTTTTCACTGTAATCACCGCACCAGTGATCAAACAATCTCATGTCAACAGTAAAATCACACTTGCCACAAAGAATTGAGCCAGTCCTATAATAATCTCAAACGAAGGTCACAGAGCTGAAATTCTTGGTAACCAATCCAACATTTTCTTTGGCAAGAGTCAAAATCATCCCCTGCTGGCTTAATATGATTGATGGGCCAACATGTATTGACCTGTGGTAGCATCAAAGAGACCTTGAAGGTGTTGTCAGCATCCAAATAGCAACAAGCTCACTCTTTCAGAAGGAATCATTCTTGACAAAAATAGTATCAATACAATTGTGGTTACCTCAAATCATAATTGTTGAAAACATTATGTGGCTGAGAAGCGTAATAGAAGAAAAGGAAGGAAAGCAAGGAAAATAAAAGAAGGGAGAAGAGGAAGGAGAGGAAGGAGAGGAAAGAGAGGAAGGAGAGGAAGGAGAGGAAGGAGAGGAAGGAGAGGAAAATAAAAGGGAAAGATATGGAAAAGAGAAGGAAAGGATGAAGGAAAGGAGAAGGAAAGAAACCAATTGAAGAAAAACTCTTACACTTTGTACATGCATTTATAGACATATTTTCTTATTTCTCTCTAGCAATGGTATTTCTTCAGTTGGATTATCTGTGACTGCCAGATCTGTCCGAGACTTGAGTGAAAGGCAGCTACAGACAGCAGAACAGCAGGCCATTGAGGGAACTGAGTTGGACCGTAGGAGTACACAAAAAGGAACAATTAGCATGTGCCGATCTTGTGACGATAAGGAAGATGGAGTGGTTTACACCACTAGGTGGCGGGAGATAAGACTGATGCAAGATGTTTGCCACTTTCCTTTTCGTAAGATGTGACTGCTTGCCATTAAAGTTCTGCCAAATGTTACGGAAAGCTGTTTGCTGCATCAACTTCTTCTCTCAGGGGTTTATTTCTCCCAAATAATGAAAAAGGCAAGACAAGTCTTGGAAGTCCTTCAATAATTTGGATGTTTCAGTTGTCAACAACAGAAATTTAAATGGTCACGAATGATTCCAATCTACTTCGACGTCATGTATCAAACTCATCCAAATGCAAACTCACGAAATAATGGACTTAATAGGGGTTGTGGAATATGACTGTCAGGAAAGGACATCATACATCTTAACTGGTCCATTTGACAGATTTATCACATCTCCATTAATATTATGACTAACATATTCTTTAACCCTTTGTTGAATCTTCATTTTCAAGAGAGATGTGTTGAAAATTGTTCTGAAAATGAGAGGTGGCCATTTGAGGGATGGATGGAAAAGAGAATCAGGCCGATGAGTTGTCTTGGATTGAAGTTTTTTTTCTGCTTCCAAACTTGCCAAAGAAATCCCATGAATCTTGAGGCAAAGAGAACCATAATCACACATTGCCTTCCCTAATCTTTTCATTAGGCTCAATAAATTCACAAGACGACAGGTTGAGATGTCATTCCGCCGTGATTGAGACATGACAAACGCAGTCAATATTGATACAAGGAACCCACAGACTCACGCAGAGGTCAATATCATGCATGACAAGGAAAATACATCACCTAAAGTAGATTGCTGATATTTGAGTATCTTACAAATGCATATCATTGCTATTCAACACGGTTGTCTGTTGGTTTTTTGTCTGTTGTCTGACTGTCATTCTGTCTGGTTATCTGTCTGTCTATCTATTTATCTATCTGTCTATCTATCTAATCCTCGCAAACCACATTATGGCTCAGTTGAAATGCCCTTAGCAGAAAATGTGTGCTATCATATGAGATAGCTAACCAGTTTCCATGCTCTTTTGAAGTCCAGAAGGTCACCAGTAACAACCAGAAGGGAGCTTCCCATGGATCATTAATGAATGAGATTGAATGAACACTGAGGGTTGTCTCTGGAGTCTACAGCAACCAAATAAAAGACTTCAAATGTTCATCATCTTTGTTAGAAAATGGAACATCTCCATGACAAATGTTTATATTTCACAAATCTTGGATGGAAATTTGGCGTTATATCTGCCTGAATCCATGTCTGAATTGCCATCAACAAGATTAATGAGTACCATGTCATGATGTTGGAATATACTGACATCAATCAAGGAAAAATAGAAAATAGAACATATTTCCTTTTCTTTTTCCTGAAGATGATACATGTGTATCCTTCCTCAGAATTCCGACATATAAACTGAAAAGAGATTGATATACCACGGAATTGAGCAGTAGCAAGCAAGGACAAAACATGATCCACTTCAGTCAAGAACTCCTAAATGAAGGTTATGTATAGGACTGGAGAGACCTTAACCCGCAGTTGTCATCAGCTTTTTTCATGCTGAGCTGCTGTAAACAGATTTAGTACAGCAATGACTGTAGATCTGGCTCGGTCTGTAACCTCAGCTGTTTCGGAGCACAGAACAGGACCGAATGGAGTTATTCAAACACTGCTGGTAAAATAATTTTAGGTAGTCTCTAATTTCTTTTGGGTCAAACCATTGAAACCAGACACTTTCAGCCAGGCATATGTAGTTATCCTGACTTCCTCCTAAAAAGTGATCATAAATGTAAACTCAGCTGGTCAATAGGCCATATGAACCCAAAACAATTTGTAAAAACAGTCTTTGGTCAAGACGAGTGGCCGAAGTTATGGTTATATATAGCCAAAAATGGACATGTGGGTCCCGTTTATGATTATGGCACCAGGTGGGCATGCATCATGGCCAAATTACCACATCAGTAGAATTGGGTTGACAAGGGATTACAGATGCTTTTTGTGACCTCATCTTTAGCCTGGAGGCATTTGAGCCATCACTTTTAAAAATGAAATGACTTAAGTTAAATCATTGTTCAGTTGGTTATTATAAATGACTGAATGTCACTGAAGGTGACAATATTTGTTTGCAAAGTTAAATAGGATAAAAAATGTTGAAACTGTCTTTTCAATGAAGGCTCTGATTAGCCGTGTCTTACATTTCTCAACAAACAATTCAGATGGATAGTTCGAAGCATGCACTGAGAAACATGTCTAATACATACACAAGCTGCATGTGCTGGAGTGCAAAAACCCTTCTCATCATTGAGTTTTTAATTGCCAAATATGATATCAATATAGATTGACATTTTTCATGACTATTCTAATATCTGTAGGAGTGTAGGTGTATCTCAAAATATCGCAACTGTTGAAGGAACTTTCATTGCCTTTTTGGTCCCTTTGGAGTGATAAACACCTGAGAGTAAAGTTGATGCAGCAAACAGCTTTTAGTAACATTTGGCAGAACTTTAATGGCAAGCAGTCACAGCAACGGCATCTTAAGAAAAGGAAAGTGGCAAACATCTTGCATCAGTCTTATCTCTGGCCACCTAGTGGTGTAAACTACTCCATCTTCCCTATCGTCACAAGATCGGCACTTGCTAATTGTTTATTTTTGTGTACTCCTACGGTCCAACTCAGTCCTCCAAATCTCCTCAATGGCCCGCTATTCTGAAGCCTGTAGCTGCCTTTTACTCAAGTCTTACACAGATCTTGCAGTCACAGATAGCCAAAATGAAGAAACTTGAAGGTATTTGTAGGTTGTTTCTTGTAGACGACTTGCACTTTAAAAAAAAATCATACAATGTTGGAGTGGAGTATAAATCACTTAGCCTTAAATATAAGCCATCTATCTATCAAGCTGTCTATCAACGTATTTATCTATCTATCAATCCATCTACCTATCATCTATCTAGCTGTTGACCTATCTATCTATCCATCTACCTACCTGTCAATCCATCTTATAACAGCAGTTTAGCATGAAAAAAGCTGATGAAAACCTCGGGTTAAGGTCCCTCCAGTGCTACATTGCCTACATTAAGGACCTTTTGACTGAAGTTGACTCACATTCTGCCCTTGCTCGCTACTGCTCTATTCCGTGGTAGACCAGGCGTTTACGTTTATCCTTCAGTTTACTTGAGAATTTTTAGGAAGACAAACATGTAGATGCACATTTTCAAGGAGTACATCCCACATTCCGTTATTCGATGTAGCTACCAGGGCAGATGCAATGTAAATTTTTCAAGACATGAAGAATTAGAACATGCATCTGTCATGTAGATGTTTCATTAATTTTCCCACAAAGATGATAAGTATAGGAGAATTCAGAGGTCTTTATTAAGTTTCCAAAGAGACAGACTCCCACTTTTCATTCAATCTTAATTCATTAATTGATGATCTCTTGGAACCTTCTTGCTTGTTGTTACTGGTGACCTTCTAGACAGCTGGAGAGCACCAAAACTGGTTAGGTATCTCGCACAGTCTATAATGACACTCCATTGTAAATCATTGTTTGATAAGTAAATTTCAGCTGGGCCATAATATGGTTTACAAAGAATAAATAGACAAATCTACTTATAGACAGACAGTTAGATATAATAGATAGATAGAGAAACAGCATCTTCAGGACAGAAAGTTGAAACTGCAAATAATTTTCTGAAAAGAACATCCATGTAATTATTCTGTTATGCAAGATTTCATAATGAATAGGATGCATTTGAAGTTTCCACAACATCAACAATGGACTTGGGCACATTCAATCTGAATTGTCACTTGGAAGAGCATGCCATTCTCCACTTTTTTTCTGGAACTGTGAAATCCATCTTAATTACTTCTACCAACCCTCAAATTAATGTGCTTGAAGAATGATAGCAAAGGCATTCAATCTTCAGGCAAGCAACGAAACAAGCAAAGAAGGAAGAGGCAATGCTTTTGCAACTGCAGCATTCATGCAATCACTGTAAAATACCCTTGAACATTCAAAGGGAATTTCTAATGAAACCTTCAACTGTGAATAAGAATGTCAGATTGACTACTCAACATTTTATGGAGTTGATGCAAAAATATCCTGAGTGCCCCTTTGTTTCTCGTCAATTATAAATATGATGTCTAACTAGAGGATGCCTTGAAAATTTCCCAATCCTTGAGGTCAGAGATTGCCTTGGTGTGAACTCACAGCTTTATCATCTCATCATGAGTCTGCCTCAAGTAGCAGTAACTGTTCATATAAGCAGAAACAGCTTCAGAAGTTCAGAGCCATGTAGTATGGCCCTGATACATACTAGGCCTAAAAATCTACGAGGATATATACAGATTTAAATCCAGGATCTACACAGGGGCAAGCCTTCATCAACTTGACTATCCAAATTCTTGTATTTGCACGGCAACCTGTTCACCCAATTTTAAAATATATCTTTACAGCATTATTTCAGCAACCTACCCCCTATCAAACAGTTATAGCATCCTAAACAGCAATATTTTGCACAGTGAATCAGAATTCTGCAGCCCAAAATTGAATTGAATGATCTGACTGGTGACATTTTATCAGATTCAGATCACCATTAGGACATATACCTGACAGCTGGTGACAGACAGCATTTGCAGACTGACAATAAGTCTGACTGAGTCTGACTGTCATTACTGGCCAAGTCTGGCTTATCCATAATCCAATTTGGAATTCTTTGGAATTTATCTGCTTGTCGACTTGGTGAATGGCTCCAGTCTGATTTGCATGCATGATGTCTTTAAGATGTAAATGGCAATATTTGTCTTTGAATGGCAGCCATGGGCATCTTTGGTGGGACAATTTGTTTCCATGTTTTGACAGTAAGGAGATCGTCCTCATCTTGGAATAACCCTTGAAAGAGATGCTGCCACTGCCTGTCATTGCCTGGCAATATGAGAGCTTCTTCAAACAACTTTTCCCTCCCAATGTTTTCTAATTGCACTTCTCAAAAGCTTTATTGGTAGTTATAACTTCCTCGTCAAATATCAGCCATGTGACTTGATTGTCAAGCTTTAAACTCTTCTAAGCTCGTTTGCAGACAGCAACAATGCATTTGCCAAGAAGTGATGCTCAGGCTGAAAATCTGAGTATCAACCTGAGTGAAATACCAGGAAACTTCCAAACTGCAGTTATAATTCATTGATGAATTGTTATGTGCCTTAATTTGTTGTATTTGTTAAATTATAAAGTCTAACTATAATTCCACTTCCTTCAGTGTGTCAGTGATTGATTCCTATTTTACATTAAAGTGAGGAATGTGACGTCACTGAACATGGGGATATGAGTCATCGTAAATATATGACTCAAAAATTAGCCAAATGCAAGACCTTTTGTGCTATGACATGCATGGTAATACTGATAACTTTTTGAGAGCAAGAATAAATCTCTTTTCACTGTAATTACCAGACCAGTGATCAAACAATCTCATGTCAACAGTAAAATCACACTTGCCACTGGAAATTGAGCCAGTCCTATAATAATCTCAAACGAAGGTCACTGAGCTGAAATTCCTGGTAACCATTCCAATATTTTCTTTGGCAAGAGTCAAAATCATCCCCTGCTGGCTTAATATGATTGATGGGCCAACATGTATTGACCTGTGGAAGCATCAAAGAGACCTTGGTGGTGTTGTCAGAATCCCAATAGCAACAAGCTCACTCTTTTAGAAGGAATTATTCTTGACACAAATAATATCAATACAATTGTGGTTACCTCAAATCATGATTGTTGATAACATTGTATGGCTGAGAAGAGAAAAGAAAGGGAGGAAATAAAGGAAAATAAAGAAGGAAGGAGAGGAAGGAGAAAAAGGAGAAAAAGGAGAGGAAGGAGAGGAAGGAGAGGAAGGAGAGGAAGGAGAGGAAGGAGAGGAAGGAGAGGAAGGAGAGGAAGGAGAGGAAGGAGAGGAAGGAGAAGAGAAAAGGAAAATAGGATGAAAATAGAAGGGAAAGAGATAGAAAAGGGATGAAAAAGAGATGGAAAAGAGTTGGAATAGAGAAAAGAGATTGAAAAGGGAAGGAAAAGAGATGGAAAAGATATGCAAAAGAAAAGGAAAGGAAGAAGGAAAGGAAGAAGGAAAGGAAGAAGGAAAGGAAGAAGGAAAGGAAGAAGGAAAGGAAGAAGGAAAGGAAGAAGGAAAGGAAGAAGGAAAGAAACTAATTAACGAAAAAGTATAACACTTGGTACCTGCATTTATAGACATATTTTTCTTAATTTCTCTCCAGCAATGCTATTTCCTCAGTTGGATTATCTGTGACTGCCAGATCTGTCCGAGGCTTGAGTGAAAGGTGACTACATACAGCAGAAAAGCAGGCCATTGAGAGAACTGAGTTGGACCGTAGGAGCACACGAAAAGAAACAATTAGCATGTGCCGATCATGTGATGATAGGGAAGATGGAGGGGTTTACACCACTAGGTGGCCAGAGATAAGGCTGATGCAAGATGTTTGCCACTTTCCTTTTCTTAAGATGTCGTTGCTGTGACTGCTTGCCATTAAAGTTCTGCCAAATGTTACTAAAAGCTGTTTGCTGCTTCAACTTTTTCTCTCAGGAGTTTATTGCTCCCAAATAATGAAAAAGGCAAGACAAGTCTTGGAAGTCCTTCAATAATTTGGATGTTTCAGTTGTCAACAGCAGAAAGTGAAATGGTCACGAATAATTCCAATCTACGTTGATATATCCTACATCAAAATCACCTGCATACAAAATCATGAGATAATGGATTTAACACCGGATTTTGAAGATGACTGTCAGGAAAGGACATAATATGTTACTGATATTATGACTGACAAAAGTAAATGGACCCTTTGTTGCTTCTTCATTTTCAAGAAAGATGTGGTGAAAACTGTTCTGAAAATGAGAGGTGGTCATTTGAGCGATGGATTGAAAAGGGAAGCAGGCCGATGAGTTGTCTTGGATTGAAGGTTTTTTTCTGCTTCCAAACTTGCCAAAGAAATCCCATGAATCCTGTGGCAAAGAGAACCATAATCACACATTGCCTTCCCTAATCTTTTCATTAGGCTCAATAAATTCACAAGACGACAGGTTGAGATGTCATTCCGCCGTGATTGAGACATGACAAACGCAGTCAATATTGATACAAGGAACCCACAGACTCACGCAGAGGTCAATATCATGCATGACAAGGAAAATACATCATCTAAAGTAGATTGCTGCCATTTAAGTATCTTACAAATGTGTATCATTGCTATTCAACATGGTTATCCATTGGCTTGTTTTTGTTATCTGACTGTTATTCTGTTTATCAATCTATCTATCTATCTATCTATCTACATATCTGTCTGTCTGTCTAGCTGTCTAGCTGTCTAGCTGTCTGTCTTTCAATCCGTTTATCCATCTAATTCTTGCAAACCACATTACGGCTCAGCTGAAATTTCCTTAGCAAGAAAATGAGTGCTATTATAGCCCATATGAGACAGCTAACCAGTTTCCGTGCCCTTTTGAAGTCCAGATGGTTACCAGTAACAGCAAGCAAGGAGCTTCCCATGGATCATTAATGAATAAAATTGAATGAACGCTGAGGGTCTTCTCTATAGTCTACAGCAACCAAATAAAAAGACTTCAAATGTTCATCATCTTTGTGAGAAAATGGAACATCTTCATGACAAATGTTTCTCTATTTCACAAATCTTGGATGGAAATTTGGCGTTATACCTGCCTGAATCCATGTCTGAATTGCCATCAACTAGATTAATGAGCACCATGTCATGATGTTGGAATATACTGACATCAATCAAGGAATAATTGAAAATAGAATACATTTCCTTTTTTTTCTGAAGATGATACATGTGCATCCTTCCTCAGAATTCCGACATATAAACTGAAAAGAGATTGATATACCATTGAATTGAGCAGTAGCAAGCAAGGACAAAACATGATCCACTTCAGTCAAGAATTCCTAAATGAAGGTAATGCAGCACTGGAGAGACCTTAACCCACAGTTGTCATCAGCTTTTTTCATGCTGAACTGCTGTAAACAGACTTAGTACAGCAATAACGGTAGATCTAGATTGGTCTATGTTTCGGAGCACAGTACAGGACCGAATTGAGGTATTCAAACAATGCTGGTAAAATGATTATTTTAGGTGGTCTCTAATTTCTTTTGGGCCAAACCATTGAAACCAGGCACTTTCAGTCAGGCATATGTAGTTATTCTGAATTCCTGCTAAAAAATGACTCATAAATGTAAACTCAGCTGGTCAATAGGCTATATGAACCCAAAACAGTTTGTAAAAACAGCCTTTGGTCAAGGTGGGTGGCCGAAGTTATGGTTATAGCCAAAAATACATGGACATGTGGGTCCAGTTGATGATTATGGGCTTTATGGCACCAGGTGGTCATGTATCACATTAATGACCTTCATGGACAAATGACCACATCAGCAGAATTGGGTTGACAAGGGATTACAGATGCTTTTTGTGACCTCATCTTTGGCCTGGAGGCATTTGAGCCATCACTTTTAAAAATGAAATGACTTAAGTTAAATCATTGTTTAGTTGGTAACTATAAATGACTGAGTGTCACTGAAGGAGACAATAGTTGCTTACCTAGTTCAATAGGATCTAAAATGTTGAAACTGTCTTTTCAATGAAGGCTCTGATAATGTGTTGTTGAATTTGAGATAAACCAAATTATGGAAGTGTCTTATATTTCTCAACAAACAATTTTTGGATAATTCAAAGCAAGCACTGAGAAACATGTCTGATAAAATTCAACAAAAACCTTTCTCATCATTGACTTTTTACTTGACAAACATGATATCAATAAAGATTGACATTTTTCATGACTATTCTAATATCTGTAAGTATTCTAAAAATATCGCAACTGTTGAAGGAACTTTCATTGCCTTTTCACTCCCTTTGGAGTGATAAACACCTGAGAGTAAAGTTGAAGCAGCAAACAACTTTTAGCAACATTTGGCAGAACTTTAAAGGCAAACAGTCACAGCAACGGCGTCTTAAGAAAAGGAAAGTGGCAAACATCTTGCATCAGTCTTATCTACGGCCACCTAGTGGTGTAAACCACTCCATCTTCCCTATCGTCACAAGATCGGCACATGCTAATTGTTTCTTTTTGTGTGCTCCTATGGTCCAACTCAGTCCTCTGAATCTCCTCAATGGCCTGCTATTCTGAAGCCTGTAGCTGCCTTTTACTCAAGTCTCAGACAGATCTGGCTGTCACAGATAGCCAAAATGAAGAAACTAGAAGGTATTTGTAGGTTGTTTCTTGTAGACGACTTGCACTTTTTTAGAAATCATACAATGTTGGAGTGGAGTATAAATCACTTACAGCCTTAAATATAAGCCATCTATCTATCATGCTGTCTATCAACGTATTTATATAGTATCTCTCAATCCATCTACCTATCATCTATCTAGCATTTCTGCTGTTGACCTATCTATCTATCCATCTCTATCTACCTACCTGTCGATCTATGTATCAATCGCTCTATATATCTATCTCTTGAACTATGGATCAATCGATCTATCAATCCAGCTATATCCGTTGATCGATCTATCTGTCTATCTATCCTGAAAATTGCTATACTTTGTGATTTTCCATTTTAGGGCTACTGCTGTTTGTCAGTTGGAGTGTAGGCCTACATTACTGTACATATGAGCAAATGTTTTATTAAATACACTACAAAATAAAATTATCATTTGATGTTCAACATTTCTAAATCATAAATTCATAACCTGATTCATGTTCCAGATGACCTATGAGGAATACACTAAATGCTGTGTTATGAAGAAACAAATGACTGGAAAGGTCATATTTACATGACCTCAGGTGCCCTTGGCTCCTCAAAGAGACCTTGGCACTGGAATCATATGACAAACAATTGTACCTGGACATCATGTCAATGGGTTCTGCTCTTAATTGTTCACAAATGAATGCTTGTCGTGGAACTCTAAACTGATGAAAATTTGATACATAACTCTAATGATAATATCATTGCATTGTTTGACATTGCATTGGGTATTTTAAAAGAGGGAGCATTTACAGGGAAAGGGAGGGCCATACCAATGTACAATTTTAACTTCGTGAGTGATGATAGCTGATGAAGCATCTTGATCAAACTCCTAGCCTGAGAACCAGAAGCTGTTTAATTGGTCGTGGTCAAGAGGAGGCAATGATATAAGAATTATATCATCATACTTGTAGTAGCTCGCATATACACTGAAAATCCTTTTGACTAGAACGGTTAGTCAAAATGATTATCAAGTTACTAAGTTAGTAAAGTGACAATGTCAAAAGCACTTAGATATGACTGACAAAAGTTACTCAAAATTTTGTCTATTAACTAAGATTTTGTCCATCAACGAAGAGTTGTCTACCAACGAAGAGTTGAAAATTGACTAATTTTGTCTATAAACGAAGAGTTGAAAATTGACTAATTAACATAGTCATGTGACTAAACGCCTCGGAAAACTTCGTCATGAGTTAGTCAATGTACTTCCTTTTTTCTGACGATATCAGTCGACTTTTGATCAAATTACTAATTTCATTAGTCATAAGTTGGCCAATATACGTCAAAAATCTAAGACATAATATTGAGTTTTGAGTTACTGTAGTTCATCTTCTGACCCAAAGCAACAGAGACTGCAAAGTGGCCATAACCCAAGAAATACTAAATTAAGAGATGCCTAAAGTTCTGTGCAGGGATCTCCAATTATTTGAAAGTGCCAGATGCTTTTTGGAGTCACTGGAGGAACCCTCTTACAAGGCAATTTTGAACATGTGGCTCCTCCTTTAATTGACAAACTTCTGCAAAAATTGACTAATTAAGTTAGTAAATTGATTAACTATTAAAAAATTTGACTAATTATGACCAATGACAAAGTTATCAAGTCAAAATGATTTTCAGATTAGATTCAGAAGTGGTTGATCAATGTCTCCTTTGAAAAAGGAGGGTGGTCTAGTGGTAGCATGCTAGGCTGCCAATCGCTGGGTCCAGGGTTCGAATACAGCTCTTGTCGGGTCACCCGGGCCTATCTTGGATGGCAGTTTCAATCATCATTCCCCTCATTGCTGTGTTGTCCTGTCCTAATTAGCCTACCAAGTGCATAAACATAGGACGTAAATCCCAATGATCCATCCAAGAAAGAAAACATTGATACCAGCACTGAGCAATAAACAGGCTGCCAGTACTCTGGCATACATATTGTTGAAGGATTGCCTTCCAAGGAAACAATTCACAATTTTCTCTAATTTGTGAATTTGACAGGAAATGTTTCAAAATCTCCTGTCAGTTTCTGTTAATCAGGACTTTAAACTCGGATGCAATTCAAGAATTAAAATTTGGCAGCACTGGCTCATGAGACATCAGTTGAAAAGGAATTGATTTGCCCAAATCCATTCTGGCACCAACCCCCTAATTATTTTGTTTACTTTGAGCTCGATTTGGAAACCAATGGTTTGTGAATACCACCCATGGTTGCCAAAGAATGGCTCTTGATAAACCTGTCATCTGAAAAGCATTCCACAAAAGAAATTTGGTTCATTTTAAAATTAGGGGAATAAATGCTCTGCTCTGAGCAATGGATCCCCCCTGGTTGTGGAAAACCTTCGAAACCTCAATAGGAATCAGTAATTCATTACTAAAATATATATGTTTTCGCCAAAAATGTCTTAGAATATCTTGTTTGGCAGTGTGGACTACAGCCAAGTTTTTCAAAAAGGGAAGCTTGATACTCTTATGCATTCTGAAGCAAATTGGTTGTCAGAACCAATGTATTGGATTTAAAGGGGATACCCCTGCAGATAAATATGAACATTAAAAATGCTGAATATGTGTTTTGTTTTTTGTATATCTTATAGTCCTGTAGATGAGATGGGGGGGGGGCATTCATATGATCATATCAAAATCCTAGCCGAAGCTTCAGCCGAGGTCCATGCTTGTGGAAGTTGATACACTGGATCCATTGCAGGGAGGGCAGGCTGAACTGCATTTGGGCTTGGTTGTTATAAACGCATCAATAAACTGGTGCGAAATTTGAGTCTTTGTGATGGAGTTCAGGGGCAGGGGGTGACCTTATGAGGAATGGGCCCTGTCTTATTAGAAGCCCTGATCCCTGTCCAATGCCCTATGAGGTCCTGTGCGAGGTCCTTTGGCAGGTGGTGACATTTGGTCACATTTGGTCAACTGAGGAAATCCCATTATCAGGCTATTATGGACAAAATATGATACATGGGTCGACTGGATTTATCGCCAACCAACCATGACATCAACAAAAGCAATGGATGGCATGGCACAGCAGATAAAATGATGATCAGTTGACATGACTGTAATGACAGTCACTTTCACTAACTAGCCTCAGTGGCATGGTTAAATTGACAAGACTAGATGACAATAAGGACATAAAAGAAATTGAAAGGCTCCCAGTAATAATCTAAAAAAGAAAATGCATTTAAATAGTTCTACTACCAAATTCATTCTTCAGTATATTTAAGAAGAAGATTATCAGATGATGACATTCCTATAGTAGTAGTACTTCTGCCAGTAAAGTGCATGTAATTTACACAAATTATTAAACATTATTAAAAAAAAACTAATTGGAAGTCTCAATGAAAAAAATCCTGATCACCAGAAATAACGTGAATATTTTGTTGGCATTGGCCCTAGAAACAATTAAGTGCACATGCATTACAATCATTTTGAGAAAAAAGCTTGTCACTGCATGCACTTATTGGATTTATATACAAGGTTGGCAACTCCTGGTTTGAGAATTCATGCTCTTGCTTGAGACAGCATTACAGCAGGGATATGTGTTGTATACAGGATATGTTTAGCAATGTGAGCTATTTGTAAGAAATTATAATGCCTGTGATTAAGTGACCTTGTGGATTACTGGGGTCAAAAGGTCAAGTAATGCATTAACATGCACTAAGTTTCCCATCAAAGACCACTTGTATAAATCCAGAAATGGGAATAATGTAAGTGGATCTTAATCCAATCTCCTTGATCTTAATCCTTGCCTGCTTGACACACAATTTGACAAGCCTCATCTGACAATATAGCTGAACCTATTAAACTATAGACCTCATTATAAAGATATATCGATAGATAGATAGCTAGATAGCGCAATAGAGAGTCAAGAGAAATAGATGGTGAGATAGAGAGTGAGTAAGATAGATAGATAGATAGATAGATAGATAGTTAGATAGATAGTTAGATAGATAGATAGATAGATAGGTAGATAGATAGATAGATAGATAGATAGATAGATAGATAGATAGATAGATAGATAGATAGATAGATAGATAGATAGATAGATAGATAGGTTTTTTAAATCATTTCTTCTGGTAAAAAAAAACTCAAATCATTCATTTTGATATAAATAATCGCAAATGCAATATTGTCGAAACTTTACCAGTTAGAAAAATCTTTCAACAAAAAAGAGTATTTTTTCTGCAAACAAAACAATTTCTCCTTGGAAATAAATGAAAAATCCACATACCTTTACATAGGATGCCAGTGGAACGATCACTTGCAACTCAAGTCCTTTCCACTTTCTGTTACATTTCTTGAAAATTAGAAAATACCTGCAGCCAGTTATCAAGGTCTCATCAAGTGACATTCCAGCCCATTTTGCTCCATGCAGTCCAGTCCATCTGGCGGCCTGCACTGTAGCGCTCCTGGTGAGCGAATTTTAGGTTTCCATTTTTTGTGGAAAAAAATGAAGAAAAAAACTAAATGCGCTTTCCACTGTTGACTGTTCCGACTCTTTAAAACAAAAAAGAACTATGTCATTCCAGGCAGTTGATCACACCTATCTGGGAGAATATTTCCGTCTGCCAAATGCAAACCGTGCAATCATTGTTGCTTTCTCTGTTGCGTTGATCCTCTTGATTGGCAATCAGTAATTAAGGCTAATCAAGTCGTGCCTTAAGTCATTTTAAAGACAGTTCTAGAGGCTAGATGTATATAAATTTTGAAGTGAAGGCAAGGACCAGGATTAATTTTGATATCTGGCATTGTCCACACACCATGATTGTAAGTTGTTTTTTTTAAATTTTCCAATAAGACAAGACAAGATAATAATATGTAAATGGCACTGCCATGAAATTCGCGCAGCATTGTCATAGAACTACTGCATTATCTTCAACTTTCCATGCAGAAGGCCAATTTATCTTTTTAAAGGACTGGGCAAATGGGTAGATAGATAGAACAGATAGATAAGATCAGATCTATAGATAAGATTAGATAGATAGATAGATAGATAGATAGACAGATTGCACTGACAGCTGTGTAATTCAAATCTGTGTTAAATTTGGATCTATAAATTTGGATATATAAATTTGGATCTATAAATTTGGATATATTATGTTAAATTGTTGATTTTACATTTTTGAGATCAATAAAACCATAGCTATTCTGAGATGACTGTTTACTATTAGACTGTTACATAATTTGTTGATAGTTAATGAAGATTATGTAACCTTAAGTGTTGTTATCATTTCTTACTTGGTGAGCCATTTAAGTCATTAACTTCTTTTGTGTTGACTTTTAATTCTCAGTCACTTCTTACAATCAGGGGTATGGAAATAATTATTTCCAATGTTGATACACATGTTGATTTAAATCCCTGAAATATGTCATTGGAGGTTGTTATATGACAAGACTGAAATTTTAAAGCTATTTTGGAAGATATTTGAGGTATTTTAATTATTTACCAAACTAAACTCTGACTAAACTACTAGCTCCACTTTTATGGTAACTACAGGCACTTCCTGTTCAGGCAGTCACTGTAGACAGGAGCACCACACAGAATGAGCTGTCCTTGTGCTAAGAGAGCTTCGCTCATGGCTGCCTTCGGCAGCCATGAGCTGCGCTCATATAATTAGATAAGATTAGATAAGATTAAATAAGTTAAGGTGTGATATGGTATGATGACACTTGATATGATATGATGATATGATTTCATATATTTACTGGGACAAGATATTTGAATTTTAATAGAGCAGTTGATTTGATATCGACATACCAGACAATATTAAAAGAAACAGAAGTTGATCATACAGATTGCTGATACATGTGTGCAAATGAAAAAGCTTATGTTGAGATTGTAGCATACCAATAAATGTGAATAAAATACAATTCTGGCTTTTTCGTATAAATCCACTGTCTCTGTTCGGGACTGACAAGTGGCAGCAGAATGCTGACAGTCCCAGGAAAATCGAATTTGGTCAACATTAATTTGTATCTGTTTTGGTCAGATCACAAGATCAGGTCGCACAACAGCTGTCCACATTACTACACCAAACTACTTTCACTAAGCATGGTTGCTGGCAAAGATCCTGTGCACTGCTTTGAATGAAAATGTTTGGAAATGATGAGACAAAAGAAAGTTTTGAAACTTTTGCATAAACTTTTGCCTGTGAAAGGGATGATGTCACTCATCAGAAGTTTGATGGTATTCAATCTACTTAGTATGCCATTTATGCATGTTAAATTGTGGTCAGAAAAGTGTCCATGCTGAAATAGAAGTGTTCAAGTGTCAAGCAGATGTGGATCAAGACCATTGCCAGTGGCTTGTTGAAGTTCTGTACCTACCGTCTGGATATTTGGTGAAAAAAAAAAGATTGTTTCCCACTTGACACTGAAAAAAAAAAGTTTGTTCAGCAGTCAGCACATGCAAATTAAAAAAAGGTTTGTTTCCACCTGTAGCTAGGGTACCGTTATGTTAATACTCCGATAAAAAAGTTTGTCGCGAGTGCGCACTCGAAAAAAATTGTTCGTCGACGTGCCGCGAACGAAAAAAAAAGTTCGCCCCGGGGGTAAAATCCATAGCCCCTCCCCCAACTATCGTCTGGTCGGCCCCTTAGCGGAACTGGGTAACGAAGTTGGTATGTGACCTTGATCTTTTCTTCAAGGTCACGACTAGGTAGAAAGGTCACAGTCCTGATCGTTTGCCACAAATGCGATTTAAAAGACCAGGGAGGGAGACTGGGAGGGGGTGTAGGCCAGGGTACTTGAATAGGGAGTCCAAAAATATTAAATGGCCACACCACCAATTAACACTTTTGGTGTATTTTTCCTCTATGAAAGGATAGGGTGTTACATTGCTACTTGCATGTGAAATTTTCATGAGATTAATCCCATCCAGTATGTCACAAAACGAATATTTGTATTCAAAAAGAACTCTTTAAAACGTGCAACTGTTTTGCATAAAGATGATCATTTTTTCCCGAAAATTTCTAATTTGTCTTCCAATATCATACATTAGCCAACATGAGGTCTGTGCCAGATTTGATAATTATGATGAAAACTTGGAAATTGTGTTATTAGCAGTAATACATACAAGGTTCACCAATTGATATCTGTTTCTCTTTTTCCCTAATATTACTTTAATAGGCCTATATATGACTAGGAAGCATGAAGCAGGCTAATAAATTTCTTTTCCAGATCATTCAGATTGATCTAGATCGTGTTGCAGGAGGTCGAGTTGCGGTTAAATGTTTAAAGAAATTGTGCTATGTCTGCATAAAACCAGGGAACTTTGAAAGTTTGTGATAATTAAGATTTTAAAATAAATCAACTTATCAAGTGAAATGATCATTTTATTTATGTTTTCTGTTTTTCAGTTATTTGCAGGTCTTTATTGCAATTTATTCTAAAAAATGTCCAAGTTTCAATCAGTTATCTTAGAAAACGGAAGGTATTCACATTTATTTCATGAAATGTCGCATCTCGGCCTATTCTCAGGTCACAACTTTTGTGCATTTAGCATAGGAATCAAAGGGAAAATTTGACGCGTTATTTTTTTGCAACACAAAATTTTCAATATCTCCCTTACTTCTCAATCGATTTCATGAAACTTAGTACCATTGTCTTATTTACGCTAAGATCTAACTGTTAATTCGAGGTTTTGATCTTTAACAAAATTTATATATTTTTTGTGACATACCTATGTTATATTGGTGCACCGTATCGATTAGCATACCCTTCAGTGATCATGTCTATGTATCAATGAGTGGCACCCAGAGCTTTGCTGAAGTGATGAGTGGTAGTTCAGCCATCCATGGCTACAAGAACATCCTGCCGACGTTTAAAAACATGGTTTATTAAAACCATAGATTAGGAAAGAAGTTTGAAACTGAAGCATGGGTGGGCCACTTCTTCAATCATAGGCTATACGCACAAATTGCACAATTTGAGAAATTGACTCAGGACTGCTATTTTGTCCACCTGAGATGAAATTCATTGTTATAATACATTACTAGCTGTTCACCCGTTAGGGTTTCTTGCTTTTCAAAAATGCACCGAGTTCCAGGTTCCTCCCAGGTTAGAGTAATGTGAAAGGCAGGTCCTATTTGCAGGTTCCAGTCAGCTTTCAGTTAGATGAAGTAAGGTGGATTGTTTGGAGGTACTACAGCGTGGTGTACATCACTACAAACACTGAGAGACTGGAGTTGTTGGAAAATATGATTTTCTAAATGCATGACGCAATTTAATTTCTGGGAGCTGGGAAGTTATATTGGACATAGAAGTTCAATCAGTGTGGAAAAAGATGCGGAATTTAGTGGCTTGCAATATAATATGCATTACTGGTCTTGATGTGGCAGAGAAATATATAGCTTCCAGATTTGTATGTTGAAAATGTGTTTTTTGTCAAACTCCCATCAGGAATATCTGGTAACTGGGTAGATATATTGGCCATAGAAGGTCAGTCTGCATATGAAAAGATGCGGAATTTAATGGTCTTTAATATTAAATGCTTTACAGTCCTTGTTGTGACAGTTAAATGTACAGGTGGGATGTATTTAAGTGAAAAAACGTGTTTTTGTAGGAAATTCCCAAGATATATTTGTGTAACTATGGAAATAATGAATGTTGAAAGGTAAAATTTGCCCTATAGGGAACTTCAGATGAATTGAGAGGCTCAGGAGTGTAATTTAAGATGTTATAGATTGAGAGAAAAAAGCCTTATGAGTGAGATGAGATTCCTGCTATGACTATTATTATGATTAGATATGAAGTCCAGTGATTTGGTGACTGGGGGGGGGGGTGTTTTCAACCACTGGGATGAACTTTTAAAGAAATTTTCGAGAACTTTTTTTTCAGTGTCACATGTTGAATTTTTTTTCAAAGAAATTCATCGGTCGTCGGTCCTTACCAACTTCTTGGGGAAATGCATGAATTGTGATAGGATTGGATGGAGGGGTATTTGTGGTTTCAATAGGTATTCACAAGAGGGCAGTGCGGTTGATAAATCTAGACAGGTCTCCATCTAGTGGGCTGAACCTAAAGGACAGATGGAATCTGCCTACTAAATCTGGGAAATACACCAGAGGACACTGTAGTCCAGTTTCGCTCCCTTCTTTCTCATTTTATTGAGGAATAAATTTATCCTGTTATAGATCCATGCTCCATAGTATGATCTACAATACATCAAAAAATGAATTAAAAAAAAAGAGAGGGAAAGCAATCCCACAAACAACACCAAAAAGATGTCTTAAAAGTTTAATTTATTCAAGGGTTGTTCAGGGGTTTATTTGGAGAAGGGAAGTTGCAGTCATTAAATTAAATTGATTTAGAGAAATGTAGTGATAACTTGGCACAAATATTTTATGTACTTCACGAATATTTTTTGCTCTTGAACTTTTAACTCCAGTTTCTTTAAACCTGAGGAGCAGCCAAAATAACTGTAATTGGGAGGGTTAAGGTGGTAGGGGTTACTCTGGAGTAGGGGGGAGGTCAGGATGGCAGTTGTTGTATTAGCTATTGCTGTGGAGTGGTGTTGAGTTGAGGCAAGATGAGGCCCTTGCAGGTGCAGGGGGGAGGGGCCCTGTTTGCCCCCTTTTACTCTATGCCCCCCCTTTGCCCTGGATTGGGTTTCGTTAAGTGTCAGGTGGGCTCAGTGAAGCATGAAGCATTATCCCATCTCGATTTGGTGCCTGAGTTCTGGGCATTGTCACACTCTAGTCTCGCACAGGTGTGCATTTGGTGACCATGGCTGCACAGGTGTTCAAGCCCCAAACACAGTCATCCGGGACTTTCTAGGCCCTCCAAGACCTCTAGCCCCTTGTCTGTGCCCTTTTCTGCTGCCAAAAACCCTTGAAACCCTTGAATAAAGCCAAGCTGGAAACTGTGTGTTCCATTCACATCCATTCACAGCAATCAAAACCCTTTTTACCCCAAATATCAAGAGCATCACCCAGAGTAGTCCAAACCTTAAGTAATTCAATTCTATTTTGACTCCTATTATGATGAGTTGTGGTGCTTCCTGTGCTTGGTGTTCTCTCATATCTCAGCAAAATGACAGCAATTTTTCTTAACCCTTATAGATTGACATATGAGAAGTTAAAGCAATTTGGCATCTTGGCCAATATTTAACGGTGCTCGTGTTTTTGGCATCTTAATGATATTTCAGATTCTCATTTAGGTAGATAAGTTATTAATTTTTCCAAAACGTGTCAATAGAATAAAGTATGTTTATATTCGCGCAGCGAAACGGCCAAAGGCCGTTGAGCGAAGCGAATTGAGTGCAAGAGAAGACTCAAAAATCTGTGCAGTGATGGTCTCAACATCAACAGTCCACAGTTCGGAATTAGGTCAAGTGGGTCCAGCTTCTTATCAATGAATTAGTTTCGTATTAACAAAACATAACATATTCATCTTCAAAAGTGTCTTAAAAATTCACTTTTCACTAGTAATATATCCTGTACCAATAATTTTTATGGAATAGTTAATTATTAGCATTGACAAGCTAAATCAAATTATTAACATGTGATTCATTTAATTTCAATCAGACAACAAGAAAACATAACAAAATTAAAGTTACATAATCTTATAAACTGATGATTATGTAACAGTGAACAGATAATCTACATGCAATGTTATTGTTTTTGTATTACTATATATTTATACTATTATGTAATATCTACAATCTAACATAGACTTGACTTTGACAGCTTTCAGTGCTGTCTGTCTTTTTACCATTTAGCTAATTATCTATCAATCTGATTTATCTATTTAATATGTATATCTATCTATCAATTTATCTATATATCTGTCAGTCATTATATCTATCTATCTATCTGTCTCCTTTCATACATTGAATATGAAATAAACATGAAAGTTATGGTAACACTATAAGTCCTACAAAAACTTTTTAAAGTGCTGCGCGAATTTCATGGCAGTGCCATTTACATATTATTTCTGAAAGACTTTTTTATTGGCAATGTTGGAGGTCTTCAATTCATCACAGCCTTGAGGACAAATTACATAAATACAATTTGAGATTCAATTTGACTTCCAATTCGTAAAATTCAGAAATATAACTGACATTTCAATAATTTAAGTTATCTCCAACCTGCTGAGAATTAAGGTAAGAAGGTAAAGGTAGATTTAAGTATTAAGGGAATTAGTCTTTGGAAGTTGGAATGTATATACTTAACTGTAATTGGGGGCTCTGTTATGTAGCAATTATGTAACATTAGGTGACCATCTGCAAATAGATGACAAAAATCCTAGCATTCCGTTATCTGCTGTTACCAAAGCACATGTGCACAGGTTTACATTATTGCACATTTCCAGGGCAGTAATGAGAAATACAGGTATGCTGCAATTCAAATTTTGCCAAAGGTAATGGCCAATTTATGCACCAATTACATAAGTTTACCTCAAATTGGGTAATGTAAATCAATGTTGTGACATCTTTATCTGAAAGATAATACCAGCATAACGCCCTGTGCAATACTTCTCCAAACAATAATCTCGAAATTCTAAAGATAAATTTGAATTTCTGAAATTGGTGAATATTAATCGAACCTGACATTTATATGACCTTTTAGTGATTACATAACATGGCATAACATTCATACCCAGTTCTTTATAAATTGATAAATGCAATATATATGTTTATGTATGGCTAACAGTAAGGGTTTTATTGCTACTTGGCCCTCTTTATATCAGATAGATAGATACAAACGATTTGTTTTTTGTTCTAAAATCCTGTCCATTTGTAATCCAAGGCTTCCAGATAAAGTGTCAAATGCTCAAAAAAGTGCAAAAATATGAAATTAAAAAAATGATAAAAATTTCAACCTGATGTCATTTTGTTCAATGCCAAACTTAGAACATCTTTGAAACCTGTACAATAATTGCTTCACAGATTTCCTTTTCATGCATGTGCAATTTTTGCATACATTGTATGATTCCTGATGAACTAATCAGTGTCCCCAAACTGGGATGTGGGAATTTTGATGCTCGTCCTCAAATTTGGACACAAGCTGTGTGGTGTCATTTCGAAATGATTGACATATTCACTGTAAAGATCGACATGTCATACAACTGTTTTTTTGCATATGTCCTGTAATCAGGACATTTAAATTACATCTTGGTATTAAGTTACACCCAGTTTTCTGAAGATTTCCTGGCCTTGCAATAAAGAACACCTTACCAAATGCAGAAGCATTTGAGCCATTTTCTGATTATTATCGACTAACTTATTCTTTTAAGATCTAATGGAGGCACCAACAGTTTACAATCAGAATCAGAATTGGTTTAATTAACTACCTACACATAAATTAAGCATTTTCTTTGCCAATAACGCTTGTTTGTAAAAATGAAAATTCCTTAGTTAAGATTCAGACAATTATATGTCTTCAAGAGAATTTAAGTGAAGAAGTAAACATTTTATGGCTATATCTGTTTATAAGTGTACACGAATCTATTTTGTTCTATTGATAAAAAGCTATATAAAATCATTCCTCAGGCATTTTGCCCACTTTCCAAAGTTAAGCTTATATTCTTATCCAATCAAGACATCTGTTCTCCTCTGTTCTGTTCAGGTGTATTATGCTGAGTTTAGTAATACGAAGCTTAGTGTAATTTCAACTAATTTGTCTTTCTAACTGGTTGTAATGTGAACTAATGTGATGTAAGGGTGAAGAACTACTCATCTTCAGTTCATGCAATGTATGTATTGTGTATAGCTCACTTTCTCACGATGATAGTGCAACAGGTGTTATACACTTGGTGTACAGGTGGTCTCTATCTGTTTGAATACACTCTAAAAAAAGTCGGGACAAAATTGGTTTTTTAGATTCAAAATGGTTTTTTGAAAAACCAAATTTCAATGCAAAACCAACATGGATTTTTAAAAAAATCCATGTTGGTTTTTTGCATTGAAATTTGGTTTTTCAAAAAACCATTTTGAATCTAAAAAACCAATTTTGTCTGAATTTTTTTAGAGTGTAGCTGATGCTCCCTGCACACTTCGTTCTCATACATCTGGAGCTGTAGGGTTTTGTGAGATGTGACCATTTCCTTCCAGTAATTAGTTAAGAACTTCACATGATATGTAAACAGCAGAAAAAAAGACAACTTCAAAAAGTTTCAAAACACTTTTTGAAGTACTTGAAATATCATTAATTCATACATCCTTTGTGATTGAAGTCATCTACTATAGGGGATTTGTCTTCCTTCTTAGCAGAATACGATTTGGATATCCTTCTTGGCAACAGAATGTCTGATGATGAAATGTTGTACATTTTAAAACATCTTCTTTAGTGGACATATTATTAAACACAATTCCTCATGGGAGGATTTCACGAAGGAGGAGATCCATGTTCAGAGCTGTTTATGGATGATATGTAAGGCTAAAAGAAGTGCTTGTAACTGAAGAACCTATTGTTTTGGGAAGAAGCTTTTACCATAAACACACAGAAATCCAACACTTTTGAGTGATTTGTTGCAATATGGTTTTTGCCAACTTTCTCAGGCTGCTGAAATTAGATAAGTGAAGTTTTATTGAAAAGGAAGCTGAGGAAGGAAAGTGTGCATATTCTGGATGGTCACATGTGTTCTGTCATAACTTCCTGGCATTGGGTCACATCCTTGAGAGCTGCCAGTGTTGCCTGAACCACAATTTTGTTGCCAGTTCCTCACTTTCTCAGCTCAGTTGATGTTGCCAAGTGACCCACGTGACACATGAGAATGTTCTGTGGATCACATGATGCCACATGATGCTCCTGATCTCTTTCAAGTCTCGCTCAAGTCTCGCTCCAGTCTCGTCTATGTCTCATCTTGTCAACACAACAACAAACCAATCTGGTCACCACGTGTCCTGTGGATCCTTGATCATCAGGGAGGGGAGAAGAAGTAGGGGGTTGTGGGACTTTAGGCTGGGGGTAATATGGTCCATCGCTTGATGAGTGAGGACACCTGCATCTTCTGAGGATATGAAGATTAATGGTCTTCTTCATTGCTTACTTCTTCCTGTTTTACATGTAGCATCAGTTTCTTGAAGTTTCAGCTATTTTTACCTCGTTCCTGTTTCTTTTTCATGTGTCAAAAATTCAAAATTTTGCCTTAAGGTAGTAATTTATCTTTTCCTGACCTTTCAATTTCTCAAAGTTTTTCAGTAATCTGCACTCGTTTTACTAAGTTACTTATAAGACTTTATTAGTTTCATATGAGCACTTTTCCCCTGACTTTTGAAGTTTCAGACCTCACATTGCCCCTGTCTTTTCTCTACCTGTCAGCTGTCTTTTCTCTGTCTTTCACCTGTCTTCCTCTTGTCCTTTCCCATCCCCCTCTCAGCCCCCTTGCTTGTCTTTTCCCTGTCCCCCTGCCATCCCCTTGTCTCCCACTCATCCAGAGCCATCCTGTTGATTCCTTGAGGATGGGGCTGTTGCATTCCGCGCCGGTGCCAGTCTGGCGGCGAGGAGTCACCCGAGAGCTCACTGCAGCACCTTGGCCGGATCACTTGCCCTCGCCCCTATCACACAGACAAATATTATTTTGCTATGGGTTACAAAATGCTTGTTTCTGTGTGGTGTGCACCTGTGAGGGTAACACAAACCCCTTCAGCCAGCGAGCACCAAGGGCAGAGATGAGAGGGCACACCGGCTGCAGGCAGTCAGGGCATCTCCGCACTTGACAGCTTCCGTCTCCACCCCACACTCCGCCATGCTCTGTGGTATACCCCCTGCAGGTGCCCCCCTCCTCTGTGTAGGCCTGCAGTACGTCCTGCAGATTGCAGTCCTGCAGTTGCTAGCAGATTGCTACCCCGCCTCCCCAAAGTATGGAACACATGCTGACAGCTAAGTGAAGGGTGTACCCACTTTGAACAAGATATTAGGCCAAAACCTCATGAACCTGGCAACCAGTAGCAAACCATCTGTATAATCCCTTGAGTTATTTCTACAAATATTTCACAACTTTTCATCCAACACCCTTTAGCCCCCCTTCCCTCTGGGGCCCATTTTTGCACAGCAGTGCCAGCAGAACCAAATCAGTGCTTGCCAACAAATCAGTGAAACATCCCACATGGTGACCATTCCCCCAACAGCCTCACACCGCTGCAGACACAGCTTGGAGCCAAACATTTGCTCTTATCTCCAACCGACTTGATGTATCTGGTTTGAAATAAAGTACACTTATCTCAGTCTCAGAGTGGCAACTGTTTCAATGAGGAGGCCCTTGGGCTAGAAATTTGGGTGAGAAAGTTGGTTTTACTTCGAATTCTGCATTTACTTCCAATTTACTTCGAATTTATTTCCAATTTAAGCCAGAAATCATCTTAATTATATGCTTCCAGGGGTTATTTACGTCGTCTTAGTTAATTGTGAAGATACCCAAGATAATATCAATTGTTTACCCTCATTAATCTTGTCTTGAAACACATGGTTGACTTCTGAACTAAACCAGAGACAAAGTCGCCTGCATCTTGAAGGATGTTCTAGTCTACACTCTAAAAAATTTCAGACAAAATTGTTTTTTTTAAAAATCCATGTTGGTTTTGCATTGAAATTTGGTTTTTCAAAAAACCATTTTGAATCTAAAAAACCAATTTTGTCCCGACATTTTTTAGAGTGTAGGCCTACATCCATGCACATTGAATGCAATGGCAAGAATCTGGAAATATCAGAAATATCCACAACAATAACATTCCCAGATAATAGAAAGATATGGTAAATCATAGACGCTGATACTTGTATTGTTTTTGGATTACTTTATTGTGTTTTATCATTGTCACAACAAGCTTCTGAAACCTCTGAAGATCGGAACAGATGTAAGACAGGAGCTTCAATTGCAACCCTCAAAGACACTAAAGACAAACTTTAACCAAAACTGCTTGAAAGATAAGCAATTTAATCACAGATAATTCAAAGACAGTAACCTTTATCTTTGATAGTCAAAAGAAAGGAAACATGGTCAAATAGAAATTTAAGACATGAACTTTCATCACAAACATTCCACAGACGAATATTTTTATTAAACTGAACATTTGATATCAACATTTAAAGATGAACAGAATGACAAAGCAATATATCAAGCAATACAAGAGACAGGTCATGCTTCAATTTATTCTTGGAACCATCCTATTCCTGGAATTAAACTTTTTTTCAAAAACATGCCATGCCATGACCAGAATTGTACTATTCCTGGAGAATGCCTCTTGACCTGTAGCATTTGTGGCTTTGCGGTGATCATTAAGCCTTTTCAATGACAATCCTCAGCTATCCTTTGACCTTGGAGACCACACACAAACTTGTCAAGTGGCTATTTGGCCTCAAGAGACAATAATTCTGTTTGGTCAGCCTTATTAACGAGGATCAATCGTAAAGATAAGGTTGTAACTATGTGTCTAGTGTACCTGTAGGTGGGAAACATGCCATTTTCAAATGATAAAATACCATATTGCACACATTATATTTGGACTTTATGATTAGCTTTATGACCCAGGTGATCAGGGTCCAATCAGGGAGGTCTTATGGAACGTTTTAGTTTGGAAGAAGTTTAGGAAAGTTGGGACTTTTTTTTAGAACTGTGATTTTAGGTGACCGACGCTTTTGCTCAATATCTGGTCTTTGATCAATCTAGCTTAATATACCTGTGTCAAAAGTGGTAAAAAGTTCAATGATTCCACCTGAAGTCTTGGAAAGTCACTTGACAAAAAGTCTCAAGACTGTATGATCCAGAGATATAGTCAATACACTAAGCTGACGCCAATGCTCCTAAGACAAATATTTTTCAAAGGAGTCGTTAAAAAGTTCGTTATGAAATTTAAAGCAGTCGTGAATGCATTTCTCGAGTGTCAATGAATTTGTCCAAATTATATTTAAGTTTTTGAAAAACTTTTTGTCCAGTCCTGAGTGCAGCATAGGTGGTATGAACACCTGAGCAAGAGGTTTGAGAACTTTTTATTTGCATTTTTATTTGGACAGCAAACCATTAGAGTTAGCAGGTCCTGTCTTGTGTATTTCTTGTGTGTTTGCCACGGAGGACAATGGTCCATCTAAATCAGTTCTGTGCAAATTGCTGATGTGGTGGGGACACTCAAGACGCCTCATGTGAAAGAACGCCTGTAAAAATAGTATTGATAACAGGGCCCGGGCGCCCAGGTGTGCTCCAGACATAGTGGCGTCGTTACATTTACACAAGAAGTCGAGTGTAAACACTGGGCCAAGGATTCCAGAGCATTACATGCTCTGGTAGCCAGCACAGCGCCTCCCTCGGTCCCTCTGGTCCATGCCACATCTATACACACCACAGATAGGCCACAATGGGTCTACAGGAATGACCTACCCATTGTCCCAGCACAGGACAAGATCCATAGGACAAGATCCAGTGAGTCAGTCCACTCCACTGGATCATTTCCAGACTGTATTCTCTCTGTGATCCTCAGCAGATCTCCTGATAGGAGATCTTAATTTATTAGCTTGCTATCTCTCCTAACTTGAGAGAGCTCTTATAAGAAAGCCAAGTCCTCCAAAAACTTTTAAGTCTTACTCCACTTTATCTCATTGTTGTTCAAGACTTAAAAAATCTCCTCCCAGAACACCCAAGATATTTACTGAACTTGACCATAAACCTAAGTCATTTTTTAACACGAAAAGGTATCCATTTATTGCAATTTTGCTATTTTTGTTTCTCGTTTTAACTTTAGACTGCTGTCTCTAGAAATCACGAAATATAAACCCCTAAAGCACTTTCAGGGATTGTAAATAATTGATTGTATAGTTTTCAAATACAAAGAAAAATGTGAAAAGTTTTGTTTTCCTGACATTAAAAAACTGCCAAACAGAGA
The DNA here is from genome assembly GCA_026936325.1 of Platynereis dumerilii. Classification (NCBI taxonomy): domain Eukaryota; kingdom Metazoa; phylum Annelida; class Polychaeta; order Phyllodocida; family Nereididae; genus Platynereis; species Platynereis dumerilii. Next base: position 142,155,374 of record JAPTHN010000001.1, on the reverse strand, counting down.
GGTTTGCAGAGCTTTGGGAATTTCAATTCTGGTTGGGATTCCAGCAATCATTAAATGGAGATGAATGTGTTTTTATTGAAATGGAAGCTGAGAAAAGTGAGGCGTGTTGAAGAATAGCAATGGATCCTGCTTTTCTCCTCACAAAGTATGATGCAGGCAGAGCATGTAGGCCCAATATTTGTCTTTCTCTGGAAATGACGAAATGCTCTAGAGCTCTGGCCAGAGACAGGCATGTGCATCTTCCCACGAAAGGTGATGGATTTGCCACCATTAGCATGGAGAGCTCGCCTCCCTGCCTGCTGAAGCTGTGTTGATGCCCTGCAACCTGTTTGCCCGATGCATAATCAATACAGCAAGGCGTTGCAACGTGTGCATCAGGAGGGCATGAGGAGATGGGTGTTCGTTAGTTCGGTTGGTGGTTGCTTCCAACTTGTTTGGTGCTAAATTCACCTGCATGGCAGCTACAAGGCCATTTGTATACCACTGGTGCATACAGTTCGGTGTATTTTACAAAATTTAGAACTACATGCACAATCTTGGTATTTACTCTCTAACTGCTTCTAACCATGGCCATACATACTCCAGTGTAATTATGTCGGTGACTTTCTAGAAGTCTGAATTGAGCCTCCTGGCCCAAAATCCTTATACAGTACAGGATGATTAAATAATTGAAAAAGGTATTGAAGGGTGTGCCATCTGCTGAACAGATTTGAAAACTCTTCTCTGTCCAGTGGCCTCCAACATTTGGTGCATATGGGAAGATATACTGTACACTGTATTGGAAAACTTCCAATTCCTCCCAGCTTGCTAAATTTTCAAGAAATTTCCATAAGTTACTTCTTGAGTCCTTGAATGATAGTTCCTCTTCCTCATCTTACTTTGTCCATGATTCCCTGACTGTAGGACCCACTGAACAGTACTTACAGGGCTACAGGCCTATTTGAAATAAAGATCAGTTCTGTCATCTGTAGACATACAGGTGTACCTAAAGGAGACCTGTTATGGTACCACCGGAAGTGATACCTGAGGCTCCTGGGCATTGTTTTGTCTCTAAGTATGATGAGAGGCACTGAGTGCAGGTAATATGCTGGGTCTGGTATTGTTATTCCCTTTCACAATGATGAGGACATCAAAGAGTTTCCTATATATCCTGAATTATCACCCTTTTATACATCACACGAATCTCAAATCCATGAACACACATTGTTTTGGGACTGTGTTGTGAACAGGAAGGGGATTACTTATGCATTGTTCTTGATGTAAAATTCTCTTTATTGGATTATCGCTGTTACCGGGTAATAAGTTTCCACACCTGCACCCTGGGTCATCAAAGAGCATTATTACGTAACAAATCAATTGCCTCTTCAATTCATAAACATTGTCATGGGCTTCTTTCTCAAATAGCAAAGTAATCACGAACCTTTGCAAATACCTATTGAACATTCAAAATCTGACAAAAGTAGGAGGAACAGGAAGAGGGTTTAATTCAGGAATACATAAAATTCAATTTTTATTTCTGTGTGCCATGGGATATGGTATATTTAAGTCTATTTGATGCCTAATGGTGAGTGATTGAATGGGGGAGTTGGTGTTTTACGTCTCATCAGCATCTGATGCCTGGTGGCAAATCCTAACAATACAAGCAGCTAGTCTAATAATGCAAGGGTATATTTCAAATTAATGTGTTTTATGAATGTTCAGACATGATTCTGAAATCTATCACTCAGAAGCCAGCAGCCATATCTGAACAGGAACCGGATGCAACCACCTGTGTAGTGTCCATGGTCAAGTGTATTTTAAGTATTTTGGAGCACACCTAAACCATTGATGGATATGCCCATTGTATTTGCCATATCCTTGACAATCGCATAAATGAATATCTATCAGCATCATGCTGATTCATTACTCTTGCCCATCCTGCTGTTATCACCTTGAACTTTTGTATACTTCCGTGATCTGTATACATCCGTGATATGACACCCCAGTGAACCCTGTGACCTGCAATATTCAATTATTCATAATATTCAAAATCCTTAAGAGTTTTGAGGCCCAGATTTAAACTTGTGTAGATGTATGAGATTTCTTATAAGTAAATGCTATAAATGTGCCAGAATATATGAGAAGAAAGATACCCAGATTTATCGTAGCAAATACAATATTTTCAGAGAATTATTTTTTATTAGTAAATGCCAAGATTTCTTAAGAAATGCCTGACATTTTTTATAGTTTGTGTCCAAATACACCATGAGCATGTGCCTAATTTATGAATATTCAAAATACATGAGTAGATGCCCATTTCACATGCTAATTGCATGGCATACAAATACATGTGTTTCCTGCATAAACTGCATGCATAAATGGAAACCCTTCACGTGTTGTTGTTTATTATTTCCTCATCAGCTGTGCATGACATAATGATTGTTTATCACCATCTTGTTATCTGAGCAACCACCTGACACCTGACCTGTCTTATCACCTGTAGTATCTCCTGAGGGCCATTAATTCACATGCTGTTTGTTGTCATATGTCTTCAGAGTGTTGTTTAAATACCAACTGCCAATCAACTATTTCTCTTGTTCTACTCCCTTGCTCACTTTGAAGTTGCAATGATTTATTTTAAGGTTTCACTCTCAAGAAGAATGTTCTGAATGGAATGAGCCATTCAATAAGGGAACATGGTCAACTACCTGAAAACCTTATATATTTACAGAAAGACTAGATTTGATAATTCAAGCAATTGTCCTTTTCTATTATATTTTATTTCAAATACTCTGAAAGGATGACCAGTTCAGTTCTCAGATATCATCACAATTTTACAAAATTCTCTCATAAACTTAGGTTCTTGTCAGAATTCTTCTTGTGGTTTCAGGTGGTGCAGAGCTCTTGCATTCTTTCTGATATGTATGACCATTGTGATATCTTATTTAACTAAACTTATTTTTTTACATGGAAAATATTAACTGGATTGACCAGGAGAACCATTGAGATCCATATTGGGTGAATCAAGAATGATTGTGGATATTCTGGAAATGTGGAGAAAGATACTCCATTGACAAATTCAAGAAGTTTCTGATGACTTCTATGACATGTGAATAAGAATGAATGAAAACATATTTATAGATTTAATTACTTTGATTATTGGTTTCGTGAACTTACTGATTTAATAATATGATGTTCTGGTGGCAAAATATAAATTAATGTTGTATTATATTCATGGAAGAGGCATTGTGGTCATAACAGGGCAATCGATCGATACATGCCAGATTTCTTGATCGATACAAAGGTCTGGATCATCTGAGCTTCAAATCAATTGCTCCTTGGATGAGTTCCAATCTTGTGCAAATTTCATTGAGGTTCATCAATAATCCATAGTATTCAACCCCTGACAAGAGTTATTTCCAAGTAATTGGAATGTCTTGAGCAGTTTCTTGGCAGGCTGGACTTGAACAGAGCTAATTTGGAAATTGGAAGGCTCTTATTGTATAAGTCTAATAATGAATCCAATATAAAGGTCTTAAAGATATCATGGAAATTTCTTAAATCTGGGAATGATCCTTTTGTATTGATATTTTGCGGAGTATTTCTATAGGATATAACCCTCTCCCTGAAGTGCATGCTTGGTCACTAGCAACCATCTTCCAATGAACATTTTTATCAATGTGGAAAATTCAATTAAGACAGCCTATTTTGCTTGCGGATACACCCAGTCTGGAACCAGACTGCTTCTTTCCCAATCCCCTTATTTAAAATTATTTAAATAACTGAATGCTCCCTTTTATGAAATAAAGTATGCTCCCTAGGGTAAGATCTTTCCCCATCCCCTTATTTATTTCACAACAATTAAAAATTATTAGATTAATTGGATGATCCCTCTAATGAAACACAGAATGCTCCCTAGGATGAGTTGCAAGCACCGCTTGCAGTCTGGAAGAATTCAGCATGAATTAGAATCCTAGGGGGGGAGATAGAAAGTGAGTCCACTGGAACACTTCATAATGATACATAGTATCCACCTATTCATTCTATTTGGACAAACAGACTGTAGCCACTTATATGAGGCAGTTTTAAGTTTGAATATTAGCAGACGACAAATGACAGTTATTTGTTTAATTTGTGCCACATGTGGCGCCATCTATACCTGTACCTCTACACAGGTTTTAATAAAGTCACCACCTTTCATCTATTATAAGCAATACATCAAATTTTGTCATGCCACATGGGGGATATATACCAGATACACAACTTCATATCATTACTTTGAGTTTTTTGACATATTAAAAGCCTGTTTACAGCGATTTTAAGAGAGCCATTTTATGTCAAAATGTATGATGTGTGATTTTGATAAGACATGCCAAGCTTCTCTTGGTCAGAGCTCAGACTCTTCCTATTAGTCTTGACTTGGCTTGGGTAGGCACACTGATTTTAATTTTGTTTCAGCTGACCTCCCATTTCTGACTGTCCCTCCACGATGTGGAGGCTTTTAATCAGAGGGACAGGTACAGTCTGGGATACACCCGTATAGTGGAAACTATTGCGATATATACTCTGTGAGAATATGATGATCACAATTATTAGACAATTCCTGTGTGCTTCAAAAGAGTTCTGGAGGACTGGTCCCTGTGATGCAAAACACACATACAGAATGCATAATATTTTTCATTCAACATAGACTTTAATTGGTCAAGATCATTTTAAGAAATTGAAGTTAATTTTTGTGCATATTAGGCTTATACTTCTAGTTACTCATTTGCTTTGTTTTGTCATTCTGTTGTAGATCAGACTGAACTCCCTTCTCCTTGAGTGGAGAAAGCCAAGGCTCCAAGATGGGTCTATTGTGTCCTTGGCAACACTGGTCAATAGCATTGGAGCCAATGGCCTTAGTTGTATGTAAGGCTGAATGGTCAGTTCAATGTCTACAGTTCAATGTCTACTCAGTCTAGCTGAATGGCCAGCTCAATTCTTATTTGAATGGCTATCTCAGTGGTCTGTCTTGCAGTGAATAGGTGGAGTAGAATGACCTTGAGTTGTTGTCCATTCAAGCATGCCCCTCCCCTTCTATCTCTAATTACTGCCTGGGAAAAGACTGACAATTCATTAAGCACTGGGAGCCTTGTTCAAACACAGGTGTGAGGCCACAATGGTTTGCACCTCAGGGGCCCTGGGGTAGGGTATTCATGATTGCTAGAGTTTCAAACCCACAACCGTCCCTGCAAGGCAGCACCTTACCCCTTGGGCTGGCAAATCGTGCATAACTATATACTCCAGATTGTGCTCTGTGTGGGACTGTGTGGGACTGTGTGCACAGGTGTACAATTGTATATAACCTATAAATAGTACTTTTATTGCATGGTACAGGACTATGTATTCACAAACCAGGAAAACTGCACAATTCAACAATCATGACTGGTTGATTGCCTTATTGTTACCTGTACACCTCCCCATGACCACAGCTCAAAAAGTACAGCAATGACTCCATGTTGTTGGTATTTTAATTAAACTAAACATTGGATCATGATGTAATCTGTATTCTGAAATATACGACAGTTTTGTGTGAGAAATACATATATATATAGCAAAGGTTCAAATTCTCAGTTTCTCACATTACCTAATCAGGGAATTTTATAGCTTCACCATACACTTAAGGTGTCATTGGTGAGTAACCCAAATATTAGACATACAACTTGACAGGAAAGCTTATGAAAGCCTTTTGATTATCTCCTATGAAGATATCCGTCTGACCATTAATCTCCTGATTATCTCCAGCTCATCTTCCCTTTGATTTCTGGTTTCATCTCTTGTGATGATAATTCTTCCATCAAGCCACCATCAAGGCCCACTTAAGTTTTTAGGTGTCATGTCTATAGAGGTGTAATTTGCCAGTTGAGTTATGTCAATGTACACAATGTTACAGAGGAGTAAGAGAACATCATCAAAGTGATGTTAAATCTGTTTCTCACAGTAAGTTTGAGCCACCCTCATCTTTTGATGAAAGGTATTTGTCAGGGTGAGAAGTTTGATTGCCCCATTGAGCACAAGCTTACCCTCCACAAAGGAACTAATTGTAAGGTGTTGACAGATTAGCTCTGATCCCCTCACAGGAATTTGCTCTATTCGAATCTATATCTGATCACAATTGCCCTAATCCCTTGATGCCCTGTTGATGTGTGTAGAGCACTTGACAGCCTGGACATATTCGAGTGCTCTCCAGAAGTCAACAAAGCATCTGGGGATTACACATGGTCCAGTGCCAATCACCCAGCAAAGCTTGGGAAAGAATTTAAAAGATGCTGACAGCTTCTACGATAATGGCATTAACCTTTGCTCAACCTTACACTATATTCTCTGAATGCTGGAACTGTGGGGTCTGTAAACTGAACTGCGAATATGTTACAATAACTGCCTTGGATTCAATGGATTGGCTTAATTAGATTCAGATAATTTGTTGTGAATGTATTGTCTTGGTAATTTTCATTTTTAGCCTACCGCCATTCACTCACTTGAAATTGGTGTGTTTTTGATTCAGTTGATTATTCAATGTATGAGCAAGTCTTTGACTGATGAAAATGAAGTGTACATGTATGTATTTGGAGTTTCAATTTTGTGGATCAACACACAGCAAATGTCAGTCTGCAGTACAAGAACAATGTAATGTGTGCCTCTATCAACCAAAATAGGAGAATATTTTGGTTTCAGAACTTGCCATAAGATTGGAGAATTAAAGGGTAGACCAAATAAAAAGGTTTTCATTGCTTTATTGGTGGACATAAACTCTGCAGATTGGAGATATGCAACCCTATAAATATATGTATCTGATTCTATATCTCTCCTCTTCATTGTTAAGATGGCTTTCTGTTTCTATATATGACTATAGTCTCCTCTGCTCTTGCTCAGGTGGACAGGGAATGCAAGGGGCATTAGCAGAGGCGACAGGCTGACTGGCTGGGGGTAATCACCCGAGGGTATGCACCTGAAGTGCCCCTGGCCATATTGGGTTGGCTTGTGGTCCCATTGTGGCAATACTGTCACCACCAGCTCTCTCCCACATTACACAGGTTATGCTAATTTCCTTCAATGACAGGAGATATACCACTAAGTTTATTTGACTTCTTGGCGCCATGGAGGCACTGCAGTAAGCCAAGCGAAGGTAGGGCCCCACTGGCTCCTACAAATTGCATTCATAATGAGTAGGGCTCTCACGATTAACCGATTAATCGCCGCCGATTAGATTTTACTTAAAAATCGATTCCTATTTGCAAAATCGATTAATCTGTTATTTGTGCATTTGTACCTTGAAGACAGTCATGACAGTCAAGTTACAGGTGTTAAAGAGTGAATTGCAACTGGATTGGTCAATTGGATGGGTAGATTGGATTGGTTTTACCTGATTGAAGCTAATTAGAGAGAAGAAAGTGTCAAGTCCTAATTGCTATTAACATTTTCAAAGGAATATCTGAGGCTCTCAATACTTCTACAATACAAAACACACAAGAGAGATCAGGACTATACATATTACCTACAATGGCGGGAAAACGGCGATTAATCGATTACGATTCGATTTTAGGCCATAGATTAATCGATTTTGAAATTCTGTAATCGTGATAGCCCTAATAATGAGAAAATTCCAGCAGGGGCTCTCCCCACTTGTTACAATCAACCCAGTCCCACCTGGCTCCTACAAATTGCATTCATAATGAGAAAATTCCAGCAGGGGCTCTCCCCACTTGTTACAATCAACCCAGTCCCACAGACTCTCGTGGAGAGAAAGAAATGAAAAACCAACCAACCTCGAGCTTTCCCACTGCGCCATATGCCCAGGTATTAAAAGTGACAGCAGCCTCCATAGAAAACTCAATGAAAAGATCACCCAGGCTGAATTAAACTCCTGTAGATAACCTGTTTAGATTTTGTTATGAAGCCATTTGAAATAATGAAAATATAATGGGCTTATTTACAAGTTCCTGTTAGGGGTCCCAAACCAATTTATTACTTACCATCAATTAAATTTGAAGCCAATCAGAAACAAGTTGTTGACAAAATTTCTTTTATGCAATTCCTTTTTCAACACATCTGTAGCCTCCTCTCACTTTGGCAAATAGATTCAAAAGACACCTTTCCTGTGCAAGGTACAAATGGTTTGAAACAAAACTGGTCAGTAACCTTGCAAACTACCAGGTTATTGGGAAGGATGATACATAAAATCCATGGGGAATAATAGAAGTCCAAAAAATTACAAAATTGTTTGAAACTAAGTTTGGAACTGCAATTTGGAACTAACAGCTGTTTACAAGCTATGATACATAATATACAAGCCAAGCTCTGATTTCAACAGAGACATTAAGTATGTTACATGTACAAACCTCTCCACAACTCAGCATGCCATCAGTTGGGGGCAGGGCAGTTTCTCATTAATTGGGCCTCCTATTGTTTTTCGATGAGCATAGTTTATGACGCGTTACACAGCTGTGTAAATGACGTAGTACGTGCATTGTGACGTCATGACGTAGGTGGGAAGACAATAGCTCTGAAGGGGGGCATCCCCCAAGGGTCCCCAAAGGTGAGACTGCCAATTTTATTAGCTGTAAACAAGGGCATTGAGACCACCTAGTGGGATAATTTAAGGAGGTGTTGGGAAGTGGGAATGACTTCCCATTAGACCAAATGATCACAGGCCAGGCCAAGCAAACTGGACAATTAAATCCGGAAAATGTGCTTAGATTGGACTTTATGGAGCTCTATGGAGCTAAATGCTGGAAGTCACCTGCCCCAAACTGGCGGTGAAATGAAAGCAGGTAGATAGCCTTGCTGGAGATATAATTACTTATTAATTAGTAGCTTGCAAACAACATGAAAAGATCACCAAGCTGAAACTGTGCAATAATGAGAAATAATTTGCACAATTTTAATTAAATGACTTATTTGCTGCCCCCACCTATGTGGTTTGGGCCATTTTCCAATTTGAATGTAGCACTCAACAAAGGGATGTGCACATTGTCGTAAATCAAATTACCTTGGGAGTTAATTAAAACATTATGTATATCTCTATACTAGTCCAAAGAAAAATAGAATGCTTGTACCTTTTCATTTCTTAAATAAAACATGCAAGAAAGCTGGAAATACTCAAAATAGGAGCATTATATATGACAGGCTGCAGTGATGTAATGATACCTATAGTGATAGTTATCTGAAAGGCACCCACACTGTCATGGTTTTATCTTGGTGCAACTGATAACATTGTGTGATGAGATAGTTTATGTGGAGTTTTTGGGTATATAGGGGGTTCCCCTGTTTGTTGTACGTTCAGGTGTTCAGGGACCCCCCTCCTAATCACTGAGCCCCCCCCCCTTCCCCCATTGCACAGGTGTGAGGTGCTCAGGGCAGGCAGCGTGAAGCCAGGGCGACAGACTGTCTGAGGAGCTGATTACCTGCGGTTTTCTTGGTCACTACCTCTTAAAGTATTTTCTTAAAGTGTTTCTGTGATCAGGCTGTTCCAATCCAGTGCCAGACAGATCGGCGCCATGCCTATTGTCCCAGTATTGTCCCAGCATTGTCGAATCCCTCACATTCATTAAATTCTAACCAAACACTGCTCACAATTGCAATTGCTATAACAATAATTTCATTGATTCCTTCAATCCGATTTGTCCCCATAAGCATTTGCTTCCTTTAATATGTTAGCAATGTGGGCCCTTTCATTCCACAGGTGTTCAGGAATTCTTCACACAACTCCAGACCTGTGTGAACCTGTCCCTTGCCAATAGAGACATCCACAAAATGCTGATAAAAAGAAGAGATAAAAAAGCGATTGCAGCTTTTTGATCTTCGGACAATTCAATGTCCCACTACATACAATGTGTGTCCCACAAGATATGGCCAGAGATAAACTGCCTGTTTTACACGCTCTTTTAAACTTCATGAAGGCTTTTTTGGCAAGAGAAAGATTATCAAATGACATGCATGGACAAGACACTTCTGGCCCTTCTGGTCACACATAATGCAGTCTTTCATAAAAAGTTATCAACTATGACTAAATATATATTTCCTGTTTGATGTTCACATTTAAAGTCTTGTTATAATCGATGAAGTGTACATAATGACTCCAGTAACTTTTTGACTTCTTGTATGTGCTTTTATTTCTCAATTCGTTCAATAAATACTATTTTTGACACTCCGGTCAATTTTATCGGGGGACCATACTACTTCTTATTTCATAAATTTAATGATAATTTCCCTATGTGAAGTTTTGGAATCAAATCATTCAAATGATGTAACCCATGATGCTGGAGTTAGATTAGTAATATTTTGTGTAAAATGTAGTGCAAGCTATAGGTATCAAAAATTTAAGTGAAAATTTTGAAATAATATAATTTCTTTCTGGTTCTATGTTACACAGCTTTAAATGTGCACCTTATTTCAAATTCCAAAGCTTTTAATTGAACGAAATTGCTAAAGAATGTTATAACAGTTGTGATGCTTCCAATTTGCCCACATTCACCCTTGTGAAGTGACTTCCGTCTGTAAGTAATCTCATAGGTCAACACTAACACTTGGCTTGACTCAATCCCATTTGCCTCAATTGTCCATGTTGTTTCACGTGCAAAATTATTAATTCCTCATGAAAATACGACACCTCTCCAGACAGCCTGGCGCCCACACATCAACATTATGTGACAATTTTCCAAAATTACATCTAAGTTTATTCCTAAGTTTGCATTCCTATTAATTCCCACTTTCCTGACAGTCTTAGCATCTTTGTAAGTTAAAGTTACAATTGTTCAGCAAATAAGCACAAAACAAGCACGATGGGGCATGTTTATTCTAAGGATAACTTGTGATAAAGCATCAGACTTTGCATGTTTCAAGACCGGAGAATGGCCATGCAAAATTTCTTGGAAGTTTAGGCTGTCCACTCTGAGAAAAGCAACTTTCCAAGTTAATTTCCCTGAGTGAGGCTGTCGGAATGTACCACAAATGTATGACATTTTAGAAGTACCAATATGTCAATCCCCTTGTCCAAACAAAATGCTTGCATGGGAGTACTCTTTCATGATCAGAAATATAATTTATTCTTATTGACGTTATACACTGGTCACTGTGGTCAGTCACAGTTTTTGCCTTCAGTTGTGGAACTTTTGCCTGTGTCATTTAATATCTCTACTCAGCCATTTCTCTTTCTCTTCCGGCATTCTCTCAAGTCAATACCAGACATGAATTCTCAATTTGCTCTAAATATGGATCAGGAAGAATTCAACTGTGAATTTCCCAAAAAAAGTTTTATTTCTCAAAATGCTAAAGATATTGCAAAATCTTCATTTTCTGACTCACTATAATACAATTTTGATAAACACAATTGATATAGGCTTTTGATAGCAAATTGGCAATGATTCATTTTGCCAAATCAGAGGGAAGGGCAATATGAAAAGGGATTGGTGCCCTTATTGGGTGGTCAGTGCACAACACGACGTTGCAGGTGTTAGTTCACTGAACTCCAGTTGGGTCTTGGGTCACTATCAGATACTTTTGCTGCACTTTTGTTACCATCAATCAACTTCATGCAGAAGTGACCCCTGAACACTTACCCACCTGGGAACCAATAAGATGGGGTCTGGGGATGCTGTTTGATGTGAAATTCACTTGGTTGTCAGATTTGCTGTCAGATTTGCTCAGCGATTCACTAAGCATCTGGTGAGGGAATCAGGGAGTAATTGGGAGAGAGGGAATTATTTGTAGAGGTTTGTGTTTGTAGCTGTTAGTTTGAATATCGTGCTCACATGTGCCAGATCAAAGGTGAGAGTGTTGGGGCTCTTTGGGGGAGTGCTTGGACACATGTGAGATGCAACAGTTGATGAGGCAGCCACATGAAACTTCGATGAAACTATATACACTCCACTTGAGTGTGCTGAGATTACTGCCTCGCCTGGTGTACTGTGGTGCAGTAATGTGTACAAAATGCTCACAATCAACCGAATCAGGGGGTGATTAAAGAATACCCTGTCTGCTCGAGTTATCAAGGCTGAGATGTTTGTTTATTCAGGTGAGCTATTCACCCCCCCCCCCCAATCCAGTCTCAATACATCTGGTCTTTGAATTTGAGTCTGGGCTCCACCTCCAGTCACCTGCATCTGGTGCATCAGCACTGCATCACTTCTGCAGCATCTTCTCAGCTTCAGCAGCAGGTGCAGGTGGCAATCAGATGCAGATTAAGCTGACCATGTGTCCTCCTTCAGATCAGCTTACACCTTGAGAGGTCCTCTAATAGCAATTGCAGCAATTCGATACCAAGTCAAGACTCAAGAGCAGTGCCTGATGCCCTGGATGTATTTCAAATGTCTGGGTTCTCATATCCCAGTGATATAATATTTATGGTATTTTATACAATTTATGTACAATATTTATATTATGCATAATCTTAATGATGTATATATGTGATACAGAGCAGGTCCTCATTAACAGAGATAGGCAAGTACATAAATTGTGAATTGTATAAATACACTTGAGGTTTTATTCATTGTAAACAATTTGGGTACATCTCAAAATTCATTGGCTTGAATTTGTTCTAAAGAAACTACGACTTATTTCTGTACATAAGATTCAGAAAAATCACTCCTATTCAGTTTCTTACTTAGTTAAAATCTTGCCAGAACCTTGAACTCAAATGAACAGTTTATACAAAATCAGATATATCATTAAAATCATGTATTGGCTCTACAGCATGAATAACATGATTGGGCATCTGATGTATGCACCTGCTCATGATCAGAACTGGATCAGTGAAATAATAGGCTTTTGCATCCAAGTCATTTCATTCAACATGATACTGCATGGTGATCAGCCAGAATGATTGTAATGAAGATTCCTTGGCACTGTTTTAGCCACACCCTATGGGAATCATCTTTCATTTCCATAATTCGTTTTATCGTGGATTTTGTCCTTTTGAAAGTTCCTTGAAATTTCTAGGAATGACTTGAGAATAACCCAAAACCCTTAGAAAACCAGCCAAGCGTGACTTGTGGTTTCTCCTCCCATCCTCAGTTTTCACAGCTCTCTCCGTTTTGTGGTTTGGCGGTGGCCCTGATTGGCTGGCGGCCAACTTCTGAGGATCTAACCTGCGCCATATACCTGCTGAGCTCTGATCTTCAATTCAATTGACGCTCTCTTTTGCGCTGTTACGTTGTGTTTCAAGATTTTTCACTTCTGCCACCAACGTACTGAAAGTTCCTGGAACATCTTGTGGTTTTAAAATAACTGTTTTCTTCAGAAACTGATTGAGATACTAACTACTTCGACATCAAAGAAGGTAAATTTTTTGTACTTCTTACATTCAATTTTTGCGATTTTATTCTCTTTGGACATAACCTATTCAATTATTGTGATAAAGCATTGAAGATGCTACAAATTGTTATTGTTTGCTTCTATTGTCTAATGTATCCCTATTTATAGATATATCTTGTATCCTTGCCTTATCTTATCCCTCATTATCCTTCAAATTGAACTTGACTTTCTGGTAGCTGAGTAGAATTTTTCTGTCTGAATTGTTATTTTTTGTCTGTAGGATGATTACAAGTTATTGGCCTGTAAATTATTTGAAAGAAAAAGATCGTCTTGATCATTAGACAGTTTCTTTTTAATTTTTTTCACTTAATTGATAAGTGGGCCACTTATTGGTTAATTTTTATCACTCCTCCCCACTTGTAGTATTATTGAATAGATTCTCATTGGCGTAGATGAGATTGATCTGATAATAATAAAATCTGACTTGTGAAATTATTACCTCTTGAATCAATGAGATAAGAGGCCTATTGATCACTGTAGGGGCTTGCAGGTGTGCAGGGATAGATTTCTTGAGAACTCAGCTCCACCTGAGGGGGCATGAGGAGGGGGGGGGGGGGTAGTAAGGGGCATTCCTCACACAAACGAGCACATTTGACAAGGGGGATCAAGGGGTGAGGAGATCTGTGTTTACTGCTTGGATCGCAGGTGCGCCCTGGCGCCACTCTGTCTGTCCCAGACGATCTCATGTCTGGCTGGTCACCGAAGGCATGCACGACTCCCAGCCCTATGCTTCACTGTGGATACAAGAGAAACGCAAATCCACACTATTTATTTTTCTTTCACAGACAACTGTGTTGGTAAGAGCCCCCCAGCCCCATCCAATAACACTCTTGTCCCTCGGTCCGACTCCATTGGCCATGGCTGGGTGTATAGGCCTCCATGAATTCTGGGACGGATCCAGGATTGCTTGAAAGGGGGGGGGGGGGGAAGGGGGCTTATCAAATTGGATGAGCTGATTTTTTTAATTAAGAAAGGATTTGTTGATCTCATGAATTAGGGGGATGCCCCATGTGCCCCCCTCTGGATCCGCCTATGTATAGGAACTTGGGAAGGCCTGTAGGCTAGGACTGTACACTTGTCTACAGGTCCACTATGTCTTGCTATGCAAATGTGCAGGTGTGCAACTTGTGCAGTCCCATGGGCCGAAGGTGACGAATTTTAATGCAATTTATCAGCCAGCTTATTGCGGCCTCTTTGATGTGCTCAGTGATTGACAGTACTTGAGGTAGGGTGGCCGCCAGCCCGGCGCCGTTCTCCCAGCCAAGACATACACCATGAATGAGTGACGTCACATGGCCGGCGCCAATGGGTCTCCCCTACCTGCTCAGGATTGTCCCCCTTCGCGCCAATTAATCACTTGTCAAATCAGATTGAAGGTGTCATGCGAAAAGTACACAAACTCAAGTAGTTGGCAAGATTGTAAATGCACACCTGTGGAATGCTCATCATAACTACCAATCCTTGTTTCTAAAAACTTTGATGTTGGATCCAGGTGTAGGCATGTTGTGTGGGGCCTGCACTGGGTTTTTGTCCTTGAGAAATACTGAGCTATTTTTCAGGTAGCGTCAGATGTGCTGCACCTGTGCCCATTCAAGTGTTCATATTTTCCTTGTTAACTTTGTAAGAACTTTCTATGATTGGTGGCCTCCAGAAATAGCCGTATATTTATCCCATAAGGGTCTGGGCGGAGCTTGGTGTGAAATGAACTGTGTCAGGTAGGCGGCGCTCAGTGCTCTCGTTGTTGTGTTCTATAGTGGAGAGCTGTGGAACCCAGGAGAGGGCGCTGGAGTGTGAGGGTATAAATAGGCCGTTCTGGCCAAAACACAACAGACTAGCTTGTGCTCTAGCTGAGGGAAGACGTACCAATCTCTCTCTTTTCACTCTCTTTACAATTTGGAATAATTACTTGAATACCTTACAGGATGAAGGCTACAGTGTGTACCAAGACCCACGAATTGGGAGTTGCTCTGGACAGGTTCCGCATCTCCAAGCCCAAGGCTGCTGATGTACCAATCTGTGAGGCTGACATGCAGGCCTGCTTCCACAAACTGAAGGAGTTGGTGCCCACCATCCCCCAGGACCGCAAGATCTCTCGGGTGGCCCTCTTACAGCATGTCATTGACTATATCTTGGACTTGGAATTGACCCTGGAACACAGTCCTACCTCAAGGAACTCTCCTCCCAGTTTACTGCAGACAGCCTTGGCCGCCATGCCTGCCTCCATCGACAGGAAACCTCTAGGAGAGGCCACCAATATCTGCTATCCTGAGGTAAATATCACTGCAATCTATAGAGCTCTAACTAATTGTAAATAGCTGCTTTTGTTAAACTCTGGCAATATATTCACCTAGTTTTAGCTTTTCGTGTTCTATGGTTCATACTGTAAACCAGTAAACTACAAGTGTATGGTTCTAATTTGCCCTGGCTCCCCTCCCCTCTTTCCCCCTCTGCCTAGGAATTTCATTAAGCACAAATGGCGCCTGCAATCCATTTCCATTCTTGTTGGCTCAGCATCAGTGCCAGCATGGGATGTAGGGAGTCCGTGGAGATATGTCTTGAATCAGATGAGGTAGCTGCCCTTCATTCAGATGATGTGGTCCCCCCGGAGTCTGTCCAGTGCTGAGCCCGGGGCGTTGGGAGCTGGTGCCGGGGGCAGCTGGCCTGGTGGCTGACTTGGCTGGGGAGGGGGGAGGGGAGGACGGCTGTCTGGCTGCACGTGTTCATTGAGTTATGCCAGGATGGCACATATGGCGGGTTTGGGAAGCTGGAGTAGCTAGGGGGGTCGGGCAGGGGGGCCTGCTGTTGTTGCTGCTGGTAAAGGAATAAAACGAGAGAATGCCTGAAATGCTGCAGCTGCTGGTCTGTGACAGGCATCTGCAAGGGGCGGTGGCAGCCGGTCCCCCCCGAGTAGCAGCCGGACGTAACACACCCGGCGCCACCCTAGAGTAGCAGACTGCCCCCGTCCTCCTGCTCCTCCTGTTCCCCTGCCCACAGATGTAACTCCCCCGGTCTCTTGACTCAGTCGAGTGCTGTCTACACACAGCCTGCTGCACATTACTCTGGCGCTGCCACCATTGTGTGTTAATGAGTGCCATCTGCGAGTGGGAACTTGTGCAACTTGTGCAATGTGCACATACTCTCAGCTGTTACAGAGCATGTGATACCCGTGCACACAAGTAGACAGGGCTGGCCAGCCTGCTTTGATGGCAAGGGCACCCCCCCCCCCTTCTGGTTCTCCAGAGCAGCCCCCGGCGGCCCTGCCACCTGTCCTCGTCCGTTCTCTCCCAGCCTGTCTTGCCAGTTGTCAGCATTTTGAGATAACGTTCGCTCAAACTCTTCTTATTTGCTTGCAGTGCAAGTCTGAGCAAGAGGAGGAGCTGCAGGAGTGCTACTCGAGACCTGCTTCATGCTAGTCTGCCTGCCTGCTGCCCTCTTCAATAGGTGAGCTGCAGCTTCATATCATTAGATGCCTGTCCTGACCTAGAACTCCTGTGTAGAGCATTGCCAAGCAATATTGCAAGCATTTGCCAAGCATTGCCAAGCAGCCATCTCACTGTTAGCCCAGCAACTGGCTCCAGGAGCTTCCATCCAGCCCCATGCACTTGCTACTGACTTGTAACTTCCAGACCCCTGCAGCTCAAATGCAAACCACTTGAGAGTTGTGTAAATATAAACTGTTTTTGGCCCGTTTAGAACTAGAGCATTCCAGCTTAAGTGGCAGCCCACGACCTAGCAATGATTAGACCTGGGCTGCTGGTGCTGCTGCTGGAGGCCAGCTAAATTGGATGTATCCCACATGACCCTAGGTTTCAGATGACAATGAATACAATAGGCTGATATCTGTGAACTGGCTGGCTGCTGACACATGTGTTACGGGTGTGCTATTGCTAGATTGCCTATCTAGTATTCATGGCATTGACCCAGAGAGAAGTGCCTGTGAGCTGCCTGCAGTGGGTGAGCTGGGGCTGCTGCCTGGGCTGGATTATGGCAGGTCAATTTCCATAATGGCATTCATGCAGTCAGATGAGACTGCTGAGTGTCCCACTTGGCTGCATGACCCGGAGACAACATTGTGCAGGATTTCCAGGGCTTGATAAAGATAATGAATGTTTGGAGGGAGGGGGGGAGGCTGGGGGACTTGTGCATCCAGCCTGTCACTGACTGGTGTGGCCCCTCTCCACGGCTTGCAACACAATCCTCTCCTATCTATAATTCATAAATCACACACTGCGCTGCACCCACGTGAATGTCTGAGGGCTATTGATTATCGCTAGAACCGCCAGGGCACTTTTGAATCCATCATTAATAACCCCTTGGTTCGCCAGGTGGCCTATGTCTCTGCTTGCTCCCACTGATTTATCTCCCATTGTCTTTTGCAGAACAATTAAAGAGGCTGGACCTCCTCACCAATGCTGTGTATACATCCGGCTGGCAGGACCTGGCTAGGACCAAAGACCTCGCTTGGACTTGGACCGACACATCAACCCGAGTCTCAAACCGAGTCTCCATCCGAGTCTCAAGGGCCGCGGTGCCCTTCCAACAACAACGCTCGCCAGACCTCCGATTCTCCTATGATGTTCCTGTGGCCTGGGGAGGACCCTAGGGCCCTGGAAAGGACATCTGGACAGGACCATCTGGAGATTGTACAGGACATTCTTACAGTAGTCTTACAGAGCTCTCAGTCCTTGGTCGTATCCGTTACACCACATGCGCAGGACTTGAGAACTCGAGCAGACTCGTAACATCACCGCTGGTCCTTCGTAACTCCTTCCGTTGAAGTTCCATTGGAAGTTCCACCGGTCAGTTGCCAAGAGACTCACAAAAAGAACTCGCTCTGTGTCAGCAGTCAGTTGTTAGAAATGCACATTAGCGGGCTGCTGCAGGACAGTGGCCCCATCACCCCCATTACCATCAACTGAATCGCCTCTTTGTCACCTCATCATCACCTCATCACCTCCTCATGCACACTCGCGGATGGATACCTCATCTTTGTGGGACTACTTTCACACAAATTCACACTCTAGACCACAATAGGCGTTATGTGGCACGATGATCGTCCGCCTGAGAACAATTGCCCCTAATGAGTGTTTGGGCATCGTTTACCGTTGCCATAGTAACATAGACAATCAGAGGCATCAACAACTACACACAATTACGCAGTAGTTTGTTGGCAACCTCCTCATCTGCATCAGATCATCCCCATGAACTGCATTGACTCATTTCATTCAATTTACTCTGTGGAGTTACCTCTTCAATTGGTGCATTCTCGTGTCGTCGATAAATGTGATTTTATTCTGTTCTTGTACTGTATTCGTTTTATGAACTATCGTGAACACATGATCAAAATGTTTTTGTTTAATTTTTTAATAAATTGATTATAATATGAATATATTTGTCTCTCTTCGCTATGCAACCTAGTAAGATAGAAGAAATTTTAGATGCAATACACTTAATTTTAGTTTAAATACGGTTAATTTAAGTTGAAATAGAAAGTCAACATTTCCAGCCAAGTAACAAGCTTCTAGAAATGAGCCTGCAACTTTGCCAAGAGCTTCACCTTATGTAAACCGACTTTAGATTAGGATAAATCTCCCACTCAGATGCAAGAGCACATTGATCAGTTTTGTCACCAAGCCATCACGAACACGAATCATAGGAAAGGACATGTGTTAACATTGGCATGCTAGGATGACAATTATTTGGATTTGAATGTTAATGAGGCCATGAGGCTGCTTTAAACGCAAACCAAATTGTCAACAATGCTTCAGAATAGCAATCCATAAGAATAGCATCTTCAATGGGCATTCATGGGCCTCCTGACAATTCGTGATGATGTTGTTGCTTTGATATTAGTACAATGGAAATTAGAGAATAGGGCAGGAGAATGATAGGAAAAGAATGAGATAAATGTGCTTTAGTATTCCATTTCATTGAGTATTCAACATCAGATGCACCACCTATGCTCTGTACTGCTCTGTTGAGATGCTGTGTATAGATGGTGTATAGAGTCTGCTCTCAGTGCTCTGTATAAATGCTCTGGAAAGATGCTTCGTAAATGCTCAGTATAGATGCTTTATAAATGCTTTGTACAGATGCTTTATACATGCTCTGTACAGATGCTTTATAGATGCCTTGTGTCCTCATTGTGTGGTCTGTGTTGATGGTTTGAGGTGAAACAGATGAAAGAGAATCTGTTAGAAGCAACTTATTAACAATTTAGCACACCTGGTAAACACAGAAGGACACAGCCCTATCAGCCAATAGAGGCAGTCTGTTGTCGGAGTGGACAGCTTGTGTGCAGCGCCTTTGATGGCTGGCTTACCCTGAGCCATTGACTGATTATTGAGACATTGGACGATTGAGGCATTAGTTGAGCCTTTAGGGAATTATTGCTTGGGGTTGGGATATGAAGGCAAATCTGGTCATTCATGTTTTTGTTTGGCATTGTGTTAATTCTAGTTGGAGAATCTTTGTTGACAATTCTTGGTTTTCTTCATTGAGCCAATGGTACATCATTTGCTCTTGGGTCGATTTTGAATCAATGGATAATACTGAGGCATTGGTTCAATCATGGGACAAATCATGTCTTCAGATTGATAACATATCTCTTGGATCTTTGATAGTGACTCTTGCATGGCTAGTTTACATTAAGCCACTGGCTCAATATAGCACATTATGTCCCTGGTTTATTAATATTGAGCCATTGGCATCTGTTGATTCATGTAGCACCTTTGATGACATGCTTACATTGAGCCATTGGTGGAGAATGAGCCATGGACCTTATAACACCTCCATCAGGCTCCCTGATTGAGCCATTGCTTGAGCCATTGCTGCTTGAGCCAGAGGACAAATCATGCGGTTGTTAAGCATCTGTTGATTCTAGTCGTAATGTCACAGCTTGTCAGTGAGTTGTCACCTGCCTTGGCTGCTGCTGCTGCTGCTGCTGGATGCTGCTGTGAGCATCTCTGTTCAGCTGCTGCCATTGCTGGGTGTGACGCAGCTGCACCTCAGACTGTTGTTGAGCACTGCTGCTTCTGCTTGCCCCCTGCTTCTGCCTGCCCTCTGCTTCTTCTTGCTTTGTGTGATGCAGGTGATGCTAGTCTGCTGCTCAGGTGGCCACCAGCTGCTGAAGCAGTCAATGATGCGCAGATGAGCCTCACATCTTTTCTCTTTGATTACAACCGTGACATCCTTTGATTCCGTAGCCTGGCAACCATCATGCACACACCGGGTGACACAGGCTCACACTGCTCCTGCTAATTGCTGCCACAAAAACAACTTTATTAAAGGTTAAACACAACACACATCTCTGGAGAAGAAGAGAACTGACAGAAATATTGGAAAACTATTATGACCTGACAGATTGATAGATCACACAGGCTACACCTATACTGGCTAGTATGTAGATAAGAATCAGATTTGCAGAGATGTTTCTTCAGTGAATCAAATATAATACACATTTGAAACTTTAAAAGTTCTTGGCCATCATTTCACAAACAGGATTTACATTAATCTAAATTGAGATGTACTCGAGCAGTTCTTGGCTTTCGTGATATTTTAAATTTGCCTATTGAGAACCAAACCAAGACTCTGTACTGTACCCTGGCACACAATCAATGACAATAACAATCCTTCAATATTCTAGGATACTGATACTGTCTAATCTTACACCAACATACATCAAACGTGACTTAGAATTAAACACCTGCAAGTGATACTTCCTCCTGTTAATCCATGCAGTTGTTGCATATTCAACGAAGTCCTCTGATGTTGAACATAGTGTTGGCCATGAACAGCATGTTGAGATGACGTAGGTCTTCATTAGCAAGTCATTAGCACAGGACCCACATCTGAAGATAATTTGATGATAACAATTAAGGACAAACATGACATCAAACATGTGGTATTCATAATCATCTATTAATTAGCAGGTTGGTAGGAAGTTACAAGTTATATTTAGAGCCCAGGAGGAAGCAAATATACATATTTCGCAGGCTGGGTGATATTATTTTCGCCATAATCTCATAACACAGAACTGGAATGATATTGTCAACATCAAGTCATACAAGAGTGACTGAGCGACACGGTTTTACGTCCTGAATTTTGTTCTAACTCATTAGGTCAAATAGGACAGAGAGGGTCCTTTGAAAAATGTTAAGAGCACTCTAGCATAATCTAGATGCTGGGCTGTGGAACAGACTAGCCTGGACTGGGTATTGAACCTGGGTCCCAGTGATTGAAAGTCCTACCTGCAGTGCTATATATTTCAGCTGGTCCCCAAGCCCTTGGGGTCATAAAAAGCAATCAAATTCCATCTGATGGAAATCAAAATATTCATACATCAATCATATGATGTGGAAATAAAGCAATGAGAGTTTATAGATGGAATGGCAGTCATGTCAAGCTGTGAAATCCACTTACAGTTTCCCTGCATGCAGTTTTGGAATATGAGAATGGTACTCCATGTTAATTTAGCAATGCATTGCAAATGAGGTGTATATATTGTAGGGCTCTTATTAGACACAGTTGTTTCCTGGCAGCTCAAATGCTAAGGCAGCTAAACCTCATCTCCTGGGAGCAGAATTCAGAACAACTCATTTGCAGTAATTACAATGCACAGCAGGATTAGCTTGATTAGAAATCTGTGTTGGAGTCGTGACTGCACTACAGGTTGCCATATGGACAAGTTGTCTCAGCCTTTTACCAACGCCACATGAGCCCAGGCTGTTCAGGCTGTTCAGGGGATTGGGCTTGTGAAAATACGACACAAGGTCCATTAATATGATGGATTGGAACTCCTGCCAGCTCCCACTGCACTGTGACTGCAGAGGAGATTATGACTTTTATGATTTTTATGTCAGTTGAATTATTCAAACAGCCCAGAACTGTCTGAAACAGGTGGTGGACCCACAACTCCAGCCCCAGAACAATATTGTCAATAATCATGATAATGGTCTGGTGAAATCCTGGTGTGAAAGATACCATACCATGCCTCAACGACAATCATTTTCATGGGAACCCAGGTTCAAACCAAGCTGTGAAGTCAGAAAATGAAAGCTGGAACATGCTGTTCAGTTCACGGTCGTGGGAGTGAACAGGACCACAACACAAGACAGCTGCTGGGACTTCCAAACTTGTGGGAACCGAATTCAAACCAAGACTGAGGCCAACTGAGATATGAGTGAAACAACAGTAGGGACTAATATTGAGGTGGTGTGGACACTTGTGTATATTGGAAGCAGCCAGGTGGGGGGGGGACAGGGGCCCTGAGGGGCAAAAGGGGGCCCAGAGGACAAGTGGTGGGGGAGGAAGGGAGGCCCAGCTGCGTCAACAAGCTCTGGGCCATTGTTCTTCTTTCTTATTGAGGAGGAGAAGGCAATTGAGAGCCCCTGGCAAGGCTGACACACAGGTGTGGTCCCTGAGGAGAATATCCCATGACAAG
Source organism: Platynereis dumerilii (assembly GCA_026936325.1). Lineage (NCBI taxonomy): Eukaryota > Metazoa > Annelida > Polychaeta > Phyllodocida > Nereididae > Platynereis > Platynereis dumerilii. The sequence goes on along the minus strand of JAPTHN010000001.1, from coordinate 142,132,603 downwards.
GTCCTCATCTAACTTGATTCCTAACTTGATTCCTGGCAGCCAATTGTCACGTGCAGTCACCTCTGGGAAGGAAGTCTTAAGCTGCAGCCTCCAATTTCTCCAAATGGCTCTCCAAAGAGTTCTCTAGACAATAGGCATTCTCTGCTAACTCCTCTCCAGAGATCCTTGTCTGATTCGAGTTCTTCAGATAGATAGGCCTAGACTGCCCTGCATGTAGAGTGAACAATAACCATCTTATTACATTGTCTCTTCAGTCTTCACCACAGGCAAATTGCAGTCTTTTTACTCAACTCTCTTGGCTGATATATTACTTGCAAGAAGAAATACAGGGCTTAAAACCACAATAACTACTCCACAAAATCTGATCCTGAGGTCCATAATAACCTACTTGCATTTTGTATCAGGGTCGTACATATTAATTACACATAGCAGGATATTAAATCATCATCATATTAAAATCCCTTATACTTTGTACCTTGGCCATGCATATTAATTGCTCATAACAGAGTATTAAATTTGCTTAGAGCCAAGAGAGGATTGCCTGGGAGTATATCAGATTATAATTTGAAATTTGATTAGATATAGACTCATCACATGTATTTGGATGTCCTTGTTTTCGTGCCCATACAAAGGGATAATTGCAAGCTTCTCATGGACTATAGTCATGAGAGAGATTGTATTGTCCACTCTCAGTTCATAAGCAGCTTGGACTATCGTGTTGGTAATGTTAGAGTTAGACTGCTTCAGTCTTTTTGGACTGTGTGTCAAATTCACATGTATATATTTGATTGTTATCACTCTGAACTGTTGGACTGTTTGTCACAATGTCATAAACTGTTTGTAATAGACCAATATAACTTGGTCATCCTTTCAGTTTAAATTTGAAAGTTGTGTGTTTTGGATTTAGAGTGTATACATCTCCTATGTGTGAAAAGCAAATGAAGAATTGCTGAATTACAAAAAAATGTTATTTGGGGTCAATATGCAGTTGCTTGAGTAGTCTTGTTACATTGAGCATTGGTTCCCAGACAAAGCTGCAGGGTGGCAGCATGGGGCCAGGATGGCGGTGAGAGCGCAATGGATTGTTAAGAGGGGGAGGGGGTAGTTAAGAGGGAAGGGATGTAGTGATGTTGGCCCTGGGACCAACGAGTAACTCTTTGGTCTAATGGTTAACACGCTTGCCTTCCACGCCGGGGGACCGGGTTCGAGACCAGGCTGGGCTTCCCCCTCAAAACATTACAATACCCTTTCAGCATAGAAAAGACTGGATATGGTCACTTGATTTTCATTAGTTCTAACACAAATTGAAAAAAAACAAAACAACATTTTACTGGATTTATCTGTTATAAAAGGTTTTTGCCCTGAGGTCTAATCAATGCTATGGTCCTTCAACTTGGACTTGGCTGTTTGCAGTGCAGTTTCTTTGGCTTGTACATGTTATATGTGCACTTTGTATGGGAGGGACATGTTTGTAATCCCCATGACCATATCTGTGAGATTTAGGAATCAAGAGCTGAGTGTATTTGAGCAGTGTCATGGCTTGCTATGTATGGGAGGTACCACATCCACAGGTGTCCTTCTGCCCCCCCCCCCTCCACCCTCTTTGCATGCTGTATTGGCTTGCAAACACAACTTTGTCCAGCAACCCCCCCCCCTCCAACCCCCTCTCTCAGGAATCATTCAAGTGGACTATCAGAATATAGTCAGTTCTATCTCTCAATAGTCAATAAATCTCAAATATATACTTCACTCCCCGTCTAAAAATTCTGGCCATTTACATTTTCTAAAGTTACAATTGATAATTTTTGACAGTACTAGAAATGTCCATTAGGCAAAGAGTATACAATAGGTTCATATAACTTGGAAACTAATGATAATCTCAATTATTTGGCCATGATATAGTAACTAAATAATGCTCCCTCCCCCACCATTCTTCAATATATGTTTCTATCTTTCTCAGCTCTTTTTCTTGAAGTTCTGTTGCTATATCCACAGTACTAGTATCAACTAAAAGCTAAAACCCAAGCCATGCCCCTCAGAGAGTCCCACTGTCCCAGCCAGTTACATATTGACCGACTATGGGGCTGGGAAAACAAACTGGACTGGGAGTGTACACAAAGGCCATTAGGCCAATACAAAGAACATGGCTAAGCAAACAGTGTTGACTGGACATGTGCAAACAGACAATCAGTGACCACAGACCCCCTTGTCCACAGGTGTCCACAGAGTCATGACCACTGACTCAGTTCAATGCTAAGATCATTTGAGCAAAAGATCACTTGCTAGTGGTCAGTCCTGTTGACCATAAGGTTGCCTCTGGACCTGTGGACCTGTGGTTAAAATGTCATAAATCATAAACAGACTATTAATGTATGCATGATGTGGATTAGCATAACTGAAATGTACATCAAATTTGAAAAGTATGTCCATGAAATGTATAATGCACATGTGGTAGGTATTCACAATGCATCTGGAAAGGACCGGATTGGACTGCTTCTATCCAGTGACCACTGAAGACTATGCGGTGGCATGCTATTTTATTTACAGGAATAGAGTCGAAGTGTTGTTTCTAAATAAATAGGTTGGTTCACTTGTCGTCCAATTCATCCAATTCCAAATGGGTTCATATTTAGCAATTTTAGGGGAGAGAGATTGGCACACACACAAAAAAACACTGCAAAGATCAATATTGACCTTTGCTTTTACACAAACAGACACTCAAATGGATTCACAAAACCAATCAGGCATGGTGTCAGCTTCTTTTTTCTCTGGTTCTATCTCTCCACATCTCACCTACTAGCATGCAATGCAGTTGTACTGGCAGAAAAGCCATGAAGCCAATGGGTTGAATTATTAATGTATCTAATATACCTCCCAGCACAGAATGATGTGCTGTGGATAATGCATATGATGTGCCACAAAGGTCAGAACAATTGAGCCACAAAAACAATTCCCTAACCCAAATGTGAATCATAGCAAATATACAACAATGCACACCATGTCCCTTTTAAGTGTGACAATCCCCTGGGGCAGTCCATTGTATGCATATATGATCCATTTGATATCCAAAGTCCTGGCTTCATTTATAATGAAATATATATAGGAGTGTACAATGCATACATTAGTTCAGATGACAAAATAGCATAGGTGGGTCAAAATTTGATAAGTCTGAAATTCTTGTCTCCGGTGTTTAACAATAATTCATGATGGCAGGAAGACCAATAGAGGATCTCTTGTTGTCATTTGTCATAGACAAGGATATTAGTAAAGCTTTTAACACAAAAAATATGCGGCAGAATATTTTTATCCCATCCAAAAATAGCATTGAAGTGGCCTACCCCCCTGAAAATGGCCTGTCTCCAACAACATTTTCTTTGAAAGATCGTATCACAAAAACTAGTACAGGATCCTAATTCAATTAAACTCTTCCAGACATGGAGACTTGACTGTCAGTCTTCTAAAAACTGGTCACCAATAGCTGAAATAATATTCCGTATGACAGCAGGAGGTTGTTGTGTCGATGTCTCCAATATTGCGTCATTAGACTCACGCGGATTTGTAACTTAATAAAAATTAAAGGGACACACATTCTGTGAGAAAACCTTGTGTCTGATGTTGTCTGAGAACCCAAGAAAATAACTGAACTATCTGTAGCTCTGTATCATGTATGTAAACCAACATATTAGAGTGTTTCTGTTGGCATGTCAGTTGTCCTATCTAAATTTGTCATTAGCAAACATCTTGCTACTCTATTTTGACAACATATTTCTAGACCAAAATCAATGTGAACATGTGTCTGGTGTTCATAAGGTCATTACATGCACATATTGCCAAACAGCCAGTTTTCACTGGTCCCTGCAAAGATTTTACTTTAATTATCATTAGCATCACGCTGTCATTAGCATCATGTCAAAAATGGCTTATTGCCTTTACGTCACTAAAATTTTGTTGCAGGTGACTGGAGTTGAAATCAGTTGAATATATATTATCAATAAATGTTTCAACAGACTATTACATAAAATTTTTGAATTTTCCTTGCATCTGACATGCTTAGTATGAAGTTTGATGCTTCTCTGAAGCTACAAACCAAATATGGGGTGCCAGTAACATTTAACCATTGTCTAGCATCTGAAATATGGTTTAGTAAAGACACTGGGTACAGGAGGAAGTAGTGGAGATCATCTTTATTATTCAGAATTCAAACTATTGATGAAAAGAGTATTTTTGTTTGGTTTTGTAAATTTCCGATTCAAGGACATGTTCTATCTCAATGACTATTGGTCATAGAGACCTGAAATATAGCTCAATGTGTGCGGAAAAGCCACTTTCCTATTTGTTGGTAATACATTATTCAGCTCTAAGTGGTACGGATTTCAAGTTATAGGCATGATGCTAATGACACGCATATTTGGTATTTTAATTGATTAAATCCAGTTTCTCAAAAATTATTGGCACTAGAGACCTGGAATTTGGCCCAAAATGTGCAAGCAACTTGCCTAATCATTGGCAATACATTGTTTAGCCCTAAGTGGTCAGGAATTTTTAGTTAGAAGTGTGATTTTAATGACAGTCAAAAACATTACAGCTATGTTTATCACCTCAGTACAGATCAGCGGGGCATTGGGACCCTTGGACATGAAAGTGCGGTGATAGCTGACTGTTTGACCCACCCAACGCAAACTTTAAAAGGCATTTCTGGAACGAAAAATTTTCAAAATTTTTTCAGCCGAAATTTCAAGGTTTTCAAATTTTGACCCAGGTATAATCATGGCCTGTTAGTAATTGAGTCAGTGTTATACATATTGTAATTATAGCTGTATTAAATATAATTTTGTCAAATTGACAAATACAATAACTACAATAAATATCATGCATTGGTACTATGATGTTCTGGACATGCACATAGCTTCTACAGATCAGAACATAGTCCACAGATCAGAACATAGTCCCACCTCACAGAATTCTCTGAGGCAACTGCTGAGACTGTCCTGTGATGTATCAAAGGAAAGGCATTTTGGTAATATCCTGACTTATTTATATGCACAACTATAAGATTAAATAACTTGATGAGATACCAAACATTTAGAATTCTCTGATCATTTTCTCTGTCTGACACAATGCGTTCAAAATAGAACCCCTGCAGTACAATATGTGTCTTGGCAAATAATTTATCCATGGCTCTATGTCATTCTCATATTTTTATTTATTATAATTTGGCAATATATACATTTGCATATTTCTCAAAAGAAAGAAGATACATGCAAGCAGCCAAATTGACAAGTTACTTATTGCCAGAGATATACATGCAGGTGCAGTGAGTCAGGCATATCAGTGATTGTAGCAAGAGAGATTTCTGAAGGTCATATCTTATTATTAATACACATGTGTTACTACAAATTACATCAGCTATGATCATGATAATCATATACATGACAGATTTATTGGTAGAATGGTCATGCAGCTGCATGCATGATCTAAAGCACAAGGTATATATAATTGGTTGTTTCCATCAGTGTTTTGGCTAATAACTCGACCTTCCAGTTATGAACAAGTTATGGAACAGAATGTTGGGTGAGATTCACAAATCTGCTCAGCTGTATTCATCAGACTTCACAAGCCCCACAATGGCCCACATGTATGTTTTCCCTTGCCAGTCTCTGTGACAGTGCAATGTAAGTCTAGTAAAGACTGTTTTCATTAATGAGGTATATAGTTCATGTATGTACTTACACTGTATCTCAGGTGTATTGAATATGGAATATATACTTACGTTTGACCATGACAGTTACTGTCATGGTTTGAAACGTGTGGGGGAAAAGATATTTCGGGAAAAGGTAGATCTTACCAGGCAATAATACATTCACGAACGATATATACACAGTGAAGAAAAATCAATATACAGGCTGTCATGTTTTGCATGGAAGTTAGTGAAGCAATCATGCAAGACCACTCACAAGGATCCCATTTTGGCAGTGGCATATTTCTTCGTGTAATGAGTGGTTTGAAGTACAAGGTGAACCATTCTCATTTGTCCTTGCAGTTACGATGCAGCATGAAGTGTAGTTCATAATGTCATTTGTGAATGCAGTGCTATAAGGGCCCGTTGGATCTGAGCCATGCCATGTCACGTATCAATAACCAGCATGGCTGTGGGGTCCTCTAACAGGGGACATGCATGGAGGGCCCAATTAATGACATTTCGTGCTGGGCCCTGACTGTGGCCCTAACTGAAGGTCATGTGAATTCTGGATCCAAACCAGAACAGCTTTGTTCGCGTCTTAATTGGAGGGGCCAGCAGAACTGCCATGGACTGCCATGGAACTAGCAGCGTGTGATTTGTTATAATGATATCGGGCATTTACCACAGCGCCGTGCATGCAGGCTGGGTAAGCAGGGGTTCCTTTCGGCCCTCAGAGGCCACCTGCATCAGGGCTTGGCATCGGGGCTTGACCCCCCCCCCCCCATGAACCTTTGAGCAAGGCACGATCAGATCTTTAGCTGTGCTTGGGTGGGTGGGTCTGAGGTTTCAGTTCTTCTAATTAGGATCCACGCAACATGCTCTCCTAATTTGTAACATGACACAAGCATCATTTCATCAGGTAAAGAAAAACGAAGAATAAATTGCTCCTTCCCAGGTGCATCGTTGCAGCAGAATATTTTCCTTCCGAAGCTGGCACATTGCTGAGTCCTGCTCGGAGCTGCTCCTGTCCCAATCAGCCTGTCAGAATACATAAATACAGGACGTAAATTCCTAAATATCCATCCCAACACAGATCAAGACATTGATTTGGCTAGCAAAGTGTGAAAAAAAGTTTCCCGTTTCCGTGGCACACAGTTGACCCAGTCCAATCCTGAAGAGTCCTGTCTAAAGTTCTAAACTCAGCCAGAGCATGGATCTATAACTTAAGAGCATTATTTTATTTTGTGACAATTCAGAGTAATTTATTACCAGACTTTTAGGCTTGGGCCTGTGTTTGGTGTTGGAATATAAAGTGCTACAGTGAATGTATTTGCCTCATCACATGAACTTTTCTGTTTCCAGTATTTCCAGATGGATCAATTAACACTCCGGGAAGGTACATGGATTAATGGAGCCATCACGGAAGAGTTCCGAACTTCATGGTGGAACAAACTTTGCTGAACAATTAACCCTTACTCCTCGGGAGGAAAGAGGGGGTGGTTCGTTGCTCAGTCTGCATTGAGCTGGTAGGTGGAGGGTGGGACACCTGCATCACGCAAGTCAGAGCTGCCGGAAGCCACACTCCCCGCCCCAATGGCTGCCTCAGAACCTGCCCAATGCCTGCCCCAGTGTCCCTCCCTTGTTGACTGCAGCTGTGTGGGCCCTTCCATTAGGACCCCCGTGCCTGCAGCAGCCCCACTTCCTGCTTTCAGGCTTTTATCCACGCCAAATATCGTATTTACTCGATCACATGAGAACCCCTTTTAATTAAATTCTGGGAGGGTTCCAATACATGGCTTCCGTCTGAATCGGTCCGATCAGAAGTTTTTGGCGCTGTGGCACAAAAGAGAGACAGAAAATATTATAGGTGCATATATTATTAGCAGTTTTTCTTACATGCTCGATCGGGGTCCTTCGAGAGCTTGCAGGTAGGCCTATCGCTAACATGGTGCGACAGAAAGTCCGCCAATTCTGACGATGGACTCCAGTCGAAAAAACTGAAGTCTGAAAAGCGCTTCATAATTATGAGATTAAGATAATTACAATGTATATCTTGATCTGTAAATTAGAGACTGAACTCCCCATGAACAGAAGTTTTTTTTTTACTTTAATTGTTGCCTTAGAATAGCTCACACTGACAAAATACGGTACCGATTCTATCGACGACGCCTTGTAGGATGCCCTACGAGCCTCCTAGCATATAGCCCTGCTCCCGTCACGTGACTGGCCATAGGGCTGCGCACGCTCACCGGAAGCCCCGATCAATACGCCATCTCGCGGTGTTTGCGCTCCCATCAGTTGTGTGTGCCCAAGTTTTATCGCTGGGCGATGGGCTGGTCGGCATTATTGTCTAGTTTTATTGGGCTTTTCGGTTGTTTGGTTGGTTCAAATAGAGACACTGTATAAAAAGGACAGATTAAAAAAGAGAAGTATTGCCCATGCCATATATGCCGATAGCAACATAGAAGCAGATGACCTTGCAAACTTTTTTTGGAATTTTTCTTTCAAATCTTGCGATATTGTTTAAGTTGGACTGGACGATCCATCGACGTAATGCAAACGAACGAGTAGCCAGTTTCAAGATTGCTTTGCTCTGACCCTGCGCAGACGAGTATGAGACCTGTGAAGGATAGGGACCAGAACATGTCACAAAAATTACTATTCGATTTTGGCATGGTGGTTCCTGAGCATCGCAAAAAATACGACAGGGACTCATGGAGTCTGGTTCCTGGGTGAGAGGTTCAGGGGTATTTGGTGCATGTTTGATGGGGAAAAGTTAAAAGGTAAATTTCTGCTTTGTGCATGGCCAGTCGATAAAGCAATTATGGCCATGGATATAATATCAACATTGTTGAGCTGGAATAGGATAAATGGATTTTGCACTCCTGCCTCAATAGCTTGCATTCTTTCCATAGTTTCCAGAGCCCCGAAGGATCTTGAATGGCATGGACCTTGAATCAAGGTAGATCTTGGAAATGGATCCCGGGTAGAGACCTGCCAGTGGATGACAGGCAGACAAGATCTCCAGATATGAGGTAGGGTTGGTAGGATGGCGACAGGGGCGGTTAATCAAAGGGACCACCTGCACAGGTAGGCGGGGGAGGCGGAGGGATCGGGCCCCGGGCGAAGTCTTGTTGCAGCTCCCTGGGGAGAGTGGCGCCAGTCTCGGGGCTCCTTGGAGAGATCGCTATGCTGAACTACGACTCTCGTCAGCTTACGAAGCTCTAAACGAGCATGGAGGGGAGTGAAGTATGGCCCCAGCATAGGCCACTGTTACATGGGTCGCCCTGATGAGCTGCCATGGAGGCGCCGGCCTGACTATCTGATGGCATGGGAAAGTGAGTAAAATGCAATGGGAAAAGTGCTATAGGGAAAGCTATGCAGTGCAGTATGCTCAGGGGGTGAATATTTTCAAGGGGGCCGGTATACAAGCAAGCAGCAAGCACAGAGGGCAAGCGGGACAGCGTCCAAGCCCCATCTAAATAGCGAAGAGCAAACGATAAGGCAGATAGCATCAGGACAGCGTTGATGGGAACACCTGCAGAGCAGAGCATTGTGGCCAATCAGTATTCTTAGCGCACCCCGAAGAACCAACAGAACCCAACAGCTCCCCTTGTGTTCCGTAAGGCACCCTGCTTGCCCTTGCCTCTCCTGTCGGTGCCTGTTTCTGGGCAAACTTTCCCAGGTCCAATCTGTGCCTCCGTGGGCCTCTGTGGGCCCCTGTGAGGCTTGGGAAGCAGCCTGGGAAGCAATGGGAGAGGATTGCTTTTCAATTGGGACTCATCGATGTCTCTCAGGGCTGTCTCTGCCCTTCAGGTCCTCACATGAGCCTGTCACGTGACACCAGCACCCCAGCGAGGTCATGTTCCCAGGGAGGCCCTTTTCACACCGATCCAACCCTCCAAGGGCAAGCTAGGGCTAACTGCAAAGCCATAGCTCAGTGGAGGCCCTTCTCACTGTTTTCAGGATTTCTCAGTGGTGGCCATGTAGGGCTGTCAATTCATTGCTGTATGGAGTTCAATGCTTGAGTTCAATGCTTCTGTGCTGAATGCGGCACATGGGATCCTCAAATGATCCTTGCAGCCTTTGTGCTGCTAACAATGGCCAGCCTTGCAGGTCCCACTCCAGGGCCCTGGCTGAAACACTTGCATCTTTTAAGGTCATTAGGTTTTTACAGAAGAGGCAGCTCCCTTTATCTCTGTTTCGATCAGAACGTCTAAGAAACATGATCGGAAGTATCAGGTTCACGAGTAGCATTCCCTTGTAATGGCTGCAGGAATTCTGTCTAGACGACAGCTCGCATGTAGCAATCCAAAGGCCTATTATTACTCGATGCTCTTGTAACACGACCAGCGTCGGATGGAGGGTAATGCGTTTGCAACATCTAGTGTATCATGATACTATCACTGAAAACATGTGCTATTGTAACCCTTCCCCTTGGCCCATTGGTGGCCCATTGGTGGCCCAGTGTGCACTTGTATATGCAGATTGGAATAACAGACCCATGGGTGAAAATAGGCAATGCAGCAATCGCAAGACGCCTGGAGGTGTTGGTATTTGAACTGGCGGAAAGGTTAGGGACCAGAATACTAATAGACCTAAGACCTCCAGATATTCTCAAGTTTATCTCAAGTTATTCTCCAGTTGAGATTTCGCCTTGAACAGGTCTTTCTGTAGGAGCAAATGAATTGCCAGAACACCGACACCCTCGCAGGTGTCTTATCTTTGGGGCAATCTGTGGGCAACATGCGTGGAGAGGCAGGATGGCCAGCCAGCAAGGGCACTGCAGATCTTATCAGAGGCACTCAGCTGGGTGACAGGGCCCTAAGGTCACCTACAAGGACCTCAGCTGTCAACTCCATGCACAAAAAGGTCCTTGCTGGCTCAGTGTTGGCCCTGGCTGCTGGGCTGCTGTGGGATCGCTGTGCTCTGCTCTGCATATTGTCCACCTTGGCCAGAAAAAGGCCAAAGGTCCCTCTATCATTTTCATGAAGCATCTCTACAGCAGTCACACCAGCCCTCATGTGTTCTCCTCACAGGACTCAATGAGCTCCGGCTGTCGTTTTCAAACATGACACATCATCATCAAACATGACACATCATCATCAAAACCTCCTCATCAGTCACACTTGCCACAGTCGCCGCTTTTTGATGTGACCTCTTCGAGTTTATGCATTCATTACTCCTGTGACCATTTGTCTCTCCTGTGTGACCATAAAAACAGGTCGTGAGAAACATGTGTTGGCCACTTTGACCTGTTCATGACACGAGATGGCTCTTGCTTGCTCTTTCTGGCTCTTGCTGACCTGGAGCATGCACTGTATCAATTCTGGTAGCAAGCAAAAGGTCACAGTTCATTTGACTCAATGGCAAAAGGTGACATGAAAGAGCTCACCTCCAATTATGATGAAAGTATTTATACACCCTCAAATCTCAAAATACACCTTCAATATTTTTGACACACCATGTTATTTTAGCATGCACAAACCAAACTTTGGAATGAATATTCCTTATAACCCTATGTGGCCATGTACTTTGAACACTCAAACATGTATTTATGGCATATTTCAGTTACAAAACTATCAGCTGATCTCTTTGTACGCCTATTGAAACCCACAACAATGCAATAGGTATTGTATACGTATGTCTAAAGCAATACCATAGGTTGGGGGGGTACAATCCTCAACAATTACTGTCACTTTGGGGCTAATTGTTGCATTGGGTGACGTAACTATTACTTAAATCATGCAGTGTTGCTTAAATTGCAGATTGGAGACTGGAATTGTGAGGTTGAAGACGTGTTGGATAATCTGATACAGGTGAGTTGAAAGGGGATGTCACAAGAAGATGTCACAAGAAGGAATGTCACAAGAAGGAATGTCACAAGAACAAGAAGTTGTCACAAGATGTCACAAGAAGATGTCACAAGAAGATGTCATAAGAAGATGTCACAAGAAGATGTCACAAGAAGATGTCACAAGAAGATGTCACAAGAAGATGTCACAAGAAGATGTCACAAGAAGTTATGTCACAAGAAGGGATGTCACAAAAGGTATGCCACAAGATGTCACAAGAAGGGATGTCACAAGAAAGGTTGCAAGAAGGGATGTCACAAGAAAGGTCGTAAGAAGGGATGTCACAAGAAGACGTCACAGGAAGGGATGTCACACAAAGTTTTCACAAGAAGACGTCACAAGAAGGGATGTCACAAGAAGTTATGTCACAAGAAGTTACATCACAAGAAGTTATGTCACAAGAAGTTATGTCACAAGAAGTTATGTCACATGAAGGTTTCACAAGAAGGGACGTCACAAGAAGGGACGTCACAAGAAGATGTCACAAGCCTTCAAAGTGAAGTTTGGCAAGTTCTATGCAAGATCTATGCAGGAGCTGTTGTGAGAAGGCAGTCAGCAAGTGAATTAGCAAGTGAAGCAAGTAGCGGAGCCAGGATGGCGCCAGTATTGTCGATTGTGGTCAAGACATGGTCATTTGTGGTTAAAGGAATAAAGAGGGGGCGGTAGGTGGCATTGAGACAGTTGAGTGACCACGAGGAATGGCCAACACCTGAGTCAGGTTGAATGGTGAACACCTGGGCTCACTGGGCCATGACGAGCCTCACAGGTGCCTCCAGGTTCCCACGACCAGGCTGACCACTCACTGGCCCTGAATGGACATGCAAATATCCCACACTCATGATTAGGCCTGCCAAAACACACCTCAGTATACAGCTGTATATCATGTGTATATAGTCCTGTATACATCTCCATACATTGCCATACACAGGGCCATGCATGTAGCCAGTGTATTCATGAACCACAGCATGACTCCCATGAATATCCTGATAATGATACTCCCCAGCCATGGGAAACCACAAAATTTACACGCTCCCAAACAATCACCCGACCACAATAGTCTACAACAGTACACTGAATGCCATCCAATAACACAACCCACACAGCACTGACTAAATCAGATCTCCCAGTGTTTGTACCTCATTTTTTCATGGCCATGTACTGCAGGGAGATATCATTTCAAGTCGTTCAACAATATCATAAGCTATTACCCTCTTTAGAAAAAAAGTTGACACATTTGTCAAGGTTATAAATTAAACAGCTCACTGCATGGTCACAATTTTGGTGAGTGAAAATCAGGCTAAAATCATGCATACAGCAGGCATCCAATTTCCAACAATTTTGCTGAACCGAAAATATTTCCCAATTAATGAAAATTAGGACAGCACTTTATTTTACTTCAGGTCTATACCCTATATTTTATTCAAAAGTCAAAACATGTTCCAAATATAGACAGCTGCTATCTGACAGAGATATCAGTGTAAAGAGCAAGTCAAATCCATAGGCTGACAGTCTCCCATACATCTATATGGTGGCTGTGATTCTATAGACATTTTCTGAGATATTGCCTTTGTTTGGCTTTTTCTTCTGCTTGCTCGGAGCCTTGAACAGCCTGGCTGGTATTGACTATTCAGGGGTTGTATTGAGTTATTGGGTGCTGTCCACGATGCATTCATTGTCGTGTTCTTTTCAGATGTTGCGCAGATATTGGCTATAGGAGCACAAGGCACCGTCAAGGCAGCAAGTCATTGGAGCCTTCATTGCTGCAGAGGCATGGCTTATTGGACGGCCATTGACGTCAGGCTGAGCCAAGGGCTGCAATAAATGTCCAATATGTGGCCAGGGTGACTCTGTGGGGTGATGGCTGCAGCAGGCAAGCATTAGGCAGGCAATGGGGCTCCATGAGAGCAAAGAATGGCTCAGAATGGTTCAGAATGACAGGGCTCTGTGTGGTGAAGGGGATGAGGCCTTGTATGAGGGGGTGCACACTGACTATTCATTCCTCCCTGCCTTATTAGAGTCCTCAGGCCGACCAGTCATCATTATTGCCTTGAAATTATTATGATTGCGGTGATTAGGCGGTGGGAGGCGGCAGGCCCACAGGATGCACCTGCATCCGCTGCAGGGGGAAGTGGCTGCTGCTGCTGGGAAACCGATGCTGAACTGATGCAGAACTGATGCTGAACTGATGCTGGAGGGAAGGGGCACGTGCAGTGGCTTGGTAAGACAATCAGCATCACTAGCAGTTGCTGCAGCATCAGCATCAACGAAGCCAGCATCACCGCCTCAGAGCTGGCACCCACAGCACAGCAATTACACGGAGCTGTCTGAAGGAGAACCACCTATTGACTTGATGATCAGAAGGATCGCCTGCCCCCCCCTTTTTACCCCCCCCCCTCCTCTCTCCATCCTCGTTCGTCTCTGAAGCTGCTCTCTCTTGCTGCATTGCTTGCGCGCCTCTGTCACCCTGCCATCCATCCACTGAGCTGAGGAGGTTCTCTCTGAAACGGTTGCCATGGTTACGGGAGGAGAATGAAGGGAGGACACCGCCAGGGGTCGTGGGATGACGTGCAGGGCAGAGTGACGACGCTTCCTCCGACGGCGCTCCTTTGTTATGCAGGTGTGCATCCGTTTGGGGGGGGGGGGTGGTTGGATTTGTTCTCTTGCAGGTGTGGTCCTTGGCATCGAACCAGCATCCCACATCCAACTCAGCAGCCAGCTTGAGCAGTGAGCCTTTGTACTAATATGAGCTGTCTAATTAATGAGCCAAGTCACTCCAGTCCTTCATAATCGAGCCCTCCTGCTCTCACTGGCCTTCAAATACTTCTCCTCAAAAGAGACAAATATGAGTGAAGAAGACCCAGCTCAGCATGAGGGCCCTTGCTTCTCCTTGTATATTGTGACAAGACTGATGCCCGCCCACCTTCAAAAGGACCCTGAGCCCTTGCTAATCAGTCTGGGATTTTCTCTAGCGCTGGTAATGAAGTAGCATTCCCACTACTCAGTAATGCTTCTTCTATGGTTACCCCCAGTAGGTCACAGTGGATTTATTTTCAGAGGCAATTTTGGACTTTGACAGTCTCTCAAAAAATAACTAAGAGGGTCACAGTTGATCTAAAACCATTTTTGGGAGGTTCAGATTGTCTAGTATCTATGGATTTTTTTTCATGGTCAATTACCCCTAATTAATCAATTGGCCCCGAGGGTCCGTTTTTAAAGTCAGGGTAAAATTCTTATCAGTTACCAATCATAGGGAATGACAAGAGCATTTTACCCCAATTTTACCCCTCACATTTCAGTCAGTTTGAGAATTTCTCAACAGAGGACAGCTCAGAGAAGCTGTCAAATAGGGTAACTAATTGCACCATATGTGGCTTTTGACCCTGGAATGACAGCAGCAGAAGCTACCACCAAATCAAGATAAATTGCACCCTCCTGCATGGTGGAGGATGGACAAATGGCCAAAAGGGGTAAAATTTTTACCCTTCAGAAATGAACAACAGATATCTATGCAAGCATCTTGGAACCATGCTTAGAGTAAATATTCACTCACCTCAGTTACTTATAGCTCATATTTTTCATAATATCATTTGGTATATTGGCTCCTTTTCAATGAATCTTTTTGGCACTTCACTATTCAAATCCAAAGCAGAACTGCCAAGTTTTTAATAATTGGGTAACATCACTGGTAAATTTTAAAGTGCTCACTGTTTCATAAAATGTATAATTGACACTAATCAATGTAATAATATTTGTACAGTGTATCCTGTAATTTAAGAGTTTCATGGAATCTCCATTAATTTGCATTAAACTACTCCATTGTTGAAACAAATAAAACTTGGGTTTGTAGCCTGTAAATCCATGCAGAAATCCATGTGTCCAGTACACAATTTAATGTATTCATCCTGATTGACAACTTGTTCTGGCCCTGGTAGACATAGGCCTACCTTTACCTTTGTGCCCAGTTTCCTAATTCCAACACCACCCCCCCTCCCTTTCTCCCCAGCCACTACCCCACATATATTGTCTGCCCTGATTGGTCAAGATGACTCAGGTCAACTCCCCCAATAGCTCCCAATATCCATTATGTATGTATTTGATAGCTTGAAGTTTGAATAAGTAAATTCTCCTGTGAAAAATAAATTGTGTGAATGAAACACTCTAAGATGAATACCTCCAAAAAAGTATTAATTCACTTTTCAGCTCAAGAATGAAATTGCCCAATTTCTTACATATGTGCTCTCTTTAAAAAGAAAGAGTCAAAATATATTTCCAGAAGAATTTTGTAACCTTTTATTAAATAGAATTATGACTGTTGACAATAAGCCCAACTTATCCAGGGCTAGCTATCTGTCAATTCTATTCGATGGGTAACTGATGCTATCTATCTATCTATCTATCTATCTATCTATCTATCTATCTATCTAACTATCTATCTCTCTAGCTATCTATCCAGCTATCTATCTATCTATATCTATCTATCTGTCTATCTATCTAATAGATAGATAGATAGATAATTAGATAGTATCTATCCGGCTATCTATATATCTAATTATCTTTTTATCTCCACCTGTCTATCTGTCTTACTATCGATCTATCTATTCTATCTAGCAGCATTTGTCTATCAATGTGTCCATAGATATATCTGTCATTCTGTATTTCTATATCCACCTGTCTATCTATCTTACTATCTTACTATCTTACTATCTTTCTATCTTTCTATCTACCTATCTTTCTATCTATCTATTCTATCTGGCTGCTTTTTTCTTTCCATGTGTCCATAGATCTATCTGTCAGTCTGTATTTCTATCAAGAATGGAAATTTCCACCAGCTATTGAATATTCATTGAATGTGAACACAAATCAACCACTTAACCACTGCTAACATGAGAAACATTCCAATGTCAAGTTAATTAAGTCCAGTGACCCCCTGGCAGGACCTCACTTTGACCAATTTAAAGGCAAAGCTGATCACAAGATTCTTGTATGAAGATACCAGCAAAATGATAAGGCCCTGGTTTGATTGCAGCCTTTGATATATAAGTTAACAGATAGACAAAAGGAACCAGGGCAGAGCAAATTTCAGAAGTATTCTAACTAAACACCCAGTTGCAGAAAGCTCCCTTTTATTTCAGGAAAGTATAAAATTTTACCCTCTCCATGTTAACAAATCACTTATTGTCAATCTGTAATTATTGTGGGAATCATGGTTCTGTATCTTCAGATCAAATTAACAGGGAATAGATAATTACTCAGGGGGGTACAGACTACATGTACAGATAGATAACCAATATTATATGATAGATGGCTGGATAGATACTATCTATCTATCTATCTATCTATCTATTAGATAGTTAGACAGATAGATAGATATAGATATAGATATAGATATAGATATAGATATAGATATAGATATAGATAGATAGATAGATAGATAGATAGATAGATAGGAAATTTCTTAAAAACTTTATGTCAATAGAAACTTTTTAAAAACTTTATGTCAATAGAAACTTCTTAAAAACTTTATGTCAATAGAAAGTAATTCTACATGCAGGTTATATAGTTACTCATGTTGGTAGCTTATAAGGTGACGTCACATGCCCACTGTGTAATGTTTAAATCAAACTATTTAAAAGTATCTATTGAATAGCTTATTGACCATAGTTTGTGTTACTTTTATATTTTAAATGAAATAAAATTTCAATCTCTGTGTCATCATATAATCTTACCTTCATAACATTAAACCATTCAATCTTGTGTCTAATTATTTGTATATCTATCAAACAAATTATTCATTTATCTGTCTAAATTTTATGACAAGTACCGCTCTTCTTCATGCAACTGCCACACTTTTACAGTTTCGGAGATGTTGAAAAATGAAGTTATAAAGCAATTTAAAGCTATACATTGTGTTCCATTTTAAAAGTTGCTTAAAAGAAAGATCGAGTCCCATGTATTCCTAACTAAATAAATCATGTATTGCCATTATAAGCCCAACATAAGAAGATGAATTGACGGATGCTTGGGGCTTTACATCCTGTAATAGGCTGTATTTACGCTCTTGGTAGGCTAATTGGGATAGGAGGAGGACACAGCGATCAGGCAAAAGACGATTGAAACAGGCTTCTAAAATAGGCCCAAATGGCCCGGAAAGAGCTGGATTCAAACCCTGGACTGGGGGAAGTTGTGGGGGAACAAAATGTGAAAATGGAGAAAAACTAATAAATTGAAAGTTTTTGTTTGACCACCCTGTATATGCAAAGGTTGATGACTAGTCATCAACCTTTGCTATATATATGTCAGTGCTCCACAAATCAATTGTTAATCTGTCCACCAAGCATCAATCTATCCATCAATCAATCTGTCTACCAATATTATATGGATTGTAGGGCTCTCACGATTAACTGATTAATCGCCACCGATTCGATTTTAGTTAAAAATCAATTCCAGTTTGCAAAATCGATTAATCTGTTATTTCTTATTTGTATATTCACTATATTGTACCTGGAAGACCCTGTAACGCTACCAATTTCCTGATGTTGAAAGTGAATTGCAACTGGATTGGTCAAACGTGGATTAGCTATTTGGATTGATTGTACCTGATTAAAGCAGATTAGTGAGAAAGGAGTGTCTAGCCTTTAATTGCTATTAACAATTTCAATGGAATATCAGAGGCTCTCTGCTCTTAGAAGACATGCATGTAAAACAGATCAGAACTTTACCTACTCTTTAGAATGGCGGAAAAACGGATATTACAGATAATTTCATATTTGTAGACATTAGTGGTAGAAAATACAAAATTTTTCCTGCATATTTCATTGGTTGAGAGAAGATATGATATACCCACTCTCTCCTGAAAAGTGACATAGCATTTTACATGGGTGACCATGGCATTCTAATCCATCGATCTCCTCAATGGACTGACTCTGACTCTAGCTGTTTCAAGTGAGAGTTTCTGTTATAGCCTGTCACTTTGATGCAGAAAAAATGAGGACCAGTTCACTGTGAAAAATGCACTTCGTGACTCATGATAGCCGATGAAGTGTCATCTTCTCCTTCAACATGGGAAATATAAAGGGCGTTTGATAGTCATGATCAAAAGAAGGCCACTAGACTGGTCATAACAGATTTTAGAGTGAAAATCAGAAGTATAATCCTTTCGTTTGACTGTCACCAACAAGCGTGATAAGTCTCCTTAAATCAAATTAACATTGAAAGTATTGGATATGATCATGACAAATCATCAGCATGATGACACACGAAGTGCCATTTTCACAGTGCAACTGTCCACTTATTTTCTATTGAAACAGTTGTGCAACATAAGCCCAGGTGACCAGGCAAGAGCTGGATTCGAACCCTGGACCAAACGATTGGCAGCCCAGCATGTCATGTGTTGGTATTTACATTTATAAACAGAAGTATGTACTTCCGTGTTTACATATTAACTTTAAATTACTTGGGGAGAGCACTGCAATGCATGATTTGTAAACGAAACTAGGGTTTTTCACAAAATGATAAACAATTTATTTTTACATTTTAAAAGGAATTATCTTCCCATGTTGGGTGGGGGGAGGGTTGGTCTAGTGGTAGAGATGGCACCATCTGGACCCAAAAGATACATTTTAAAGACAATCAAATCTTACATTCTAAATATTAATCCTCGTATATCATGCATACAAAATATTTTTAAAAGTTTTTGAAAAAACTAATTTGAGAAAAAAGATCAATTAGGAAAAAAATATACATTTATATATTTGAGGGCGGGGGACTTTTGGGAAGCAAAATTTGAATTTTTTGTCACCTTTTGTTGGGTTATTTTGCTTTATAACACTCAAGTTAATCACTCTCAGTGACAAATTGTTGTTCTTATTTGTTTGACAGTGATTAGAACAAGTCAAAGAGTAAAAGTTACCAATTACCCAAGTCTCAAACTTCTCAGCAATCACTGAATCAGGGGTTCACTTATATTTTTCAAAATCCACAGTTACATTTTTCTTCACAAATTTGAGTGGAATAGACTTGGTTTCAGTCACACATCATGCAGTAGCTTTCTGCCATACATCACATACAACAAAATTACTTGATTCACAAGTCTGCCAACAGTGCCAAGTCAACTTCAAAGGGAAAATCTGTAATTAGATTGCATTTCTGACACAGTCAGAGCACTGGCGAGCCCATGAAGTGGTGTGATGGAATGATCATGATGTGATGGAATATATATATATGATGAAATTGTCTAGAGCTCTGACAAAATTGTATGAATGCGAAGTGGTTTAGATAAGCAAAGGGTTGAATAATGTATAACTGGAACCCTTAACAGCTAATGGTCATGTTATCAATGTGGGTAGCAAGACAACTGTGCACATTGCTACAGTATAAGTAGATATCATGGCTAAATACACCAAAGTATATTGCATAAGTGTGACTGAATGATGATAAATAAATCCATCACTTATTATTATGAAGTTATATATTATACAATTATGGACTTCAGTTGAGGTCAATATCATGCAGGTTTTACGGACCTGACCGGTGATATTCCTAAACAGAAAAAATTTCCAAAAAAAAAATTTTTTTTTTTGTGGAATGATTTTTTTTAAAATTTTTTTATTTTTTAGGAATATTGTTTTGGAAAAATTTTTGGAATTATAATTTTTTTTGGGGGGGAATTTTTTTTTTTTGGAATTTTATTTTGTCCACAATTGTTTTGTTCCATGACAATTTTTTTTTTGTGGAATGATATTTTTTTAGAAAATTTTTCTTTTATGATTTTTTCTTACTTTTTTTTTGGCTTCTTTTTGTTTTTATATATATATGGAGAATTTTTTTTATTTTGGAAATTTTTTCTGTTTAGGAATTTTGTTTTTGGACCCTTTTTTGTTTTTGGTGAATATTTTTTTGGAATTTTTTTTTTTTTTTTCGGAAAATTGTTTTTTTTTTGGGGAATTTTTTTTCAGAATTTTTTCCTTTTTTCGGGTTTTTTTTTTTTTGCTGGAAATTTTCCCCCAGGGTCAATAACACATGTGATATGCAGGAGGCTTGTCACACTGGGGTCATGGAACAACAGGTTTTACAGACCTGATCTAGTGATATCCACTCGGCCGAAGTTCCATGACAATTTTTTTTTTGGAATAATTTTTTTAGATATTTTATTTTTGTTTGAATTTTTTTTTTGGAATTAAAAAATTTTTTTTTTTCGGAATTTTTTAAAAATTTTATATTTTGAAATTTTTTTTTTCAGAAATTGTAAAAGTTTATTGAAACTTTTTTTTTAGGGAGGTCTATTATAACATGCACATGTGATATTCACTGATCAGTCAATAACGTTTCCCATATTGACCTGCCTGGTCACACACAGAGGAACATCACAATATGCAGGTGGCTTGTTGGCCAGTCAGGAACAAATATTTATATGCAAGATGCATATTAAAACTCATTTAAGAAAACAATAACTGTTTTAGGATGCCCTATACTTATATTAAAAGCTGTTGGCATATTTGCAGTTGGGGAATTTTTGCTAAGAGTTGGTGTGTTTTCTAAAAAAAAAGTTCATCATCTCGTCCCACTCTACCACAAGGTTTCTGCTCACAGCAACGCTTTCCTTCCCAGTTCCTTAAAAGATGATACACATCTTGAGAATAATATCTGGGGGCGACATTTGTCCGAATTTCATGATCCAACTTTTATATCCCATTTGTCCGTTGTTCACTAACTGTTAGTAACTGTTAGTAAGTCAGTTATCACTAACTTTTAGTTAGTCACTAACTGTTAGTTACTAACTTTTAGTCACCAACTGTTGGTGAATCACTAATTGTTTGTTTGTCACTAACAGTTGGTTATATTAGTTAGTTACTAACTGTCAGTAGGTTAGTCACTAACTGTGAGTTAGTTTGTCATTAACTTGTAGTTAGTCAGCTAGTCACTTAGTCTAAGTATGTTAATCGCTAACTGAGTAACTGTTAGTCAGTCACAAATTGTCACTTTCTCTTAGTCACTGTAAGTAACTGTTAGTTAGTCATTTACCATTAGGTAGTCACTAACTGTTAGTATGTTTTTACTTACTGAGAGTAAATGACTACAGTTAAGTCTGTTAGTCACTAACAATAAGTCTGTTAGTAATAGTTAGTCAGTCAATGAAATTTAGACATTTACAGTCACTCAGTCAGTCACTAACTGTTTTTTAATGAGACAGCAAATGAGTTGGTCGCTAACTGTCAGTTAGTCATTAACAGCTACATTCTACTAAAACGGAGCAAGAATTAGGAAAAGAAATATCATTCCATCATTATTCTATCTATAGATAAAACTTACAGCTCGCAATACTATTCACCCCCATTTGTTTCAAACCTTGCAACAATAGCATCTTCAACAATAATCATTGAACGAGTGGAAGGTGTACTTCTTCACCAGTTAATATGCTGGCTGTAGAGACAACGTGCTATATCTTGACCTAAAGCTGGCATAAAAAATGTTAAAATCTTTCGAAACACAAGTCTGCAAAAGAAATTAAGAGTGACACAAATTCTCACAATGGCTAGCTGTTATCTGTGTTCATGCTTTGATTACCACTTCAAAATAAATAATTTGCAGTGCTTGTCCTGCACTCAAATATTGAGCGGCTGAGTAGTGCAGTAGCACTTAAAGTTTAACTTTTTTAGAACCGATCATTAGGCATCACAGGGTAAGCTTCTGCAAACTTGCCTTTTGTAATGAAGAGCTTTTGAAAAGTAAGTATAAGTAATCTTACTGAGTAAACTGATAATGATTCATATATATGTTCAGTAACTTCACCCAAGTAGCATTGTGTGCAGTGATGAGATTACTTTTCTTGTTATTTCATTACCCAATTGACATTCATGATTAAATGGATTTTATGATCTTAATTTGATGTAAATTCATCTATCTATATATCCATCTATCTTTCTATCTTTCTATCTATCTAATCACCTTGGGTCTGCTTGATAATGATAACCTGATAAAGATACACCTCTGTTGCTTTGATTTAAAAGTGTGTTCCTAATTAGTGACATGATAAATTAATGATATATGATAGCCTGGCTTCTTTCTGGAGCAACAAAATTATATATAATCAGCAAGTTTTATTCTTGGGAATTTGCACATGAGACTGTTGAGATATTCTAAAATTATATCTTCCATGCTGGTGATACAGCTTTAGATACATATATGTTTTTTTTTTTTATTGAATGAATTGAAATGATTGATCTTTTTTCATAAAAATAGACATAAACATGTTACTATTGTGTTTATTCTTACAGCGAGTACAATTTGTAGGAAAAAATTAATTTTGTAATTGAATTGAAGACTTAGCCTGTGCAGTACAGGAATGAAAGATTATTAGATTATTTATTTTTCCCAAACACATCGTAAATACATGTATATTAAATTTATAACGAAAATAAGTAAAAAAGTAAAGACTGTGTTTGAGGTGAATGCACGCAAGTTAAGAAAAACTGTAACAGGCATAGCCTGGCATGCACACACATTTGATACAAAATAACATAATAAACATAACATAATAATTATTCATAATTCTGTAAATTTCCTTGCTGATAGTCTGATGTTATATTAATACAGGTTTATATACATATTACATAAATTGGCCTATTATATATAGACACATCATAATATAGACATATCATAATATAGCTGCACATACAAACATTATACGCTGCCAGATGTCAATAATTAATCATGTTAATAGTACTCAATGTAGTTTTTGTAACCCCTTTTGCAAAAGAACCAACTCTGGTTTTATTTTTCAAAGAGTCAATCTCAACATTTGAAAGTTCGCATTCCATCAGTCCAAATTTACAATTTAAAAGTTCAATGATAGCTCTTGCTGTGGCTCTCGATGTTGTCGTAGTGCACGATTCATTGCATTGGAGCTTGATCTTTGAGCACAATGAACTGTCATGAAAGTCGAGGTTACATTTACCTCTGGCATAATTTAAGTTCAGGGCAAATGGTGGCCTCTTCTCGTTTAGGGAATTTCTCAGAATGTACCCTACGAAACCAACACATTCCAAATTTGGCAAAGTGGCTGATGTCAGTCAATGATGTATTGGCAAATTAACTTTTCAGTCAATGTGTATAGTCAAATTAACTTTTGGTGTCGGAATACCTGTATGCTGTTTTTTTTTTAATCACATCACCTAAAGCAATGACCCAGCTGTGGTTTTATATCTCCATCAGCAGCAGATTGAAATAGAACATCTTTACTACACAAACAAGGCAGTATTCTGGATGCTTCAGTCCCTCTTACGAGGTGTCTGGGTGACTCAAGCGGCCAAATTCGCACAGTGTACTTATATTGTTGTCCTGAAAAAAGTGGCCAACTTTTTTTTCCAATTTCAAATTTTTCTTTACAAGATTTAAAAAAATATATAATTTTTTCCCCAACATTTTGTTATTTCACTAATTTTTTCAAAAGACTCAATTGGGCAACTTCTTTTTTTTCAATTTCAATTTTTTTTTCCAAGTTTTAAAAAAATTATTAAACTTTTTCCATCCTTCTTTTTCAAACATTTTATTCCAATTTTTTTTTCAAATTTCTTCCCGAAATCTTACTATATATACACAGGCCCCATTTAAGCATGTAACTCCCGAACAGAGCCTCCATTTGGGACTTCAGGGAGTTATGGGAGTTAGCAGGAGTTACGGGAGTTAGTGGGAGTTACGGGAGTTAGTGGGAGTTAGCAGGAGTTAGCGGGAGTTAGTGGGAGTTACAGGAGTTAGTGGGAGTTGTGGGAGTTAGCAGGAGTTAGCAGGAGTTAGTGGGAGTCACAGGAGTTAGCAGGAGTTAGCGGGAGTTACGGGAGTTAGTGGGAGTTACGGGAGTTAGTGGGAGTTACGGGTGTTAGTGGGAGTTAGCAGGAGTAAGCGGGAGTTAGTGTGAGTTACGGGAGTTAGCGGGAGTTACGGGAGTTAGCAGGAGTTAGCGGGAGTTAGTGGGGCATAGCGGGAGTTGCAGGATGTCAAGGAGTTCCGGGAGTTACATGCTTAAATGGGGCCTATACACTGCATTCGCCATTATCATGCAACTATGCCTTTTCACAATATCTAAAAAGGAAATAACAGTATCTTCCGATATCATTTACACAAATATCCTGTCACTTTCATACTGCTTTAATATCCAATTGCAGAAATTCTTTTTTCCTAAAGTTTTTTTCCCCAAGTTTTTTTTTTGCAGATTTATATTTCAAAATGTTTTCCCAAGACCTCCGAATACACCAATATTTTTGCTAAACTACAATTTGCCATAATGGGCATTTCTAGTCTATCTATAGATCTATCTACATATCTATCTATCTATCTATCTATCCATCTATCTATCTATCTATCTATTATCTATCTATCTATCTATCTATTCTATAAATATTTATCTATTTAAATTAACCCATTAAGCCTGTCAAGAGAGTCAGAAATGGAAAGATGGAAAAGAAGCAAAATTAACAGAAGGGCCTATTCTGGCAAAATCAAGAAGAACCTTTGACCATGGCCCTGAAATCAACCATGCCTTTCATGTAAAATGTACCCATATGGCCTTCCAAGCTATGGGGAGTGAAATGTAGCTGTATGAAGGTCCATATCTCTATAGCCATGCCTCATCAGAATACAGGGGTGAATTAGTTCTATGAACATGATGAAGGAGAGGGGACTAAGTCAGTTGCACCTGGGCTTTACATTCTGTTAAACTGACACCCCAACCCCTTTCAATGATACTTTCAATCCCTGATTGTTGTCTATAGGTCTTGGGTTATCTCCTTGTTAAAATTGCCACATGTATGCTCCTGATATGCTGATATGTCTGTTCTGATATTAAAGAGCTCCCACTGCTACCTCCCCCCCCCCCACCACCTAAGTACCCCCAAAATCTACTTATAACTTGTATGTCTCTCTGGCAGCTGCTCATAAACCTGAAATAACTTAGGAGCAAGTGTCATTGAGACAAGCAAATCTCTAATTGTTAAATGATAATATGACAGTGATGGAGAGGATAGAGAAACAGAGATGGAAAAACAGTGATAGTCAGATAGAGATAGACTAATTTTTAATTTGTTATTTTATAGCTTGAACGGACAATGAGCCATCAATTAAAGAGAGATTGAAGTATAAACTCTGATGTATAAATGAATCAGTGATAAGCATGTGATGACACACACAGAAGGTGGTCTCTTAATAGATTGTGATCTGCCTAGTATGCTATTAGGCCTATCACCAGCATAGGTGAACATAAATAGTGTACGGACAGAAACAAGAAATAAGTAAATAACATAGACAGGAAAAAAAAAGAAACTATCCATTTATATGGAATACACATTTTTTCATCTCTGTTTCTCTATCATCTCCATCACTGTGATATTATCAAACATGGAAAGAAAGATAGAAGACACTGGAAGAAAGACAGAAAGACAGATATATGGTAGATGGAAATATAGAAAAATGGAAAAAAAGAAGAAAAAATAGATAGAAGAAAGATGGACAGAAAGATAGACTGAAAATGGAAAGAAAGAATGATAGATCAAAGGGGGGAAGAGAGATAGATCAAGGGGGGGGGGGGGAGAAAGATAGAATGAAGATGGAAAGACAAAAGAAGGAAAGAAAGATGGAAAGAAAGGTGGAAGATGAAAAGACAGATAGAATGAAGATGGGAAGAAAAAAAGAAGGGAAGAAAGAAGAAAGGATAGCAAGAAAGAAGGAAAGAATGATGAGAGAATAAAAGAAAGAAGATAAAAAGATAGATTGAAGATGGAAAGAGAGAAGGACAGAAAAATGGAAAGAAAGAAGGAAGATGGAAGAAATAAGGAAGATGAAAAGAAATATGGAATGAAGATAGAAAGAAAGAAGGAAAGAAAGAAAGAATTAAGGACAGAAAAAAGGAAAGGAGTATTGAAGGAATGAAGGAAGGATTGAAAGGAGAAAGAAAGAAGGATTGAAAGATAGAAAGACAGAGGGAAGAATTGAAAGAAGGAAAGTAGGATTGAAAGAAGAAACAAAGAAATAAAACAAATGTTTATTCCTGGAACAGGTTATAGGCCTAGACCTTCTTGAGCTTTGGAGTTAATAATTATATGTCTGCATAAAATATGAAATAAAGTTGTAAGCTCATATTTGGAGGGGGTGCAGTTGACATGTGGGAGGATGGGGGTGAACTGGACAGTCCCTTTTAGAGAGAGCAACCCTGACTCCCCAATTTAACCCCTGCAGTGACCTGCACAGATGATTGACAGGCTGGGCTGCAGGAGCTGAGGGCCTTTCTTTTGATGTTGCTCACTGCCTGGTGGCGACCTCTGTTGATTAAAGGTATGGTCACCAAGGATAGGTAATGGACAAGCATTACCAAGGCTAGGAAAAATCCCAGACTGCTAATGAAATGGAGTGTTTGTTGTTCAAGGGCTTCAAAATATTGGCCACAGTTTCAATGAGAAGTCCCAGTTTGCCTGTGCCTGGTTCTTGCTGCTGCAGAATTACAAGTGGTTTGATGTTGACTGGCTACAAACAGCTTAACCAATGACCAACTATTCAGAAGTACTCCCTCAGCTCCCTCTCTCCCAAATTACAAATCAGTTGCACTGAAATCAAAGTCAGAATTGAACTTAGCTGAGTGAACTTTTAGTTGGATTGCTTCAACAATGAATTGCATGCTTTGAATTCTGCAATCTTCCCAAAATCTCTATATTTTTTAAACGAAAATTGAAATGAAGAGTAATCACATTCTTCACATGTCAAGGGTCTTGTGATACAGTCAGTTAGTGATGTTTATGAGCAGCTTACAGATGCATGCATGGCCAGATTATAGTATTTATAATGGAGATAAGCCAGCTCACCAGGTCTTAGCCAACTATCAGCATTATGTCTGTTCTAGGTGACCTAATGGCCAGAGAGGCAATACTACAAATATATATTGCTGCATTAGGGCTGCTTATGGCTCCTTAGGTTGCATTGGGACCATTATCCAAGGAACATCTGCAAGAATGGGGCCCAATGGCTTTCTGGCAATTATACTGCAATGCATGGGCAATGCTGACTGGCAATGCTGACTGGCAAAGCATGGGCACAGGTTGCAAGAGCCAGTTTAGTGAGAGCAGGCGACATGTTACAAGGTCAGGGGCTTGATAGGAGCATAGTGATTCATCCAATTATGCAGATAATGCCCAGAGAGGGCCCAGGGAGGGCCCAGAGAGGTCCCGAAGATTCCGACTGACAAAGGAAGCAAGAAGAGGCAAAGAATGGCACAGATAAGGCAGATGGCATTCCTGGGCACACCAGATGGAATGCCCCCTCAGCAGATGGAATGGCCAGCTGATGCCCTGACTGCCAGCCAACCTCCGTCTCCCGGGCAATCTGATGGAAAGCTTTGCTATGAGCTGGTCATGATTGGATCTCGGGTCATTGATCCTTCCCCCATCCCAGCACCGGGCCAGCACCACCTCCAGATGCATAAATCAGATTGAGCAATTAGCTAAGACAAATCGAATGAGGCAGCCCACAAGCTGTAAGCAGTCTGGCTGCCCAGTCTGTCTGCAATCTGTCCCTCTCTGTCCCTCTGTCCCACTCTCTCTTATTACTTTGCTGCATTTCATTTGCCCTTAAGCTCTGCCCTTCTGTGCCTAATGAAAGCTTCTATAACTATGTCTCCTTAAAACTATTCATTCTCTTTTGTGAAATTGCGAGTCTTTTTGTCTGTGAGCTTGCATAAAAATGAGAGCATGCATTGCACAGTGCACACTCTTCTACAAAGTAAACACAACAAACCATCACATAATCACACTCCCCAAGAGTTTGCAATGCTCCCCAGTATAACTCTGCATCGGCCTGTGTTTTTCTAATCCCATCTCTTTGTTATTCATTACTCTCACTGATGCCCCTCGCTCGTGCCTCCCTGCCTGATGATGATGCTCTCTGATGATGCTCTCCGACGATGCTCTCCAATGATGCTCTCATATGCCTGCCTCAGCATCTCATTGCTGTCATGGTGATTGCCTCTGCATCAGCCTGTTGTTTGAGCATCTCTCATGAGTGCCCTTTGCATCCTCATCATGGCATCTCTGTAGTTCATTCCAGCAGGCCCACCTCATCTATTGCACCACTCTGCCAACCCTAGATATGAGATTGCTTATACACTTTATACACTACAACTCCATATCTGATTCCTGACTTTGTATTTATCTTTCTTGGTTGAGTTCAGAAAGCTATTATATATTCATCTTCAACCTCGTCTCCTCCCCTCCCCTCTTGTCTCCTTCCCTCTCGCCTCCTTCCCTCTCGCCTCTTTCCCTCTCGCCTCCTTCCCTCTCGCCTCTTTCCCTCTCACCTCCTTCCCTCTCGCCTCCTTCCCTCTCGCCTCTTTCCCTCTCACCTCCTTCCCTCTCGCCTCCTTCCCTCTCGCCTCCTTCCCTCTCGTCTCCTTCCCTCCCCTCTCCTTCCCTGTCGTCTCCTTCCCTGTCGTCTCCTTCCCTCTCCTCTCCTTCCCTCTCCTCTCCTTCCCTCTCTTCTCCTTCCCTCTCTTCTCCTTCCCTCTCTTCTCCTTCCCTCTCTTCTCCTTCCCTCTCTTCTCCTTCCCTCTCTTCTCCTTCCCTCTCTTCTCCTTCCCTCTCTTCTCCTTCCCTCTCTTCTCCTTCCCTCTCTTCTCCTTCCCTCTCTTCTCCTTCCCTCTCTTCTCCTTCCCTCTCTTCTCCTTCCCTCTCTGTCCCTGTCCTCCCCTGTCCTCCCCTGTCCTCCCCTGTCCTCCCCTGTCCTCCCCTGTCCTCCCCTGTCCTCTTATCCTCTCTCATACTCTTTCCTACCCAGTTCTTCATCTCTTTATCTTTCTATCTCCTACTCTCTTATCTATCTCAACTGTCTTATCCAATATCCATCTCATAAATATTCTGCCTTTTCATTTGAAGCTATTTCTGTTTTATTGCCAGTAACTTCAGAGCTAAGCATTTGAGATTTATGAGGAGCAACGCCTTCTGACCTTGATCAAATGCCCCACACGTTTTATGAGCCAATATTGATAATGCAACTGAACATGATGAAACACTGGTAAATTTCTTGGCACTTGGAGTACAGATGAGTTTGTATTCTCGATGAAATGAGTCCATCTCCAACTTGCTATGATATCCAATTTCCAACTTGACAAGTCAAACAGCATGGGAGGATGCCAGTTTCATTCAAGAGATGTTGTCCCTGCCAAAGACTACCATCCTCAGAGCAATAACCTGTGAGACCTCATCTCCACTTCAAAGGGAATTAATGCATACATTTTTTGTCATCCCTTTGGCAACACAAGGAATTGAAATCATCTGAATGTGATATGAGATGATATGAGATGATATGACACTTATGTTAGTCTTTCATGGGCTTTACAAGAGATGAAGCTTTTTCATAAAAGTCATACGGGGACTGAAGGAGATTGAAAGAGAATAAAAGAATCAATTGGTTTTTGACTTGCAAGAGATTGCAATCAAATTGTCATGCATCGTAATATATACCTTGGATTGAGACTTCTTTCTCCATTTCTCAGATTATTCTCAATGCATATAGATTGGGAGATGGCCTCAGATGGGGAGGCATTGTTGTGGCTATAATGGTACACGTATGAATATGGATAATATGGAAATGGGGATATTTGTGTTGATGAAAAGATTTAGGAATGGGCCAACACAGAAATCTGCATGAGCAGTATGAGCTCACCCAGAGGCCCAATACTGATGCAGAGGCATGATGCGAATTGCTGTGGGGGGAAGAAGGCAGTAGACAGGAGGTGGGCGGGGGGTCTCCGGGGGGCTCGGGCCCTGCCAAGCGGAAGGAGGGACACGGCAGCAATCTGCATTGCCCTGACCCCCCTGTCCAGTCTCTTTCCTGTCCAGTCTCCTTCCCTGTCCAGTCTCCCAGTCTCTGCTCTGTCCAGTCTCTGCTCTGTCCAGTCTCTTGGCTATAGTGTGGTTGGCTGGACATTACTGTGGATGCAGTCACTGCCCTGACACTTTGCTTGATGGGGCTGTAAGATGATGCTGCAGTCCTGTCTAGTATGTCAGCCTCCGCAGGACACTATCCTGTGTCTTGCCAGCCTCTAATCTAAAGCAGTGGCCCACACTGTCTCTTCTTGTCTTCTGTTCAATGTATAGCCCAAGAACAAAGAGTCACAGACTCAAAGGCTAATAACACCTCCATCTATTTCGATTTACCAACTTATGAAAGACATCTTTTGGATGTTTAGGAAACAAGAAGCACCTATGGAAATGAGAATTTATGATGCCATAGTTCAGACCAATTCTTTCTGCTTAAAACAACAGCTCACAGCTCCAGACAACATGATGCAGTAATGCACTGGGACCCTTCTTGGCAGCCTTGTTACTTTCTAGATTGGATGGAGACAAACTATCTGACTTATAGTATTGTCCTTTAATAAATACACAACAGCAGGTGCCCAAGGCCAAACTTCATGCTGAAGTCATATTAGTATCTGCATATAAATTGCATTTTTACACATTTTTACACCAAAATATCTATATTTAAACCACACATGTTTGGATAACTTGTACACAAAGCACATGTATACTTTACATGCACATGTGACATCATATTGGCATGAGAATAACGATAATGAATGTGTTTGCATATCCAATTAATCTTTGGTGACCTCATCCGCAACTAAACCATCCCAACATCATCATTATACCACAGGGACATGGTGCATCACACGTCAGCCTTGAGACAGAGTGACAGATAAATTAGGAGCTGGGAGCATCATTGGGATATTGCTTGGATCTCCCAATGAAGATAGCTAGTGAGACTCAGACAAACAAATCAAGATCAACTAGAAAAGCCCAATGGCATCTCCAGCTCCAATGCATGGAGATGGACAGAATGATGGACATCTAGACAGACAGCCAGATAGCTAGATATTATATAGCTATGTAACTGGATTATCAGATAGCTAGCATAGTGAACTTTGACTGATTATATTTGATTGGGCACACTCGTTGAACTTTGCTCAGTTTTACCACCATTATTTCAAATGTCAGCTTGTGACCTGTTATTTTTTCCATCATTTTTGTTCTGTTTATTTTTTTTTGTTGAATGGTATTAACCCAACAATCCACGTTCAGCCTCCAAACCTTTCAGTGATATGGTGGGGGCAGTCATTTGTCTGTGGCCCCTATTGTGCATCAGAGGCTGGTGCATCAGGGCTGGGATATTGCATGACATGGCTGTATCCCTGTGGCAGCTTCCAATTAACTAATTAGTCATGTCGCCATTAATAATGCTGTTGGGATGGGCCACTCACTCCACTCAGCCTGCATACATGCTCTCATGCTCTCTCTATCGTTCATGCTCTCTCTGAGTGACATTATAGCAGGATGCCCATATCAGCAATTAGGCAAGTCATTTCCATATTGCATATTGCAGTTCATAAATTAGCCACCTGCACAGCAACCTGGACTGGCAGGAAGCTGGCTTGTAGCTCTATTACATCACCACCGACTTAATGCTTTGTTTGACAAGCTGTTTCACAATTCACATGCTCTCTGACAATGCTCTTTGACAAGCTGTTTCACATGCTCTCTGACAATGCACTTTCCACCAACACGTCATGATTGCTTCTACATTATGTCAACACCAACACATGACAGTTTCCACTTCATTTGCAAATTCTCCATAACACTGCACGTGGAAACACTTTCAGGAACAATATTATTGTGGCAAAAATAATACACCTCACAACTCCGGTTAGAGTCATGTTATTCACACATCCAAATCACCCCAAAGTGAATTTTACAAAAATATTATGTTGTCATTTGACATGGCACACTGCTGTGTTGTGATAATCACTTGTTCACAACATTGACATTTCCTATTCTGGTTGTATATGCCTCATATAGATCCTTTTTCATATTAAAAAACTACAATTTTGAAAACAACATTATTACAGCCTTATTATATGAAAGAAAAATCCACAAAAAGGCAATGAACAATATCATGCAGGCTTTGGAGTCACCTTGTTGGAATATCTGTGATTAACTTCTGGATTTTAAAGTATTGATTCTGGCACTGACATCCACCAAAGATCAAATGGAGTGCCAGATTTTAGATTTACCATGAACAAAAGGTTATTTGACACTTGATATCAACGCTTTAAAGGTGTAGAATCAACCATGCTTCCTCAGCACTAATTTGGCATGATTTTACATAACTACCATAACTGTGTGCTTGTAACAGACAATTCCATATCATAGACAAATCATTATCACAGACAATACCATAACAGACAAGTCCATGTCTTGAACAAGAAGTTGTCTTGGACAAGTCCATGCCAAAGGCAAGTTCATATCACAGACAGAACCATATCACAGACAATACCATATCACAGATAGTACCATATCACAGACAAGACCATATCACCTACAATACCATATCAAAGACAAGTCAAATCACAGACAATACCAATCATAGCTCCATATCACCCTGGCAACTCTACAGAGAAGAGAGGAGCTATAATATTCTCCCCATGGTTAAATCACCTTCCTCAAAATCAAAAATCACATTTCCTCAATCTCATTTTGACAAAAAGCCTTTTTCTAAAACAATAGATTTTGATTTAATTTGGCCAATGATTTTATGTCAGAACTTTATTCAGTTTATTGTCATTGAAACCTTAGAAATATTATTGCAATAGATATATAATGCCAAAAGTATAAATGTTACTTCAAGATTGTAGACCCATAATTAGTTATTCTGAAATGTCAATTTAGCCATTTTGTTTTCCAATTGTTGCAGATTATTGGAATCGTGGAATGTCATCGAAATATTGTAGCATATATAACCTTTTCGATCAGCAAATTGAAATGACAAGTTTATGCCATGATATACACCACAGGCATTATAATTTCTTACAAAAAGCTCACATTGCTAAACGTATCCTGTATACAATACATACAAGGTTGGTAACTCCCTCAAGATTCCTGGTTTGAGAATCGCTGCTGTAATGCTGTCTCAAGCAAGAGCATGAATTCTCAAACCAGGAGTTGCCAACCTTGTACTGTTATAAATTCAATAAGTGCATTGACAAGCTTTTTTCTCAAAATGATTGTAATGCCTGTGATATACACACATACCATATCAATCTATAAGAACAATTTCCTGTGGTCTGAATCTGTCACAATATGCTCTAAGCCTGTCAGACTTCACCACAATACTTCCTAACTCCACAGAAGAGCAGATAGAGGCAGATATGACTGTTTTCCAAGGCAGAACGTGCCATTAGTCCATCCAATTAGTTGAAGCCTGGGCAAATAGGATTTTGTTATTCTCAGTCAGATGGAAGTCCCAATCATTGGCAAGCAAACAAGAGGCTGGATGGATGGGGGAGGCAAGTCACATCTGCACTGGAAATGCTCGAGTGTTGAACAGCATGAGGACAGCATGGGAGATAATGCTGGGAGGACGTAATTTTTCATAAGGATGCCAGGTTATGGCTTTATCGAGTTAGGGAGCTGGGGTGGTGTTGACAGACTCTCAATCAGAGCAGTGGAGAGACTGCCATATTTGATTTCTTGCCCACAATCACATTAAGGGGGTCTAGGGAGGCAGCTAGGGATGTCAGCAGAATATTCAGTTGCTGCTGCTGGCCTGCTGCTGCTGCTGCTGGAAGGTGATGCAGATGAAGACCCCAAGCAAAGGATGATGGCCAAGGAGCTTCTGCAGCCGCCATCTAGGGAGGACCGTAGTGACCAGCAGAAAATCCTCATTTGATACCAGATATCCATATTGTATTTGATAATAAAGTGATTTTTCTTGCGACATATGTAAACACTTTCGTTGGAAAAAATATATGAGCTTCAATGGTATACATCTTCAGTTTTCTTTACCGGTTATGTCTCATCGTAGTGATGGTGTCGAAGATGGAGTCACAGAACGAATCAATTTCTAAAATTCTAATATTTTTATCGGCTTTTTCAACAATAACAGACTTAAGACACCACTAGAATAACAATGTTTTATTACAGATGGTCTTAAATTTATCAGCAATCAAGAAAATTATCCTGTTACATTCCTATAGATTTAATACTCGTTATCTCAAAACTGATGCAAATATTATATTGAACATTGATTTGAATTTACCATTGTATTCACGAGCAATTTCTTTATTTTGGTTTAAAAACTGTTAGCCCACATCTCAGTATGTGCAAATTAAATCTCGCTCACATGCCACTCCCACATAATATTATGACCTACAATTATTAGTCTCATCATCTTTTTCAGAAACTGTCAAATCTCTTGTTTTGGAGACATTGATCTTGATAATACAATTGAATAGCGTGAATTTCTGTACTTAAAATATAATTATATGAAATTTAATAAAAAATAAATATATTTTATACATTTATAAAAGTCTTATTCAACTGAAGAATAATTTCTGCATGGTATAATAGCTCCATAGGCGCACACTCTCCAACAACGTACTATCTTGTTGTTAGTCTCCTTGACAAGCCAATATCTCATAGACAAAGAAGGCAAGGAAGACTTTTTGGCTTACACTACACGGGATCTAATACAGAAGCAATATGGGGCTGTAAATTGACTTGGAGGTGGCAATTTACCTGGCGGAATATTGCTGGAGCACTAGATGAAGATGTATGTAGGCTGGCCCTGCAGGGGCTGTGCTAATGGGGTGGCATTCACAATGCTTCACCAGGCGCTCACAGTACCATCCTACGTGAAACACCTATATTGCTGTTATAGCTATAAGGCATATTTCCCAGACTGTGTTTATCCATATATCCAATTGTCCAATAAGCGTTGGTATATTTAGATACACGGAGCAGAAATAAAATGAAATGGCTGGTAAAGAGAGAGGAAATAGGTAATTTAGAAAGCCAGACATTTACTAAAACCTCATGCATATTATACTGTAAAAACAAGAAGTATAAGAAGAATAATACAAAAATAAATTGTGATGTTCATATAGACCTACAGTTTTTACAAGGCCATGTTTTGAGAGAACCTTCATGGTCTTCATTATTGAAATGACTTCAAGAGAGCCAGCCAGGTCCAAAGACAAGCTCTCAAAAGCAAGTAATTTCAGATAAAGCTCTCAAAAGCAAGTCATTTCAGATAAAGAATTTCACTGCGAGAAAACCGGTCCTAAAAAGATTTCTGTTTTCGTACACTAACCAATAAGAGCAAGGCCACAGATAGCTATACACAAACTAGAAAGCCATGGCAAAGAAGGCATGTCAGATGTCACAGAAGGCATTTCACAGAAATAATAGCAGTGAAAGATTTTAGAGAAAGGAGAAAGCAGCACATTGAGAGAGCAAGGGCCGTTGGCTTGCAAAAAGCACTGAGTCAGAGATGAAAGCACTTGGAGGGCCGGGAGCAGAATCTCCTAGTGATGCGGTTGCTCTGCCTCCCCCATCTCCTGCCTGGCTGCTGACTTTGATGTGATCAGGTCGTTCCCTCCTATTGCTTAATTAAAGCTTAGGTCTTGGCACGCAAGGCTGTAGGCTCAATTTCCTTCAAGATGCAGGCCCGTGTCACGAGTGAGATGACTTCCAGCAGCAGCAGCAGCCCCACATCAATAACATTAAGGGGGTAGCATCAACAGCACCATTACAATTAGTACTAACAGCATCCACAGCAGCATCAAGGGTATCATCTAGTATGCTCTCTATAGCATCAACAACATCAGCAATTCAGTGTGTAAAACAAGCACCGACACTGCAACAGCAGCACTATCACTGACTATACGATATAAAAGATATCATCAAGAAAAGCACACGTATCACTTCAAAATATGTCGCTGAATTATTCAGCAGCAGCAGAATCGTTGAAATAAAACAGCTTTTAGAAACATATTTTTTAAAACTAATAGGTCTAATCAACCTCATGATACCACAGCAAAATAGTGTAGGTTTATATAACGAAGACTTCAGGTACATGTGTCAACATCCAAAACTCTCCACAGTATCATACATTACAAATTGTAAATTTTTACATTATAATAAGAAAATTTAATGTTGTGAGATCAACAGTTACTGTACACATGAATCATGATCATAATAAGAATTATCAAAAATTAAAAAGAAGATTAGTTAACATATATATCATCAATATCATTCCAAACCATCATATCAGACACAGAGCCTTCAACAACAAATACTCGACAGCAAACCAATTTTAACATCATCAACTGGAAATGAGATGGCAGGAGAGGCCTCAGTGCAGCACAGCAGTATCACATAACCTTTAGCCCTGGAGGATCCATAGGGAGGCATGCTCCCTTGTAATTAAAGAAGATGGCCCAGTCTTTCATAAAAGACTCTTCAATTTTGTACTGGTGCTTTTAGAATCTCAGAAATCGTTAGAACACAGCACTGCATGCAATTCTGATATCAGATTGACAATAATTGTCCTCATTTAGGATGACACACTAATTGGTCTGTTATTTTCGCAGAACTAAGTCGAAAGCATCCTGATTTCCCTGACTACAACCTCTTTGTTTTACCTTGAAGGATCTTCTGATAACGACGCAGGCCTACAAATGTTAAAAAGGCATTACACGCTGAAAATAACCAGTAAGTCTTGCAACAAATCTGAGCCTACTTGGTCGAGAGTTAGCTTGTCAACAAAACTATATGAAGAATTGGGAATCAAAAAACACTTTTACAAATATTTTGAATTGACCATTGTGGTTTCTTATTAAATAAGTATATAATAACACAATATATTTGAAGGTTTTGGAAACAGCCTAGAAATTCCTAGCTTAAATAATTTGTCACTCAGCACAATTCTGTCTGAGTCTATACTTCCCTGAGTGATATTATTGTCCTTATGAATATAGTTTCTTTTTGTCAGAAAATACTTTGCAAAAGCACATAAAGGTTATACTTACATCGTCTAGACAGAATTTCTATATATATGAGAAAATCTGCATAGATAGCTCTCAAAAGAGCAAACGATCTGTATATAGATCCATTCCTTTCATCTCTGCAAATAAAGGTAATTCTCACAGCATGGTACTATTTCTGGGGATTTTGTCTGCTTTTATGGCCATTTTATTTGTTTCTTTCCAGGACACAGACATTGTAATACAGTAGCATAGATATTGCGCTGCATTAGCCCTGCGGTATTAGGGCACAATTGTGGTTGTAAGGGAGGACTGCATGACTGGAAAAACCGAAAGGGCACGACAAAAGATAGATGCATGGGTGCGGCGCCTTCTTCAGCTAACTGCGGCTTGTTGTAGCAGTTGCAGAAGAACGGGGCACACTGCTAGAGCTTGTAAGCCAAAGTAAAAGTGCCTTGCTTGTGCTGTCAATTCTTTGCATGATTGGCACGTTGGTCCTTGCCATGAGAACCCTCCCTGTAATAGGCAACCCTCTTCCATCTGCATGCACTGACTTATATTTTACATGTAGAGCAGCCACACATCCACCAGCAACCTCTCTATATGTGCAGGAGTCGCGTAGGCCGTGTCATGCAGTGTACATTTACCGAGTGAATTGTCGCTGTCTCTTCTTTTATCTAAAATTCAAATGTTTGTTTTTAAAGCACTGTTTTTTGTTTATTGAACCTACATTCATTGCTTTATGTACAGTGAGGATCTAAAATTACATTTTTCGAAGATATTTGGTGTCCATCAGTCACATTGATTTCTCCCAGGTTTTGTCCCTCATGTAGGACTACAGTACTCTTAGGACCCTCGAAACACCCTGCACAAGCATTGAGATGTGAGAGCAGATAAGTCGCTTCGATTCGGCCATTACACTTTGCAATTCCAGGGGATGCGGCTCGGAATTTATGGCTCCAGTTATCGTACTAGACTCGCCTGATTACTCGGCTTTTGTCCCGGGCCGCATCAGTCATCACTTGACGTCTTCATCAGCCTTCAGCAGCAGTATTAGCAGCAGCAGCAACTAGCATCCCTAAGCTCACCCCCCCCCCCTCAGTTCTATCCCTGCATCCAAAGCTTACATCCAAAGCCAACATCCATAGCTGCAGCAAAAGGGTGCCACAAGATTACTACAAGCCTCTAAGCCATCTCATAGCCATCATTTCTCATGGCCTGACTTGCAGCTCCGGCAGTTAAGACCCTGGCTGGACTTGCTAGAATAAGCAGGGCTTATCTCATACAAGAAATACTGTCTTGCCCAAATTAGGGCTTAAGTTAAGAAGTCCCAGGAGTGGCAAGATTTCCTCTTTGGCCAACTAATTCTCTAAAGAAATACGACCTACAGAGAAAAGATTTGCCATCCTTTGACAGGTAATTAGTACTGCTTATTTATAGTGTTCTAGAATGAAGGTTTTAGATGATATAATCTAGAAGTCTCTAAAGGGGTATCCAAAGTTTCTCCCAATTGCCTATGGAGAACTTCTATGAGAATTTCTGTTCAAACACATTTGGACATTATTTATGTCTGATGGACTGCATCAGTCTGCATGGCATGCCTTTTTGCAGTTAGTTACTCACCAAAGCATGCCATTTCATTGACGGTACACAAGATGATCTATAAAGCACTGCAGATTCTGATTAGAATAGTTATAAGTTTTGTCAGTTTGCAAAATGATATATTATTATAGTATACCATACAATTGAGCAATGATAATTCGGAACACAATCCCTTCCATGAGTACATCAATAAATGGTCAATGAACACAGTATATATTGCCAAAGAACGTACACATCTTTGTAGTCATTTTCCTTTTGTTTGCCTTCTGTACAAGGTCCCTAACTATATGTAATAAGGACCTGTCAGTCTGCAATATATCTTGCGTCGTTGTCAGTCTGCTCTTTGTCTCTTTGGCATGATCAGTCTTCATCAACTGGAAGGACTGAGAAAGGATTTTCATCTTCACTACAAGATAATCAGCAGTAGGACTGATGACAAAGGGGGGGGGGATAACAAGAAGAAGAACAAGCTCGAAGAGGAGGAGCAGGGGGAGCAGCAGAAGAAGGAGAAGGGGAAGAAGAAGAAGATGAAGAAAGAGAAAAGAAGAAGGGGAGAAGAAGAAGGAGAAAAGAAGAAGGGGAGAAGAAGAAGGAGACAAAGGAGAAGAAGAAGGAGACAAAGGAGAAGAAGAAGGACAAGAAGGAGAAGAAGAAGGACAAGAAGGAGAAGAAGAAGGACAAGAAGGAGAAGAAGCAGGAGACAAAGGAGAAGAAGAAGGAGACAAAGGAGAAGAAGAAGGACAAGAAGGACAAGAAGAAGGAGACAAAGAAGGAGGAGGAGAAGAGGGAGGAGGAGGAGAAGTAGGATGAAGAGGTGAAGAAGAAGAAGAAGAAGAAGAAGAAGAGGAGGAGGAGTCTCCGAGGAAACCAAAGAAGAAGGAGCAGAAAGAGGAGGAGGACCAGGAGATGAAGAAGGGGAAGAGGAAGACAAAGAAGGGGGAAGAGAAAAAAAATTCACAACATGGTGATCAGCATCAGCAACCCCAGCAACAGCAGCTCTATGTCATCTTAAAATTAATTCCCTGAGATGGCAGGAGGGGATGCACTGTTCAGGTTTCTGAGCCTGAATCCTCTCAGATGCTCTCAGAAGTGTCAGGTGGACAGTAATAAGCCTGATAGTCAGATTCACCAGCCCAGTAGTCAGATTCAGCCACCCAGTACAGTCAGATCCAGTTGCCAAGCAGTCACATTCTGCAGCCTGATCTCATGACAGACAAGTTGCAGGTCTAAATTGTTGTTCCCCTCCCATCATGCAGTCAAGATGCAGCTAGCCATCTGCAGAAACAGTCGTAAATACACCATGATCCAATAAACAGAAAAACACCAGCCATGCTGAAGGCTGTTCTTCTTCTAGTCTTCTTGTTCAGGAGATGTTTTCTGTTGCTGTGTTGTGTTGCTGTGTTGTGTCACTCTGTTGTGTCACTGGTAAGCATATTGTTCTGTAACTTTGTTCTGTAAAACTGTTTTGTAGCTGAGGCCTGGTTTTTACAGGGTACTCTGATGTTACTAGCAAAGTTTAGTAAGTTTCCTATAAATTCACAATTGGCAAATGATGAACTAGACTCATAAATTTTGAAACCACTAGGACGTGAAAATATTTGATTTGGCAAATTGGCATTTAGCTATAGATTTGAAAAGTTTTTTATACGTTAAAAATGTAGGATATATGGTAGGCCTACAATAGGCCACCATGTATATTGACATGCATAAATGGGAACATTTCCTGTGTCTTTAACAACAACAGAATGATGACAGTTATCACATTCTGTGAATTAAAAGGACCATCTTTCCTCATCATGTAAAAACTTACAAGTTAGCTGGAATTCAAATTATATTATATTCAAATGATATTCAACCAGCATGTGTCCAATCTGGCTCAGCTCAGCCTTATTCATATCACTACATGTGTTCTAATTTGAGAACAAGATAATATCAGCCAGGAATCAATCCGGATTATGGCCATATGGAGTCACTCACACCATAATCTGAATCCAGCATCTAATATAAAATTGTTGTGGCTGTGAGGTCAGCCAGTATCCTAATCACAATCACGTTTGAGTTACAATAACAATATCAAGCCAATTATAGGGAAATCTCATATTTTGAATGATGGAGTCAGCTTTAGCCAAATCATGAACTGAAAATCATTGACCTTGGAAATTTAATTAACAGCAGTGCTTTTACAATGATTTCAAACATTCCAGAACCTATTCTATTTGTTTTTAGTTAATAGCAATATGAGGCCAATTGCTGTGAAATCTCATTGATACTGATTTGTGGAATCCGATTTTGGAAAATCATTGACATGATTGAACTTTTTGTATATACTATTGCATACATCACAATAGCCAATTACAATATGTACAGAGAATCTGGATTTCCATGAAAGAATCAGATTAAGGGAATGAAATATAGTACTTGATATTAAGTTGCCAAGTGATTTTACAATTGACTTGACATGCATTTTATAACCTTTCCACGAATTTCATTATAGTTCAACGATTTACATTGCATTCAGAAGCTATGAGAACAAGACAATACTTGAATAGTCTATCCTATTCATTTGTAGTAAGCTACAAATAAGTGAGTGACAAATAGCAAATCCATTTGATTTTGGTAAAGTACAAGAGTGGTGGGAAAAAAAGATATAGGTTTCAGTCAACCTCTGGCCACCTGGCAACGACAACAGGATTTAGTCCCAGTAATAATCTGATTTGTGGAGAGCACAGGTTGTCCTGATATTTTATCTTAATTTGTGGATATGGTATTACATTAGAGCAAATAATGTATACTTTTGGTCACAGATTGCCTTTCTGATCTGAAAGTATATTAGAATATTATATTCAGAAACAGAAACAAAATTTGTAAAATATATTTTGTATATTATTATGAACATGTACAGCAATTGATGTGATAACTCAGTGTCTCATACCTTATTACATGTAATTAGCCCGAGTTTAAAGGTATTACAGCCAACAGTGGATTCTATATAGTATTAGAGCAAAACAGCATTTCATTTTCATTTTAAAACTTTTGAAAATGGAAGTTTATCCATCAAACAACAATCAATGTGGTTCCGTGACAAACTGCATCAGCTCATGGAGGGTGACAAAGGTTTTTAATTGTCAGCTAAAGTTCATGACGCAGTGAATAGCCAGGGGAGCAAGAGCACAATTTGGTGGAGGGGGGGGGGGGGTTGAAGGGTGCGTTTCTGCCCACAGGTGTTTGGATGCTTGGCCACCTGGACAAACTGGTCTCTCCTGGTCTGTAATAGTCTGTCTGGGCAGGTAACTCTCCCAATTAGGGTAGTTAAATTACTACTTAAATTGGTTGGGAGCATAACGCCAGATTCCAACAACAGCTCCCAGCATCACTGCATCAGCCACAGCATCGTGCAAGGCCAGCATCAGATCAGTACCTGGCTGCACTGTAAAACAGATTCTGTACATAAGAGAAACTTCACTAGTTAATGTTTTTAACAGTCTCAGATAGCTAACTGCTCAAATATTAAATTTCTGTTATAGGCTACTGAGAAATAAACTGATGAAAAGCTATAGGAATATATGACTGGTGAAATTTCAAAATAATAGTGCTAATCTGATACACCTTCTTCTACAGGAACTTCATAAAAATAGGCACACAAACTTCATGCAGGAAATCAATGAAGCAAAATCTGAATTCAAAATCAAACCTATACATTGAAGGTAAATAAATATATTGATTCTACACAGTGATGACGTATTTTTGTCTTTTCTTTTATTCCACAGCAATCCAATGTTATACATAAATTGCGTATATTTTTTCACAGTGTCAGGCTGTCACATGGAGCTGGTACAAAGCTGCAGCACAAACACACATCCTCACACTCACAGCCCCCTGAGCTCACAGCATCAGTTGACAGCATCATTTTACATTGAAGCATGTGTGTCCTTAGCATGACGTCCACGAATTAAGCAGAGTAATAACATGGGTGGAATGAGCGTCCACTCTGAGTGACACACTAATCTTATCTCACAATCAATTAAGCTCCGAATGCTCCATTCATGCATGGACCAGTCATCATGTTCGATCTGCGTGCACTGCCATGCAGCATGTTTGGTTGACAGACTGTTGAACAGATTGTTTTTGCAATACTCTTCATAACACATTGTTGTCACAGATTGTTCTTATAGATTGTTGTGCACAATGTGCAGGTTGTCAGTGCATGGGCGACATCATTTTGGTGAGGACCTCGATTTTCAATTAAGCATAAAAAGCTAGAATGGGCACTTTTTCTGGATGAGCTACTGCTTTTTGGGATCTTGAATATGTTGCAAGGATAGACACATTCTGCATAGTATGAACAGACTGCTACCAGAGACATAAGTAATGATGAAATGACAAGACTGGACGTCTGGTACAATGATACAATCCCAGATCCTACCATGGAAGTGATTGTCTGTAATATTCTGTGTACCAATTTGTTAGAAAAAAATATTCAAATTTTGAATTTGTCTTAGAACAAAAATACATTATCGAAATAAACCTAAAGTAGGCCTATCAAATCAATTATTGTCCTCAGAGAATTGCATCCCTGTTTGTCTTTCCAATAAGTGCATTAATTACTTTCTGTTCCAATAAATTGTCCAGGTTTCACAGAACTCCTCACATTCCAGATTGTGCAGCATTCTTCAGTGATGTCACACATCTCATCATGAGCCTGTTACAGGAGTCTAATAACATGCCACAGTGATGGATTGCCCAGCACAGATTGAACAGCATTATCCAAGCACAGAGTCTGTTCCAAACAGCCTGTTCTTTATTAAATATTCCAGCTGACCTCCCTGCAGTGCTATGCAATAAAGCACCCATCCTTATCAGCTCACAGCCATTGTCTAAAAGTTGACTCCCAATATAAAAACTAATTTATGAACCAGCTAGCTATAACTAACTTTAATTTGGAAATCAAAAATGCAGTCGTCAGGCCAGGTTCTCCCTGAAGAAAAAGTCTAAAAGTTGAGTTGACTTGTTATTGCAAAATATTAAAACTGATTTATTAATTAGCTTGCTACAAACTTATTTCAATTTTTACCCTTTGAAATATTTTACAAGGCCAGACTTTTTGAGGTGTTTCTTCCAGAGAAAACACAAGCCACACTACTTCAGTTCTACTACAACTGAAATATTTTTGTACACATTGGCCATTGCAG
Source organism: Platynereis dumerilii (assembly GCA_026936325.1). NCBI lineage: Eukaryota > Metazoa > Annelida > Polychaeta > Phyllodocida > Nereididae > Platynereis > Platynereis dumerilii. The sequence continues at coordinate 142,088,422 of JAPTHN010000001.1, read as the reverse complement.
GTAAGTGTTTTTAATTAATCAGCCTATATCATTTTAACTTGTAAAACAAAGAATATCCAAATATCCTCAGATTCCTTATAAGAAAATGACACATCATAAAAAACACCCATGGAACAAATTTGATTAGCCACATTTGGTAATATTCATTGTAAACCTCATGCCCTCCAGGTCCTTTTCTAATTTGCCAGGAGCATTTTCAGAAGAGAGAATTTCGTGACAATTAATTCAGACACCTTGTGCACTTTCTTTCATGATTTTGCTCCAGGTCATTTTATTCAAGTGCTTCTTGACCTTGCCATTCTTCTTCCTTCTGTTCTCAAGGGAATCACTGCAGGCTGCCAAGGACCTTTTAATTTCTCTGATTTTCTGAGGGCTTTCAGACTTAGAGGCCTGCATTAAGTTCTATGCTGAGTGATTTTTTGTCAACATTCTGAATCCAGTGAGTATTTTGCAATGGCCTGTTGGATGAAATTACACCAAAGAGTATATAATTCAAGGTTACGTATAAGTTCACGATTTATGAAATAGTAAATGACAATATATAAATATTCATTTTGAGACAACTACAAAATAGGAATGAAGAAGGGGATAAAAAATATTCATAAACTTTAATAAGCTTAATAATATTTTATCCTTTCATCATAAAAGGCAGATCTAGAACAATCAAATTTTACCAGAGATGATAAAAAGCTATAAAACAACCTATAAGCTACAAGAGACCACAAAAAGACACATCTGGTGAAATTACAAATTAACAATGTCTCCAAAAACACATGTGCCCATAGATATTGATTAGGAGTCTTTTCGGAGCCAGATTACAACTGAAAGAGTTCAAAGACACTGCTGATGAAATTTGAAATAATCAAATATCTGGAAAACACATGTGCACAAGGAGACTCATGATAAAGCCACATAGCAGCCACTGATTGGGAGTAAATGAGGTATTATGAAGTATGGAACAACAGTCTGTGGCCTCATATAGAGTCTGCACATACATAATTCAGTGGAGGATCCAGACAGGCGGAGGCAGCGTCGTTTCGGCACGAGTGCACTCAGAGGTGGCGGAACGCTTCGAAAAGTGGGGGGGGGGGCACCGGGCTCCGGGGCAGCTCGTCCACGGTAATTTAATGGAGAAAAATGGGCATTTTATGTATATTTGGACCCAAAAATGGGGGCCACGTGCCCCCAGTGCCCCCCCCCCCCTCCCCAAGCTCTGCCGCCTCTGCGTGCACTTGGCGTCGTCTTGGCATTTGCGGGCTCGCGTAACTCCATATTTTATTCAAAATGTTATTTTCATTTCAGTTGTCTGGGGGGGGGGGGGGAGAAGGACTGGGCCCCCCTAGGCCCCCCCTGGATCTGCCACTGTCATATCTGGAATTCTATTCTCCAGCTCCAGGACTTGGTGCATTAAGAACATGTGTCAATGAGTCAGAAATATCTGTCAGGTTGCACAGATGTGATGCTTCAACCAATATCCTGCTTAATGAAATGGTGGGTCACACACACATGGCACCAGAAGGGAGACTGATCAGAGAGAATGTCACAGACACAGAAGCCAAGAAATCATTTAAACTCCTACAACAGCCCAAGGGAGGAGAAGAATGGAGGGAGAATTTGGGGAAAAAGAATTGGGCAAAATTAAGAGACAGAAGGTCAACTGAGCTTGATGGGCACTTGGACAACAGAAGGGCATCTGACCTCTGACCTCTTAAAACCCATGGCCCTGCAAACTGTGGCAGACCTCTGTTAGCAGCGACAGACCTGTCCTTGCCACAACAGACCTCTGAGGACCGTGACAGACCTCTCTGGCCACGGCAGACCTCGCAGACCTTGCAGAGCAGGAGGTGGCCACAAATACGATTGTCACAGATGTGTGATGAGCTGGCCTGCCATATTGCCCTGTTTACATGGCCACGTTGATTAGGGCGAGTTGTAACGCAGCACTGGCTCTACACCTGTCACTATGACTGTGCCTTGCTTTGGGGGCCTTTGCATGGGCCATCAGGCTGCTTGAAAGTCTGCTGTGCTTTCTATTGGTTATGCCCCATGGTCACCGCAGAAGGTCTGTTGGGCCGGGCTGGCCATGTTGGCAGGAGGGAGGTGGGCAGGAGGGTCCAGGGCCCATCTGCCGCCTTCTGTCCTCTTGCGCCAAAGGCTGCCGGCTGCTGAGGCAGCTGAAAGATGCGGCCAGGTCTCCTTCATCTCTCAGCCTCCCAACATCTCCAAGCATCCATCTCTAGGAGCTACTGCCAGCCTCCCTGCTTCTTTGTGTGTCTCCAGCCAGCCCCATTGCCAGCCCCATTGCCAACAAGCCAGCTGCTCATCCCTTTGAGACTTGCGCACCTGCGAACCGTCACCAACACTTCTTAATCTTTAAATATTCCTCGACTTATGGTAATTCACGACAGCTGAGCTCCCTCCAACTCGCAGAAAACACATCGTTAGTTTGATATCAAACAAGCAACTTCTGTCAAACTCCTGTCAACAAAACAGCAAGGAAACTTGCAGCAAAAGTAGCTACTGAGATGATGTTACTGTCACACTGTTATATGATCTAGGTTCCATGACAAAACACATTTCAGTTCGTCAAATATTTACAGCATTTTATTGGCAGATAATTGTCTATTCTACGATAACTTTTAATTACTGTTTGTAAACTGAATGATGAATATTGCATTTAAATTATGCTGAGAGTGTAATATGACACAGAAGATTGACACAATACCTCATTAGTTTGACATGAACAGTTGAAACTATGAAAATTGCATACAGTAACTTTCAGAAGCAATGTCAGCTGCATGATTTCCATACAAACTATGTGTCAGATAAAAATCTAAGTGTATTATTGAATTAAACTGACGATTGACTATTTCCTGTATTGCTCAATTTTGCCTGATATATATATTTGGACTAACATCAGCAGAAATTATAAATGAAACATAAAAACAACATTGGTCTATTATAATGGCCTAATCTAAAAGCAGTAAAAGAATCATGCATGCACCTTCAGTTAAATGAATACCAGTTTTTTGTGTTCCACATTTAGGGCATTTCAGGCCCATATAAGGGTATAACCATGGATCTATGGTATAACCATTTTTATTTTCGTCTCGGAACCACATCAAGCTGGTTTGAGCCTAATTACGAATTTAACCAAATGAGATATCACAGCAAATGCCCTAATTGCAGGAATGCGAAATGCATGCTTGCCTATAGCATTCGCCTGGTATGCCCTGGCCAATGTGGCCATGGCATGTTCATGATTTGAGTGAGCTCATTCAGCCATGTGACAGTGACAGAATGCAACACCAGATTGTTGTTATTTCAACTGATAGACGATAAGCTTTAATGTATGAGAGAGGCCCAGAGAGCAGTCATTTGCTGACATCTGTTTTCATTTGCCCATAAACCTGCTGTCTTCAAACGCCAAATGTGAGAGAGTATGAGTAGGTGTGAGTGAATGTGAGTATGGATACCTAGTGTATACTCTATGCACCTGCTGATGATGTCCCTCATCAAGGAAGCCCTACAGCCTCAGCAGCAGGCGTTCAGGCCTCATCAGGCTCACAGGGCCAGCCGTCAGGGCACCCCAGAAGTGGTGCAGCAAAGTTTACACCAGCAGGTGAATGTGTGATGTGCAGGTGATGCGAACAATGAATACAGGCCAGAGCTATACTTTTCAAATTTTCACGACACCTGTAAAGTCAATGAATGAAAATGATAGACTATTACCTTGGAAAAATAACAGTACATTTTGCACTTTACAGCTAGGCCTAAATTATGATTGAAAACAGGGCATTGTATCACACTTCACTTTCCACAGCTATATTTTTACAGTGTGACACTCTGTATATGCACATGCACACGTGTATCAAAACTCAAAAGCTCACCAGACTGCATGACATGGTAGCCCCAAACACCTGAAGAACACATGAACAAATAAGCACATGCAGTTCACAGAGTCACAGGTTTGATGAAGCACACAGGTAACCTCAGGTCCTCACATGGAACTCACAAGAAACCCACAGAAACTCACAGGGAACTCTCAGGGAACTCCCGGGGAACTCCCAGGGAACTGCCGGGGAACTCACTTGGAACTCAACAGGGAACTGTCAAGGTTCTCACAGGGAACTCAAAGGGAACTCGATCCCAGGGAACTCAAAGGGAACTCACAGGTCCTCACAGGGAACTCACATGTACTCATAGGGAACAAACAGGTACTCATGGGGAACTCAGAGGGAACTCAACAGCAAACTGTCAATGTCCTAACAGGGAACTCACAGGTCCTCACAGGGAACTCACAGGTCACAAGGAACTCACAGGTCACAGGGACCTGACAGGTCACAGGGACCTCACAGGCCACAGGGAACTCACAGGTCACAGGGACCTGACAGGTCCTCGCAGGGACTCACATGGAACTGTTAAGGTCCTCACAGGGAACTCACTGGGAACAGGGAACTGTCAAGGTCCTCACAGGGACCTCACAGACCTGTACTCACAGAGAACTCACAAGTCAGCAATGAGTGGGCTCAGTTCCACAGCAGCTGGCTCATTACAGGCAACCAGACATCAGCGCTAAGAACATCACTTCTGAGAAACACACACACCTGCTTCCAAATGTTACATCAGTAAAACTACAAGGCCCCAACACAAAGGAAATTCTACTTGTCTTAGCTGCAACCCTTGAGTTCATGAGTTGAGGCTTGAAATTACCTTCAAAATTACAAATAACCCTCAAAAGGTCCTTTATGTGAGACAGGAGAAACAACAACTGCCACTGTCTCATCGAAATGATAAGACTTTGATTCTGAGCAGAGACAAGAATCTATACACCTGCCTCTCTGATTCCCATTTCAGGTGTTCAGTTTGGTAAAACTACTAAAACCTTGAAAAGTATGGACAGACACATAACCATCATCAATTCAAAAGACAAGAGAAACAGCTGGCACCTTCTCACTGAATTTTGATTTCTAACATAAACCTAACAGACAACAGGGTCTATCTTATTCTTATTCAACATTGTACACTTATGGTGATCGTTAGAGTTTACAAGTAGTATCATGCATCTAATTCGCTTGGCATTACTACATTTATATCGATATACAAATTATACATCAATTTAGACCAACTAATGTGAGTTGAGTAAGAAACTTGAGATCTTGTATCTTGAAAATTAGATACATATCAATGAGGATTATGCCTAATAATAGATGATATCATGATGGTACCTAATTTCTAGGAATCTGATCTCTGCTAACCGCATACACCTACTTTCCTGAACTTCTGTATTAGCAATATCTGCAGCAATAATCTGCTGAAGCTTGCCACCTGAGAGTTGCAAGTGTCAGTTGACAATATACATCAGAGTAATTGGAAGGGAACAAGAAGGAGCAGGCTAATTTGTGGACATGAACCACACATGCACCTCAGGTGAATTAGTATTGTTGCTAATTAGTGGTGGCTCCACAAATAGATCCTCAGCACACCTGCGTTGCAACTATCATCACACAAATAACATACACTGCAGATGAATGTATTTTGTGGGAGGCATGTGGTTTTTTGTTCACTTTTTTGACAGCAACTATTACATTGCATTGCCAACAAAACGCTCAGTGCTATGTTGACATTACTGGAGCAAGTAGAAAGTATCATTTCACACCAGCACAAAGAGAATGAATTGCATTGAATCCTAACTCAGAGAGGATTCATATCTTTGTCAGCTCCTCATAACGTCTCCTCAAGCATGGCTGTCATCACAGGGTCATCAGACCAAGTGTTTGATCATTGTCATCTATACAGCTTAATGAGTGGGGTAAAAAAAGTATGTAACACAGAGTAATGATGAGAGTATATTATGCATATTTCTTTCTTTTTTGTAAATATGTGGTTAATCATAAATTCATAATAAATTATGTAGGAGTACAAATATAGACTGAGTGGAATAAACGTACTTGTTTTTTTTTTAATAATATGGATTGTGTGATTTTATCACATCAATCTGTTTGAAAGGCCTGTAATGGGAAATCTGAGAATAAAAACAAGGTTTTGTGGTGTACTGTTTATGAAGTCCCAGAAAAGCAGAGCAATAGATGGAAAGAGCTGATAGTGCAATCAACAAGGGAGGCATGGTGAATGCATGGTGAATGCAGAGGGGCAAAGAACATCACCACTAGTGTCCAGCTGTCTGTAGCACGCAGTGACCGGAAGGGCTTTCCCAATGATCAAAAGGACCTTTTTGCTTTTGTGACAGGCCTACATAAGGTTATCAAAAAGAGAGAAATTGAGCAGTGTTTGTTCTTTTTCCAGACCCTGTCAGAAAACTAATAAATTAGCAGATGAGTGATCATGGTTCTATTGGGCTGTAGTTGTCAGTGGACCAGCAGTCCAGAAGGTGCAGTTCTGGCTGAGGGGACAGCTTTGTTGTGAAGCGGTTTGATGTGAGCATTGATCTGAGCATTGCATCTGAGCAGCGTGAGCATGACATCTGTTGACATTTACACTGGATCATTGTGATCATTGTGCTGGTCAGATCTGAGTCCAGGCTGTTCAGCTGACAAAGAGGATTGAATAGGAGATACTTGCTGTCGTGCAGCAGCCAACTGACCTGGCCAACTGCTTGACAGTAAAAGTGAAGTGAACTTTTGAAGTGAAGCCTGCATTCATGAGATGAGGGAGGGCACAAGTGTGTGGGGGTGCAATTTCCTGCAAAGCTCTGTAAGCTAATGTAGGTTGATGTAAGTGGACTCTGGCCTTGTCTATACTTGTCTATGGAGGCGCACGTTATCTTCCATAGCATCTGGCCCTCCTGACTGCTCAGTGCTTAGCTGGCAAATTTCCCGCCCTGTGGAACACCTGTGATACTAGAGACAGGTGATGGCTATCAAGGCCCCTCTCTAGCCAGAGGTGTTCTGCCTTCGTTACAATAAACAACAGGTGTCCTCAGTCATTTGAACAGAACAGCCCCACTCTCTCAGCCTCTTTGCTCTTAACATTTTACGACGTTACGTTCTGCGTTAGCAGCGTCACAGGTGCGCGTTTTAACGTCCTGTGTTGAGCTTTGTACGTGTTGGCTTTAAAAGACAGGCGTCTTTTTTATGACCTCGAATTAATCGCCATGCTTATTAAATATCGCCAGGAGCTGCTACTTGCGTTTTATCGTACCACCATATGGTCTTATACTTCAAACCCTCAAGTACAACACAGTCGTAATACTTTAGTTGTCTCAGAGCAATTAGATAGTGCAATTATTAAGAGCCCCATGTTTTACGATTTTATTTAATTGATGTGCAAATGTCAGGCATGTTTGCTGGGAGCACAGGTGGATGTTTTGAGAAACAATGAGCTGTAACCCAATCCAGCCTAATTAGGGTCGTGATAATCCGTTACAAATGCAGAAATGATAATAAAGTCCTGATGGAACAGGTGAACATTGGGCCTATAAATCATTGAGGCACACCATAAGTGATAAGTCAAAATCACTGTCGCAATGAGAACGGTAAAATATTATACCGTCTCCTGCGATTCATCCTTGCTCTGTCAAGAATATCATGAAGACGTGTTTTAAAATAGTTTGACTTGGGAGATGTTATGCTGGGTTCATGGTTAGCTATGGTTTAACAATTAGACCAAAATAACAAAGTATAGGCCTATTTTCATTTGCATGCATATATTTACATAGAATACCAATATATATACTTTTATACAGCTACACAATAATATAAACTCAGTCTCACAACATTGTAATTGTGTTATTTTAGCTTATCGGTTGCTTATAATTCAATTCAATGTATGGCCAGTCACATGCTGAACTAATGAGGCAGGACATTGACTATTCTGATTAGAGAAACATGACCCATGTGTGATTGAGAGCAACCTTGACAATGACGCAATCCCACAGCGTTATCTCCATAGCAACAGACTCTAGGGCCAAGGGGGGGGGGGTATTTGAGTTATCAGGGGCGTATCCATGAAAGCTCCATGAAATTAATGGTAAATGAGAAATAACTCATTCAAAAGCATTCCCAGTGGGGCACAGCTGCATTTGGCCAAAATTCCTTGTTCCAATTAACATTCCACCTAATTACTAAGCTACCAGGGTCCTCCGTGTTTAAAAAAATCATTGTTTCATACTGCCATGTAGCTGCTAACTGTGTAGCCTTTTTAAACATTAAAATCTGAGGAATTCGTGAACAGCTTGAGCGTTATAAAAACTACTGTTCCAACTGATTAGAGTCAGCTGTATTTTGATAAATTAAAAATTTCAAAGTAGCAAATCACACCAATCAGTTGGTGCAGGAATTGTGTCATGAGCACTGGTACCTGTAGACAAAGTGGAGTTTACATAAATACAATCTCTCAAAAATTTACAATGGATGCACATGGAGAATAAGTCAATCATCATAAAATTGTGTGTTATTATTGATTTTCTCAAAATATTAACATAGCCAGTCTATACTTTGCGTTGACCTGAGGACTCCCCCCGGTAGGTTTTTCAAGTAATGCCTATAGATGCACTGCAGACCACACACAAGAGATTCATTGTTAATGCTCTTAACGAGAACAAGCCAAAGCCAGAGAAAGCCAGAGAAACAGAACAAGAAAGAGTGAGTGACCAATTACCCTGAGAATAGCAAGACTAACTGGACTAATGAAGCTGATTAACTAACAATGCCAGAGACTGCTAGAATCTGCAAATCCAGCTGCTGCACAAAAGACCTTGGCCCAACTAGTAACAGTCACTGACTATCGAAGTGTGATAAACTCAAGATACCCAAGAAAAGACTAAGCTGTTAGCCACAATGGTACTCCACTAAACAACAAAACACACTTTAAAGAAAAACAGAAACTCATTCCAATGACAAGGCACACTTGTATGTTGAGTCTGCAACTGCTCTGGGCTTCTATGTACAAGGGCTTCTGCACTGTGCAAATTAGACCTCATCAGCTGGAATAGTAGGATATACCATGGTCAAGTAATGCTTATCAGACAGATAGACAACTAGAACCAAAGACAGAATGGAACAGACGTGGATGTCACAGACAAAAATCGTGCAAAATGTCAGGAATTGGTGATGATATGTCTACAGTGTACATTAGAAGGACTCACGTGAATATTGGAAATCTAAAAATATAATCTCTTATTCGTAATAGTCCAATTCTTGTTTCTAAGCCATTAAAACATGTGTAGGCCATCTATTCTCACATCCCTCTGTCTTTTCCTGATACTATACTCCTCTCTTTATGTATTTTGAACATTCTTATAGGTTGGTTATCTGTTGCAATTACAAAAAGAGAAAAAAAATCGATTGACAAAATAGGCTTTTAGTCAGCAAGGGCACAAAATACACAAAGACCTTGTGGGTCATGGGAGTGGGTCATTAGATGGAAATGCCTGCAGCCAGTAGTGGCCCCGAAGAACAGCCCTCATCAAAGCATCCTTGTGAGACCCCTCGCTGCTTGTATAGAGGGCACCACTGTATTATCATTGCAGTAGAATCTTGAGATGACCATGTTCAAAGGTATGCAAGCCATTCAATCTATATTTTCGGCAATATTCTAGTCTTAAACATTTTTATATCGCCATAAGTTTTATTTTTCCAATAATTTTCATCTTTGGAAAACGTTTGATTGCATTTAGAAATAGACTTTTAAAAGTTTTAATATCTTTTCAAGATCAGCTGTATAAAATTAAGTTGTCATATAGTCTGTTTCCCCTGAGTTGAGAGCGGTGCTTCAAACAGTTCCTAAACTGCAGTTGTCAACAGCATTGATGAACCATGACCTGTTTATCACTCTGGAAACGACAGAGGTCCTGGTGACACTGGAAGTTGTATCAGTGGTGTAGATATTCAATAAAGGGTACACATATAAAGTTTTTTTACCTGCTGAAAACCCCTAAAAAGTACCAGATATGCCCATGGACACTGATGAAGCAGGACCAGATCTGATGCTTTATGAGAAACAGATGCATTAGCTCAAGATAGAGCAGTTTTTGGTGTTAAAGGTGAGGAATTGGATAGGCTTGTGTGGCAGTTTGTGCATTTTTCCGCTCTCAACTCAGGGGAAACAGACTATAGAATTAAGTCAAAACATTAAGTCTTGTTGAGTAATAATAGGCTACAGCCTTAATCAAAACAATCATCTTGATGGATTGGTAATTAACTTAAGGGTAATTGTTGATTGTTTTGATTTAAGGCTGCATCTTTGCTGAATCCTTTTTTAAATGAAATTTCTGTATCTGCTGATATTGAGAAAACTTACACATAAGTCAGATCATGCATAGATATGTAATAGATAAACCAGCATAAGATAAGGCACATAATTATGACAGCACCATTTGACAGTGTATTTCCTCAACGTCTTCTTAGTGAGTGCATTCATAGCCTTGCAAGCCCAGCCCTGCAAGTAGCAAGCAGCACCCCGAACAACTTCATAACCTTGTCTTGTGGGCTTTTCTGGCCTCATTGGTTTCTGTATTGATCAAGGCCCATGAGCAACACAGCCAGCACAGCACCTTGATCGTGATATTGAAGCTAAAAGGGCCATAGGGTTATTACAGCAGCTCTGTGATCGCCCTCTTCTGAGGCTTGCTTTCTCTCCTGTAAAGCACTATAAAAGGGGACTATACTGCCGCTATAGTGGGCTATATATGGATGTTGGTAACACTAGGCCTGTAGATGGCGTTTTAGGAGATGTAGATCTGTATGTATTATGTTTTTGATATGAGATATTTATAATGTTATATTGTTGTCACATGAAGCTCCCACAAATACTGTCAAGACATGGTGCTAGATTTCAGTCTATATTGCTAGTAAAATGTACTGTTTACGTCATGAACATTTCCCCAAAACGTGCAATAACACTGAAATATTTTGTGACCTGACGAATTACAACCAAGACAAGTTTGAAAATGCCGTATCTGACTGCCGCAACCAGACACGACAACTAAATATGCTATTCCCACGATAACAGTTGCACCACGCAGCCCATAGATGGACTGTAAATAAGACATAGGATCCCATAGTCATGTATAACATTATAGTCTCCCTTGTATCTCATCTTACAGTTAGTTACCGAAGGGTATCATAAATATTGGAGAGGGGCAGTGGGCATGGGAAGAGTGAAAGGGTTAGCTATTAGGAAGCCCTCCCTGCGGTGAATCCCAAGCCAGCCTGTCACAAATGAATAATGGAGACTGAGCCCTGCTGCCGAGGAGGGCACCTCCAAGGTCAGCTACGAGGGTGACCCCCAAGACCTACGAGGACCTGCGACTCTCCTCGGCCCATGGCAATCGATAAATTCCGGAAGTCACGAAGAAACCCGAGTGGGGTCAGGCGGCGAAGGGCGTGATATTGCAGCCATTGAGAGTCACAGTCTCACAATCACAGACAGAGCCACAGACACAGACAGAGTCACGGGCAGAGTCAGTCTCCGTGACTGTTTGACTTTGTGTGAGTCAGTGAGCACTCTTGTTTCTGCAACAGCAGCTGCAGCAATTGTGAAGCGAGTAAGGGCAATATCAGCAAATCAAAAACAGCTATATCAAAGCAACATTCAGCTCAAGCGAAAGTATAAGAAAATAAAGGAATATTTCACTGAAATAAGATTCTCAGAGCGTATGGGGGACCAATGTTTTTCAACTATAAATAGTGTTTGACGTCCATGATCTCCTCACCAATGTGTCATCGATATCAAGAAAGGCGAAAGAATAGGCAAAAACCTTGATAAATATGACATAACTAGACATAACTGGAATCTGCACCACCTCAGAATCACAATCGCTTGAATCAGCGGCCCTAGAATCATGCAGCATCACTTTAAATAGTATCTAGAGAAATCAGCATCATTAGAATCAGCATCACTAGAATCCACAGCAGCATCAAAGTCCTTGGAGATGGACAAGACTAATAAGGGCAGGCAAAGGCTCGGGAGATTCTAATATCAAAGATTTAAGGGTCTTCTGAGACTTGTGAGATTCTGCGAGATTTAGTGTGATGAGAAGTGGAAGGAGGGCGGGGGGGGGGGTCTTGCGAATTTTATTCATGAGATGGAGTCCCAGGGAGATCTCGGTTTTTCTTGCTCTTTTGTGAGCAAAGTGATTGAAATGGAGCTGTTCAGTTTGAGGAAGAATCTCTTGAAATCCTGGGAAAAAAATCACATCTATAACAACAGCTATTTGAGGTAAGTATCTGAAACAAGCATTGCAATTGTAATGGACACCAAAACATCACATCAATCAATTCTGTATATTATATTGCTAATTCAATCATGGTGGTTGATTTTATAACGATTGAACTCATTTCGAAATTAGTTCAATACTTTTTTTGCAGGTGTAAAGTAAATAACAGCACTGCACAGTGATTTACCTCGATTTTGTTGTAATTTAATCACAGATATGTAGCCATGCATACAATCTATTAGTTTTTTGCATCATCATAAAATTACAACTCCCTGTACTGTTTTAGGCCTATCTATTGGCAATACAAGGCTCCCGAACTCATGGGCAGGTAGGCTGCAGGTCAGGGCAAATTGTGGCTCAGCAAGATCACTAACTATGCACTAGGGAGGATACAAGCCTGCAAATCAGATGCACATGTAGACTATAGGTACTGGCAGGTAGAACCAGCATGTAGCAATGAAGAAGCACAACTCAAGCAGTGACTTAGCAGTCCTACCAGTGGGAGCCACTGCCTTGGTCTGCTGTATACCTGTGAGGTACCTGTGGGAACCAAATGGCTACCAGGCTGTACCTGCAGGTTACTGGACATTAGGAGCACACAAGCCATTTGGCCAGGTGTCCCAAGCCACAGGATCCAAGCCCCTGCCTGGGAGTAACTCAAGAGTAACTGGCAAGCAGTTCAATCGTTTGGGAGTTGCCGGAAGTAACAAAGAAATGGTCCTACAGACTGTGTAAACATGCTGGAGGAGGTGGCCAACTTATGACTATAGTAGAGTCTGGAAGAAACCAGAGAGTTACAGGACGAAAACAGACTAATTAGTAGAGTAGGCCTAACTCAGTAACTGAAGAAAACCAGGAGTAGGCCTAATTGGCAAGAAACTTGGAAATAACTGGAACAAACCGACAAATTAGAAGAAAAACTCAAAGAGTAACTGAAGAAACCGGAATAACACTTAAAATGTGACAGGGTCTATCTCGAAATTTCAAAGGAGTTACTTGGGATCACGAATTGTATTTTGAAATCAGAAAAAGTATACTGAGGAGTCCAAAAAAGTATAGTCCTGACTCATGAGCCTCATATCACTTGGACTCAGTCAAATTGCAAGTAAATACGATGGTATAGGCCTACCATGCATGCAACCACACACACCCCAAAATGCTCTGACTGGCTGATTGATACTTGCCCCTCATAGATTCGAATAGCAAAAGTCAGGGGAGGGCTGATCGGGGAGGGTAGGAATCTCAGCTCATCTGCTTTGTGCCAGCGAGTACCCATCTACTCCATGGGGAGGCATTCACAGGAGGCGCCGACGTGGTGGAAAATGCAGGACTCAAGCCAGGATGTCAACTGCACTGCAGGCTGCAGGTATCATACAGTGAGGCCCCTCCCTCCATGGGGAAAATGGGAGGTGGGATGATAATATCAAGGTTGATGGAGAAGAAGAACAACTGGGGGGTATAGAGTATAATTTAATATATAATTAAACTCAGCTAAATGACCTTCATTGGACTAAGGTAAATTGTAGGGCCTATATTTTTAAGAGAAAAAAATATTTTCACACTTTTTAATAACACACTATAAGTGCCACTAACTGCTGACGTCTATAGGTAAAAAAAAAAAGGAACAAAGCAACTCAAAGCAGCCCAATGGTACACAGATAGGCCTATAGGACTCATTCACAATATACTTTAAAATGGGGCACCATAAAAGGCTGTAAGCGACAATCAAAATATAATGATTATACGACTTTGCCTGGCTTAATTTATAATCATTCATTTCGATAATGCAGTACTCGGTAAATTGGTTTGCTTTTAGGCCCTATTGCAGCTGCAGTCCTCCAGATCAACAGCTTGCATCTCTCGACACAACTCAATACTACCCGTAGCATCCCTACACATCAGTCTTTGCGAAGATCCAAAATGCCATGCCGGACATTCGGTCCTGCATGTTGGCAACATGGGCTGGACCGAAAGGAATTCTGCCGGACCGAATAAATGTGTTTGCGGAAATGAAATTTTAAGTTTCCGTGTTTACAAACCACTACCAATGAAATTGCTTCAAAGTCATTAATTATTTAATTAATATTAATTAATGGAGCCTAAATATATGTATCTCTATTGGCCTTGTCCACTTTGGTGACTGATTCAAAGCCATAACCATGCTTATGAAGAGTTGCTTAAAAAAACATGTAGGTCTATGTACAACTTTGCACCCAGGTAGGCCTAGATATTGGTTGTTGACAAGGCCTGGTGGCTAAATTATGTGAAGAGGAACCATGAGGTTGATTCCTTTGAAATCCTCATCTTTTTCTGATGCATCTAGATGTTTAAATCGTTTGAATACGACAATTATTAAGAAATCTGCAGTCAAAACCCACCATGAACCCGTATTTTACGCATTTTTCCCGCAACCGCTAGCCCGCAATTGCTGCTCCGTATTTTAGATACGACGTAATGGCGGACGCTGTGGATGCGTGGGCTTGTTGCTCGCAAAATAAAACGATTTTAGACTGATATATCTTTTATTTGACCCTATAATCCATCGGACATGCGGACCGGGAGTTCAGGAAGGTTTACCGGACCTTTCTATAAACTGTCGGACAGGTCCGGCGGACCGGCAATCTTCGCAAAGACTGCTACATCTACACATCCCTGCACCAAGCTCTACAACTAGAGTTGTCCCTTGGAGCCCTGAAACTCATTCATCATGATCTAAATGCCACTTCTAATCAGTGGGGAGGTGTCGCCTTCTACGCTCTGCTCCAACGTCCTGACGCTCATGTCGCTCATGACGCGCTAGAACGCAAGCCGCTGAAGGAGCGTCCTTTTGGAGTGCAGTACATGTCCTTGTTTGAGTCCTTCGTGGGTAGGTCGACTCTAAAAAGCATGAAGACCGCATTATTATGGAGGAAAAAAAACCCCATATAGGACTACACAGTCTGAAATACGAATTTGCTTGTACACAGGCCTACTCCAATAATCTTATAAATTACTATTAGGCCTACTACAGCACCTGCAGAGAGTTGATAAATTACCCACTGGCAACTGCATGTGTTTGTTGCCGCTCAAGTTTAATCATGACAGTTACCAGATCCGTAACTGTCATGGTTTAATATAAAGAAATCATAGAACTAATTCTGAACTATAGGCCTTTTCTACGACAGCAAGAATATCAAACAATTAATAGTTAACCTCTCACAAACAATATTACGTATCCAAAAAACCAAATGACCAAACAAAAATCCATCCTGAAAACAATAGCTGTAAATTCACCATGCCTGCAGTCGGCACTAATTCTGTCTAATTGAGAAGTAAAGATCACTCCCTGATTCTCGCCTTCTCTCGCGTGCTCCCGCCCATCTGCGCGAGAAAGCCAAGGATTTTGTGAGAAGCCATAACAAGCAATTATCTGCTGAGTCAAGCTGGACGCAGCACACGGCTGCTGCACGTTCTGCAGATCCATACAGTTGTAGCTAGCAAATCCTAGAGATATAATGTAACTTTTACCTCGTGTCTGACTAATGACAATTTTTTTCCAATAAAAATTTACAGAAAAAGTTGCTTTTAGATAATTTTACCAGAGGGGAATTACCACAGGAGCTTCAATGTTGCACTGTTAAGCTAACAACTAATACTATAGTCAAGTAATTTTTTTGTGGCAGTTAGTTTTTGGCTGATAGTTAAAAACATACCTTACTCTTGACAAAAATAATTGTCTCCTCCTGTTCCTGACACCTTGACCAAACAGTTTCATAAACATTAGGAAGTATTGGCATGTTGCAGCTATAGATTTGAGGTAATCCCATTGGAATAACATTGCTGTCAACACAGCTCAAGAAGCCATTTTCTTCCATTGCTGCTGTTGTGACGTCACCATTGTTTCAGTGATGTCATAGAGCCAACAATGCTGATGACGTCACAACAGAAGGCTAAAAATAGCTCAAAATATGCTGAAGAGCAGCAACAATTTAGCATTGTAAGTGCCTGCATGATGGAGCTGGGGGATCATAGGATATCAATTTAGTCCAAATCAGGCTTGGTCATGGTGTGTTCACCCTAATAAACCAAAAATTAAATCTCAGACTTAATCATGGATTGTTTCACTGGCTAAAAACTTACTGCCAAAATAAAATGTCTTGACTTTTTTTTTTTTTTTTTAATAAGTAATTATTAAGGGACCGTTCAGAATTTATGACGGGGGGGAGGGGTGCGAGTTTTGCTGGAACCTCCCGTCAAAAATTGATACCCCCCCCCTTGAGTTTCATGCATATTTTTAGTACCCCACCCCTAGGTTTCATGCGTATTTTTAGTACCCCCCCCCCTCGACATAAAAAGCAATACACACATATATACTGTTATACACAGCCACGCGTACAGATTCGCGTCATTTCGCAGACTTTTGTAGTAGTAGTAGTAGTTTATTTAGCCAATGTGAAATTGGAATACAATGTGCTGCATCAAGAGTATAGCCATACAAGAACAATTATCATACAGAGATTATTACAAATATAAAAGTCATTTCAAATTGGATCTGTTAAAGACACGTACAGCAGATGGATAAAAGCTATTGGTAAAACGTTTGTTACCATAGAAAGTTCTTAGACGTTTACCAGATCTTAGAAATGTAAATAGTTCATTTGCTGGGTGATTTTCATCACGAATAATGAGGAGTGTCCTGTTGAGGGCTCTTCGTTCAAATAGAGTTTGTAGTGATGGTAATGTAGCATTTATGATCTTCTCCGCCTGTCTGATGATTGAATGGAGTTTCTTCAGGTCTTCTTTGGAAGTAGCCTCGAACCAAACTGTAATTGATCTTGTGAGAATACTCTCAATAATTGCCCGATAAAAGCAGATGAGGACATCCTGATGTACTTGAAAGGTGTTTAGAGTTCTTAGAAAATATAGTCTTTGTCGGGCTTTTTTTGCAATGTCATTAACATTGGTATGCCATTTGAGATTTTCTTCCAAATAGGTACCAAGGAACTTGAAATCAGCTACTTGCATTACAGGTTGGTCATTTATAGTCAGTGGTTCTTTATAATTTTGCTGTTTCCTGAAGTCGATCACAATTTCCTTTGTTTTGGACACATTAAGTTCAAGATTATTGTTTGTACACCACCTGACTGTTGAAGCAATCTGGTCTCTGTAGTGTGTTTCGTTATTATTGAAGATAAAGCCGCATATGGTGGTGTCGTCTGCAAATTTAACTATATGTGTGTCACTATCCGTGGTCGTAAAGTCAGATGTGAAGATGGAGTAAAGGGCAGGGGATAGGACACAACCTTGGGGAGCACCAGTTGACAGAGTTATAGTTGATGATAACAAGTTATTGATCCTTACTGTTTGACTGCGATTAATAAGGAAATCTAATATCCAGTCACACAATGTGGCAGGAAAGTTTAAGTTCGCAAGTAGCTTATGATGTAATTTGGCAGGGATGATGGTATTAAATGCTGAGCTAAAGTCTATAAAAAGTATCCTAGCATATGTTGATGGTAATTCCAAATGTTGAAGGACTTTGTGCAGGCACAGTGATATGGCGTCTTCTACAGACCTGTTCTTTCTGTAGGCAAACTGATTTGGATCAAATCCAGCTGGAAGTATGGATTTGATAAATTTTAACACAATTCTCTCGAATGATTTCATAGGCACAGCGGTTAGGGCTACTGGTCTGTAGTCATTTAAACAGGTGATGGAGTTTTTCTTCGGAACTGGAACAATTGTGGCTTGCTTGAATGATTTGGGGATTCTCCGTATTTTTAGTGAGTCATTGAATATTTTTGTAAATACACCTGCTAGTTGTACAGAGCAGCTCTTTAGTAAGCGTGGTGATAGTCTGTCCGGGCCTGGGGCTTTCCTTTCCTTCAACCTGCTAAATTGCTTCTTGACATCATTCTCATTGATCACAAATGGGGGTTCAGCTTCACCTGAAACTGAGTATGCAGGTTGGGTTGAGTTGTCTCAACCCAACCTGCATGCGCGTAAAAAAGTCCAAATAAAAGGAGTTTATGCATGTTTTTCAACATTTTTTCTTTGTTAAAATTTCTTACCCCCCCTTGGAAGTGTTGTCAAAAATTAAAACCCCCCCCCTTGAAACACGTGTGAAAAGTTAGTACCCCCTCGGCCAAAACTCCCACCCCCCCCCCCCAGTCATAAATTCTGAACGGTCCCTAAGTATAGATCTATAAATTCAACGGTGTAACATTGAAGCTCCTGTGGGAATTACCATTAGAGATCACTGGGAATTACATATTAGCTTTGAAACTTACTGCAGATTTAAACTTACTGTGTACATTTTAATAAAAATGTAAAAATATGAATTGCTCTGTTTTTCATCAGACCTACGTTTAATTGCTTGTTGATTACACAAGCTCTCAGCACCTACTGTATGGCTTTCAACTATCCACGTGACTTCTTCAGTTCCATACACAGGTTCCAGCTGCAGTTGCATCTGCAGTCAGCTCAAGTGACATCACAATGATGAAGTCAACGCAGAATGAGTGTAATAAACAATTACCATCCCCATTAAATGTCCAATAACAATACCATTAATAATCTCAGCAAACAAGGCCTGCAGCTGCAACTTGTGTATGCACTGCAGCTGTAAATGGCAAGAAAGACTGCAGGTGGAGAAGAGAAGAGAAGAGAGGAGAAGAGAAGAGAAGAGAAGAGAAGAGAAGAGAAGAGAAGAGAAGAGAAGAGAAGAGAAGAGAAGAGAAGAGAGGAGAAGAGAAGAGAAGAAGAGAAGAGAAGAACAGAACAGAACAGACAGATTAGATAGATAGAGACAGATTAGTTAGATAGTTAGATAGATAGATAGATAGATAGATAGATAGATAGATAGACAGATAGATAGATAGATAGATAGATAGATAGATAGATAGATAGGTACATACATAAATACATAGATATAGATTATATCATAGTTAACGAGATAGATGGATAAACCCTGCTTTTATTAGAAGTTGATAACTTAACATATACATGCCAACATGTGCATTATCTCAATCAACCTGGGTGACAGGAAGCAATGTGGTATGTCCTGCTGATATCAGATTAGAGAACATTAATTAAATGAGTTTCCGTGATGATATCAGAAAAGTTGGTTATTAACAAACATGAGAACATTTCCTCAATAATTGGCTAATTTATGTCAAATTCAACCAGAATTTTTAGTAGAATATATCTACGTGTAGTGTGATTTTACCTAATTGATTTTGGAAATGTAATTTCATACAGAGTATATAAAGAAAAGCATAACTTTTCAAGTAATTGCTAAAAATAAATTGAAAGTTTCGCCCACAAAACAAGAGCATATTATAGAAGATTAATTTGATCCTGGTATCAGTGGAATGTCACTGCATGTGGCATATATGGGCAAGGCTTCGGTGTCATGACATTTTTGGTTACATCATCAGACATCATGTTTTTGCTGATTTTAAGGGGTTTCTTATGTAGCAACTTCCATGGTGTCAACTAACATGCAATTTCTTGCCTCCATTTTATAATTTCATTGTGTTTTCAAGTGCATAGTATGTATGCGTACTGGGAAAATTGCAGAGAAAGTGTTCAGGTAGGTGGACATTCATGGTGTCCTACTGCTACTTTTGGGTATTATTATTTTTATACTAGCTGTAAAATAGGTCCTATAATGCAGTTCTGGCAGGTTTTAGATACTGAACAATCATGAGATGATAATGAATGACTTTCCACAGCCCATTGGTGGTGATGTTGGTAATCAGAACGAAATGAATTTTTACCCACTTTTCGTGTCTTTTCCGTTACATCATCAGTCACTGTCAATTGCTCCCAGATACCTTGGCACAATCCAAGCATGAACAAGTTCACTTTTAGCACAATTAGCATGGAAATTAACTGGAGTGACTTAAAATGGGACATACTCCCTTCAATAATCAAAATAACCCTTTCATATAGTTGATGTTGTAACTAAGCCAAAGTGTTACATCATAAGACGGATATCAATTTTTGATATAATTTCATTCTCCAACATTTTACAAATAAATTTGAAGAAGTTTTGTGACATTTGATCGTAATTGCTGACTTTTGATTTAGAATGGCTGTATTTGGCTAGACGAGTAAGAGCCAGTGAATCAAAATTGTTACTGCCCAAGTGGCTCTTTTCTTTGGTTACATCATAAGATATTCTCATACTTGACGGTTTACAGTAGGTGTTTCTCAGTGCACACTATCAGACACAGTTCATTGTGTGCAAGAATCAATGAAGAAAGGACAAATTTACCGGATTTCTCTACTTTTGTTGGAAAATGTTAAATGTGGATATTATAAAAATGCATTGAACGTTCAGTCTGTTACAATACTTTGGTGTCATGTTACATCATCAGATTAATATTCCTGTTTGTCTGTTATGGTCTGTTCCAATGTCGTTCCGCATGAGGCACATAACAGAAATGGAAACAAGTATAGTGTATATCCGTTTTATCATTCATAAGTTAAATAACTTCCTTGATTTCTGGATATTCTTTCTTATTATGTAACATGGACACAATTCCATGATTGGCTGTTTTGTGTCATGGTTACATCATAAGGAAATATTACCGTTTTCCTGGGAAGACTACACTTCCGGGAAGTAGTTAATTTTTCTAAGAGACGAGTTATGAGATTGATATCTGGCATAGCTTTTTCATAAAGCTCCTGGAGGCAGATACAGCTGAAATGTCTTTTATACATTTTCTTATGAGGTAACAAAGACACCACAAACCAGGTTATGATCTACAGATTCTTCTTTGAGCATCATTGCCCCAGCTAAATTATGATATAAGTTTTAAAATCAAAGCTCATCACAAAGCGGTACATGTCTTTTATTATCTGGACAAAATTCAGGCAGTTTCGATGGATTGTTTCTTTAAAAAAACTAAATTTGCGTTATACTATCTGTGTTGATGATGTAACTTAGACACTAAAATTTTAAAATTGAAAATTAACCATGATGCTGTGACAATAAAAAGTCTGTTTCAAAATAGAAAATATCTGCAGGTGCTACTATAATCAAAAACAGCAGTAGCAAGTCATATTCAGTCCTAGATGAAGACACAGAAGCAAAATAAAATGGGTTCGGTGTCCTCGTTACGCTTTGCAACTTCTAACCTTCTTATACAGAAGGATAATACGATTATAATCAAACTTGGATGTTGCTTTCGTAAAAACTCCCATACCCTATCAATTCAGACGCTAATTTGTAATATTAAAATGGTATTTATACTAGAAAATATGGCTTTAAGTTGAAATTTGTGTCCTCGTTACATCATAAAAAATATTGCTAAATTTTAATTTTACTTCTCTTCCAGTACATGTTCAGCCAAAGTGACGATGTGAAAAAATGCCCAATTCTATAATTATTGGCATCATGCAAAAACAAAATTGATATTTGCTACTTTAAATTGCAAAAATGTTGAATTTTGAGGTCTTATGATGTAACCAAAAATGTCATGACACCGAAGCCTTGCCCATATGGCTCTATATGCCAAGCATTTTCATCACATATATAGAATTACAAGCTGCCATCTATCATAGACATGACATGGACTAAGATGTGGTTGAATAGTTCTATGACAAGGGCGGACATCCTGCAGGCTGCAGTGACACAGGACACCCTGCAAAGCAACCAGGGCTCCAAAGGGCGTTTGTTGGATATATCATTCATATAATATCATTGATATATCACGATCTATAACTATTTTTATTGGATGCGTGTAATTTTTAGAAATGGAGAAATGTGGAATAGGTGTGGTACATGCATACTTCATGTATATATACGCATGGCAATTGAGAAGTTGCTTACTTCAAGAACAAGTTCCATACAGGCCAATATAAACTAAAATTTGAGCAGAGAGAAAATTTGTCTTCATGCCATACTTTGTTATTGATAAATTTAAGCTTGTATGTAATCGTGCCCAAAATTCATGGGAGGATGGGAAGCTGCAGTGTCACCCGCATCTTCTGCATTACAATTATTTCACCCCCTCTCGCGAACACCACCCTACCCCACGGCCCACACCATTCTAGCCATGACAGGGTCATCCCAGCTCACCCAGGGCCCTTCTCAAGCTCAAAAAAGTTCAACAAATGCCTGCCACGATCCTCATTATGATTCATAAGGCACCATGTCGCAGTCAATAAGGGCTTGTGTCTGTAATTGCACCATTCTGCCCTGCAGTTATATGAACTGATGCTACAAGGGGTGAGACATGAATGGGGGTGATCCAGATGGAGGGGGGGGGGGTAATCCAGGGGGGCAGCTCTAACACCTGCAGCCCTGTCACATTAGTCCCTGGCAAAGGTTGCAGGTCTCGAATTCCTTTTTAAATTGAATGTGAGCGTGATCTCATTATCCCAGCAATATGTACGATACAAATCCCCCCTCCTCCGATGTTGCAGCCCTGTTTAATATGGAACCTACATGTACCTAGGTTGCCCGCAGTTCCAGTAAACTCGAATAGACGCCTCTTCGTAATAAAGGGGTCCATCACCCAGGTTCACTCCCATCTGCAGCTCCGTGTGCTGCTAACTATGACAGTTCGTGGTATTGAGATAGAGATAGAGATAATATTATAATAATATTCATTTTGATTGGTTCATATGCAGTTTTCTGGACCCCAAAATGATGGGAGACGAATCATAAAATAGGTGCTTCCATCATTCTGTGGTTAGACGCAGCATATGCCTCAGAACCTCACACAATATGGCAGGTTTAATATTTAATGGACATCTCCACAGATCGGGAGTGCTTCAAACAAACCTTGCTGTTAGGTCGAATCAACTGCTCTTCACCAGATGTGCCTCTAATACAGACACCCTAATGTAATTACTAGCTTTTTATAGGGTTAGATACATCGATCTACCTCCATTATTAACATCTCCAGATTATATCGACTTGGATAAACATCACCTTTTGCTACAGGCATATTTGATATGTTTCTGCGTCAAAGCTTCAAGTAACTAGTGCTAGTTTCATCAAGGTCAAAGGAAATTCATTTAAAAAGTCTTAAATAAAAATTATACAAAAATTCATAATAAAAACTTATCCTGACATTATTTGTTAGTTATTGGAGGAATTTCGAGATGATATGCAGCCTTGATTACTAGACATGTAATGCAGCATTTCACACCTTTGATTGTGACATTTGGGATCAACAATATTCTGCTTGGGATTTTTTCAATCAGTTTCAACCTAGCTGAAATCATGAATGTAAACTGAATTTAAAATCACCATGGATGAGTAGTGAAAAACATAAAACATGTAAGATATAGAGGGGGGGGTAGATGCCCTATATGACACACGCTGTCACCCCATCCAAACCTAAAAATGTCCTAAATTATGAATCTGAGGGAATAACTGAAAGCCTTTGATCTCCAAAGGTGTTTCAGGTAAAGGGGGCTTACAAAAAGATGAATGCATTCAGAACTATCAGATTTAACACCCAGAAAACTTGCAGCTGTTCTGATATTTTCAGGGCTTTCATATTCTTCAAAACAGTTAAGAGATATTCAGGAAGTACATTCAACCTTTTTTAGGGGTGTTCAGGTGGGTATCATTTGACAGGAAGACACAGAAGTCGATATTTCTGCAGGCTCTCCTAATATGGACCTCAGATAGGCTGGGATAGCCTTCAGCAAATATATCATCACGAAAGTGTGAAGCTCAGTAAAAGCTGAACTGTAAGCATGCATGCAAACTTTAAACTTAAACATTTCGCAAAAAATATCTTTTGTGTTATTATGTTTGATGGCCTGCAACCAAAATGACGTTCCCTGAGGTATATGAAGCCATCACCACACCTGTCAAACATTCTTGATGTAAAAAAGTAGAGATTTCTGTTTATATTCCCAACTCAAATTAATCTATATAATTAATTTAATTACTTGCCTATTTACCGGATACTATATATATATATATATATATATTTAATTGAGCATAGAATCATCAAATTAAAAGAAAAATAATTCAGAATAAATTGATCACGACTGATCTTTTTACCTTATCTTTGATTTGAGGAAGTAACAGAGCTCAGCATGTCACGACTTAATTGGATGCCTAAATGACTGATAGGTCATTTTTAAAGACTTAAATCTCATTAACTTAAGTGTTTTTAATACCACAACAATATGCTTAAATCTGGAATGGCCTTAAGTGGCCTGCCTTAATTACTTGAATTCTTGCTTCCCTGAATAATAAATACATCTGAATGGACAATTAGGATTTCTATCAGTTCCTGAATTGGACCAATCCTTAACAATCTTTGTTTTCTTTTATCAAAGGCTATTCATGGGTGTAGGGGCATGTTGATTGGCTGGGACCCATGGGGTCCTGGGTCAAAATCAGTAGATTCTTAATCTGTCTGATCTCAACAATGAACCCCAATAGATACAAAAGAAGGGTGCTAAGATGTTATTGTAGGTGCAGTTGAACTGCAGGATCAATGGGACTTCAGGGGCTCCTATACATTGTATAGTAATTCCCTCACAACCCACAATAATGCCTTCTCCGAGCAGTCATTACTTTGACCCCCTGCAGCTATGAGCTATGCTGGTCTGCACCTGGCCAGGCCTGGCCACATTAGACCAGTGTAGAAGGTCTCAGGTCTCTGCTGTTGGAAGTCTCCAGCTGGTATAGGGAATCTCCAGTTGAGTCTTGCAGGCAGTGCCAGGCACACTGGAGGTCACCAGCTGGTGTTAAATCAAATTATAGTTTACTGACCATTTCATAATTGCAATAAGTTATTTTGGTCAAGTTTCTTGAAAGAAGGAGGTATAAAAATGTAAGGAGTCTGCAACTGATAGTCTCCAATAATCTGTCATAGAACTGATGATAGAAGGGTCCCTATTTTGTATAAATTTGACATTTCTATAGAATAGTTGGTAATTGCAAGTCTCCATATAGTCCAATATTAGGGTTTCTGCAATCAATAGCTATCAATATAAAGTAGTATATAAAATATATAATTATGGAGAGGTCTGACGTGTAATACAGTAATATAGTCCTGATATCTCTCTATATGGTCTACAGCTGGCAATGGAATCACCAGCTGGTTTAGAACTGGTCTCCAGCAGGTCTCTAGCAATCTCTAATTGAAAAGGCAAAGAGCGCTTTCCTCATGCTACAACTCACAATGCCATTTACTTGCACCAGATCGATCAGAACAGATTGATCAATGCAGTCACGCCCAATCCAGCATCTAAAACCAACACTTAACAGCCCTACTTGTGTGTTGCCATGGCCCTGATAATGATACTTCCATTTTTAAAAGCAGTTTTTCTTCTGCTAAAAGCATTCTGGTACACAATCTGATACCAAGCAGTGATCCAAAACAGACATCAGGGATTGATCAAAGATTTTTTTTCTCAAATAAGTCTTGAAAACAAATGTAGATATATCTCAGTGTCATTTTTCCCAGGCCTATCCCCTGTTTCATTTTGACATTTCTTTCACATCTAATGCACACTGGTGACAGCCTGGAGCAATGGCAGAATCTGCTCCATTTCATTTGTTCAAAGATTCATCTGAGAAGGATTAGTTGCATTCTAAATGGTCGAATGGACATTAAACAGAACTTTTGGTCTTCTGGGGGATTAGGATTTCAACAGAAAGAGGCATTATTAAAAAAGAGTGAAATCAGATGAGGCCCCA
Organism: Platynereis dumerilii; assembly: GCA_026936325.1. Taxonomy (NCBI): domain Eukaryota; kingdom Metazoa; phylum Annelida; class Polychaeta; order Phyllodocida; family Nereididae; genus Platynereis; species Platynereis dumerilii. The sequence goes on along the minus strand of JAPTHN010000001.1, from coordinate 142,062,578 downwards.
CAATGGTGGTAATGCTAATACTGGCCTGTAGTCACTTAACCCCTGAGAGGCACACCTGTGGCCTGATTAGCAACAGAGATGGGCCAGTTCAGGGCTACACACACAGGGCTCAGTGCTCACTTGTGACCTTGGGGCATTTCTAGGAGATGAAAGGCAAGTTGGAGGCAAGGAGAAAACTGTTTCATGTCATCACAGACAACCTGCTGAGATTTGGACTTGGCCCATGCAACTCAACAACAAAATACACTCCCAACACACCTGGGTCACCACTGGGGCCACCACTGGCCCACCAGAGACACAAATGCATCACACAGAGGACACAAAAGCCTCCCTGGAAACATCAAAAGCCCTCAGCTATGCCAACAAATAGCTCAAGCAATGGGTTGCCATAATCCCCAATCAAAGGTTTACTGTGTGGCCCTATGACCACTGGGCCAACTTAGACCAGCTCTCCTGTGAGGCTCCACTCATCTCTGCCCTCCAAATAGCTCAGTTCAAAGGACCTTGATACTTGCACACCTGCAACAACTTGACAAGGCCTTGATTGAATTGTCATGTCCCTGGCCATCGCACAGCAGTCCCTTCATGGATCACTGCCCAGGGCTCAGCAGCCCATAATGAGCCTCACACCAATGGCTCAGGATTGAGCTTTGTCACTCAGGCTGGCAAACTACCAACATGGTCTCAAATGGACTAGTGCTGCCACCCTGAGTATATTGCGCACAAAACAGAGTCTGGGATAAAAGATCCACATCAGACTACAGAGAGGACATGGGTTCGAACCCTGCTCCTGGATCAAACTTTTCAAAATAGGCAGCAACTACAAAATAGCCAACTCCGAAAGTCAGTAGAACAGAAACGACAACAGCAGCCAAGTCAGACACTAAAAACTGCAACTTGCGAAGGTTGTATCATATGTCCCATGTTGGAGCAACCAAATATAAATACAGGAGTTGCTTCCTGACAGGTTCAGCCTACCAAGTGACCAGAGTACATGCACATCATACTTGAGAAGCCTCTTGAGGAAGACTGGCCAACCAAACTGGCAATTGTTATTTGCATTTATAAAATTTTAAGTTTTTTCATCAATCAGCAGAGGTACCTTCCCTAGATTGAGAGTAGAGACCAGTGCAATTTCCAAGTGGAAAAGGGCCCGTTCTTGGCCATCGCAAAATGAACTGGCCATTTTCAGCCTATGCTACCCCAATTAAAGTTCGAAATTTGACAGAAGAAGGAAACACAAAAATTTACCAGTACCATAAGATGAAATTCACAAGCTTAGTAACTTTGTCAAGCACTTTCATAATGAAAATAAATAAAGAACCCACTTCAAGTCTTGTGAAAAAAAAACAGTACTTGTAAATATTTTATTTATATGAGATTCATGTTAACAAACAAGACACTTTCGCATTGTGTATGAATTTGATCAATTGATTATAAATTTGATGAAATCTGATCATGATAATCCCTAAACATACATAGCGAAAACCAACACCTCCATTTGACCACTTGTATATTTCAAATCCACTGCAAAAAGTTCAGCAATCTCATATCGCAAATTGTAATTGACCACAAAAAGTACCTTAATATTATTTAAATAACTGATATATTCAGTTCAACTGAATATCATAACATTAACATTTCAATAATTGGCAGGAATGTTTGCGTTACACATTGATTCATTGGCAGGAATGTTATGATCGACTGGCAGGAATATTTCAAGTATTGAGAAGATATGTACTGTGTACAATAGCGTTTAACTCATTTATGAGATTATTTCAATATGATTTTTTTTATAAAAGTATATGGAGGAATTCATAAATTAATCACAAAGACAGAGAAAATGCCCCTATCATTCAAATACCTCATCAAAAGAATATTTATTACTTTACCTTGCAATTTCTGCATAAACTATCTATCATATAAACGATTATTATAAGATATGATCAATCGGCATAAATAATTGGGGCAATTGTATAAAAAGAAGTCTTCTACAAAGGATTACATGATAAACGAAAGGCAACTCATTTAAGTAGCACCAGAAAACCTAGAAGCATCACATTAACTCTCTCCAACTCGGGGCAGCAACTTGTAAATGATTTTGTTGTAATCCACACTTCCTCCTTGTTGGATGCCCACTTCTTTGAAAAGACTTTCAGCTGGAACAAAGCAAATATTTTTACTTAGTTCGTTAGAATATTCAAGCTCACAAAAATACTTGTATCTCAGTTATCGCACTCACACGCCAAGATATTTATTACTTTTCATCTTTGAGAAAAAAATGTGGAACAGCATTTTGGCAGATTTGTAAAGCAATGAAAAATTTTGACACTTGTTTTGACTGAATAGTCTACAATCGACATGTTTTTAATACATTCCAATTAAAAATAATCGATTATTAATTACCATAAATAACTCCCAATTTATTTCCAGAAAGGCCATATAATCAACATACAGTTTTAATCATAGGGTGACAGACATGACATTGAAGAATGGAAAATACACCAAACATCAAATTGACTCATGGAGGTAAGCGAGCAGTGTGTGTATTACTATTCCAATTTGTAATTACAGCATCATAACTTCTTGAAAATTAATTTTCACAAATTACCTTCTTGTCTTGACAGTTTCTCCCCAAAGTTGGTCAACATGTGCCACAAGTCGTTGGAGCTGATCTGTCCGCCCCCAGACCTGTCCTGGGCCATGAAGCCAGCCCTGATCTCCTGCTCACACTTCTCCTTCTGGGAATGCTCGTACATGGCTTGCAAAAACGTGGCAAAATCAATGATGCCATCTGAAACAGATACGAAGGAAGGTAAGGGGCAATGATTCTAGACACTTTCAAGTTCATTAAAGCTATTAAATCCAGATTTAATAGTAGCTCTCATATATTTGAGCCATATATAACATATTCTAACTGATAAATTAACCTACTTGCCATGCTAACTATACTTACATAAGCAGAAATTATAAACTATCCCAGTAAAATTTATAGTTCAACAACAAAGGACAAAAGTTAGGAACATTTTTATATCATTTTCTCAGTTTGCACAATTCCAATAATCAGCACCTTATATTTGTAAATGGATTCAAACACATAATGGCATATTTCCATATATATCATTAGCTAACACCACCTTTATCGTCAATTGGTTAATTTAAAACGTACTTAAATAGAGACAAAGCAAAATTGATTATGTAATTATTGATTCACACATAATTATAATTAAATGACTGAATCTAGCCTGCTGTGTTACCTTTGCTGTATTTTCCATAGTAGTAATCAATTTCTCTAATTGTGGGGCTGTATCCCAATGACCTCATGATGTGTTTCATTTCCTCTTTGTTGCTGATTCGTCTCTTCTTGTCCGTCACAAACAAACCAAACGCATCACTGAACTCTGCAAAACAAAATTACATGACATTGATAAGCAATACGTCCAGACACTTTCAAAATGTTAGTTTTATGTTTTCTGTCTCATTCTGCTGGAACAATCACATGCACTGCTCAGCTTATCAGTATTTCATAGTGTATCTTTTCAATTATAGTTTCCAAAATTTCCTGATCATGCGAGTTGGCACGACTGCCCCCTCAAAGACTGCTCCCCCCCCCGCCCTCAAAGACTACTCACCTCCCCCCAGTAATCAGTGAATTACCTGGCTACGCCTCTGATATGCCCAACACTGCACAGTTTGATAGATAAATTCCAGGTACTTCAACTTAGAAATGTAGATTTATTTAGCAAAAATGTTGGTGTAGCGCAGCACAAAAATTAAACTTAGTCTTAAATCAAGATTAAAATCTAGGCCTACTTATTTTACTTATTAAAAGCAATTTGATGGTACATGCACCATATTGATTGAGACTGCTGGGGATTTCAATCTCAGTTGCCATGATCAAGCAATTTCTGAAATTTTCAGCAGGTGATCAAGATCAAAAAGTGATCCAAAACCATCATTTTTGACATTTTGTGGATTGGGTGTGGTTCATTTCTCAGCTAAACATACCTTCAATATCTGATTCCATAAAATGTTCCGCCTGAAACAGATAAAACATAACATCTTCAGCATTGGATCAACCAAATAAACCCAGAAATCTGACAATTCAAAGTGAAACCCTTACCATTTTGACAGTTTTGACAGCTCAGTTGAAAGTTTTCCTGCTTGGTGTTTGGAGATGTCGGAAGTTGTGACCGGTCCTAATAAAAATGTTTTACATTATTAAACTACCTTCTAAAATTCTCAAACTTTAGCAAACTGTTAGAATATTGTATTGATAATTATTTGAGTACAATAAGTGGCTATTTATTTGTGTTTCGATTTTATTTGTGGGGATTTAAATTTTTTAATTTTCTGCGGCTCATTCTGGTCGAAGGTAAACATGGCGCCTGGAGGATAATGTTGTTGACATTCGTCCTTCCAACACGTGCGGCTTTGCTGTAACAGGTAACAATTTGCGTGAATACAAACTGTGCACGAACAATCATAGATTCATAATGCACCATCTTACTTTGTGCAAACGCCAGGACAAACTTGTAATGGCTATCAACGGAATGGTTTTAAACAAGCACTCAACACAGCTGCACTGAAATTCTGAATTCCAAACTGGATCAGAGACAGAGGATAGCTGGGGAGCTGCCCATTCCCTTGTGAAGACACTGAAATGTCATTAGAAAGTAAATGCCTTGAACTTGCACATTCCGGTTAGCTGTTGTTATGCCTTACCATGTTTACAAGAGCAGTATTTGAAATATGGTTGATTCATAAACATTCTTGAAGACCTGACTCTTTCTTTGTCACTTGAACTTCTAGTTTGTTGATTGAGATGTGAAAGATAGGTAAATATCTGACAAGTTTGTCTCATTTTCTTCAGCCTGAAGTTATCTCAACGTGTCACTTGGTTATTACTACTGGTACGACCGAAAAAAACTTACCAACACTAGGTATTCTAAAATTTGATTCTTTCATTGCAACATAAAAGGTAGAAGTAGAAATTTGTGTATATGTGTAGATTGTAGGAGTGTACAGTAGGTGCATGATTTGATTCGCTGTAATTCTTTGGTCGGAGCTATTTTTGTGGGGATTTAATATAGCAGCAGATGATTTTGATCTTGTTTTGAGGTATCTGCATTATTAAAGTTGTGATGTGATGGCAGTCATACTTGACATTTATTTTACAAAATAACTTTTTTTTTTTTAACTTCCCCTACCCAATATAAGTTACGTGGAATGCGTGTCTGTATTGGTGGATATAATGTTATCATTTCAAAATTGAGGGCATGCCAACATACCCACCCCAGCATGTCAGGTTTTGAAGTGGTGTGTCCTGGATAATGTTGGCAAAACCAGCTAAGATGTCAGTGATTACCACAATTACGCCGATAACAACTCCGCATCCAAATGTGCACACCTAGATTGCCTAGATTTCCAATTCGTTGGCCAATTTGACTTTACATTTGCCAGTCCGCAGCCCGACTGCATTTTCGTGCCCACTGCCCACAACAGACCTACTTGTCAGTCTGGCCAGTTAGGTGTATGAGACTTAACGCGTACAGAAGGAACTTGTCCTGCTCATAATTGGGTAATTGATACAATTTCTGAACAGTTGGGCTCCTCATAGGTAACAGTTAAGGCTGATCAAGGCTGCTTTTTACTATGGATGACCTTGACCTACTTTTCAAGGTCACAGAGCCAAAACGCTGAAAAATCTTGTAAGTTACCTCATAAATGCCTAAAGTATATAACGTCATACTGGTAGGGATTATTTGCTACATCCTCCTCTAGGGCGAGTCTGACTTTCAATGACCTTGACCTACATTTCAAGGTCACAGGGCCAAAACACTGAAAAACTTGTGGGTTGGTTGACTCATGAAAGCCTAAAATTTGGAATATAGTACTGTTGGGGATTGTTGACAATGTCCTCCTCTTGGACAAGTGTTACCTTCATTGACCTTGCCCTACTTTTCAAGGTCACAGGGCCAAAATTTTGAAAGACTTAGTGTATAGGTTGATTGGTGAATGCCTGAAGTTTGGAATGCCGTACTGGTAGAGATCATTGACCAAAGGTCTGTCCTCCTCTTGGATGAGTCTGATCTTCAGTGACCTTGACCCACTTTCAAGGTCAGAGGGCCTAAAAAGAAAGAAATTATGCAACACATTGACCTTTGAAATTTGTTTGATCATGGCTGATCTTTTACCAACTTTTCAGGGTCGCAGGACCTAATAATTGGAATGGAAAACCTCATGTATATGATAATTCATGAATGCTTTTAGTTTGTTCCGGCTCCCAATTAGGGTTCTCACAATTAACCGATTAATCGCCGCCAATTAGATTTTAGATAGATAGATAGATAGATAAACTTTGCAAAATCGATTAATCTGTTATTTGTATATTTGTACCTGGAAGACGCTCATGTCAGTCACATTCCAGGTGTTTAGAGTGAATTGTAACTGCATGGATTGGTCAATTGGATGATTGGATTGCTTGTACCTTTGATATTGAAGCTGATTGGAGAGAAGAAAGTGTCAAGTCCTAATTGCAATTGGCATTTTCAATGGAACATCTGAGACTCTCAACACTTCTACAATATAGACACCCTATATAGAGAACTTAGCTGTTACTTATTGCCTAGAATGGTGGGAAAACGGCGATTAATCGATTACGATTCAATTTCAGGCTATAGATTAATCGATTTTGAAATTCTGTAATCGTGATAGCCCTGCTCCCAATACAGTGCATCTTGCCTACCCCAGGCTTTCAATCCTTGGATTCTTGTTGATTTATATTATATTGGATTGTAGCTTTTTAGAATGAGCATTTAAGTAAACAAGGCTGAGTCTGAGTCATATATTTATAAGCTGTTTGAGCTTCAAAGCAGTAACATCAAGTCAAAGCAGAACAATATTTTGCCAAACAGCTGGCCATTGTGAAATGGCTGACACCATCATTCATGACCATGCACTTGATCAAGTTGCAACAGTTCCAATTGATTGGACTGATGGTCTAAGAAAGAGATTCTTCTGATTTGAACCTGAGGTCTCGAATAGAGCAGATGAGCAATTTGTGTCCAATCATAAACTGGAAAGTAAGTGGGGAAATTTTACCTTATTCTTACATTCCCTTAACTGGAAGAGTGTCTGGTAAAATTAAAACAGCTTTTACCGACCTGTGGTTGTCTTAAGTGAATTAAGCTATGTGTATGCCTTACTAGGTATGACAGCCTTAAGTTCTTGGGCATTTGCAGTGTCTGTCACACTTACTTTCAGTGCCAGAAGTATTGCATTAATTTAGTAAGTTTGGCTACATTGTAACAGTAATTGTGGTCTTGTTATATTTCCATTATCAGCTTTAGAAGTAATTATCTGGACGCCTCTGGCGTCCAGATACTGTCTCACAACAGCCTACTTCCTGTCTTTTCTTGTGTTTTCCAGTTTCCTGTTGGCTGAACATAAGACATAGTGATGTACACAGTAAACCCATCAAACTTACTTTATGTTGCACACTCGTGATCCAAGTGACTCAGACTGATATAGCAAACAGATAGTGGATAGAGCTACAGATATCACCCGGTGAATTGGTCCTTAACACCGAGAATAGCTGGAAATCTGTGTTGCAATCATGGAAAATTGACTGGATTCTAAATAGGACAATGTACTAGAATTATAACTGATATACTGTCCCTATGGCACACCAGGGAGGGGGGACCAGTCTACCAGAATCTGATATGCTTCAGCGCACACCCGTCATCGACACGCGGTAGCCACCTAGCATGCAAAATACGCACTAATGCTATTGGTTGAGAGAGCTATATAGACTGCCGGTGTTCAACAACTAGATCATTAGATTGAAACTGGCATGCATAAACAATTTAAAAGGGGGTTAAAGAGCCCTAAAGCTATTGACCAACTTGTGACCGACTTATGCTCAGACAGGATGAGCTGTTTTACAACCATGGCCTCATTCACACCTCCTTCTGACCTAAAGAATGGCTTTTTGAGGAAGCATACTACACTGGTCCATTTGTTTGACAATGTATAGAAACAAAATAAAAAGAATTCTCCCATGATGCATATATGTTTTAATAAAGTGAAGTGTAGTATACATAATCAAATAAAAGTTTTACTTTTAATTTGAAGTTTATAAACTTTATACAGTGTACTTTTAGTAAATGCGTGACAGTTACAAGGGTAACTGTCATGGTAAATGTTAGCTGCATATGCCTATACACATACACATACAGCAAGATTGTTGGGTAATTTGAAAGAGGTGTGAAAAGGGGTAGATACATTTACTCTGCCCTTGGTCCATTTTTCTAGGCCAATGTGCAATGAAGTAGGGCAATAGCCTCAGGGCTCTTTGACTTCGTTTAAATTATGTTATTGCTTTCTTTCTCGAACATCTCAGGTTTTATTGAAATCATAAAAGTGGGTCTGCTTCATGAAGATGAGCTGTATCTACCTTAGCTTAAGATGTCCAAAGCAATGATGAGCTGTGGGTGTGTATCTCCTCTGTCAGCTTAACACAACTATTTCAAGTTGTTAAACACACAACTCCATCACACACAATCAAAAAACTTCATGCATCGCTATGTAGCAATACATTTATTTCTCTCTCTTAAGGCCCATTGGCCACTATGCCCTGATAACTTCTGACTACTGCTATTATAATTCAGCCAACCAGACTACCAGACCAATATTATGTTACAATGTTCAGGTCAATTATCAGCGTCCAGATATGCAAATTGCAATTTGCCTTCTAGTTTTAGAAATGCACAGAACGATTGATGGAGACAATAAATTTTACTGATACAAATATACTTGACGGTCTTTTTAATTTGAAGAAAACCAATTGCATTCATGGTTTTCAAGAAATTTTGTATATTAAATCTGGGATCGCTCATTGTGCAGCCATACGGACCAGACTGGGGTGATCTATTTGAAGTCCACTGACTCCACACTCACCCACTGTAGAGTTTTTCTGGGGTAGTTCTGTAGAGCGTAGATGTAATTTAGAACTCCAAAAAGCTAATGCAATTTGGATATCTGCAGCCTGGCCAGCTGTATGATAAAATGGCAAGAAATTTAAGTAAAATTATTTATTGGACTACCCAAGTAATCCTGTATATTTGCAGTTTTGAGTGATGAATTGCCAGGCTTTTGGTCAGTCAAGCTATTGACCTGGCTCATGAAAAGTTTTCTTAAATCAATTGGGAGACTTACGAGAAAAAAATGCTACATTTCCTCAATACATTGTAGTTCACTAGGGACTACAGTCAGACAGATAAAGTATCAGATCCTTTGGAAGTTTGGTACATTGTATTCTGCTGTTAGAAATATTGCACTTCAATAACTTCTTTATTCTCATGCAAAAATTGATCTAGATCAAGTATGAAAAAAAATCATTAGTTTCTATCCAACCTGGTCACCTACATCTGTCGGTTCTTTATTGTTATTTACAAGTCGGTGATGTTGGATCAAAAAGACAGATCGATGTGATGATTACGGATGCAAATAATTGTACTATGTATATATATATGCTTGCATATTTACTCAGAGATCATAGAGTGTAGTTAGATTTACTACGTGAGGGGAGACATTGTTGTTTACCATTGTTCAATTTTTGACCTTGAAAAAATAGGCCTAATATATTCGAAGGGGAAAAATGTGACAATTTGACACTGTTGTCTGATCAGGTCAGACAAGAATATATAAAAGGATCAGATTGTCAACAAGGTGGTCATTTGAAACCAGTTGCATCCAGGCCTCACTTGGATGAGTGGCATGCCACAGATTGGCTTAGAGTTTGGATTAGCACTTGTGAGTCGTTACATTGCATCATAAGTTGGCTACATGGCCCTACATTGACCAGACTGCTCTCAACTGAAACAACTTACAAGTGCAGTAATATTGAGTCAGCACCATGAGCTCTCAGGCTGAACTGTAAGTTTCAAACGCCGAATGTAGAGTATAGTATACTTGCTCACATGGCTGGAAAAGTAAAGGATTTTGGCATGTCATTGCCTGGAAATTTCTAAATCTCACTGGAAATTTTGGAAGGTAGTATAAAATTTGAAATCAGTGCTTTTCCTAGCCATTAGTTGCATATTTTGCTTGCAAATTAGCCGCTCGTGTATGCAATCCATCTCACTCGAAATTCGCTAAATTATAGCTATTTTGGTCTCAGGAAAAGCTCTTCAAGATTTCCAAAATTGGTTTATGATTTTTGTGGCGTCATCTTTCTTTGGAGAATTGTTGTTTCTGATTGTGGAAAACTTCCACATTATTTTTTTATTGCCTGGAAATAAACATTTATTCTAGCCCTGCTAGCTTAGTTTATGGTTCAATGATTTCAGGGTTGCCTCTAAACAGCCCACACTGGTGCTGATGGGGCGTAAAACACAAATTCACTCACTCACTCACTCAATGATTTCAGGGCCAACATTTGCTTATATAGTACATTCAGGCTGATTCAGTCATAGAGACTATATAGCAGAGATAGGGGTCAGATTATGGTGGCAAATATAGTGTCTTTGTAGTTTGCACATCACTGTACAATGAACCTTGGTCTCTGCTGGCTCTTCATGTGTTTCTAGCTTTGTCACATTGACTGGATGGTGGATAAACTGAGGTGTGTCTTGGACGTTCATCTTGTTGTTTTTGTCCATTTGCGAACTTCTAGCATGTTTCTTGAAGGTTTGTTGTTGTTGTTTTTGTCCAAGGTTGGTGTTTACCTCAATACTCTGTGTATATAGACAAAAGTAGGTGAACTAGTTTTGGCTAGCCTTTAGTGGCCTAGGTAGGCTTTGTGCTGTATGCAATGTGCCCCAAATACCTGTTGTGAAGTCAGTGTCACAGATTGTATTTTAAAAATTATGATTTTATGTAACCTCTGACATAATTATAACTGGTGTATGACTTTGGAAATTCAAATTCCCTTACTGTAGAATATATATTGTGATTGTTCAATTGTACATACAGTGCTTTACCTAGAATGGTTCATGTGTTCTGTTTTAATTTCTTATATTCTGGCTTATCTCGCCTTGTCATTGTGTGAGATATTATTTTGCAACTTTTTACTACTCATTCTAGACGTTTCTTATCTTGGTAATTATGTTATCGTAGCTGATGTTTGCTCAAACTCCGTTGGGCAAGACAACCGTAATGCATTAATGGCCTCCTCATTGTTGCAAAATGACATAAAGTAGGCTGCACAATTTCTCGCGCAATTCTGGCATTGATTACGACTAAGTTGCGAAATTTATTATAAATTATCTGAATTTATTACGGTTTCAGGCTTGGCTATAAGCATAAAATGGGGATTAAACTGCACGAGAATCCAGTTGAGCTACTGAAGGCGAAAGACTTGAAGTTGATCCCGCCTCCCCCTAGGAGGACAATGGAGAAACCTGCAGAAGGAAGCACAGCCGAAGGACAGGAAGATGGACTGGCTAATCAGAAGGTTGGTTCAAAAAAATTGTGAACTTTTACAGTGGCATCCCATGTTAGACCAGTGCCCCCTATACATTTAGTACAATAGGTGCCCTGCCAGACAATTGCTTGCCCCCTCAGATGCTCCCTAACTTGAGAGTGAGACCCCTTAGTTACGCCACTGAACTTCTATGGTTTGTGCATTATTGGATAGAGCTAGAGGTCCAGACAGATTAGTAAAGTTCCGATATCTGATATGATTGTGAACTATTTATTTCTGACAGGTTCATAATATGATGTTCAAGTTACGATTTATGATTGCTTTGTAAATTCGTGATTTCTGAGACATTATTAATGTGCTTATTTCTGTAATGTTAGTTAGGGGGGAAGGGTTGGTCTAGTACTACTACTATAGTAGTGTGCTATAGCTGCCAATCGCTCAGACCTTCCAAGTATTTAATTCGGACTTGCTGGAGATTTAGATGAATTTTGCTGGAGGTTCCAGTCTCGATGGTGGAGACTTGATCTTTTAGCGATTTAGCATATTACAGTCAGCTTGCATGACTAATCTAGCCAAATCAGGAAGTAGGCCGGAACACAATATTGCAAAAAATGTGAAATAGATGTTCGGCAATTTGCTTGCATATCAAATTTTTCAAAAATTTTAGGAAACATGTAGTTTGGTCCAGAATCATCCAATTTTGATTTTGATACCATTGAAACCGTCTCTTCAAGACAATTCTAACGACACCAAATACGACGGGGTACTAACTTGGCGTCGGCGGGTGCTAATGACTTGGATTTTCAATGACTTGGATGATGCTGGAGGTTTGATAATGCTTGCGGGAGTGCGGGAGAAGCCATTAAAATGCGGGAGACTCCTGCGAAATGCGGGAGAGTTGGCAGGTCTGATCGCTGATTCGCTGGGTCCAGAGTTCGGGTCACTTTGGCCTCTGTTGGACGGCTGTCTCAATCATCCTTCACTTATTTGCCGTATCCTCCTCCTGTCCTAATTAGACTACCAATTGCAGGACGTAAAGGCCCAAATCATCCATCCATCTGTAATGTTAGTATAATTCTGGTGGGGTAGTTATTTTGCAATTTCTATCACATTAATGAAGTTCAGATTTCTGACGGAAAAAATGCAGAGCTGGAAAAATGAGAGTGCCCCAGTTAAGGGGATTCCCCACCATTTGAATTTTCGTTATATATATGGGAGACTTGGGGATATATGTTTTCCAAGACGGTCAAATGGATAAAAAAATGCAATCAGTAAACCATATGTATGCTGTAATTAATATCTCTAAAAAAAAGGTATCATATTCTTCATGTCATGGTGTTTTGTCGAGGGAGAAGCCATTGAAAGTTGTCAGTTAATAAAACAACAAACTGACCCAGAAAAATATTCATTAATCACTTACTGCAGATTTGTGAGAACATACATTGTGCCTGATTATGAGACCTCCTCATCATTCTGTTCCAGTTTTCATTTGTTTTTATATGTCAACAGAAGGAAATGATCTTATTGCATCATTTGCAAGTACTTTTTGCAAGGTCTGGTCCACTTAAATTCAAGTAAAGCTTGAAATACAAGTAGCTTTCTGACAGTGGCGTATTTAGGGTGGGCCATGGCCGGCTCCTCAGGCCAAAATTTAACATGGAAGAGATAATAAAAGCCGCAGAGCGCCCATATTCACCCCATGTAATGCCCCCCCCCCAGGGCATTTCTAGATACGCCCCTGTTTGCTGGCTTTAAAGATTTAGCTTTGTTGGAGTTATATTTAACTAATTATCTCAAGTCTTTTACTTGGGTTTGAGTAACGATCCTGATTAGGACGGTGGTTCAAGGAGCCCGAAATTTGGCTCGAGAAATTGGGACATTTTATGGTGCTCAGAATTTGGCAGTGTGCTATGCTATATTTGGAACATAGTCAATAAATAGCAAAGTAAGTGCATCAAAGTATGTTCATGTCTAATAACATTTACATATGTCCCTCTCCCTAAGTTGGTTTTGTATTCAAAATCAATGTCATTAGTTGGTTAAAACCAACTTAAATGCTGAAATACTAATTGATACGATAATTCCATCATATTTGGGCGGTTATTTGTAATTTATATGAATTTCATACTGACACCAACATTGATTGTCTTTAATACTGTCTGACTCATGCTTCAACTGAAGGGCTAGTGAATTCATACTGAAGTTTTAGTACCCCCCAAACGGCATGGAGGATGGTCTGACTATGCGAAGAAATCTTAAGTTTACCACCAAGATGCAAATCTTGGAAATTAATCTCTTTGAAAAACTTAATATCTCTTCGAAGGTCGTTGCAATGCGTAGATACATTTGTCTATGGGCACAATTATTATGGTGCTCTATTACGTGGTATTATCATAATATTATATCATGTCATAATAATTTATGTGTTTACATTGGAATTTAAATTGGTTTGTACCTGTTGTGTCTGTTGTTTAGGTCTGAATTTCTGAAACAATCTGGCCCATTTCCAGATCTACTTTTAGCTTAATTGGTTGGACGTAATCATTATGGATGACCTATGTTGAGTGGCAGAACTGCTACCTTGGTGCTCATAAATGACATCAATAATAAGTGCTGTACTTCTACCATAATATTATGATAGAATAGATTATGAGTATGGGGTGAGGTAATCTGCCTTTGCCTTAATATAATCTATTTGTGGCTCTCGCAAATCCTTCAGTGTTATAGTACATATGTAAATATTTGTTTCTCAAGTGGTACGGTTTAGTAAATCTTATTGGAAGCAATGTAACATGAGAAAATTTACAGCCAAAATCAGCAATATGGGTAGGCATAGAATCGGCTGCACCCAAGAAATGACAGCATTACAATTTACAAATTCACATTAAATTTCGGCAAATGCCTGAAAAATTTGGACAAGAGAGCCGCATTGGCCCAGTGATACATTGCCCCCCTAAAAACATCATTTCTCCCATGCTAATGGACCTATGTTGGATGGCTGTTTCAATCATTCTTCGCCTCATGGCTGGGTCCTCTTCCTGTCCTAATTAGCCTTCCAAGTGCATAAATACTGGACTTTAAGCCCCAGTCATCCATCGATCCATTCTATCCTATGCTTATTGAAGCATTGACTCGGGAAGTGGCTGAAAGCATGATGTACTCGATCTTTTGTGACCTCTGCTGTACAGTACTAGTCCTGTATTTATTCGCCATTTAAGTCTTGAAGCTTTTCTTTCAGGTCCCCAGACACAGGAAAATACTCACATCCCTCATAGCTGGGGCCATGGCTGGTGCAATAGCCAAGACGACTATCGCACCTCTTGACCGAACAAAAATTAACTTTCAAAGTAAGTAACTTGAATAAAGTTGCTACTGCGTATATTTTAGAATGAATATGTGAGCTATATGTATTTGGTGTGTTGATGCAATTATGTATGAATTATAATGTCTGTTGCGAAATTTATACCAGATTAATTGTTAGAGATACTGTTAATACAAGATGCAGTTGAATGATACTAGAAGTGAGAATGACCTTGAAATATTCAGAAAAATGTTTCAAGTAAAAAATCTCAAGTCAAGTGAAATGTGTGATCTTTGAGGTGGTAACTCAACCAGAATATGTTGGTTAGGGGAGAGCATCCCCTTACTTATAAATGGGAACACATGCTTGCAAATAGCCGCACCAAAATTAACCCTGGTAGGATTCTATTCTATTCTGCTATTCTCGTTCCCCACGAACCATTATTCCTCACATTTACTCTTTATTGCAGTTTCTAGCGAAAAGTCATATTCCTTCAAAGGAGCAATCAGGTTTTTGATACGCAGTATGAAGAATGAAGGATTTCTGCAACTATGGAGGGGCAACTCAGCCACCATGGCCCGCATTGTGCCCTACGCCGCCATCCAATTCTCCGCCCATGAACAATGGAAGCATATTCTCAATCCCAGTCACAAGAGGTGAGTTGGTCGTCTCCAGTGTTTTGATAATTCTGGGATTGAAATAGTTACACCTGAATTGAAGTATTTGATTCACGTGTAATTCATAGTGGCCCTTTTTGCTTGCAATTTCAATATAGTCCTAAATTTTCAAAGCAGAATTTTCATTCTGCGGAATTGTACTCTCTTGACTTATTATGGAGCTTTTCGACATTCACTGTATTAATAATTGGTTGTCCTATTAGCCCTCCTATAAGATGTAGAATGCAGAACTTGATCTGGTTTATCTGATATAAAATTTTAAAACTCTGACAGTGATCGAAAATGAAGACCTGTGTTCCGAGATATTGATTTGAATTTGTTGAACTCTGGTGGCTATCAATCACTACATTGACACTGTATAACGTAAATGATATCGGCATGACTTCTTAGTTGTTGCCTTTAGCCATTGAGGGACACGTGAGCTGTCTTAACATTGTCATCTGCATCCTTCGATCAATATCTTTATGAGTAGTGTTAAGCAAATGTACTTGATAGAACCTGATAAGAGGGTCCATGTTTGTCATATTTGTCTTCATTGTAATCTTTATCTGTAAAACATCTCTTGATATGATTATAATCTTATTTTGATTATTTGTCTCGATATCTTGTTTTGAAAATTTTGCAACCCATTGTGTCTTTTTTGTTCAACGATGATCTATGGTATGTTCTATATAGACTTAATTTTTTCACTTTAGTCAGTTTAATAATAACGCTATGGCACGCTGTATTTTGAACTGTACTATGGGACTCTGAGAATAAGTCTTTGTCAAATGGAGGGTTATCTTTTTTCTTGACTTTATATACTCTCAGATAAATAGGTTTTTATTTCAGGTTAATTCGTTGATGCAGGAATGACTTGTGATAGATTCTGATGTAAGTGTCCATCTTCTAGATTTTTCTATTTACGTGGAAATAGGACATTGTAGATGCTTGGCTTAAAAAATTATGATAAAAGGTTAGTGCTAACACTGAATTTGGTTTATTGTAGGGCTTTATACACTGACTCTCGAAAGATAGGCTTCAAGATCATTGTGTCACCTTGTCAAAATATGCATAACTTTTGACAGTTAACAAGTGTATAAGGAATATGTTTTTTCTCCGGCCTAATTCGAAAAACTTTTGACATTATAATTGCAGAGACCTTGATCCAGTCCAGCGGTACATGGCAGGATCGTTAGCCGGTGTAACTGCTTCCTCAATCACTTACCCACTTGACCTTGCCAGAGCTCGCATGGCCGTAACAAATTCAAACAAGTAAGTTGTTACCCTACATACATTGCATATATATAGAATTTTGATTTGTATTAAGAAAGCAAAAGTCATGAATGCATATCTGAGGGAAAGTTTTAAGTTATGCTTATCTATGTTGAGAAAAAACTATTTTGAATCTAGTTTCATGTCCCAGAAAACAGAAATGATTGATAGGGAAAATTATTTACTTGTCAGAAATTTATGCAATTTTTTCCTTGTTGTAAAATGGACTGGTTTTTACTGGCCATATGCTCTAGCAGTCTTTCAGCAGGCAGGAAACCAGATTTCAAATGTAATGTTTGCTTCATCTCTGCCCATGGGTGCCGCTCTGCGCTCTGTGGCTGCCCTGAGCTGTAACATGTGGAAGGATAACCAAATTTCATGGACGGCATACTGGAATATGACCAGCAATGGTTACATTCGCAATTACAATATGTAATTGTTGTTATGCATTGATGTCTTTTGAGTCTTTGAAAAATTGTAAATATGTCATCTTGTGTGCAGGTACAACAATTTACTGCAAGTTTTTGCCAAAATCTACAAGGAGGAAGGCTTTAGGACATTGTACAAAGGGTATATTCCGACCATGCTAGGTGTTATTCCTTATGCCGGGACAAGTTTCTTCACCTACGAGACTCTGAAAAAAACTTACAGAGGTGAGAAAAGTTTCAGTTGTCCCAAGTTTGTAGCTTGAAAGAAGATGGGTAAATCAGGGTAAATCATTGAGGAAGTTCTAACTGATGTGGTGTTGACATCTTGAAGATTTTGAAATTTTTACTCACAACAAAATTACAGTAGAAGAGCTTTCAAAGTTCATCCGAACTCCTTCATCAGTTCTGGTATTTTGAATCGTGCACACTGGTGCTGATGGGGTTATAAAACAAATACTGAATCATTAACACTTCATGATTCCCTTGTAGCATTTGAAGCTCACCAACATCAGAGTTTTGCTTGAAATGTAGTTTTCCAAGCATGTTATATGATCTAATTAATTTACTTGTTCCTGCCGATGACGGTATAAATTTTAACGTAAACCTACATACACTGTTTTTAAGTTGTCACCAAGTTCTCGTTGTTATAAATCTTGTGCTGTGTTTTGCTTTAGATTATAAACAAACAGAAGCCAGTTCGCTGGAGCGCCTCTGTTTTGGAGCGATAGCAGGGTTACTCGGTCAGTCATCGTCGTATCCTCTTGATATTGTTCGCCGGCGGATGCAAACTGCAGGTAAATACTTGTGATAACTGATTGAATGACCATAACTTAAAGATAAGCCATATTTTTAACTGAGGGTGAATGACAGATGCAATTTTAAGCCAGTGAGGCCTGAGATGAAACATGTATAATTATGATCAGAAATGTTGGAGACTTTAACTTATTAATCACCCTCTTTTTGCAATGTTCTTCTTTGAATCAGACTGGGAGTTCTTTTCTGCCAATTAGACCTGGAAGGTTATATACCGAGGATTGAATTTCCATCAGCCTTTTTCTGTTTCCTCATATTAAATTTTCTCATTTCAGGTGTGACAGGGACTCAAAGTACGTACACAAGTGTATGGAAAACTCTTGTTTTTGTTTATCAGAATGAAGGACTTAAAAAGGGTCTCTACAAAGGACTCAGTATGAACTGGATAAAAGGACCCTTGGCTGTCGGCATTAGTTTCTCAACGTTTGAATTCTTTCAAAGACAGCTTCGGAATCATGTCTTTACGGACTCCTAGCCATTGACCTTCTCATTATGATGATTCCAGGAAAACCCGTGTGACATTTCTTGAATCGTTTGTGCAAGAGTCGTGTTATCGCTTGAGTACTGTGCGAAACTGTGATCCCGGAAAAAGAGACAGGCCTGCTGCTTTACCCAGCTCTCCTGGTGATGTTAAGAGGAGCCTAGTGTATACCAAGAATATATACTGAACATGTTGAAACCCCAAAGATTTGATATATTAATCTATTAAGTGGGCAATACCTTTTGTGATGCAGATGTTAGTGGTGCTTCGATGGTAGGAAGCTCTTCTTCAACGTTGCAGCTTATTGTAAAGTTCTGGTTTGAATTCATGACACAACTTGCGCTGTGGATAGATGTGTTCGCCTTACTGCATATCATGTGTTATAGCATCTTGTCCTTATGTGTGGAGTTATAAACTGTTACATAGTTCATAGTTTTGGCAATGGCCAGCTAGTTAATTCCCGGCATTGAAATATGCACCAGCTTCCATAAACTTGATCAAATTAACCAGACATTTTCTTTTCAAAACCAATTTTCAGGGTCCCAGATTTCATTCTAAGAATTTGGGCTAAATGCTTCCAACTTGAAATTTCATCATAAAATGTAAAATACGCCTTCTTTTAACTATTATAGTCTCAACCTACTTCATTGCATGAAGTAGACATAGCACCAACAGTTACTTACAATTCAAGCTGTTTTCATTTTGAAAATACAATTTCTTATTTTCGTTACAACAGAAGGGCTACACATCGACATGCTGGCTGCACCTTTGTCCAATGCTGGCTATTTTAAAAAGTATTTCTTATAACTGGTTTACAGACTAATCTAGTCTAGTGTGATTTTGGCAGATGTCCTGCTAAAAATCCCTATTGTTTTTTGTAGATTGTTCAGATATGTTCATGTTTTTTAAACTGTTGCTTTGTTTTCTATTGTTTTCACCCAATAATGTGACCTGATGGCAGATTATTTTGTTTGTTACCTTGCACCCGTTTGTTTCTGTTTATACTCATTAAAATTGTAATTTTGTCTTTGTGTATCAAAATGTCACATTAATTTGCATGAAAGATGACACTGTTGATTGTGATGATAGCTAGGAGAGATGCCGTTATTGTGTACTTACAGTTAACTAAGTGTTTTTAGAAAGGCAGTCTTTCCTGTTCAACTGTTTCAATGTTATGAGTACTCCTTGACAAATCTATATAATATATTAGAAACACAAAGCTTTCTGGATATGAATCATATGATATCATACATTCTAAACTCTTTATGTATTTGTACAGCACTGTTCCTTTACAGCCAAAGATATATGAGTGATAACTTATGAAAAAGCTCTTGAGTGATGGTCATATCCTAATTCCTTGTACTTTTCATGTTATGTTCACACGAACGAATTTGCCTCTAAATAGCCCACACCGGTGTTGATGGGGCGTAAAACGCAAACTCACTCACTCACATGTACGAATATTTGATGACTCGAGATCATAACCCTATAAAAGTGAGTCATCATATTGCCATGACATAAGCTCATGTCAGTGAATGAGTCTAATTAGGCTATCACTCTTTAGTGATGTCATGTGTACATTTCTCTCTGTGACCACTGAATTACTCTTCCAATGTAAAAGATGGACATGCAGTGACATCACTAACGTTCTCAAACAACAGGAATCACTCCTATATCCTCTGCTGTAATTGCTTGCATTTCTGTACCTCATATTGATTATTAAATCGTATATATCTTGCCAGTATGTATACAGTGTATATGTATAGGACTAATTCAGGAATTGTTTCACTTATGATTTATCATTGCTGAACTCATTGCTAATGATTTGTTATTTGCTGAGCTCATGTAATAAGTAGCTTGATATATGCAAAATAGTAAGATATTGAACTGTGTTCATAGATTTGCTTGAAAATGCAGCATACATGTCACAAAAAAATGTAGGTCCAAAAATGAGTACCGGTTCATCCCAATTCAGCTTTCTTTGAGTTATTTTGCTTTTGTTATAAACAAAAAACAGTCTGTGAGGAAGAATTTGAGAAAAAAAAAATTTGATTATAATTATGCTTTGTCTTGTAAAATGCGTTTTTTTTTAAATAAATGTGTATTATGCATGACTTTGTAATTGACTAACACTATATTTACTTTTTTAAGGTTGACTGAAATATTTTTGTATTGATACTTAATGTAGAGTGCTAAGTAATGACCGTAATTCTTAAACTTAGTGGCATTATTGGTTCTCGAAGTCTTTAGGTCATTAGTTCCAAACAGCTGTTGAATTGATTTTGGTATAATCTGGCATCATGATTTGGAAAATTTACATGTTAGAAGTCATACTAGTTATTTACTAAAACCTAATTTGCCAACTTTTCTTTAACGAAATGTTATGTAGAAACTTCTCTTCAAAAATGAATGAGGTAAAATTCTTCCTTTGTGGTCACCTGCATGTCTCAAGACTTCACAAACCCCCAGTGTCAGAGCTTATCCATATTGTATGCTCACTCAATGAGTCAATGTCTGTCATTTTGGCCATTCGATAGCTAGTCCCAAATCCTTATATATTTTCGTTTGAATTTTAGGGCATTTGTTGACCAGTATATCTTTGAACATTTATGTATGACCTGGCTATGGACATTTTTATTTTGGGAGTTAAGTACATTTTATTGCTCATATCGTTTGCAAAACCAGTCTTAATGAAATGATCGTTCCTAAAATGTTATGTATTTCTTAATGTGATTGTAATATATATATTTATTAGCAACAAAAGTGTATCCAAAATACAAGTGCACAAAATTTTGAATTTCGAATATGTTGACCCATAGATCATTCATGAAACTTATGAGTGAACTGTCTCTGTGGATAAGCTCTGCCAGTATTCCCCCTTGATCTCATACTGTGTCGCTGCTATTTGGTCAAGCTGTATTCTCTTCCTCTCTCTTTATTTCTGATTTGGGATGAGGCCTCACTTTCTAATCTGTCATCCTTGTTATTAATTTAAGAAATAAAAAAGTGACAATACAATTTGATGTGAGTTGTTTGCAAAGTTATGATGTGATACTGGTTTTTGCCTGTTTTGGAATTACGAATGTTGAACTTTACTTTGTTATTTATAGTTGATATGAATCATATAAATACAAATCGACACATGAACTGAAGAAGCCCCTGTGCAGTGTGCAGTGTGGAAAAAGATTTCACAAATTTCCCTGGGTAGTGCTGTATTCCAAGGTCCACACTTAAATATTTTTGTGTCTGTATCCGGAATGTTACGCATGTAGGAATAATAGCCTAATGTTTTATAAATAGATGAATGTTGATGATGGACTTGTTATATTAAATTGCTGTTCATAGTGTCCAAGTGACCTAGAATCGGCATGTGATTTTCATCAAAAGGTTGCTGCGATGTTCCAGAAAAATGCTATGCTGCTTCTTATAGCATGTGAATCTCATCAATGCGTTTTACATGTGTTTCCTGAAGTCGATGTATACCCAGGAGTTTAGAAAGTGATATTGTAGACATGCAAATGGCAGCAAGATTTCATTTGTAATTTACGTGCAGTCGGTCTCAGTAGTCTGTACAGGAAGAGGTCTTCGTTTTTTAATGCAGGTGCGCATGCGCAACTGCATTATACCAGTCATTTACCATATAATGGGTTTTGTGGATTAGAACATGCACCCCGATATTGCTATCAAATAGTGAATTTTCGTATTCGAAAATCAGATTTTCCGTTAGTGGAGAACCCCTAGTTTTGTGCGCAGAAGCATTTTGGATTATGTATGGGTTATTTTTATAAAGAAAATCATATTTGTGACAATATGGGGTAAAATGATGCATTTCTGCCGATCAAAAAAGTTATATATAATTTTTTCTAATCCCCAAATCTAAGAATCAAGAAAAACGTATGTGGAATATATATCAGGCAATCTATACACTAATTTTCGCTTAAAAAAATCCAGTGGTTATTGCTCTAGGCCTGTTGACAGATTGTTTCTCTAGAAAAATGGGTTTTGTGGATTGGGACGAACTCCATGATCTTGCCATCTAAATAGCATTTTCTTATTGGAATGTCACATTTTCACATATGGAGAACATCTGCAGTGGTGTTTAGGAGCATTTTGGATTATAAATAGGGTATTAAGAGACAGATGTTCTCATTTATAGCCAAAATTACAAAAGTGTTTTTATGATGGTCCGGAAAAAGTAAGATTTCTTTTTTCCTGTTTTCCTTATGTGTCATAAAAAATAAAAAAAACATTTGAGATGTACTTCAGACATTCTATATACCTGTTTTTGCTTACAAACGTGTTCAGTGCTCCATATCTGGTTACAGATTGTTTTCGTAGATGAGTTTGTGGATTGGACGGAGCACCTTGATCTTGCCATTTGAATGTCATTTTCAGATTTTCACTGATGGAGAACATCTGCAATGGCGTGTATGAGCATTATGAGATGTGTATAGGGTATTAAGAGACAGGATTTTCTCATTTATTGATATTAACAAAATGATGCCCTTCTGACAGCTGAAAAATAAGACCAGAAACAGTTGTTTTTTTACCAAGGCCTGAAGTTTCAGAACTCATATGCATGTGAAAATCCAAGTTTTGAAAATATTGTGTCAAACGCAACCCTACAGTAGAAAATTCCACCTGCATTATGCAACCCGCGGGTTCTTGTTTATTATGGTTGCTCATTGAAAATGTTTAGAAAAAATAGCATGTGAATTTCATTTAATATTAGGTTTTGGTTGTCTTTTGTTTGATAACTTTCTGAAATAACTATCGTACTTCATCTTTCATTTCTGAGGGAGCCGTAATTTATAAAGTATATGGATGACAAGAATAGTGGTGAATTGTGGATTTCTTTTGAGTGATTTTGTGGTCATTTTCAGTTGTGAAATCTTAATCTATGGTCCTGTCTTGATATCCTTCTGAATGGTTACATATGTGTAGAATGTATGGCTGACCTGTCTCAATGCAATGGCGTAGCTAGTGGGGGGCAGGGGGGGCAAGTTGCCCCCCAGACAACTTTTTGGGGAAAAATGGGGAAATGGACAAAAAAATTGGGAAATTGACACAAAAATAGGGAAATGGGCCAAAATGGGGAAATTGAGAAAAAAATGTGAAATGTGGGGGAAATAGATGGGAAAATAGGGCAGAAAGGGGGAAAACAGTGAGGGAAAAATAATAGAAAGGGCAAAATATATTTTTGGGGAAATCCTGTTGAAATTCTTGCGGACACTTTATTTGAAACTTCGAAGTATGACAACTCGACAAATAAACAGGAACCGGTAGGAGAGACTTGTATAGTGCATATTAGTTTGAAAATTGAGGTATTTATTATCTATCTAAATAGTACTAGTAATGTATATCCAGTTGGTCTTTATGGTCCGCATGATTTCACTCCTAACATACAAGCTTATGAAGTCTTAATAATATTTTGGCTAACAGCAACAAACAAGAATGAAGATTTTAGTAAAACTTTTGAAATCAACAGTCCAAAAGACAGATCAATTTGAAGAATGACTGGAGAAAATACTGATGATGAACTTGAACATGTAAAATTATGTAGTAATGTAGAATTAGAATTCAAAAACCAAATTCACTGAGCACTGCTTGATGGAATAAAACAGGAATTTTCAGACCGATTTTCTGATCTTAATGGCCGTCAATTAATTGAACTTTTTGAAGTTTTTTCCCTGCTTATTTCTCATGCTCACAACACCTTGGCAAAACTTTTTCTTCTTAAATGGCCAATGGCTTTTTCAAGGATGTCTCTGCCTGCCTTGGTTTTTATGTGAATACAGGTCTACAGATTCCATGACCCCATGTTTGATGAATGATGAATGACAGAAAGGAGTCTTTGTCATAACAAATCAAGCTCCACTTTATAAAATTTGCTCCCTTTTGTAAAGAAGTTTTATGTTGAGCTCAACAACATTAAAAACGCTGATGTAAATTGATGTCAATGTAAAAATACATTACAATATAAATTATAACAAGTTAGTTATTAAGTTTTAAAAAGCTTGTGTGTTTTTAATGTTGCCGAGTTTCTGAAAAATGCAACCTATCAATCATAGAATTATGTCCTACGCTGGATGCTAGCAAAAATTTCCTATTATTTTACAAATTGCTATAACTAGCTTCATCCTATAAGTGTTTTCAATGAGATTTCAGTTTGTCATAAGTTCTGGACTGTTGAACGTACCCCATGTTGTCGATAACATTTTGGGGAAATCAAGGGTCATTTGCCCCCCCAGAGAAAAATCCTAGCTACGCCACTGTCTCAATACGACTCCATTATGAGTTAAGAAAGAAGCCAAACCTTTAGAAATAGGCTGGTTAAATTTGAATTAACCTATTGTATTAAATTGCTGTTCATAATATTCAAGAGACCAAATAACGGCATGTTCTTCTGTTCTGTAGAATGTTGAAATACTATGCTGCTTCTTACCTGACTGAGAACAGTCTGCTGTAGAGGCAGACGAGCTAGCGAGTCTGCAGACTGATGAAATACTTATCGAATTGGCTTCTAGGTCATGCTGCCTCTCAGGTCCGCGCTGCTGCCAATCAGGTCCCCGCCCAGCAGAACTCCGCAGACTAAAACAACAAAAAATAACCCCCCTTAGGCACCCAGTACGGCAGTAAAACCACTGTGGTAGTAACGTGCACCTATTGCCCACAAGGTCAAAACATAAGAAAACACATAAATCCTCTCCAACAAACAAAATAAACCACAACCAAAATATACTTAACTACCAACATAAAAACAAAAATACACACAGTCGGGTCTTTAAGCCACTGTGATAATTAAAATTACTCTGACTGTTTCATTATACATGTTTTTCTTTTCAGATCCTCTCAATCCCATATCTCACATCCCATGTCCCCTTTCACAATACCCTTTTTTCCACTTGTCTTCAAACACATTCTCAATACAGTACAAAAAATTGACGTGCTCCGAACCCAGTATGGTAGTCAAACCACTGGTGTAATAACTGGCACATCACTTTGCCAGCACAGGGTTAAAACATAAACCACCACCTTCTCAAAACACTACACCACCTATTCAAAGGTCTCAAAGGAGGGTGTTGGTTTTAAAGCCCATCCTCTGGAGATTCCTATCAACACTAACCCAAAACCAAACACTAAAACTCTCCCTTACCACTTCTAAACCATCAAACCCTTCATCCCATACCTAACAAACTCAGGACTTGTGGTCCCTGGAGGGAGTCATATCTATAGATTGTAGTAAAACACATGGATACCTCATGAATCCACCCACATGTTCCTCTCATCAATTATACTCACCTCCCCGCCACCCTCTCAATAAAACACCACACTCACTCCTTAAATCCTGTAGATCAAAACATCCAACCCGGCGTTCTTCCTCTTCTTTGTTAAACTCAATCTCCCACCCTGCGACACTGATAAGACCACTAAACAATTGTAATCTTTTCCAGATACTTCCAGACAACAAACGGATGCCTTCCCTGGCCTTCTCACTCTCCGGACCCTCCCCCACCTCCAGTCCTCCACTCCACTCCGACATAACATTTCCTGGCTGGCTACCGCTTCCTCTCTCGAGGAAGGGCCATCCCTTCAAAATACTCCAAAAGCTTGTAGGGCGAAAAATCGCCAATCAAGCTTGGGCCTTCGGCCCTAAATTTACACTCTTACTTAGAACTCGGCAGAGCTATGCTAGAGTTTCAAAAATGCATGTAAGCGAGGACGTGAAATAGAACACCTCCAGTGAAATGTTGTAGCCTGCTCGCTTACGCTCGCAACTGAAGCAGGCTACTGTAGCCTGGCTTCTTACAGCATGTGAATCTCATCGTTTCTGGACGATCGTCTTTTTAGTGTACAGCAATTTTGAAAGTAATATGATGTCTGAATGGTATCAAGATTGAGCACTTTTTCACTACATGTTGGTTTGAAGAGAAAGAAGGTCATGAATCTTTATACTACCGAAAATGTTAAGCAAAAATGATGTGAATTTCATTTGATGGCTAGTTGAATTGTGTAACTTCAGTTTCGTGGACATATTATATGAAACAACCATTGACAATTTGACCTAATTATACAATATTGTGTACCTTCGTCATTGCTCTGAAGTATCTTTGCATATTTTGTGCATTTGTTTCCCGACATTTCGTAACCAATGAGAGCATTATCTTTATCCATCTTTAGAGGCTGTTTTTACTACCTTTTAGTGACTGGCCTTTATGCCTCCAAATAGCCCTTATTTTTGCGTTTTTTGCTTATTGTCGAAAACATGATTTCTAAAATCGCCCAGGGGCCTGGGTTTTTTCATCAAATCTACAAAATGTTGGTATTAGGTGGTTTCTAAGACCTGAAGGCCTCCTACATTGGAATTGTGGAGCAGGACTTTTCAAACATTTTTGAAAAAGGGCCAGTCCTATTCTGGCATAGGTGCTGACAATATCATCCAGATTATAAACTTTTTCATCATATATATGGATCAGTGCCAGATCTGTTAGACGCCCTTTGCCCGTCGATGCTCTCATGCAGGTGTGGAGACGTCTCAAATTTCTTGCACTTCTCTCACATTCCCATGATGTCACTGGGATTGTACATGTACAGGCGATTTTCAGCAGAATGAACACATTTGGGAAGTGATCTGGGTGACATTCTTGATTGCACTAGCTGGTGAATTTGCCCACAAGGTGGACCTGTATGCCTCAGTCTTTTCATGTTTGGCGATTTTGGTCCGCTTTGATCTGAACATTTGTCAAGTGTCAGTTGATATCACAGTCTATAACAATGATGCCCGATCAATTTTTTCGTTAGTGTCTTCCTCCTGTCCAAATTAGCCTGCTGAGTGCATAAATACAGGACATAAAGTTCAAATCATCTATCTATCCATCTTTCATTTTGTCGCAACCCAAAACAACCAAGTTAGCTCTCTTTTGATCACATAGCTGCAGTGCCAGTGCAGTGGTGTTGAGGCCCAAATTCTGTTGTATTGAATATCTGAGCAATTTTGGTGTTGGTCATGGTAGAAGGGTGAGTGGCTTGGTTCAACAAACTGAGGGGTTCCCATCTTCACACCCGAGTGATGCTGCAGTTTGAAACACAGACCAGCACCAATTACAACTGCCTCAGCTGTCAAATACGCCTGAGTCACCGTATGTGTTGCTCAGTAAAGCACTAATTTGTCTAACCTTCATTCTCTTTGGTTTTAGCAAGGATGCTGTCACATTGCTGTGTCAGTGTATAAAATCCTTTTTGTTTTCCAACAAGGAACTGGCGTGCTGGTTCCTTAATTGTCCCCTATGTTTTGCACACATCTCTTTATAGTTCTTAGTAACTTCTTACTTGATATGACTTTAGTTTGTGTGCCTTATTATTACCGAAATGCCCAGTTGCTTCAATTTCCAATAATTGCTCAGATATAAACACCCTCCTATTTCTAAAGTACTATCTATTTTCATTGGAAAACACTAAAAACATAAATTTACGAAGACAAGAGCTACTTTCATCAGTTTCTGTTAGTTCATAAAAAAAATTCTAACCACTGGCCAGAAAGTAAACGGGTACTACACAAAGTGTGCTCATTCTGTGTCAGATGAGCCATGAGAGAAGGCTTAGTTATTCGCTTACAACAATCAAGGGAATAAATTCACCAAATGGAAATCCTTAATATTTGGAGCCTATACTTTTACTAAAATAGTTTCAACTCACTAACCTCGGTGCTTAAGTAGTTTCAACCCAATTTAGAAGCTCCACTATGGCAAATGCTGCCAGTCCTACCAGCAATATCTTGCACTGTGTAGCAAGTGAGGTGTATGAGACACTTCAAAAATATTTGTGTTAAAATTTTGAAAATTAGAAAGTGTAAAAAATTGTCTTGAACCAAGTTGAATAATTATTTTTTGTGATTAAGGAGATTTCCTGTTCACTTTCTGTGGAGCACGGCCTGGGGATTCAGGAGATTGCCTTAGCTGGGTTTCATTTCTTAATTGTGCTGGGAGGAGAAGGTCCAGATGTTTTCAATGGGCTGTCATTGTTTTTCTTAGACTCTATGCAGGCTGGGGCCCCTAGGGAAAAGGTACATTCATGTCTATGTCTACATGTAACAGTGCGTCTCGATTTGAAATTGGAGATGGCTTGATGGGAAAGTTTCTGTTTTCAATTTCCAAGCAGTGTTGAGAGTTTTATCTCCTCACGTTCTTCTTGGTGTCTAGCCATGATTCATTTCTATCCGGAGATGTTTGAAAAGAGGCATGCAAATATTATCTTCTTCCTTAATGTCAATATATCTTTATTAATGTCCTGAAGATTGAAAACACTGTGCAGAAAGACTTTCTCAAAGAGATCCACTGGTTTGCAGATTATCGACATCTTTGATTCATCTTCAGATTTCAGAGTTTTGTGGAACTTCAGCTGTCTGAATGATAAAGAAAAATTACAGATTTCACAAGAATACCCAAATCGAAAGAATACATCCTGTTATTCTGATCTGAACAGAACCACAACATGTATTTGTCCTTTGGAGTGATATACATGCCTAATACAGGTTTTTCCTTCATATTGTCGCAACCCAAAACAACCAAGTCAGCCCTAATCTGGCGTAGGTGCTGACAATATCATCTAGATTAAACTTTGTCATCATATATGTGGATCAGAGCCAGATCTGTGAGACGCTTCTGGCCCATTGATGCAGGTGTGGAGACATCTCAAATTGCTTGAACTTCTCTCACATTCCCTTGATGTCACTCGGATTGTTCAGGCGAGTTTTCAGCAGAACGAACACATTTGGGAGGTGATGTGGGTGACATTCTTTGATTGCACTAGCTGCTGAATTTGCCCACAAGGTGGACCTGTTTGCCTGAGTCTTTTCATGTTTGGCGA
Source organism: Platynereis dumerilii (assembly GCA_026936325.1). Taxonomy (NCBI): domain Eukaryota; kingdom Metazoa; phylum Annelida; class Polychaeta; order Phyllodocida; family Nereididae; genus Platynereis; species Platynereis dumerilii. The sequence goes on along the minus strand of JAPTHN010000001.1, from coordinate 142,033,330 downwards.
TTTTGGTCCGCTTTGGTCTGAACATTCGGCAAGTGTCAGTTGTTATCAAGTCTATAACAATGATGCCCGATCAATTTTTTTTCGTTAGTGTCTTCCTCCTGTCCAAATTAGCCTGCAGAGTGCATAAATAAATAAAGGACATAAAGCCCAAATCATCTATCCATCCATCTTTCATGTTGTCACAACCCAAAACAATCAAGTTAGCTCTCTTTTGATCACATAGCTGCGGTGGTGTGGAAGCCCAAATTCTGTGGTATTGAATATCTGAGCAATTTTGGTGTTGGTCATGGTAGAAGAGTGAGTGGCTTGGTTCAACAAACTGAGGGGTTCCCATCTTCACACTGGAGTGATGCTACAGTTTGAAGCAGAGACCAGCGCCAATTACAACTGCCTCATCAGCAGTCAAATGCGCTTGAGTCACCGTATGTGTTGCTTAGTAAGGCACTAATTTGTCCAACCTTGATACTCTTCGGTGTTAGCAAGGTTACTCTATTAGTGTTGAGAACCCTTTGTCACCCAACAAGGAACTGACGTACTGGTGGATTAAATTTTCAATGATTGCACAAAGACAAACACATTTTGTAATTTAGTGGAAGATGTTGAATCAAATTTTAGTTTTACTGTCACATAACAAATTTCCATCATTGAAATCCCTTCCTGTTGTTAGTTTGCTCTTTTCAATTTGTCGAACTCATGATTTTTGAAACAAAAGTTAATAATGTTAGCATTGCCATAAAAACGATTGACTCAGAGGAAGTGCATGATAACTACATTTCAAGCATACCTCGGTATGATGAGATGTGGAATCCTCTTTGGATTCCAATCAATCGGCTTGGAATCACAGTTTTCATTGGATGAAATGTCATCCTTGGGTGCCTTGCATACAATCGCTTTACTCAGTGGTATGCTGAAGCACCTGGGCCAAAGCAAAATGTACATTATAACTCAATACTACAGATATTTCTATCAAAACAGGTTGGCACGTAATTATGATATTTCTGATGCTGTGTCAGCTTTTACCTTTCATCGTTCATTCGAATCATCTGCAGAAGCATTCCAAGAAACGGTTCAACATTGTTCGTTCCAGGTCTTAAACCACCTGGAGTGTTGTTTGTCAGGTGACCGAAAAGATTTTCCACAGACAGCGTCGACCCTTGGCGAACATTATATTATATGTGCCCTTCTTATACAGAGAGGGTAAAAGTACAGGCGACCTTGGCAGTGAAGCCTCAGCCCTTCATACAAGATGTAGCTGAAGCCTTTAATTGTTCGACTTGGTGGCATTAATGAGAAATCCACGTCTTTTCCCAACCACCTGGAAGTGAATGACTGGTGTTATTGTGATTGCTGAGTATACTTACATGACCATTAGGGGGCGACCATTTAATATCGGGGGGGGGTGGTGGTGAGTGCTTCGAGTCCTTTGTAAATAAATAATTTAGTGCTCAATTTCAGTGAAATCAATAAATTCTTTTTGGGCAGTCTTTAAATCAATAATTTCTGCGAGAAGTAAAATTTTGCTGGATTTTGGAAAGAATATTCGGGAAGTTCACACCACAGTGAGTCGAACCAACTTTGGGGTGAAAAAAATGCCAGCATAATTATAGGCACCATTAGGTAGCTGAAGATGAGACGAACAAAATACAAAAAATATGGGGGATCTAGTAGAAAAAGTTTCATCAATTGAAACTATCACCACTGAAGTAAAGTTTGATATAAGGCTTCCCGAGTTCACATTCAACCTTGTCAGTGAAGCATGCACATTTTCAAAGGAAGTTGAGACGGGGCAGGTTAGACCAGGATTTTCGGGGCACGTTGGACCATTGCAATCTGTGTTGACTGTAAAAAATAATCAGCAAAATGCCAGTTGTGAAATTTTTGACATTAATAGAGCACCTACGTCATTCCTGTACAATATGAGGGTAAAATCAGTTCAGTTGGCTAATCTGTCAGCCTTTCTAGCTGAAATAAGACTTAATATAATTTTCTGGGTAAATATTCAGATATAATCCTTCTGCAATGACACACAAGTATCTGTTGTGATCTGTTGGAATAAAGTGTGGTGTATGCTTAATTTCTTCTATTCTACTTTCTTGGTCCAACGTACGTGCCGGTCATGGAGCATTCCAAATGAGAGTTACGATGTGGTGCTTTTGGGACGAGGCAGTCTGATCTCATACTGCCTCATATCTATACCCAAGAATCATTTATGCTGGAGCACAGATAAAGGTTGTAACTGCAAACAAGTCTTTCTCCAAATCAATTGCCATTGTATCTTTAGGGAATCCAAGATTTCAATGGAAGGAGACAGCAAACAGGAGAGGGTAAGTACATCATATATGTCATACTGGCCAATAGTTGAAACAGCAACAGGTTTCTTTTGGTATACCATATAAATTATTGGCATGCAACATGTAGCGCTGTGAATTTGAAAGATTTCGTGGAGGGGACTGCATGCGCAAAAAAACCTTTAGGTGTGCATAAGGTTGCCGCATTAAAAATACCCATTTCTGCAAAATCTGTTTGGCTACCTTGGTATCATTGTACAGAAGATATTTTGATCTATTTCTATCAATGGTGTTTATTTTGCTTGTCAAAACTTGATGAATTGCTACTAGAAAAAATTTGCCATATTTTAAGCTGAAGATTTGTTGTGAATTTCAATGAAATAAGCTCTATAACCCCAATATACAGGTAATTTTGGCTCTATAGACTAAAATATGTATTTGACATGAAAAGTAATGGCAGAATCAGAATCCCTGGCATCAAAAACATATATTTAGGGCTATTATTTGAAATCCTATGACCTTTTGTTACTGAGTTATATTGAAAATTAGATATCGAGCGGCGTCCATTTTGAATTTGTTGCTATGGCAACCCACGACGAGCGCCCATTCCGGCGCCCTCAAAAATTAGAATCTATATACCCTCAGCAACATTTGTGCCAAATTTCATGCTTGTAGACAAATATGCACAATTATCCCCATAAGCTCCTGGACTATTCAACTTTCTTGGTCCGACGTGCTCGTCATGGCGGTCCAACGTGTCCCGGCTTCGGGGCACGTTGGACGTAAAAAAAAAACAGTTTTTAAACTTATTTTTCTCCAAAACTATACAAGGTAGATCGACTTGGTTTGGCATAAGTGAACTGTAAATGTTAAGTCGTGCAATAAAAATATTTTTCATATATTTAAAGAGTTTTGAGAGAGCCAAAAAAAAAAAAAGCCGACCAACATGCCCCAGTCTCCCCTACTTTCCTTATATATAGTTACTTATCTTCTTTTCTGGTTCATATTTACTTTAGTTTCTGTTTGTTTGGCTTTGATACACAAATGCATCCTCATTGAAATTAGATTGTGTCAGAACATCCTGATATTCAGGCCTATTTTGCCTGTTGGAGACAGTTGGAGACTTTCAACTTTCCGAACTCTGCCCTTTACGAACTGTCTATCACAAGTACATGTATTATGATGTATAAGTATTTTGTTTCATGTTTGAAGTTTTGTTTGCTGCCAGAGTTATTTTTCCTTTTATTTCTTTTGTGTAAAATAAGAAACAATTATTTTAATCCTTCATGGTTTTCTAATTATCACAGTTCTTTGAATTTGGCAAACAAACTCCAGGATCTGACAGAGCCTGTTTGCACTGTCAGTGCCAGTGGCGGATCCAGGATTTTTTCAGGGAGGGGCAAAATGCGATGAGGCCCGAAGGGTCCAATGTGTAAACTGTTGTTTTCTTTGCATGTGATGCATTTTGTATCCATAGTAACATGGATACGTATATTTAGGAGCACCGGGGTAATTTGGTCCGGAGATTTGGTTCAGGAAATTTAAGGAGGGGGGGGGGGCAAGGAAATTATTTATTCAATGAAAATAGGAAATTGTTTATTCAATGAAAATCTGAAGCCAGACTTATTTCGAATTTGTTTCAGAATGCTCTAAATAGGGTAATACCCTAGTATTTAGAAATCCTCCCAAAGAGATTAAATAATGATAACAAGGCTGCAAGGAAATTTGGAAATAATTATTCTATTTCACCAAAACTGGGCAAGAAATGATTTTTTAAGCTCTATTATATAAACCCCTTTCTGGATTTGTTTGTTCCCTTCAGTATACCTATGTGAATAATTTATTTATATCCCATTTTCTGTTGAAAAATTGAAATAAAAGAAAATTGCTTGCGAGTGCCCCCTGGAAGGTATGTGAAATTTTGCCCTGCTATTGTGCAATTTGTGGGAAATTGGGGAGGGTGCCCCCTGCTCCATATATCCTGGCCCAGACTCTCTGCACTGCGACACACAGTGAACAGCAGCCTTCCTGTATTACAAATCACTTTCAACTACAACACGTGAGAACCGGGTGAAGCACATTTACAAGTCAATCATGAGAGAAATTGTACATCTTCAAGCTGGACAATGTGGAAACCAGATCGGTGCCAAAGTGAGTAGCATTTTATAGACGACTAGCAGTTTACCCGTCTTATGACGAGTAGAGTGGTAATATAATGAAAAATGTCCTGTAAATATTGATTCTTTCCTTTGTCTGTGGCATTGTCAATTTGATTAAAATGTAGGGATAAAGGTGGTATACTTTCTTGCTCACATCATCTTGCCTCACTCTGCCCCTCTAATATTGCGCCCCTCATCCGCCCCCCCCCCCCCAATCTTATGATCCCTCATCTTGCCTGTTCCTCAATCTTACCCCCTATCTTGCCAATCCCCCCCCCCCAAGTGGCGTCAGTGTTTCGGCATTTGCCCCACCACTTTTTCGCGCCCCCCCCCCCAGTGGCGTTAGTGTTTCGGCATTTGCCCCACCACTTTTTCGCCAAAGTATACATGTTTATGAATAAAAAAAGTTTTAATTTTTCCCTCGACATCTTCCGTGAAAGTGTGGTCACTGTTTAAAATGCAACTGATGCCCCTGCTACCCCCCTCCTCTTATTGAACCCCATCATCTCTGTTCCCTCATCATTCAATAATCATCATCTGCCTCTTTTTATATTTTGTTTAACAGTGCAAAATGTAGGCATATTAGCTTGAAATATCACTTGGCCACTGGCAGTGGTCAACAAAGATTTAGATGCCCAAGAGATCATGTCGTTGCCAAAAATGTTCAATGTTTGAGAATTTATATTTAAATATAATTGATACGGCACATATACACATGTGTTAATGGGCATTTCTAGTTTTACTGTCACATTGCATTGGAAATGTGCAATGATAGCATACAAAGCAGATCAGTCAGACTCAAGAAGCCTGCAGTCACACTGCTCGTGCAGTGTATGCAATAGCCAAGGCCAGCCATGTGACCTAAGGGATTTGAGTATTGCTGGGCAAGTGCAGTAAATGAGTAAAACGTGTTTTAGTATTTATAGCCAGCTTACACATGCATGCATGTCTAATTTCAATGCCTCTAATTGGACAACCTACTTTTCTGAATGGCCAGAGGGGGCCAAAGCTAAAAAAACAAATCGAAATTTAGGCCTATATAATTATGTCCAGACAGATGTGAGCATTTTGTACTATTCACAGAGAGGCTTTATAGCGCCACCATACTTGATCATACAAAGATCATCATGCTGCTTCAATCATCAGTGCCATACATATGACGTTACCATGGAGCTGGGCCTATTTCCCAAGTGAGGTTCAATCTCAGTATGTCTGACTTTAGCGTCCTTGTGTTCTCTTGTTATTTTATAGTAAGTTTTGCTCAAGTGGTTAAGCCAGTGATATCATACATTTGAGGATGGCAAAACAGAGTGGAGATACATTTAGAATGTCTTGCAGAGTTTCAGGCAAGTCAGGTAAGCCATAGCTGAGAATAGCCGTTACAAAGCACAGGCCTGCACAAATATATAGTCATAAAGATTTATAGATGGATTCATAGCTAGCTACTGCGTAGGGAGAGGGATGTGGTCATTTCTAAATCTGCTGCGATGACTCAAATTTTTACATGCGGTTTTAGCTGGTTTTGCACAGTCAGATTTGAATGATAAAATGGACACGGCCCTACTTTCAATCATATATTTATTTGCAATATATAGCAACATCAGTGCACCTTCCTCTTGACTTGACATAGTCCCATAATATATACCGGGCTTTCTAAAACATGGGGTCATCTATGTCTCTGTCCATACTTCCATGTCTTGGGAGGGTATCTAGGTCAAAAAGGCTAAATTCAGTAATATTGAGCGGGAAATGGCACAGTGTGCTTTGATGGATGAATTTAGTTACAAATTGAAAAAAATTCTTCCGTATATTAACTGTAGTATTCAGGCTATTTATATTATAGAAACATCTAGACTATATTATCATATGATTATATCTAATGTAATGGGTTATACTTCTCTCTTTATAATAGTCGTATAAAAAATAATTCCCCTTATAAATGTAGCCCATGAAGGGCATGATAGAGCATATGAACATGTATAGGAAGAGACCCAGCAACTGTCATGTTTTACAATTTCCTCAAGGATATGATTACTAATGTCGAAAATATGTTTGGCTTGTCAACCTGTGTGTGTTATCAATTCAATGTACATCTGTTGCTAAAATGCTATGATCCTCTCAAAATATGATATGATACATAGTAACATACTGTTGTTGTAGATATATACGCAGCAAAATGCATGAGTCATATATTCAGCATAATTACTGCATTTAATCAATACACCATTGCAGGCCCTAAAATGTTATTCACCTGGCAAAGTAGCCTGCTATTCACCACTTTCTGGAGATGACATACATAGTTATTAGTCACCCCTCATTTATAGCCCTTGAAGGGCCTGGGGGTGGGGCTGTGGGGTGAAGTTAGTGGTTTCGCCCCAAGGGGAAAGAGGGCATTGTTTCATTTTTGCAAATTTTTTTTTGCATCATTACCATTGCTTGCTGCAGGTAGAAGCAAACTTCCTCCAGTGTTTTCAATTTTCCAGTGTCATGTTCTGAGCAAACCTTGTTTTTCTTGAAAAACCCGGAGTCATACCACTGATGCTGTTAATGGACTCCGTGAATGGTGTCTGACTCTGCATGTGATGTTTTGTCATCCCAACTACCGAAATTTACCTGGTGTGTAGTAAAATAACTTGGTGTATCTCTGTTTTGACGCTGCATCCTTCATATTTTGATACAGCATATCAGTGCCTGTGACACCACTCTAGTCATGTCAGTGGCAGTGCAAGATTTTATAGCAGTATTTAATGGAGGTGTTTACACACCGCCGTTTATGTAGTCCGTGAAAAAGCGGGTGAAAGAGTGAGTGAGAGAGTGTAAACTTTAGGCGGGAAATTCAAAATTTTAGAAGAAAATCTGAAATTACTCTTTGCATGTTTCAAAATATTTCCTAATTTTAAAATTGCACGCAACTAGAGATGCATGACTATTATTGCAGCCTACTTGTATTGATTATAGGACGTTTCACCGTCGGCAGTAGTGGGACGTTTCACCGCTGGTTTATAACATAGTTAAATTGCCTTGTATCAAGTTCTATGAGCTTGATAAGCCATGATTAAACAAAAACACGCAAAACATTGTCTGTGTTGCTACTCTATCTACTTGATCTATGATTATCTAAGTTTTTTGTTACTTTGTAGCAAATAGACTAACATTTTGTTATGTTTCATTTCACCCGTTATGATGTAGCTAAATGTATGCAAAGTAACAAGAAAACATAACTAAATGGACAATGTGATTACTAGAATAACGAAGGATAACAATTTTCACTAAAACAATCAACTAAGTGATACTTTTCAAGTACTTTAATAACCAAATAGTGAAATTAACTGGCGGTGAAACATCTCACACTGCCGACGGTGAAACGTCCCAGCGGTGAAACGTCCTGCTACCCTTGTATTGACCTAAAATAGTTCTAAGTAGGCCGTTAATGATTTGATAGTTTGGAGTTTTTATTTTGGTGTTACAGACCACCATTTTGAAATTAATGTGTATTGTGTTGTGTGTATGCAAATGAGCTGTCCACCATTTTGAAAATTATGTGTATTGTGATTTGTCTATGCAAATGAGCTGAGCTGGAACTATGTCATGGTGGCACTAGGATGTGTATTGGTCAGTTTTCTGATCTGGAAATTTATGTCATAATACTAGGTCACAAAAGATGGGATTTCGATAATTATATAAATCTCCCAACTATTTCTGTCAGATATATGGATGGGTATATTGCTGCATAGATAGATATATAGATATGTAAATAGATAGATAGATAGATAAGCAGATTAGATGTGGATTTTTAATGGAGGAGTGTACACATCTCCATTAATGTAGTCACAGTGACAGAATGGAATGTTTTGGGGGGAAAATAGAGTATTTTCGGTATGTCTTTTTGGCCCTGAATTGGCCATTTTGTTTGGAGATGTTTGGAGTAAAAGAAGCGAGGCTAACTTGGTTATAGAGCATGCATATGGCATAGGAATGAATAGCAGGCATGTTGTAATAAGGACGTGACTTCCTTTTTTATCTTGCTTGGATCCACTGCGGGTGGCATCACCGCATCACACATTGTGTTTTGGCACTTGTACCTAAACTATTGCACTGTTGCACTTGCATATATATATTTGGCACATGACTGGATCTTATAGCATATATGTTGCCTTGTGGTTTTCATATTAAAGCAATTGCTACTACTCTCTTTGTAAAATATTGAAATTTAAAAAAAATGTTTTCGTTTCCGGAGCAGAACTCGAAAACGGTTATACCTGTGGGAATGAAGATCCACCATAATATGCGTTAAATACCCTAAATGTCCTTTTGGGGGTCTAAATGCTCTTACAAAAATTAATAACAGCAAATTCAGAAGAAATTTGAAAAAAATGTATTTTTACAATGCTCCATGACAAATTTTTTAGTAAGACCTCAAATTTTGCATTTCCATGTCTACATTATGCCTCTTTAAATGACTAAACTCAGTTGGAAGGCCAATGTTATGAAATTTTCATAAAAACAAAAAAACTGGAAAAAATGAGGATTTCTGATATTTTTATCAAATTTTGGATTCTCGCAACAGCTGGTTCTGTGCACTCAGGGAAATAGTATTTTTCAGGGGATATGAACTTACAACTAGGGCTTGGCAATATATCGCATGCAATGTTTAACATAAATAAAATACACCTTTATATGTTCTTGATTCTCTCCAGGTACTTTGCCCTTCAGTGAGTAGGTGGGTCCCAAATTTAAACGAAGTTATGCCCTTGATGGCTTGAGCAGATTTTGTGTTGCTGAAGATGGGTTGTCAGTCAATATTGACATAGCAATAATTATTGATATCTCATTCAATATTGATATCTCATTTAATATCGATATCGCAACAAATTATTGCAACTATTTTTCGCAGTATCGCATATCGCAACTTTTCTCAATATTGCCAAGCCCTACTTAGGACACTACACCACCTCCATTTTGAACCCCTGGGTTCTTGTGACTGTTTTACTGTGGCATTTGCGCTGTGCACTTTGTGATGTTGTGTCATGAATACCATGACCTTTCATAGAGGCTGTTTTATGGTCAAGATAAGGCATAGGCCCACTTATGTGTCATAGCTGTTTTTAGTGTAAGATTCAGGTGCAATGGTACATAATCCTTCCATTTGTTGGTTCAACGCACCGGTGAGCAAACTTGACCTTTGGAAATCATGATTTATATGGCAGACAGAATAAAAGGTTGTTTTCTATTATTAGTCATTACAGCCGTTTAATTAGTTATTTGGAAATGGAGCAAAAGTTTGTTGTTTGATGAATGATGATGCTGTGTCACAAACCATTACTTTCAATAGAACTTTAGTTTTTAAAAGAAGATAAATTAGATAATTATATGCTGCTTGTTTGCAGCTATACCTATTCCAAAATGACTGAATGTTTCATTAGTGTTCCAACATCTACCGTTGAACGGGGTAAAGTTGGCAATCTGGGGTAAAGTTGGCATGCTATTTTGACCCGCTTAATGGAAGAAATGCCAACTTTCCTCACTGACACAGGTATCTTTGGCAAAGTTGCCATACGTGCCAGTCAGGAAAAGTTGGCATTTCTGCTATTAAGTGGGTCAAAATAGACTGCCAACTTTACCCTGGATTGCCAACTTTACCCCGTTTTACGGTACCACTTTAGCAGAGCCATCAGTGATTAAGTCAAGACACACCCCAAAAGGTGGCCAATGAACAGGCCTTCACACATGTTATGCAAATTGTTCATGCACTCCTGTGAACGTTAGAGATCTATGTAATCCTTATGAGGGTAGATAGATCTATCTCTCTTGAGAACTTTAAAATGATAGCTCATACATCTCTGAGAAGTCAATAGTTGCTTCACAAACTGGCTGTAAATTTTGAAGTTGACAGGAATCCTGGGCGCTGATAGGCTTTGACGTTCGTGACGTTAATCTGTGAAAATATAGAGTTTCTAACGGATTTGTCTGGGGTAGATTGTTTGGGTGACTTCTACAGACTGTTTGAAGCATGGATTTCTATCAAACATTCTGCAGACGTTTGGTTGGTGTGCAGACGTCTGACATCTGTCACATGTTGAAGTGCACATCTTTCAAGTTTAGATTCTAAGCATGTCTGCTAATTAAAAGTTTTTACATGAACATTTGTCCAGCCATTGAATCCATTTATGACAAATAGGATTATGAAAAAAATTTGTAAAGACTGATAGGATAATTATATTCCTTGTCATTCTGCTAGGTGACGCTTTCAGACTGCATAATTTCGTTTTTAAATGGAACCGTTTCATTGTATGTGATTATTATATATGTTTGACATGAGATACATATTACAGTTGCCTAATGGGTAAATGTGGGACATGAAGATATGTACACCCGAGAATGTCAATGTACAACGAGGCCGTAAGGCCGACTTGTACATGACATTTGAGTCACATCTCATGCTGCAGTGCTCCAGTGTCAATAAATGAAGCACCAAACCATTGGACATGACTACATGTACAACGGTGTACATAATGCTAATTTTCACTGTCGAGTGGTACAAATGATATTCAATGACCATTTGATGTTTTTTTTCTGAATTCAGTTCTGGGAGGTGATTTCTGATGAACACGGAATCGACCCCACTGGCAGTTACCATGGCGACTCTGACCTGCAGCTGGAGAGGATCAACGTCTACTACAACGAGGCCTCTGGTGAGAATTCCAAATGAATAAAATTAGTGTATTGAGTAACAAGACTCAGATGGCATAGTTCTGATTTCAATGCATCAGCGTGAGACTCCTTACTTGTTCTCACTATCTCATCTAATGCGTGTATGTGTCAGTGTGTGTGAGTCCCACAAATGTTGGTGAGCTTTGGTTATTTTGTGCTTGAAGTAAGGCTTAGCTGGCATTGGAAAACCTTCATTTGTGGCGATAAATGGTGTCGCCACGTCCTTTTGATGACTTCTTAAACTTGGGTGTATTTTCAGCATTTTGAATTATTTAAAATTCATATATTCAACCTGAAAGTTTAAGATGCCGCCTTTCAAACTGTAGGACTGCTTGTCTTTCCTAGAACGATGTCGGACCCTTAAAGCTGTTTTGGCACGTGCTGGGCCTAGAGCCCAAGCCTGGCGAGCGTTTCTATCACACAAAGATGGCAATTGCTCACACTTCGAGAATGTGCCAGATTCCTCCTGATCATGCTACATCATCTGCATCATGACACAAAAACAAATCTGATTATAACTTGAACCAACCTTGTATTATGGAAAAGTGTGCGAAAAATCCGGAAAATGGTGCCATTTTGCCAAGCAGTCACTGCTTTTGCACAGTGCCCGCCTTCTGGGACATAAATTGTTTGAGAAGTCGAGTAGAAGTTAGAATGCCTGGTCCAAAAAACCAGAAAGAGTTTACAAAATGACCTAGTTTCTTACACCAAGCACACACAGGACTCAGTTGGCTGGGCCTTTGGTTGGCTTTTGCCTGCATTACTCTTTTTCTTTCCTGAGTTCCCCCTCTCGATTGAGATTGCTGTGTATTATTGAACTTAACAGCACTTTTCCTATGGAACTGACCTCTAACACTGGAACTGTATTTAGACTTACGAACCGTAGCATAGTCATCAGTTAAGGGAGCAGCATTCTCTGCAGTAAATGTGTAGAAGCATATCTTCTACCAACATAAGATAAGACATAGTATATGTCTTTTTATTAGTAAATTTCTAGTTTTGTTGGTTAGGAACACTCCAAAGTGTATCTAAATTCCTAGTTAATTCATTCCGATTGTCTATTGCAGTCCCTATAAATCCCGGTTCCTTGCTGCTGAGTACACAGTCGCTTATATGTGACCACGTGACCTACGCATCAGTGAGTTCATAGAGACTCGGCAATGCTTCTCATTGCTGCTGGTTCCCCGTCTTTTAGGGACAGGTAAGTCAACCCCTCATCGCATTCACTTTATTTATAGCTAATTACACAATACCAACACACAACTTATACACATGATATCCTATTAACAGGGATGCATTTTACTGTCCCTTCACTTTATTGATACAGAGCTCGTGACTTGTGGCCGTAGTTACCCCTAATTCTGGTGATAAACCATAATTACTGAAAGTATTAAACTTTGCCAATTTATTATGATTTGCTGGCGTATGACATTGGTTTGGTATGGCGATTTTAAAGGATGCCTCAATCGGTTGTGCTTTGCAAAGGAGAATTGGTATGCTCATTTGAATGTGCCAAAATGTGAAACTGCATCTTCTTGAAAAGGAGTGCCGAAAAGTTTTATGTGATTTACATTGATGATATTTGGTGGATGTTTTTTTCCAGCCTCTGAAAATGAATTTATTGTAAATTTGATTTTAGGGAGGAAGATTGATTGTCTATAATTTGATTTGATGTGATCTAATCCCTTGATTACGTATATTTGCAGGTGGCAAGTATGTGCCCAGAGCTGTCCTTGTGGACCTCGAACCAGGGACCATGGACTCCGTGAGGTCAGGACCTTTTGGTCAACTCTTTCGACCGGACAACTTCGTTTTCGGACAAAGTGGAGCTGGGAACAATTGGGCCAAAGGTGAGAGAGTTTTCTCTCTGTGCTTACTAAAATTTATGACGCCTGCTTTAATAGTAGATGAGCCTTTCAAAGACGGATAAGGGAGGATAACTACCAGCCTACGAGGCCTTTGTGACTATGTATAATAAGGGACCTTGCTCAGCTTGCTGGCTTGCTGACTACCTAATTTACAAATTTAAATGCAGATTTAGATTAGATCTAGATAGTTTGTTTGCTTAAAGGTTACATATTAACTCATTTATAGGAACCTGATAGGAATAGTAAACTAGGATTTTGTTGGCCTTTAAGATATCTTTGATGTCGCTGTATGTACTCCAAAAATGTATTTTATATTCCGGATAAAGATTATGACAAGTATTTCTTTTGATCTAGGCCACTACACAGAAGGAGCAGAGTTGGTGGACTCTGTGATGGATGTGGTCCGAAAAGAAGCTGAGAACTGTGACTGTCTGCAAGGATTCCAACTGACACATTCACTCGGAGGCGGAACCGGTTCCGGAATGGGAACTCTACTCATCTCCAAGATGCGCGAGGAGTACCCCGACAGAATCATGTGCACCTTCTCTGTAGTACCATCTCCCAAGGTAGGCAGGGAATTGTTACTTCGGATAACGTTTGCAATTGTGTATCATCCAGTCACCCACAGAAATTTGAAGTGCTTTCAGCCAATTCTGTAAATTTAATAATCAAAGCGGAAAATTTGCCTCATTGCCATGACAGGCGCAGTTAATGTCTTGGGTCTCCTGCAATGCTAAATATTTTTGGTTGTGCTTCCTCAGGTGAAAATTAGTCTTGTAACTCTCATGTAGTTGTACAGAAATTACTGTTATTGCTAGACCCCGGAGCCAGTCAAGTCATGCTCAGATGACTGACTTAATGTTCAATGACTTGACTTGACTAAGTCGACTTGGTCATCCTCTGTGACTTCACTTGACTTACTATGAAATTGGCTGACTAAGTCAGCTTGGCTAACTAAAACAGCAAATAAACATAGTAAATACCGAGAATATTATGTTGAATCATGGTCACTGGATGGGCTAAGGTGGTGTGGCAAATTTATCCAAATTTTACAGAAATATTTTGTCTTAACCCTTACTGGACTGAAAGGACATTTATGGCATCCCTAGCTAGCTGCCTGAGGGACCATTTATGTCCCTCAGGAACATGCTGATGACGTCACAATCGTCCTGGGAGATTGTTTTGTTTGAACAGCCCAGTCTGGTGAGGGTTAAAATGCAAACAGCATAGTGTAGCTCGGTCCAGACTTATCCAATCTTGACAATTTTAGTACCATTGGAATCGTTTTTTCCAAGACAAATCCAACGGTACCAAATATGTTGGGTTCAAATCTGCGGCGGCTGGCTAATAACACGTCAGTGACGGCTTGGACTGTCAATGACTTGACTTGACTATGCATTGACTGACGGCGGCGACTTTTGTCGACGGCTCCGGGGTCTAGTTATTGCGATTACAACGCAGTGAATGTTTTGCTTAGTCTTCTTTGTTTATTTCAGGTATCAGACACAGTAGTAGAGCCATACAACGCCACACTCTCTGTACATCAATTGGTTGAGAACACAGATCAAACATTCTGCATTGACAATGAGGCTTTGTATGACATATGCTTCCGTACCTTGAAGTTGACGACCCCCACATACGGAGACTTGAACCATTTGGTTTCGGCTACGATGTCTGGCGTCACCACCTGCCTTCGATTCCCTGGTCAGTTGAACGCTGATTTGAGGAAACTGGCCGTCAACATGGTTCCCTTCCCTCGTCTCCATTTCTTCATGCCTGGTTTTGCTCCTTTGACATCCAGAGGGAGCGAGCAGTACAGAGCCGTTACAGTTCCCGAGCTGACCCAGCAGATGTTCAATGCAAAGAACATGATGGCTGCCTGCGATCCTCGCAGTGGTAGATACCTCACAGTTGCTGCCATGTTCAGAGGCCGCATGTCCATGAAGGAGGTCGAGGAGCAGATGTTGAATATCCAGAACAAGAACAGCAGCTACTTCGTTGAGTGGATCCCCAACAACATCAAGACAGCCGTCTGCGACATTCCACCAAGAGGACTCAAGATGTCCGCCACGTTCATCGGCAACAACACGGCCATCCAGGAGCTGTTCAAGCGTATCTCCGAGCAGTTCACTGCCATGTTCAGGAGAAAGGCTTTCTTGCATTGGTATACCGGAGAGGGTATGGATGAGATGGAATTCACCGAGGCCGAGTCCAACATGAATGATCTTGTGTCCGAATACCAGCAGTACCAAGATGCCACAGCTGAGGAAGAAGGAGAATATGAAGATGAAGTGGAGAATGGCGAAGAATTTGAGTAGCTTTCTCAACAATATTCATCCACAACTTACTCTATTATTCTGGATCTGCTTGTCATTGGATTTGATATACAATTCTGCACACGCAGGTAAATCCTGGTATTAATGAACTGCTATTTCATGCAATATTATATTCTTTCTATGTTTTCTGATTTAATGTCGGTTTTGATGAAAATGAAGTTCTATCCTGGCACTCTCAAAATTTCAGTTACCAAACTTACCATCTTGGATTATATAGTAAACATTCAAGTGCAGAAATTAAAGAGTGCAGAAATGAATGTAGTCATTTTGAAAGTTTCATTTTCTTACAAAGAGAACACTGGAATTTTTACTTGCATGTAATATTCTTAAATATACAGCAATGTAAAATATAATTCTGAGCTAAATATTGGTGCTTAAAATGCAATTCTTAATCACTTCAAGGAGTAAATAGAAACAAAGATAGGAGATCAAAATCCCCCTTTAAAATTTAATTGATACATGAGAATAGATACCTTGTACCCTATATTTTGGATATCATCGGCTGTCTCAAAGAAAGTTGATTTATTTGGATGTCGGCCATTTATAGATAAACTTGAATCAACCATATTGTTGAAGTTTCTAACTCTTAATATTATTGCCTTTACTCTGTGCATGTTTATCTCTGAACTTTAGAACTACCTTGGAAATCATGTGTCCGAGATCTCACCTTTTGTATTCTAGTTTCTTTAAATGTAAGGCATTTTTTATGCAGGCGTGTGCATTGGGATATGTGTGAATGTGAAATGGTGAATGTATTTGTTAACAATTTCTATTGAGTCTGCAACTTCGGTACTGGCCTAAATTGTTATACATTTATTTCCAGGTTTCATTAAATAATTAGATAGGCCTAAATTGCCCTACTAGTATTCATTTTTAAAAAGACTTAAAATTATAAGACTGAAGAACTTTTTAAAAGCTATACTGGTTTATAGCAATATTGTTGTGCCTTTTTATTTTTACTTGATTGGAAAATTAATATAAAGCTGAAGAACAAAATCTCAATTGGTGTGTGCTTTACTAATACTATTTAGCAAGCGAGTGTTGAGCAAGAAGTGGTAAATAAACGCCTGACACATTCCAAGAATGGTAGATATATCCATCAACTGTTCAGTGTTTTTCAACAGTGTGGCAGAGGCTTAAATGGCAAATGCACACACCCACACGCACTGTGCCTTCTATCCTGGAGTGTGACCAATGTATTCTGTCTAAAATTGGGACCAGGATCTAGTTAATTGGGTGCACAATGACTGATTGATCAGTATTGCAAGTTATAAGCCTGCCTGTTCTACAGACTACATATCTAATCTGTCAGAATATGTGTCATTAATAATTTATGATGAACCTGTCGTATAAAATTGCTGTTTGTTGCATCCGAGAGACCAGAAACGGCATGTGATTTTCATCGAAGAGTTGCTGCCATACAATCCATTAAAATGCTATGCTGCATCTTATAACAATTCTTTTGGGCTGAGTGTTATGGATATAGATGCCCCTCACTCTTGCAGATGAATAAGGTTCTGCTTGGTATTAAAATGTGAATTTCATTTGGTATTCGAAATTCATGGATCAATGAAAATGTTAAGGAAAATAGCATGTGAATTTCATTTAATAGGTGAACTGTGGATTGGCCTCTGGGAATAATTCTTTTAGTTGAGTCTTTGGACATATATGCCACCCATTCTTGCAGATGAAAAAGGTGCATGTGAATTTCATTTAATAGGTGAACTGTGGATTTGCCTCTGGGAATAATTCTTTTGGGCTGAGTGTTATGGATATAGGTGCCACTCATTCTTGCAGATGAAAAAGGTTCTGATTGGTATTGGAAATTCATGGATCAATGAAAATGTTAAGGAAAATAGCATGTGAATTTCATTTAATAGGTGAACTGGATTGGCCTCTGGGAATAATTTTTTTAGCTGAGTGTTATGGATATAGATGCCCCTCACTCTTGCAGATGATTGGTATTGGAAATTCATGGATCAATGAAAATGTTAAGGAAAATAGCATGTGAATTTCATTTAAAAGGTGAACTGTGGATTTGCCTCTGGGAATAATTCTTTTGGGCTGAGTGTTATGGATATAGATGCTGCTCACTTTTTTGGCTAGTCGAGGGACTAGCCCTTAGAGAGATGACAAAAAAGCCCGCGAAAATCGGAAATTCAAAATACCATAATGCAGATTTGCCTCAGAAAGCGCCTGTGGAGCCAGGAAACGTCTGAAAACCACCCAGCGGCCGAGAAATGACCGAAAACGATCGTCCACGATCATAATTACGATCGATGGTGCTCTAAACAATCCTGTGCAACTTTGCGAATACATGTGCCCATAGCGAGTGGACCCAGTGGGACTGCAGGTATCCCGCTAGCCGGGCGTATGACGCTCAGGCAAGCGAGCGGGTCCAGTGGTGCTGTTAGCATCCCGTTGGGTTTACCTGGCGGGAACGCACCAGGGAGCAATTAATCAGTGATTTGTAACTGAATTTAACAAAGGCTTCAAAAAGGCTTTTTCTTTTGGAATGTACACAAGCAGCTTGTTGTGATTATCAATCTTTCTGGTGTTCATATTCAGAAAACCAGTGATATGGTGACAGGTCTGCAAATTTGTCATTGAATAGTAGTGAGTCATCCTAATTATTTGATCAGAACCTACCAACCATGTCATTATAAACAATATGAAGGTAATAAGGTAAAAATTCCATAATGTAGAGGCAATTTATTTTATTTTTTGGATAATACATTATTAGTATGATATTACTGCAAAAACTACATTTTAGGTACAAGGTAGGCCTAACTTTAAAAAATGTCTCTGAGGATGGGACAGCATGATATGCAGTCTATGCTACTATGGGAAGGTGCCAATGGACAACTGCTTGAAACAACAACAAGATTTACCTTTTTTCCTTAAGATGTACTGAAAAGCCATTATCCTCTTTTTCTCATCCTCTTTGGCATGTTCTTAAAGCATGTCTTGTTGTACACTGAACAGATGCACCAAGGCTGGTCTTTATATACCATTTACTAAGCAGTGACACATTCAGAGTTGACAGCTAGTGTCTAATGATTGCAATTACTCATTGAGCAGTGTCATAGAAAATATCAACTCAATTGGCTTGAGTTGGCAGGTTGTGTCTAATGATTGCAATTACTATGGAGATCAGTCAAGTGTCTAAGGTAATCAATTAATGGAATTGGCTTGAGTTGGCAGGTAGTGTCTAATGATTGCAATTATTCATTGATCTGTGTCAAAATAAAATATCAAGTTATTGCAATTGCAGAATTTCTTGAAAGTATAACACAATGCTTTTAATTAATTGTAATTATTTTATGTTTTATATTGTAAATTACACCACAGTGTGAATGAGAGTAAATAATTAAAAAAAGTGGTCATTAATGTGATATCAAGTTGAGCAGATTAGAAAATAAATGTCAATTCAATTTCACTTACATCATAACTTACATGTCTTCTTTGATTATTTGTCTTCTATCAAGTAAAATGACTGTCCAATACAGCACAATTTATGCAATAAGTACTATATAATGATTGATCAAGACATAATTTTATTTTTACCAATTTGGCCATGTAGCTTTAATTTTACAACCTTACTTTCCCATTGGATTGGAACTGTGTGGAATTTTTGGATTCCAATATTTTGATTTCCTGTTGTACCACATCACAACAATAGCTTGTTTATGTGTAGGCCTATAAACAAACAGGCCTGAACTCTGTTTCATTGGTGTTACAACCACAGTGCTGTTGTTAAGCAATTTCACACATAAGCACATCACATTTATCAGACACAACTAATAAAAAAACTAAAAAAAAACTACAGATCAACAAAAATGTGCAGTTGTAACACAGCTCAGTGCAACTGGTCTGCTTAGTGATAGTATATATGATAAGTAATGCACGATAAACTACAGCATCACAATCTGTTGAGTTTCATTGAACAATATTAAAATAAGGAATTTCATTTCAGACAGATTTCTTGATAAAAATTTGAGATCAGGGTAATTACTCCTCACTGACATTTTTTGCAAAATTCACATAGTTCAAAACTATGATAACCATATCTGTAAGGCAGATGTAATAGAGGCATATCGCTATCCTGGTTAATCACTGTTCTATAAATATAGGCCTAATACTGAATCGACTAGCCTTTGAATCCATGGATTCTTGTGTATATATATCACTTGGCAATTTATTCAACAGAGTAGGCCCAGCTTTTGAATATGCTGTATCTCTAACGGTTTCGGATGAATACGTCGGAAATTTCAAGATTAATTCCATTCCAGCACCGCTTCTTCAGTTAGGAGATGTCTTTGATTTTCATAAGGTCCCGTAGATATTTAGGAGTCTGTGAGTTGAGAGACTTCCAAATTGTGACTAGCATTTTGAACTCAATCCTGGCTTGTATAGGCAGCCAATGTAGCTTGCTTCGAAAGTCAGTAAAATGGTCAAACTTTCCAATTTTTTCTATTACACAAACTGCTGCATTTTGTGCGCATTGTAGTTTGTTTATGTCTTCTTCGTGGTTCCTTTTAATGATGCATTTCCATAGTCCAAGTGGGGCGTGACTAACGAAGTTACAAGTCTTGCAATTCTCTTTTGTGAGGCTTTTGATTTTGGATATGTTCCGAATATTGAAATACGCACTCTTGCGCATTTTATTTATCTGACTTTCCATTGTCATATGACAAGATCACTCCAAGGTTGCAGACATTGTCTTGCTTGTGGACCAGTGTCCTGTCAATATTCATGGTGTGGACATTGAATTTTCTTATATTTTCTTTGGAACCTATAATGAGAAGTTCTATTTTGTTGCCGTTGCAACAGAGTTTATTTTCCAGTAGGAATTGTTTGATTTCATCAATACACTTCTCCATTTTAATGTGTGCGTCATGTTGGTTTTGACTAATGATCGGGTTAAAAGCAAGCAGTAGTTGTTCATCGTCAGTGTTCTTTTGGTCCTCATCTTCGTTGGAGGCTGCAATATGGCTAGCAGGAGCGATACAGGAAAAGGATGGGACCTAGTTTTGAGCCTTGTGGCAGTGGCACTCCATATATTGCAAGGCATCTTATTGGATTTTTTTCCATTTATTATAACAGACATACTTCTCCCTTTGATGTATGATATGAACCAAGTTAGTGCATTACCTCGTATTACATATTTATGTTCTCGTCTGCCCAAGAGTATTTTATGGTCTATTGTATCGAAAGCTGCTGATCTACTAAAACCAACAAAACAATGTTGCCTTTATTCAAGTTCATCATGATATGATTGTGCTTTTTGGTAAGCAAGGTCTCAGTACTATGAAACTGTTTGTATGCTGATTGTTTCACATCATGAAGTTCATTTTGGGGTAAGTGGTCAGTAAATTGATTTATTACTGCCCCTTCTATCAATTTGGTCAAAAATGTAAGATAAGAGACTGGTCTGTAGTTATTTAGCTGCTGATCCGCCCCTGGTTTCTTGATCAGGGGGTTAATTAGAGCATGTTTGAGCATTTCAAGCATTGATCCCTCTTTTAATGATCGATTGATTATTTCAGTTAAGAGAGGTAGTAGCTCATCTACACCGTCCTTCAGTAACCATGTAGGAATAGGGTCGAGGTCACAGTGTTCCGTCGGTTGTTTTAAGACCAGTTTGCGAATATCAGTTTGAGCAATAGTTTTGAATTTGTCAAGAATATTTCCTTCATATTCATTTTCAGAATCCAGTGGTAATGGAATCTGACGCTCGTCGATTTTCTATCTGATTCGGTCTATTTTATCTTTAAGGAATTTAGCGAAATCATTTGACAGGTCTGTGTCACTTGCGACTGATGGTAGTACATGGCATATCTTATGTCCTGTTGACTTGTTGAGACAGGAGTTGATTTTTTTAAAATAGTGCCTTTGAATTGCCCTTGTTGGCATTAACTTTAGAGGCCATATCTGCTGATCTGAAATCATTGAGCAGTTTATTATGGGCAGTTCTCTTTTTGGGTTTTGCTAAGCTTCATTTCTTTGTTGTTCCACGGTGTAGGCTTACGACAGACAACTTTCCTTTCCGTAAGTGGTGCATGTTTATTCAAGATCTGGTTGATGGAGTTATAAAAGTTGACCAGCTCACCGAGAGTGTGATTTTTCAAAGGTTTATTCTGGGTGATATTGACCATATATTTTTTCAAGTCTTCTCTAAAACTATCAATTTTAAAGTTTTGGAACTTTCGATATTTTGCAATTTTTGTGTTGTTTGGTCTGACAATATCTAATGAGAAAATGATTGACGCATGATCCGATATGAACTCATCAACAACACAATCTCTTAGCAATGAGTTTTTCCGAGTGATTACCAGATCTAGAGTGTTTCCATTTTTGTGTGTTGGTCCACTCACATGTTGCTTCAGGTCGAAAATATCTAGAATATATCTAAGTTTCTTGGAATTGGGATCATTTTGTTTATTCCAGTGAAAGTTAAAGTCATCAGTTATTATCAGTTCATCACTATTTTGAAAAGATGCTATAGGAATACCGTGAACTCTTCCAAAAACTCTGACGGCTTGTACGCATTTTTGCTGCTAGGCTCAGGTCTATCCATAACATATTTCGGTATCTTTGTAACTTCGTTGTTTATCTTATTTTTCCCCCATTTCACTCTCAATCATCACCAAAATTCATATATGCAGAGCAAATGACATTTTCCCTTGAAATAAGGAATGCCATCCTCCAAAACCTCCTCATTCACCATGAAATCTACCTTCATTTCACACCTTTCACCTTCACCAACAACAACCTCCTTGATTGAACTATGTAATATAGGTCAGAAATATTCTACCCCAGAAAGTTTATGACACAGAGGGCAGCACAGTCTCAGTAAGCCTGCTATACCAAGTGTGTGAGGAAGTTTCTGTGGCATGTTTCACTCAATGTCATTTCTCCTATTAGTGTGTCATTGACATCAACATATTTTTTAGATACTTCTGGCCTCAACAATAAAATACTGACCAATGTCATATCTACAAATACCTATTTCGAATAATGAAAACCCACTTTTCAAATCACACACATCCATGCACTTTCTAACAAATACAACAGAAGGTATTACAAGTGCAATTGATGACATACACAGTATATATATGAAATATTCTATATATGTATCATACGCACTGTATGGTCAAAAGTATTAACTTCACATTTCCAATGGGCCTAGGAGGCTCCTTTCAACTTAAATTTAGCATTGCAGCTGATGTCAAAAACAAGCATCACACTGTATAGCACGGATATTCAATCACTTATGATTTCGACTTCACCTCTCAACGATATCTGCAAATCTTCTATTAATGGCTTCGCATTTCAGCTAGGATTGTACAGAAAATATTTTAGGATGCTGTCCTCCATGCGGTTACCTTGTTTTACATTTTCCCTCAAAATCCACTTTCCATTTTAATATGTTTCATACTTTTATCATTTTGCCTTCGTCGTAATGCAAATATCACGGTCTTACATTTGCCTCAACTCTACCAACAATCATTTCTTTCATTCACCTTATACCAACCTTATATCTGATTGTGTTTGATCGACTTATCCAACGGGCTTTCTAGTATATAACTAATAGTTGAATATTTTTGCCCTGCACTTTTAGGGATAGAGCCAAGTGCTCGAAAGTTTTAATTTCCATCGATTTTGATTTTCTGGTGCTCAAATTCGATCTATAGAGACAACTACTTCGACTTTCTCTCGGATTCGAGATGAATGAGCATTCACCATGATGCTTCAATTGACCAATCTCATAGATGTCTTCATTTTTCAACCAACTCTCTGTGAACAGCAAAATATCGAGATCATGACATTTCCTGAAATCAGTTATAAGACCAGTTTTGTTTCTAAGACTCTGTGCATTTACAACACACACTTTTATCGACTTAGATGAAGAATTTGTGGACAACTTAGTTGGTCTCAGTCTCGGTCCATTTCGAGATCGACCTGAGCGCCGACTCTCCTCAGTAGACTTTGCCACAGAGACTTCTCTATTAACTTTACTAATCTGAATAGATGAACCACACAAGTTAGCATATGCTGAACACGAGTATTTATTATTTACAACAGGAGTATCGAGGGCAATCTCAGTCGGTGTCAAGTAAGTCGATAGTCTCTGTGGCGTGAGACGTCAAAAGCGACCCTTTTTTCGGAGAGGTTCTTCACCTTCGGACGAATCAGACAATAAGTTGCGACCATAGAAATACATAGAACGGACTTGAGGCTGTGTGACGCCATCTCGAGATGAGGTCACCAAATCCGCAATATTGGAACTGCCCTGAGTCATGTCACAGCAGGAGCAACAAGATGTTGTGTTTGGCTGATTGTGACGTGATGTCATGTCATTGTTACTAGTGACGTCACTATTATTGGTGATGTCACGGTTACGAAATGCCAGGATGCAGTGCAGTTCCAAGATGGTGGATTTGGTTGCTTCATCTGGCAGAGCCTCATGTCCATTCTATGTATTTCTATGGTTGCGACACTTCTCAACATTCTTGACATTTGAAGCTATTTCAGTGACCATAACTGCAAAGAATGGGTTATCATATTCATGGTCTTTCTTGTGCTCAGACCATCTACCAAAACTCATTTCCACATTATGGGTCTCAGTCAGTTTTCGAATGATGTTACCACCTCTTCCGATTATTCGGCCAATTTTGTCCTTCCTACATTTCATTATCGATGTTAAACGAAAGTCAGCATGTTCCTTGCGGGAGGTTGATGTTGACGGTTCTTGCGCACTAACGGATTTGATGGTTTCAGGAATAACTAAATTTTCATTTATCTTCTCAGCGAAGTGTTGCACTGTGTTGGGCTTTAACGAGAAGCCATCATCATGCACTTGATCGACTCGTAGACCTGGCGGCTTAATGCTGATGATCTTAGTGGGACCATTGTCCTCTTTAACTTTTGTTCAATAAGTTTGCTTGTAAACTGTTACAGTTATTGGGGGGAATGCTGACGAGATGTAGTTTCGTTCTCTCCATCAATTTCACATTGAGCTCTGCTAGGTTGGTAAACACGCTAGAGGCACTTCTGCCGTCGATGATCTCACTAGCGGCATTCATATAATTGTTACATCGTAATTTGCACAATCACTCAAGTTTTCAGTTTCGAGAAGTTCGTCCGTAGTCTTCAGGTCTCCCTTCCACTCGATTCTGTTAGTCTGATGTTGGGCGATTTCCTTCGTCACTTTATCATAAATGACTAGTCCTTTCGGTTTTACTGAGCGCTTTGCACTGATCGACGCATCTTCACTTTTGGAAATTTCACTAAGCAAGTCATTGTAATCACGCTCCTTCTCCTGCAGGAGGCACTGTGTGTTTTCAAGTTCACTTGTCAAGGTTGAAGTTTCCTTTTCTGTCATTTCTAGTTGTTTGATTAACTGTTGATTAGTTTTGAGAAGTTTTGTCATTTCTTCTTTGGCTTTGGCAAGTTCGAGTTGAGTAGTATCGCTATTCTTACGGCCTCCATCAGCGCCTTGAGTCATGTCAGCAGCCTTTTTGAGCTGTGCGTTTTAAAACAGTTTTCTGGGTCAAAGTTGCGTTTTTACGTGGTCGACCACCCTTTTGACATCATCGCCTTTGTTTTCTTTTTCATCTGTGTAATCATCATAATTCTTTTAGTTGAGTGTTTTGGATATAGGTGCCACTCATTCTTGCAGATGAAAAAGATTCTGATTGGGAAATTCGTGGATCAATGAAAATGTTAAGGAAAATAGCATGTGAATTTCATTTAATAGGTGAACTGTGGATTGGCCTCTGGGAATAATTCTTTTGGGCTGAGTGTTATTGATATAGGTGCCACTCATTCTTGCAGATGAACAAGGTTTTGATTGGTATATATATGAAATCCATGGATCAATGAAAATGTTAAAGAAATAGCATGTGAATTTCATTTAAAAGGTGAACTGGATTAGCCACTGGGAATAATTCTTTCGGGCTGAGTGTTACGGATATAGATGTTGGTATTGGAAATCTGCTGATCAATGAAAATTTTCAGCAAAAATAGCATGTGAATTTCATTTACAGGTGATTTCATTATTACACGATTCGTAGATTCTAGATCCACCAAATTGTGACAAGTACTGTCACACCCTTTTATTATTATTATTGATTAATTGGGAAAAATTCTTGCATCTTTTTATGATGGGCTCTTCTAGCTTCAATGACAGAATGGAAGGTGGTGGTGATACTTAGCTTATTATCGTTTTCATAGCTATGTGTTTTTTGAAAACTTCGTTTTGCAGTTAAACCGTGACATCATTGGGTATCTTAAACCGTGACATCATCGGGTATCTGTCAATGTGATTGGTCTAATCTTCAATCTGTGACATATTAGTTCAGAGTTTGACATCACAGTTGATGACAAAGGAATTTAAAACTGTCAGGCAATGTTACTATTTGTGAACAACCACAACAAACAACGCATGTCTAAGCTGAGTGTTGCACCTCATTGTTTTCCAAACAAAATGTGTTGCTGTGTTTCACAAGACACCACGCAGTCATTACAATTTCAAATAACTTTTTTTGTCAGTAATTACAACTCTCCTTTGAGACTAAGTAGTCTGTTTGGTTCAGTTACAGTTCATTGAAGCATCTTTCAGCCAGGGCAAGCTGAACAAGTGAAACATACATTATCCATGTGTCACTGCACTTAGTTTCCTGAAATCTGTGCTTGTAATAAACGAAATTATTTAGCTGAATCCCTGACATCACAGACGTTTTCGATTACAAAACTCTTGTAAATTCTCTCGAGTTGAGTGTGACCCTGGACCTGCGCATTTGCAAGGGAAGATCTCACAAAGTGCTGGCTTTGCCGAACATGTGCCGAGTGGTAAAAACAACATAGTTCACGCTTATGCGAGAGAGGGCGCCAAACTCTGCATTTCGATAGGGGGCAGCTTCTTCTTCTTCTTTGCCGTAGTTTCCGCCTCTTTACAGGCGAACCGCCATCTGGTGGCGTATCGTACAGTCAGTGTAAAAGTTCTTTATTATCGACATCTTGGCTTGGCCAACAACGCATATCTTTGTAGATGCAGCTTGAATACCCAAGTTTTGTTAAGTTCTGCAATGTTCTTTGGCATTCCTTTTCCGTAGGGGTCTATTATCCTTCTAAGCATGTCATCTGGATTAATAGACAATTTGTTCTCTCTGCAGTAGTCGAGCAACATACAGAATGTGGATCATGTATTTTGCAGTCGGCTGCAGTGCAGTACACAAAATGCATCTCATCCTCTGTTGGTGAATTGCAAAGTGGACATCTGGGAGACTTCTTTTTCCCCGAGGTATGATTGTCTACCAGGGGGTATCGGCGCACTAGAAATTTTGTGGATATCGTCGTTTTCAACACTGAGTGATCATCAGTATCTCCCTTCAGCGAATCGTGGAGGACTCCCAGCTTGAGACAATCCAGGCTCAAAAATGTTAAAGATGTCATTTCTTTTCCTTGTTTTTTCAGGACATCGGACCAGTATTCGTACACCGCTTGGCGAACAGTCAATTTCCACTTGATTTTCGGAGGGGGCTGTTCCATGATGGTGTAAGCTGACGGAAGACTGTATTTATGGAGAATTCTGCGGACGAGTGCTGCCCAACTAGATGATGTTCCTTCTTTCATGGCTATTTGTCTCCTGATGAGTTTGTAAATATGCTGGTTTGGGGCTGATTCTTTGTTCTGATCTGAAATGTTCCTGAACATGCATATAATTCTCATGTGCACCAAAGCTTCAATTGGGGCACATCCAGTCAAGAGATATACCGCAGGCGATGCTGTTGAAGGAGGGAGATGAAGGTAAGTTTCTGCGGTGGTACATTTCCAATGAGCTGATTTCCTTTTCCGTGAGAACCACAGCTTCCAGGCCATGCAACAGCACAGGAAGTACATATGTCTGGTACAGTCTGATAGCAACTTCTGGTCCAGCTCCGTTAAGACGGAGGAAGACCACGAAGTCCAGCTCCAAGCAAACTTTAGGCTGCCCTCCTTGCATAGGTGATTCGTGCTTGAATCGTCTCAGCAGTAGGAGTAAACAACATGGCGGAGGACATGATGGAAGATGCAGAAGAAGTGATATTTTTCCTTCTTATGGATTTTCTTTTTGAGGAGGAGGACGATGATGATACTGAGGAAATGTGGACCAAGGCACTGTTGGCAGTCTTGCGTCCCTCACAGATTCTGCGGGTGCGTTTGGATGCGGAAAGAACTGTGGGGGAGTATACTGCACTTGATTTCAAGGCACATTTCAGGTAATCAATGAGGTATACAAAAACATGCACAGTGTTATTGGTTCACAATGTCTTTTCAACAGCACAAAGCAACACATTTAAATGTGGAAATTTGACATACAATTTTATGCATTGTTATTTTTCCTGTTCACAACTAGGTTTGCGTGTGTTGGGTGTTGCACAGTACACATTACACATGCAGTGCCATTGGATCAAGGAGGTTTTTATTCACTTATTGATGTTATGACTGACAAGTCCCATATATAGGCGAAGGGCCAAATATTATTGGCAACTGACTATATCATTTGCACAACTATAAATGCAATTAATCATACAATACGTAGGCCTATAAGTAAAGTCCAGACATTTAATTTTGGCAGTAAGTTTTTGGCTGACAATTAAAAACATACCTGATACTTGTCAAAAATATTTGTCTCCTGTTCCAGACACCTTGACCAAATCAATCATAAATATTGGGAAATAGTGGCATGTTGTTGCCCAGGTTTTAGGTAGTTAGTCCCATTGGAATAAAATTGCTGTCAACACAGCTCAACAAGCCATTTCCTTCTACTGCTTCTGTTGCTGCTGTTGTGACGTCACTATTGTTTCAGTTATGTCATAGATGATATCACAACAGAAGGATGAAAATAGCGCTAAATGTGCTGAAGAGCAGCAGAAATTTAGCATAGTTAGTGCCTGTATGATAAAGCTAAGAGATTAGAGGACATAAATTTAGTCCAAATCGTGCTTGGTCATGGTGTAGGTACTGAGCCTAATAATCCAAAAATTTAACCTCAGACTTAATCATTGTTTTATTGGCCAAAAACTTACTGCCAAAGTAAAATGCCTGCACTTCAAGTAGTATAAGTATAAGTAATAAGTATGTACTGGTCGCCGGTTTCTCAACCTCTATGGCCAGATAGAACATAACACTTTAATAATAAAATGCATACTTGTTTCCCAGTATTTTAACGTTTCATATTCATTGTCTAATCTATTTGCATATTCCTCAATGTCTTGCCTTTAGCAAGCAACAGGTAAAGCGAGACCCCAGTTCACACGCTTTCAGTGAAATTTGCGATGTGGGACATCTATCCACACATGTGACTGATTTTGACGTGATTGCTTTTGCACTTTGACAACAGGTTTGTTAATAACTTGCACTGAGAAGTGTTGTTACAAATGGGTAAGTTTGATACTTTAGTATTTGGTGTACAAATCGCATTTCTATGCTGTGGGATCTCCTCAGTGTCTTTAACCAATCCACAGAAACATTACATTTGTTGTATTGTTGGTGTTACGTACATGTAGTGGGTTCGACTCCCGCTGATGTAACACTAATTTACTGACTACGTCCTCGGTAGACATGCACCTAACTCTGACTTTACACGCAAAATTAATAACTTCATTTAAAACACAGATTTTATTTGACATACGAATTTATTAATGAAAAATGGTACATTTTTTATACAGCATAAATCCACTTATCAAAATATACCATTCCTGACAATGTGTACAGGGATCCATCCATTTTGTCCATTGCAGAATTGAGAAGACAACATTTTCCCTCGTCCACAGGCAGATTGGACATCTCCTTACTCCAATGATCCTCCATGGAAAAAAGGCAGTGGCTGGGGAGAAGCAGTTACTGGTTTTCTTGTCATACATCAGCAATACTAACACTATCAGAGAGATCGCCACACTGTAAAACCTGTCTGTATCCACGATGCATTCCATCTTGCTCTGGGTGGCGCAGCGACTCGTCAGCCTGAAAGACAAATTGATCAAGTGGCCTAATGATGAGGAGGCAAGAGACATATCAAATGGAATTGTGCTAGTCTTTGGGGAACCTAATTGTGTGGGGTGTGTCGATGGTACACACATCAGGTTGTTCAATGTCTTAAATAAAGACAGGGCATATATTAATAGGAAAGGATTTCCGTCGATAGTTCTTCAGGTATTTCCCAACTTCTCACCTTACTTGTGAATTTTGAAAGGCATGTGCATGTATAATTAAGGGTCAACCATTACACATCCCAAGGAGTGCTTGGATTAGTTATCATTCATTATTTTACTGGCACTTCAAGGTAGAAACTCAATAAACAAAATTAACCTCCATAGCTTGTTTTCACACACATGTACACTTTGACCACTTTAAACAAAATTGTTTTAATGCTTTGCAAAAAACCCTTAAGTTTGTCTACATTTCAGTATTGCAGTGCTCTCCAAATAATAATAAATTAGCTTCAGTGTACGCCATACTTAGTAATTACTTACTAGGCCTATGACTTAACCATCATAGTGGCCATTGCGCACTGCGCAGTGACATAATGCATTAATATATTTTCGTATTTTCCAGCTTGTGGTCGATCACATGCTCATTATAAGGCACATGTATGTGGGATGGCCGGGTTCATGCCATGACGCCCGGGTGTTCAGAAACTCCCCTGTACCAAACCTGCTTGAGACCAAAGTTGGGCCGAACAAGTATATCATAGGTAAATTATATAATCACACACAATTATACACAGGACATACATGTTAAATTGTACAACTTGTATGAATGATTATTTTATAGGACTCATGTGGGGCTGTACGCCGCAGATCACAAGATAGCACTTCGTGTGCATGCATGCAATATTTTGCTGGTAATTTAATTACATTGTAACACTGTTGCAATTACCTGACCAACCAAATTATTTGCTAGATATGGCCGATTTCATGGGCATTGTAATATAAAGCTGTCATCTTCATAATTTTTTGGTAGAAGTGATGTTTACAAGTATTTCCTTGATTGCATTAACAAATTTCTTTTACTTATTCTTGAAACTGCCTCCCTCTTGCAGTGTGGTGAATGGCTGTTTCAATCATCCTTCGCCTCATTGGCGTATCTTCCTCCCTTCCTAATTAGCCTGCAAAGTGCATAAATATGACTACAGGACCTGAAGCCAATCAGCCATCCATCGTGCCTCCTCCAGCACAGCCAGTACACATGACAAGACCATTTCCAGTGTTGATAATATACTTTGAAAACTTCCAGTGCTCATTATGTGACCATGTTGAATGGTTCATACACAGTTGCTTTTTTCACTCGTATCTGAAATAACAGCACAGATCATTTATGTACTAATTAAGTTGTATTAGCATATACTGCGTGATAAAAAGATAAATGCCAAGAACTTTTGCATTCAATGAGCTTAAAAGTAAGTCAGTAACTTTACGCTTAATGTGAGAAGCAGCAACATTATGCTAGTGTCACAATGTTAAAACGAAGCCTTGTCTGGAAAAGTTTTCTGTTTCATCAACAAAAATTAATCAGGTGGAGTCTTTAGTGAAATGGTGCGATTCCAAATTTTTGAATCTCATTTCAGAAAAGATTGCAATGATCATGCTGCATTGATTGTTAAGGACGAGAATTTTGATATTGTTGAAGTTATAAATACCTTGGAGTGTTTATCGATAACAAACTTGAGTTTTCCACAAAATTGTCAGCACTTGTATGTTAAATTTATACGTAGAGTTTGTTATCAAATGCAATTAGTCAATTTGAGGGTTAGCCAAGAAATATTGACACTGTTCTACAAATCTATTATTGAGTGGGTTCTGTCATTCAATATTATCTCATGGTTTGGTTCATCAAATAAGAAAGATCAGGGAAAATTGTGCAAAATAATTAGATATGCAAAGAGAATTGGAATTGAAACAGAAAGCTTGATTGAGATCCGTAATTATTACATACATGAATCAAATGACTATTAAGATTTTGAAAGACAAAGAACATCCACTGCACAGCCAGCATAAATACTTAAGATCTGGAAAAAGACTAAATAAACCTGTAGAACAAACAAGCAGTTATGGTCATACTTTCGTACTGTCTACTATCGTATATTATAATTTTGTGAACAAATAATGTAGATCTTAGCTGAATGTAAATATTTACATGTACATCTGAGTATTCAGTTTTTCAGTATTAGGCCTATGTATTTTTAAATCAGCATTTTTTCTCTCTAATTCGTATTACTACCATGATTGTTTTGTATGTTTTATGTTTTACAGTTGTTGACTTGCACTGTAAAACAACCAACAAGAGTTTATCTTTTTGAGACTAACAAAGTATATCGTTATCGTTATCATTAAAAACACTGATGTTATGAGGTCTTTATGTCGTCACAGTCTAATCTTTCTGATTGATGATATTCACTGGAGCGCCTTTGTTTAATCCTGGGCTTTAAATGTTTTTCATCTTGCAGGAGATTGTGCATACCCAAATTCGGAGAAAGTTGTCACTCCCTTCAGAAACGTCAACTTAATTGACCAGCAACGATATTTCAACCGCAAAATCAGCAGTGTCCGCCAAGTTGTGGAGAGGACCATAGGGCTGTTGAGAGGTCGCTTTCGAAGACTACAGAACATTTACTCACACAGTGAATTCCGCATTTGCAATTACATAGCAGCAGCATGTGTACTTCATAACATGTGTGTGTACAGCGATGACAGCATTGAAGAGATGTTTTTGGATGACAATCATCCAAATCCTGAACATTACGCTAGAGCTTTCAACAATCCCTGTGTGGCCTTTCGCCGGGAGGCTCTCATGCAAGAATTGTGGCAAAACATATAGCGGATTTGTAATGTATATGGTCGCGTGTCGTGATGTCGTACAATCGGGAAATTTTACATTTATGTGATGATTACAAACACATATCTTGTATGTACCATCACTTATTATATATCACTGGAATGCTTAGCTTCTTTAGTTTCATATCGACCTCAAAAAATGAATCTCCCTTACAGAATAAGGCTGTTAGCCACCAAAAACCTTGAGAAAACAGGTGATTTTTTTGTGTCCCGCGTTACATCAGATTTGAAAAAATCATCTTAAAAGTGAGATTGCATGCCAATGACAAAAGATATCTTGTTCTGGTTTTCTCTGTAACAATACCCAATTCCTTTTCAAGCCCAGAAAGCTTACATCGTCTATCTAACTATTATCATGTCTTCTGTTGAGCCTTTAATGCAGAGCAACGTCAACCTATCCCACTTGCCAAAAAAAAAAAACATGTTTTTTTAAATTCGGTTGAAACTCTTAATATTGAAGCTAGGAACTTCAAACTTATATCAAATAAATGCTCATGATTTCTACTTTTAATTGCATATCTCAGATTTTGTGTGCAGGTAAACCACTTGCTGTACAGCTTGTCTAGTTTACCCTGAAACTTTTGTAACACCTGTAAAAAAGAGTCAAATTGGAGAGGGGTTGTAAGTTTCAAACCATCAGAACTTCAACCAGTAAAATCATACAATGTGGAAAGTGATAATTTCCAAATGCTCATAAATCAGGGCTTACTGTGGTATGAAATGTGGTTAGGTTTGCAATTATTTTCTGACTTCTGTGATGCTCTGAAAAACCCTGAAAAAAATGTAACACATGCGCGCATGATTGGTACAGATTTTTATGCTGGCTTCATAGCTATGTACTGGACTGAAAAATTACCAAAAATGATCAAAACTACTAAATAACAATTCATAGTTTACTTTTGTGCCCTGATATCATGAAAAGGGGCAGGAATTTCTGTTAAAATATAAGGATTGCTCTGAAATGACATACTCACTTGAGATATTGATTTTTTATCACCCCAAAAAATTGAGACTGGGAATATAGGTGAGATGTCACATGAATTTTTGATAATTATTGAAGTAAGATGTTTGAACTAGTCCTTAGGTATATTGGTAAGGTTTTGAAACCTTTTACTTGACATTTTAAGATGTACTCTGGCTTCCAGCTTAGTTATACACATGATGCTTGAAAACGTTTTTTGCGGGTTGCTATATCATAACTTTGTGGATCTATGTATTAGGTATTGGAGAAGAGATATTTCTTGTTACTGCTCAAATCAGTAAGATCATCATCTTGGTCAACGTCAGTAACAATTTCATGGTGATACATGGAGTATTTTGTATTTACAGTAGCTTTAGTGAAATGAAGTAGTTTTCGAGAAAAATGCATTTGAAATCTGGATTTTACATTAATTTGTGTAGTGAAACAATTTGTTTATGCCATATACAGACCTAATTATTGCATAATTGTGGTTAATTTTGGTTTTATTTGGTTGTCCCTAGTCTATTTTAGTCATTTTCTTAGAAAACTATTTTTGGTCCAAAACGGCCATGTAACGCAAATTGTACGACCTTTTGACATGCGACCATATGGCATGGAACAAAATAAAGTGTGTTATTTAACAGTAGATGATTGAATTAGGAGGAGACATCTTCCATGTGACTTTTGTTTAAGTACAGTTATGCCATATTAGGGGAATGTGCGAATATTGATAATTTATGCTAAATCACCATTATGTGGACATGTTTTTGGATGACTTGAAATTGAATTGAATAGTGGAGGTGCTTTTACATTGCTAACTCTTGCAAGACTTGTCTTCCAAACATTACAGTTTTTGACATTGGCATTAATTGTCGCCATTGCAATAACATTCCTTTTGCCTACATTTTTTACATTTATGCTCCATAAAATGGTTCCGATCATTTAAAACATGCTTCTAGCAGTCATCTTCTTATCTCTATTTACGTAAGTGGAAACGGAACTTGAAGGCAGTATGTCTGCCGATGCTATGTGAAATGCAACTTGCTGTTATAGATCATTAATTTCTACATTGTTTCATCTGAATTGCAAAATTATTCAGCGTAGTGGTCAACCCTGGTGATTGTATGTTTTGCCTTGTGTAACATTTGACTTTTTTTTCATGTCTTAACATTTTGCAATTACAGTCACTTTCATTTCAATTTCCGACTCGCGTAATGTCATAAGGATCCACTTGTCATTACTGCTTTTTCCTCAACATAGTTGCAATTGCTCAACAGTATCTGACTGAGAAACCATATATTGTTTGATTCTGTTATATTGATTGTTATTATGTCATATTGCTATTTGTTATATTGTTCTTGTGTTGAAAGTATTGATGAGTTGTTGTAAGGTGCTATAGGTTTTGACTAAGTCTTATGAGACATTTTACCTTAGACCCACCTAAAGGTAAAAGCTGTTGTCTTTGTCATTTCGTCATATTGAGCACTAGACCCAGGAGTCAGTAGACTATGTTGAAAAAACCACTTTCATTTCATGTTCAGGTAGTGACATTAGTATCAACTTGCCATTAGTCGTTTTTGCGTCAGTTAGTTGCAATTGCTCAAGGAAATCGGATAGAGATACTATCCAGGCATTCTGAAATTAAAATAACTGTTATGAACTGTCCTAATGATAAGTTAAATAAGTTTTTGTTGAAATATTTAGAATTGTGAAAATTACAATCTCATTGTGCATGAAGGTTATCTTTCGCTTTTTATCTGAATGTGTTGAAAAGTTACAACTTCAATTAGTCAGTCCTAATGTAGTAAAAAATTTGAACCTGAATTGTGTTAACTCTTAACTTTACCGGGAGAATTCATAATATTTACATTGTTAGCGTTTTCTTTTTTCATACCTTTATTGCTCTTTTGTAATACTATTTCAAATACATACATGCATAGGCTTCATAAATGCATTAAGTGAGTATACATACTATATTTAATTGTCTGTTTTTACATAATTGAGTTCTTTGTGTAAAATTGCGTGCTGACATTGACGGATATATTTTTTCAACTTCGAGGCCGAGTAATGAGCCTGCAAGACCGAGGCGATGAAAATGTGACCTCAGGCCAACCAGCCTGAAGGACGAGGCTGATCTCGAGACTGACGCAAAGCGAAATATTTTGCATCCGACTGCGAGCCAACAATGTTGGAGCCACATTAAATATGGCCTCAGACTCGGCCTCGGATGACCAATCTTCAGCGGTGTCAGAGCGACAAAAATTATTCAAAATTTTTTTCATTTAACATGTTTAACGCAAATGTGACCTGCTCCACCAAAATGATTCAAAGTAGGCAATCTGTAATTTCCAGAAATGAGGAAAATGTGTTAAAAGGTCATATTTTGATGATTTTTAGCTGTTGATACCACTTTTCAGCAAAAGTAATGTGCTTTGATTATTTAAGACTATCTAAACCAAAAACTGATTTTAAATGATCGAAATCGGGCATCCTTCTTGCTTTTTGTTAGTTCTTTCATTGCAATTGCGGGAAATTCAAATGCCATTTTCTCAAAGTTCTATGTTTCGTATCATCAATGTTTGAGACAAAAGAAACAGAATTTTAAAGCCAAATTCCAGTAGAACAAAGTCATTTTCACAACTGAATATGATAGCAGGCCGACTTTGAACCCATTTTGGTGGAGCAGGTCACAAATACTCTACTGCCTAATAACATTTAACCCACCAACTCAGAATATGTATTTATAGCTCTACATGTATCTGGCAAATGTAATTTAAAACCAGTTATCAACTGATGGCAAAGCCACTAATGAAAGAGATAACCGGTCTCAAAATTTGAAAACAAATACGCAAATATATTTTCCAGTCGTGACGAAACATAAAAATTCTTTCTCAGAAATCTTGCAATTAATTATTGGTAGATGGACTATGTGAGCCTGCAATTTCGTTATTTTTAAAGTAAATCATGGTAAATAGAATTTTGAATTATTTAAGAAAGCTTTTTCACAGTATTATATGGTCAATCGATTGACAAATACATTTCCAAGCTTTATGGTCACGTCATATTTCGAGTTGTTATGGTTTTGTAACTTTACCGACCCGGACATCTAATCCACTTTGGTGCAAGGACAGACTTGCATCTTTTTTATCTTCTTGAATAGACTGAGCCAAGACATTTACTAGCCAAGACATTTACTAGCTACGAAACAAGAAGTTTTTCTTTCTTCCGACCAACCATACAAACATTGCCTTCTTCAAATGACAAGCAAAACAGCAGATTTTGAAAACAAATTGTATTCACTTGACAATCATACTTTTGTTGCTCTGTATTGAAAACAAAAGATTTTTACAAGAAAGATTTTCAAAAGAAAGATTTTCAAAACAAAGTTGAAACAGCAGATTTTGAAAACAAAGTTACAATAACATAAGTACAGTTAACAATTTCCTAATTTTACTTTTTTTTGTCTTTCAGCACTTTTAAAAATTCTTCGAAAAGACTTAATTTCTCCTCATGTTGCTGTGTCAGCCTTGCCAGTTTCGCTTCCTCCCTCTCCTCTCTTTTCCTCTCCACCTGCTGCAACCAGTCCAGCACAGCACTGCTTGCCCCGCCCTGTCTTTTCCTTGGCCTCGTTTTCTCATTGAATCTCTCTTCTTGCTCCTGCCTATCTGGCTCTACGGTTGTTTCCTCACCATCCCCATCGTCAGGCAATTCAAGTTGATCTTTCACGTGTTCTTCGAACTCCTCTTCTCCTCCCTCACTCGAAATGGTGTGGCTTGGTATTGTTCCTGACGACATTCCATAAAGGCCATTAAATTCTTGGTATAAGGGGCATTTCGTTTGTTTAGTGTCTACACATTTCCTATATTCTCTTTTTAATGCCTTCCACTTATTCATGCACTTAGTTGCTTCGATCTTGTAACCACTCTCCGTCATCGCCTCAGCCACCTGCCGCCAGAGAGCTTGGTGGTTGCGCGCTTCGGAAAACTGGTGGTCTTTCGCGGCACGCAATTGGAACAGTAACTGCATCTGCCGCGTCGTCCAAGAGTGATAGTCTGAAAAAAGACCACAAATGTTACAGCAATTGTTACACATCGCTTACATGATTGTGAATAACATGAAATATGTAAAGCAGGGCATTGTATTCACTTTACAATCAGACTTTTGTTGCTCTGTACTGGGCTTGAGGAGTATTGAAAAACATTCATATTTTGAGTTACAACATTGACATTATTCGTTGTATGCAAATTATCTGCACAATGTCTTAGCACTCTTTACAGAAATACAGGGCACATTTTGTGGATTTTCACAAAGAAAGTTCTGGTGAACCAAAAAAGTTATGAAGTGTTCAATGTGTACCCTTACTCCACACGCACATTTACAATGCTATACCAGTATACATATACAAAATGGAAAGCTGACAAACGACCTTTCCCGCGATATCAGTCACATCCTTGCAACTTAAAACTGCAACTAAGCTATTGGCAATTGAAAATTGGCTGTTTCGTGGATCCGTTGCACAGACACATGTGGCACCGGTAAGTAATTTGGTCAGCTTATTACACCAGTTAAAGACTATTGCGAGTCTCAACTTTGTCACGATTCGTACTAGCATTGCTTCCGTTTTATCAAAGATTTCCACCACTTTGAGAATGTGAAATTTCCAAAATGCTATCTCACAGAATAGACCACGGGCTCTGGGCATTTAATTGCGAAAAAAGTGTAACGGTCTTAAGTGGTTTTTATGTTGTAGCATACATCAGCGCATCTGAAAACCAAAGTCTTAAGTGTCCCATGGGGGGACTTTGGCCTACAGCCCCGAAAAACCACAAAAACTTGAACCATGTTTTTTGGAAAATCCATAAACTACATTTTTGATGATTGTGAAGTCATTTTTGAAGCTACATCTTTGATATTTCTCATGAACTATCCTATTATATGCAAAAATAAGTGTATGTCTTTTCAAAATCATAGCTCAAGGCTATCTGGGGATTTGTGACATCTGTTTCATCAAAATGGTGCAAAAATCATTTTTAGCGAGGTTGTTTTTCCGACTGTTATGGAAGTACAAATCATTTCATATGCATTTGAAGGGCTGATAATGTATCTAGAAAACTGCCTGACATTCATAGCTACATTTTGAGCCATTTTTGAACTTCATAGTGCTAATATTGGGGACTCAGTGCAACTTTTAGCTACCCCTACCCCAAATTTATTTAAAGTTCCAATATTTCAAAAACGCTTCATAGCTCTGTTACAAATGCTTGTTTCAAAATTTAAATGCTTTATGTACATGATCTAAACATGCTGAATTCATATTTGATGCGAACTTTGTTGCTTATTGTTTAGATTTTGAGATATTAAAGATTATGTCCAAGATGCCTGCCATGTCACATATTTTCCAGTTCATCAATATCTCAGGGTCCAGACGAGTTAGTAAACTGTTAATTTTGTCTTTTCACATGCTTTTGAAATATTCAACAAATGCATTTGAATTTCAGAGGGTGCTTTTTTGTTGCCAGTGATTGTAATTTTTCTCTTGTCTATGTAAGAAAACAAGCGGTCTGCGGAACTTTCTTGTTTTGTTGTCCTGGGTGATTTCTTGGCATCAAAAGCTAAGACTCTTGTGGCTTTGGTCAATCAAGTGATACCTTTGTGGGGTATGAGGGCAGGATATCTCTTCTTTCTTTGGTCGGTCGGGTGAAGGAGCTTCCCATAAGACATCTATGACAAGGTTCCCGTTCACCTGCATGAATCCTTCTCTATGGTGATGCATGTAACACTGTTCTTGGGTAATCTGTTAATTGATAATTTTTATCAATCTACTATCCTACAAGATGCCTGGTTTTGAGAAACTATATTTCCTGAAGATCCTACCCAGAGAATCTACCCTAGACGAATTACTCCATCGCGGCATATTATCATAAGATTTTGTGTCACAGCCAATCAGCGTGCAGGATTTCTATTCACTTCAAATGTTTACCAGCAATTTTCGAAGCAACCATTGGGTCATCAGAGACGTATGACCTCTCATTTTAAAGCTCCCAGAGAGATCTATCTACCCCAATAAGAATCTCATGTCTGACAATTATGCAAGTGTGTATAACACGAGTGAAGTTCTACATGTACTGCTAAAAAGGCCAATTGAAACAGTTAAAGAGAGGGAGAATTCTGCACTTTTGAATAGCTTCAGGTACTTTCTCCGGAACTTTGTTATCTGTTAATGTCAGTTACGATACGATACGATACGATAATACTTTATTGAATCATTGAAAACAATGAAACTCATTTGATTTACATGGCTCTATCACAATCACGTGCAATTAACATCAACAAAATAAATAAATATATGTATCACAGTGCAGAAAATTATATCACATTATATCACAGTATATACATATCACAACTTGGCATGATTGAACACTTTCACTCCGTGTGGCACAAAAGTACTAGCATATCTCTTTGTGTGATGTTTAGGTACACACAGACGTTTGCCTGACCTGAGAAAGATAAACCTACTACTCAGAGGATGACAACTTTCCTTCATAATCTTTTTAACCATTTTAATACAAGCATCATCATAGATTTTACTTAGACTCTCAGTTTTAACACCCATTTTCTTAGCTGCTCGAGTTATTTTTGACAATTTAGAATGATCTTTCTTATGCGATGGGCCAAACCATGAAACAATACAATATGATAGTACAGATAGAGCATGAAATCGCGGCAGCCTGCATTGCTGGCGCCACCTTGTAGTGGTTCATAAAAATGTCATTGCTACAAATATTTTAATTGTTCAAAATGCTATGTTTCTGGAACCACTTCTTTGGCTGAGAGTCAGAGCAGGTCTTACTCTCTTTCAAGAAGATAAGGTCTTTGCCTTGTCTTTTGAAAGGTTTAATGGAGACGTTTGAATAGGATATTTCATTGACCAATACAATGTCAATTCACCTTTTAATTTATCATTCTGAGGTTGAATAAGAAAGGTTCCATTGGTTTGACACGTTATTTTTTCTGCTGCTAAGTTGTCACAAATGTCTACAATGAGTTCCTAAACAGCAACAGCTAACAGTTCATCAAGTGTTTTCTTTGCACCTTTTATCACAAGGCAATTTCATCTTCCAAGCATGTGTTAGGGACAGTCAGGGTCAATAAAGTCTTCAGATGATGTCCTTGTGCACTGAAATTATTATAATCCAATCGCTAACTTTTCAATCTCAGCCTGGATTTCAGCTGAAGTAGAATACATTCTGCAAACAGGGCAAAATGACATATTCATTGATGTTCCCCTGTAAGTTAGAAGACACACTATGCAAGCAGTGCCAGGCACACTGTCTCATGTTGGCCACAAAAGGATAGAGGTTTTCACCTTAGTGTTACTATCCACTGGTGCATGGAGGCCCAAAACCTGGTAGGGCAATGCAATGCCAGTCATTGGAAAGATTATAAAATAATAACAAATATATCCATGACCACTGAGGTCATGATGGAGTCCATAAGCAATCTTGTAAATATACCAGTTTTATAAGATAATTAACAGAACTCTCTATTCTTTGGTTTAGAATCCAATTCTGATGACCACATTATACACCCAAAACAAACATGTTTTTGTTTAGTATGGGATGACAGTTTAGCCTATAGGTGTTCGGAAGGCCAGTGCAAAAATTTTTGATTTCCATTCCAAAATTGATGACAGCTATTTGTCTTTTCAAAATTCACTTTGTTATTAAAACCGTTTCTTGCATTGGTGTCACACTGGTAACTGAAATTTGGAAAATTTACTTGACCTGTATATTTACCGCATATGATATAACAGCGATAGATAATGCTGACTATTATTCGATAGTCTCATTTGGCGATTGCAATATACTGTATATATATTCATGAGATAAATGGGTTACATTTGTTATGCGTTTTAATAAATACTTATTACTTCAACATGTCAAATATATGAGAGTAGATCTCTGCTTGTTGTGACTGTTATTTTAATAATAACTTGGCTTTTTCCCAGTCAAATCTCAGGAATCATTCATTATCTTACTTTGGTCCCATTGATTTCCATTCACCATTTGGTTTTAATTCAGATTTGTTGCATGACTGACGGCATATTTCATTATAACCAAAGCAGTACCTCTCATGGGGACTTAAAAACAGATTATTATATGCATACATCAATATCAGATTAACTTTTGAATGAATTGTTTGACCCTTTTATACAGTAATAGACCAAAAGATTTGCGCAAAGCCAGACTGGAACATGAGATATCGGCAAATGAGTGACATAGCAGCCATCTTGGACGCCATCTTGAATATCCCAATATAGGAAAGGAAAACAATGAAGCACCCATTAGATATGAAATCAGAATATTTAGATTGACTTAATGGAGCAATTACAGTGTGAAATTAGAACTTCTGAAAATGTTATGCTGTATTTTTGAAATATGGACACTTTAAATAAATTTGGGGTAGGGGTGGCTAAAAGTTGCACTGAGTCCCCAATATTAGCACTATGAAGTTAAAAAATGGCTCAAAATGTAGCTATGAATGTCAGGCAGTTTTCTAGATACATTATAAGCCCTTCAAATGCATATGAACTGATTTGTACTGCCGTAACAGTCAGAAAAGCAACCTCGCTAAAAATGGTTTTTGCACCATTTTGATGAAAAAGAAGTCACAAATCCCCAGACAGCCTTGAGCTATGATTATGAAAAGACATACGCCTATTGCCACATATGATAGAATAGTTCATGAAAAATATCAAAGATAATGCTTCAAAAATGACTTAAATATCATCAAAAATGTTGTTTATGGATTTTCCAAAAAACACGGTTCAACTTTTTGTGGTTTTTCGGGGCTGTAGGCCAAAGTCCCCCCATGGGACACTTAAGACTTTGGTTTTCAGATGCGCTGATGTACGTTAAAACATAAAAAATACTTAAGACCGTTACACTTTTTTCGCAATTAAATGCCCAGAGCCCAGGGACTATATGCAGCTCCTCTACGAGGTCTGCCAAAAAGCAGAGCAGCTCAAGAGGCACTGTAGGGTGCTATGCTTGTTGCCAGCCTAAAGCTATGAGTGCCTAGTCAGCACAAGAACTCGATGAAAGCCTTGTGAGGCCTCTCCAAGTGGCTTATGGGAGCACTCTAAGATAGCTTATTAGCTATGATCTAACTGCTGGGTCTCTGTGAAGCTGAACCGAGCAACCGAGGATGGAGTGATGGAATGCGGTCTCCTGGTCCTGTCATAATTACTTGTTTGTTAAGCTAAGTATCACCACTACCTTCCATTTATCTTAGGCTCCATCGCATTTTTAGAATGGGAAATTGAATTAATTATTCATGAATTGATTGAGTGAACTGTTCGAACCGAATGAATTGTGGGATATCTAGAGGACCCTGAATTGCCTCTGGCAATTAGTCCTGGTGATTTAAATTATGTTGTATCTAAGGCTAATTCTCATTGCTAAAGTACTCAAGCAATGATCCATGTATAAGCTCACCTGGTGGTTGTGATAATAGTTGCAATAACAATTGTGATAAGTCTCTCATGATTACATCAGTTGTTACTAGTTGTTGTGTATTTAATAAACAATTTCTTGTTAAAATGTTATCCAGAGTCATAGTTATATCTGAGAAATTATATGATTAATGAGACTATTCCTTGACATCAGACCAGAGTCCGATTCCGGACCTCATATTCACTAGGCCAAGCTAATTAAGACCTTTGTTATAACAGAGAACAACGACCAGACGACAATATACATGCCATTTTTAATGGAGGTGTGAACACACCTCCATTTATGCAGTTGAGAGAATGGAAGTTTTTGGCGGGAAATTCAAAATTTGAGCATTTTCAGAATGTCTTTTGACCATAACTTGGCCATTTTGTTTGGAATTGTTTTGGGTCAAGCGAGCTATCTAACTTGATAATAGAGCTTGCTTCTGGTATAGGAATGAAGAGCAGGCATGTTGTATTTTGGACGTGACTTTAGCAAGAATGCATATATAATGTGTCTCCTGTTTGTGACACTTTGTGTATTGGGCAGTAATGCCAGAACTATGGCTTGTATGTTTTATATTTTTGGCACATTATCGTATCTTATATCCTAGTTATACCTTTTTGGGGTCCAGTCCACATGACATTATTTCTTTTCTCAAAATTATTGAAAAATGTGAAAAATTTGTTTTCTTTTTTTCCAGAACTTCCA
Organism: Platynereis dumerilii; assembly: GCA_026936325.1. Lineage (NCBI taxonomy): Eukaryota > Metazoa > Annelida > Polychaeta > Phyllodocida > Nereididae > Platynereis > Platynereis dumerilii. Next base: position 141,989,919 of record JAPTHN010000001.1, on the reverse strand, counting down.
GAACTAAACTCAAAAGCTGCTGTGCTTATGTCCTTGAAATTTCAATATATAGTATGTATTAAATACCCGAGATGTGCCTTTTGACGGTCTAAATGTTCTGAGAAACAGTGACTCACCAATTCCATCGTGACGGAGTCACCCCCAGAACACAAAATGGTGAATATCTATGGACCCAGTGCAGAGTAAAACAAGTTCAGATGGAAAATGATTATTACTCTGTGTTAACCTCATTACATATGATGTATATTAATTTACACCATTTATCTTGGAGTAATATTTTGGATTTGCATAGCCTCAACATTTTGCGTGACGGAGTCACCATTATTTTACCCTAATTCTCACAAGACATGCTTTCTCCTCCAATTGCTGGCCCAACTTGGCTTGCAGAGTGTAAACTCCTGAAGAATACAAATATTTAGACTGTTCTCTATTGTTAATAATAATAATAAAGTCCCAAAGTGTCTAATATATTTTCGTCATGGCTCCTCAAAAAAAGTGACGGAGTCACTGGATGACGTGACGGAGTCACATCCAGCAATTGTGTGAGTTCAAATTGGTAGTATGGCATCAAAAATGAAAAATTTTCAAAAATTCTTGAAAAATTGTAAATTTGAAAAGTAATAACATCTGATGGATTCAATATCCCTAGTGCAGATACAGTGTTTCATTTATAAGTAGACCTCCAAAAAAGACCATTTTTAGCAATTTTTCAGCAATTGCAACCCAAAAAAAACCACAATTTCCATTAATATCTTAAAGATAACAATCTAACCAACATTTAAATCTACAAATGAATAAAATTAAAAAATGACCAAAATTATCAATATTAAAAACAATTTTATTTCATGTAAATATATTGAAAATTGTGTTAGCTAGGACACTTTCTATAAAGAAAGGTGATATTCCTCAAAAGTTCCACTTTTTCATGGAATTCATGGACTGATGAAAATTCACAAAAAATGATTTTCGCCAATTTTCTGACATTTCTGTGTGAAAAGCCAAAATAATAATGGTTAAGTTGTTAGAATTAAAGCATATCATAGTTAAACATACTATGGAGGAATCAAGGCCATTGCATGAGTTATTGCAAATTTAAGATTTAAAATGCCAAAAAAAAGGTAAAAATGTCTTATTTCCTCCCCATTTTAATACCAGGCTTTGGAATATTTAGCAAAATAAACATGACAGTGTACACATCAGAATCATGCTAATTTTGAGCAATATTAATTTTCTTATTCAGATCAAAGATTAATATTGGAAAAATTAAATGAATATCATGGATTTTCAGATAATCGTACGTCAGTCAATTTTTGGCCTGGTGTATAAAATTTTCCACAAACATGTCTGAATTTTACTCTTTTATACCACTCTTCGTCAAATTTTATTAACTGGAAATAGACAAGTGACTCTACAAGTTAGCTGGTTGTGGTATTATATGTCGATTGACAGGTGTATAGAGCAGCATATTATTAAGTAAGATCTTTATTGACATGATAGTAGGGAACTAAGCAGGTCTTAGCAATATAGGGAGTTACTTTCATGCAAAGACTAAAGAATTATTGGCGGAGTGCAAAAAATTAGTAGATGATTGTCCTTCCCCTGCATTTCTCTAATTACCCTACAGGCCAACCTACTTGGCTTGGATTGGTCCAGAAATTGTCTATTCTTAAAAAATTCCGCCACCTCCATTTTGAACCCCTGGGTTCTTGTTAGTTAATCTGATTGGTTTAGAAACAAAAGAACGTCATGCAGTTGATATATCAAACGTAGCAAGTGCCTGTTTAGCATTGATTCCTCACAGCCAAGTGTGAATGACAAGAATCGCATGGTAATGAAATCGCCTGTAAAAGGTGAACTGTGGATTGGCCCTCTGGGAATTATTCTTTTTGTTTAGTGTTTTGGATATAGATGCGACTCATTCTTGCAGATGAAAAAGGTTCTGATTGGTATTGGAAATCTGTAGATCAATGAAAATGTGAAGCAAAAATAGCATGTGAATTTCATTTAATAGGTGAACTGTGGATTGGCCTCTGGGAATAATTCTTTTGGGCTGAGTGTTATGGATATAGATGCCACTCACTTTTTGCAGATGAACAAGGTTCTGATTGGTATTCGAAATTCATGGATCAATGAAAATGTTAAGGAAAAATAGCATCTGAAAAATGGCTGTTTCTTGGGTCGACCAACCCAACAGATTATCTGCCAATGAAAATAAAACTTGCCCACTAGAAAAAAAAAGATAAAATATAAATGACATGTCCATCTCCATTTCTTCTCAAATGCTCCCATTTTGCCATTTTTCACTGCGAGGTATTTCTCTATGATTTTTATCTCTTCTCTTTGTTGCCTATAAATATCCCACACCGGAGCTGATGGGGCATAAAACACGAATTCATTCACTCACTATCTCTTCTCTTTTCCGAGTTAGGACATTGTTGCGTGGGATATTTTTCTGCTAATTTTGCTCGCGTACATGTACATCTTTGTGATGGTGGTGATCAGGTGCAGAATTTCTGTTATCTGTGATCCAGAGATGATTGACCTTGGTGTTATTTCCAGTTGTTGTCCAATGTTTGTCTTGTCCATTGCTTGCAGAGTCCTTGACCACCATTGTACATTTTATAATTTTTTATAATTATTACGTCGTCTTCCTTGATGGCTTTCATTTGTGGGGGGTAAACCGTGGCTCGAAAATGGGTATCTGCATCTGCGAAGCCTGCAATTTTGTATGTGGAGACAGGTGTTTGACTTGCCTCATAATATAGAGTGTCTGATAGTGCCACCCCTTTTTCTTTAACTGGCTTATTGTACTGTCCTGTGGGTGCAGCTGATAAAATAATTGCCTAGTGGGCCATCTGAAAAAAGAAAGAGAGAGCGAGGGACTTTTCGACATGTTGTAGCTTACATTTACCTCCTGTAAGGGATCGTTCAGTAGTGGAGTAAAGAGAGTGATAGAAGAGGCTAGTAATACAAGAACACAGGGGTACAAAAATCAAAATGTAGGTAGTGTAGTGTCCTAACTTGGCACATTCTGTGAAATGGCAATTTCTGTGAGTGTCCAGAACAATCTCCAGGTTTGTCTCCTTTCTGACACAGGTCACTGAGGTTGCATGCCTTTATACCCCATTCATGAAGTTTTTTGTTTATTCCGATGGTTCTGTGGAGCAATCTGAACTTGAAGTTTCTGATCTTGGTGGCTTTGGTACTTCTGCATATAATCTCAAAAGCTCTTAAAGCTCTTTGCAATGGTGCCATTGTTGATTTCATCCTTCTGGTCCTGCATATCTCTTTTCCTTTTTCCTGCAAGTTTGCCTTACCCAGCGAAGACACTGACCTAGTGAATAGCTCATTGTGAGTTCATATCGTACTCACAAATAGATCAGTGTTAACTGATATTGAAGCAACTTGTTTCAGTCAGTGTGACACACAAACTTGAGGGCATGCTCTGAGTTTCCTGGGATCTTCCTGTGAGTCATTCAGGAATCATCATTGAGTTGTCAGTGTACTTTTAGATGAGTCAAATGTATGAGCTAACTGCTATGAGCTAGTCGTGAGGTATCTTTGACTTAGCCTTGAGTTATCTGAGCATCCTGAAAAAAACGAACAAATCAGTATTTCACAATAAGAAAGATTTGGTAAAATACATCATTTCCCTAGTAAACTGTAGGCCTATAAACCTTCAAAATAAAGATACATAACCTTATAATATTATGAAAATTTTGAGAGTTCTGCAGCTCTTGATACGAGAAACTTTGACGATATATGAGTAAAATCAGCACATTATATTGATTTACTGATCACTCAACTGATTTGAATTTTATTAATAAATTAAAACAATTAAAGAATATCTACACTTCGCTTGTCAATATAAGGAATACTGAATAGGCCAACTTACGTAACAAGCATTTAAGAAAAATTTCTGGAAACTTCTTATCCTTGACGCCTGTGCGGTTGTATTTGAGCATCAGTTGATCGCTCATTACTCTGGTCAAACACGTTCTTACAGTTTCCCTAATGTCTCTCTGCTTGTAACTTTGAATTTAAAAGTTGATCTGAAACAAATATTTAAACTGCCAAAGTCATTTTATACAATGTTACCATGAATCAGCTACAAATAACTAATAAATTCATGCTATTCAATACACAACAACCTCATTGCCGTGTCGCCCTCCTGTCCTAATTAGCGTACCAAGTGCATAAATACAGGACGTAAAGCCCCCAATCATCCATCCATTGTTATTTTTCACTGCGATGTATTTCTCTGTTTCTTATCTCTTCTCTTTGTAGCCTCTAAATAGCCCACACCGGTGCTGATGGGGCGTAAAACACCTCACTCACTCACTCACTCACTCACTGTCTCTTCTCTTTTCCGAGTTAGGACATTGATACGTGGGATATTTTTCTGCTGATTTTGCTCGCTTACATGTACATCTTTGTGATGGTGGTGATCAGGTGCAGAATTTGTTATCTGTGATCCAGAGATGATTGACCTTGGTGTTATTTCCAGGTGTTGTCCAATGATTGTCTTGTCCATTGCTTGCAAGGTCCTTGACCACCATGCGTTCATTGTAGGGGAGAGCGGGGCACAGTGAGACGGCGGGCACAGTGAGACAAAGCCCGTAGCGTCTAACTGGTGCTGTTTACAGATCAACCCTCTTTTGTATAGTACAAAAAGTCAGTAAGTGAGGGACCGTCCTGTATCCTGAATGCCTACACAGCATATCGAGAGTGGAATTTCGATATTTTGGTTTTCAACCATCAAAAGTAAATAATTTTACAAAATGACTTTTTGTTATAATTCCCAAGAAAAATGGTTTGATGCAAATCAATTGCCAGGGTTTCAAACCTTGATTATTTGTCTTAGTTTAGTGAGATGATGATCCACAATGCATACATCCGGTCCTCAGGATTAAAAAATTTTATAAAGAAAGCCGCGTGGGGCACAATGAGACAGTTTGAGGTGGGGCACAGTGAGACATCACAAATTACACTCCAAATGACCTGAATGTAATGCATAGCTCACAATTCACCATTAAAAACAAAATGCCTGCTGCAAACTACTGATTTTAGTGAGTCATATCCGAAAGGAAGCATCAGAAAAGAATTTAAATAGGGTGTAACAGGTGCGGCAGGTTAAATAAGTCGTGCATGTGTCCTGTGCGATGAAGTTTCGAAACATGCTCAAAAAAGGACCTAAAAAATCACCTAGCCAGCTGCTTTTATTAGAGTACAGTAGTCTGTTTAGCAACAATTGATAGAACAATTCCGCAGGTCCTGAGGATCGGTGGTTATGGCAGCAGATGCCCTGTCTCACGGTGCCCCGCCTGCTGTCTCACTGTGCCCCGCCCATGGGGCACAGTGAGACACTTAACGAGCATGGACATAACTCAAAATTTCTCCAAACCTGTAAAAGGTAGGAACCTGAAACTACTGGACAATATACCCAACGTCATTATCTATAATGTTGACCTGATCTCATTTAACTCGTTGCTGTCAACATTTTGGAACACTTGAAAATAAAAAAAGTATCTCACTGTGCCCCGCTCTCCCCACATTTTTTATAATTATTACGTCGTCTTCCTTGATGACTTTTATATGTGGGGGGTAAATCGTGGCTCGAAAATGGGTGTCGGCATAAGTGAGGCCTGCAATTTTGTATGCGGAGGCAGGTGTTGTGAGTCGCGTCATAATGTAGAGTGTCTGATAGTGCCACCACTTTTGCTTTCACTGGCTTGTTGTACGGTCCTGTGGGTGCAGCTGATAAGACATTTGCCAAGTGGGCCATCTTAAAAAAGAAAATATGAGAATATTAAGTATCATAGCAAGCCTTGAAGCTATAAGTGTAAAGTAGAGAGATGCGGTGCTGGTAGGTTGAAAGGTGAGACGGGAGAGAGCGAGGGACTTTTCAACATGTTGTACATTTACCTCATGTAAGGGATCGTTCAGTAGGGGAGCATAGAAAGTCATAGAATAATACTAGAGGGTTCAAAATGCAGGTGGTGTAGTGTCCTAACTAAAGCTTTTTTAATAATAATAATAATAATATGGATTTATATAGCGCTAATTTCAGTAAACTGCTCATCAGCGCTTTTTCAGATCAGATCACTTGTAGGAATTCTGAAACAAATGGGTTTTTAGATTCTTCTTGAAGCTTTCTAATGTTTGTGCAGTTCTCACTTTTTCAGGCAAAGTGTTCCAGAGTTTTGGTGCTGCATAGGAAAATGCTCGATCTTCAAACTTATTTTTGTTGCATGGAGCAGGTTCTGCTAACAGCAGCTTGTGGTTGCTTCTCAGGTTATGTTCTTGTTGAGATTTGACTTGAACAAGTTCTTGGATGTATTGCGGTGCCTGATTGTTAAGTGCCTTCCATGTAGTTGTCATCAATTTGAACTGAATTCTTGCTGTGATTGGTAACCAGTGCAGTTGTTTCCTACTCTGGCTGACACTTTCGTGTTTTTTCAATCTCTCAATTAAACGAACTGCCGAGTTTTGAGCAACCTGAAGTTTATTTATCAATCGGGTAGCAGTGCCATACAACAGCCCATTTCCGTAGTCTAAATGAGGAGTGACAAGTGCGTTGACAGCAGTTTTAACTACTTCTTTGTCCAGGTTTTTTCGGAGTTTTGATAGGTTTCTCAGATTGAAATATGCACTACGACACATTTTGTTGATCTGCTTCTCCATGGTCATATTTTTGTCGAAGAGCACTCCTAAATTGCGGACATGGTTGGCAATTTTGATTTCAACATTGTCAACATTGATAGATGTCATTTGAAGTTTCTTCAGTTGGTTTGGTGCTCCAATCAGAAGAAGTTCAGTTTTATCTCCATTATTGCACAGCTTGTTGTCATGCAAGAAATTTCTGATTTCAGCAATACAATTTTCCATTTTCAGTTTTGCATGTTCTTCACCCAAAAAGGTTGGTTTAAATGACAGGATAAGTTGCTCATCATCAGCGTACTTCTGATCGTGAACTTCATTTCTACGTGCTACTTCACTGACTGGGGCAACATAGGAGTTAAATAAGATTGGTCCGAGTTTGGAACCTTGAGGAACTCCAAAACTGAGAGGAAGTTTGCTTGACGTTTTATCATTTATTATCACTGACTGTGCCCTTTCAGAGATATAAGATTTGAACCATCTTAAGGCTGCACTTTGCACCCCATACCTGTTACGCAGTCTTTCTAACAAAATCCCATGATCAATTGTGTCGAATGCAGCAGACAAGTCCAGCAATACTAGCATTGTCACTTCCCCATTGCTCAGATTAAGCATAACATCATTATGGATTTTTGTTAAGAGAGTTTCTGTGCTATGAAATTGCTTGTATGCTGATTGTTTTTCATCCTCAAGATTGTTCTGAGTGAGGTGATCAACATACTGTTTGATTACAGCACTCTCAATGATTTTACTCAGAAAAGAAAGGTTAGAGACTGGCCGGTAGTTCTTTTTGATCAATTCAAGACCTTCTTTCTTCAAAAGTGGTTTGACAAGAGCATGCTTTAGTTCAAAGGGCATTTCTCCCAGCGTTAATGACATATTTACAATTTTCGTTATGATTGGCAGAAATTGATCAACACATTCAAGCAGTAGCCAGGTTGGCATTGAATCCAGTTGGCAGTGTTTGACTGGCATTTCAGTGATGAGTTTCTTAACTTCTTGTTCTGATAGAGACTTAAACTGATGTAAATTGTGGCTAAGGTTGGTTTGAGAGGCATCGGTTGTGATCTTCGTTCCTGAATCTAATTTAGATCTGATGATTTTTATCTTTTCATCAAAGAAGTTGTTGAAATCATTCGCTAGTTCTGTTTCATTTGTGTGATGGGGAAGAGGCAGATCTTGTTTTCTGTTGAGTTGAGAATTTAGAAGTTTGAACATCGCCTTAGAATTTCCTTTTGTGGCTTGAATTTTACACCTGAGATCATCTGATTTAAGCTGATTAAGCTTTTCATTGAGAGCATTTCGTTTTTCTTTGAAGATATTCCAGTCTTTTTCTAAACCAGTTCTTCTCCATAATTTTTCTGCTTTTCTCTTTTCCTTTTTAAGAGGCTTTATTTCTTGATTTGTGAATGCGTTGGGTTTGCGCACTGTCACAAGTTTAGTCTTAACAGGGGCGTGTCTGTCAAAAATCTTTTCAGTTGATTTGTAGAGTGACACAAGTCTGTTCAAGTAGACTGATCGATTATGGTGTTGTAGTTTTTGCTGCGGGTCTTTCGGAAGGAAATCTTTTTCTGTGGATTCTTGCCCTTGTTAATGTCTATATTAAAGAGAATACAGTTATGGTCCGACAGTAGGTCACTGACAGCACAATCTATGAGAGTTGTTGTTTTATTGGTTATTACCAAATCAAGTGTGTTTCCGTCTTTGTGTGTTGGTGAAGATACATGTTGAACAAGGTCAAACATTTCAAGAATGTTGTTAAATTGGATAACTTTGGCATCGTCTGGTTTATTCACATGAAAGTTGAAGTCTCCGACTACTATAGTTTCATTGTGATAAGTCTGATAGTGGGATAAGAAGTTTGTGAATTCATTAAAGAATTCTGATAAACTGTATTTGTTCTTTTTAGAGGGTTCTGGCCTGTACACCACAAGAATCGTGACAATTCTTCCATTTAATTGCAACTGAATTTCCATGTGCTCAAAAGTCTTTGTTTTCATGCTTTCTTTCTTCATTGCTCTAATGCCTGTCTTTATAATGCATCCTACTCCACCTCCAGGTCTACCCTCACGAGATGAACCCAAGTAGAAACATTCACCATTTCTTTCCAGTTCACCAATTTCAACTCTGTCATCTGCTTTTAGCCAGGTCTCAGTGAAAAGAAAAACGTCAAGATCAAATTCATCTCTGAAATCTTTCACAACTTGTGTTTTCTGTCGTATACTTTGAGCATTCCATATGCAAGCTTTCAGTGGGCGGGACCCCCTCGGATTTTCCGAGCCAAGTCGAGTGTCTGTTTCTGCAAAATTATTAAATCTATGTCCTTGAGTCGCTATATATCCATGACCAGTAGTTGTTCTTATCATTTGACTTGAACCATGTCCATTTCCCAAATCTCTTAAACCAATGCGCACCACATCAGAGTACAGCTTGACTGGTTGGGACATACTTAAGCTGTCAGTATTCAATATCCGCGGGCAACTGTGTGCGAGTGCTACATATAGGGAACGCAAGCAACGAGTGCTATGTTCAGACAGCAAAATCAGGTTTTAAAATATGATAAGCAAGTTTATCAGGCAAGTTGGTTCAGTTCGCAAGTGCTACGTACAGGCAACACAAGCTAATTTGTTTGTAAAGCACGTTTTTGTCTGGTTCGCTAGTGTTACGAACAGGCAATACAAGCAAGGGAGTTTGTTAGGCAAGTTTGTCAGGCAAGTTGGCTCAGTTCGCAAGTGCTACGTACAGGCAACACAAGCAAGTTAATTTGTTAGGCAAGTTTGTCAGGCAAGTTGGCTCAGTTCGCAAGTGCTACGTACAGGCAACACAAGCAAGTTAGTTTGTTAGTCAAGTTTTTGGGTGGTTCGCAAGTGCTACGTACAGGCAACACAAGCAATTAAGTTTGTTAGGCAGGTTTGTCAGGCAAGTTGGCTCAGTTCGCAAGTGCTACGTATAGGCCACACAAGCAAGTTAGTTTGTTAGGCAAGTTTTTGGCTGGTTCGCAAGTGCTACGTACAGGCAACACAAGCAAGTTAGTTTGTTAGGCAAGTTTGTCAGGCAAGTTGGCTCAGTTTTCAAGTGCTACGTATAGGCAACACAAGCAAGTTAGTTTGTTAGGCAAGTTGGTCAGGCAAGTTGGCTCAGTTCGCAAGTGCTACGTACAGGCAACACAAGCAAGTTAGTTTGTTAGGCTAGTTTGTTAGGCAAGTTGGCTCAGTTCTTAAGTGCTACGTATAGGCAACACAAGCAAGTTAGTTTGTTAAGCAAGTTTTTGGTTGGTTCCTTAGGCAATAGTCCCCGGGCTCTGGCCATTTAATCGCAAAAAAAGTGCAACGGTCTTAAGTATTTTTTGTTTTAGGATACGTCAGGGCGTCTGAAAACCGTCATCTTAAGTGTCCCAGGTGGGTACTTTGGCTTACTGGCCCAAAAAAACACTTTTTGTCTACTAATTTTTTTAGAAAATCCGAAAGTCGGATATATTGGCATTGTGATCTCCAAAGTTGTCCAAAACTGCTAATATTTTGGCTCAATCATCTGAATAATATGCCAGACCATGCTGCCGGCTTTCATGGCCGTATTACAAGGCGTTGTTGTTTGACAGGCAAAAACTTATCAAAATTTGGAATAAATCACTTTCACTAATTTTAAGATTTTATCCTCAAAACTATAATTTAGCAATATATAAGGCCACTTTAAGCAGCATAGAAAACTTTCTGAGACCAATAGCTACAATTAGAGGGTTTGATGAGCTTCAAAGCTCTAAAATTGTTGACCTTGCGTTGGTTTATGCTAGCCCTACACCAAATGTCTGAAAATTGCAAAATCTTGCTGAAAGTGCCGAAACACGGACATAATGTAAGATTCATCCCATATGAATTGTGTTGAGAACATGGCATTTCTAGATGAAAGAAATTTGATTCAATGACACCGAAATTGAAAGGTTTACCTTCGCTGAGTATAATAGTTAGTTTGTCAGAGAGGCAACATTCATTGCTGCTGTCACATATCCCCCATATCGAAGATTTTTAAAAATAGGCCAAATGCAATTCTGAAGTTAGTAAATAAATTTATTGATGAATATATTGAAATAGACAGGTAATTTTGAAATATAAAGAAATGGATTTAATTTCAGTTAATTCAAGCGATTTCACCATCATAGCCATCAATATTTTTCTTCCTCGAAATCATAATCATCATCATCTTCACAATCGTCACCGCTCTCTTCATCAGGATCATGCAGATGATCAATTTCATCTTCGCTCTCATCCTCAGTCTCATCCTCTGCATCCTGCGCACTGTTGTTGTAGAATAGCTGATCGGGGTCTTAGTCACCCTCAAACCATAGGGGGCGAAACTTCCCTTCAGATAGGGTCCAGCCGTGCTCAGTGGGATCCCATTCTTCAATGTCGGAGACATATATATGCCTGATCATAGATGTGGGCTACAAGGTTGGTGCGCCTCAGTTTTTGCAACATCACTTTGCGACATGGAGGGAGGATGGCGGGATCAAAGCTTGTGATCTTCTGCTTTGTCTTCTTTGCTTTTGGCAGCTTGGCCTTCACTCTAAAAAATGTCGGGACAAAATTGGTTTTTTAGATTCAAAATGATTTTTTGAAAAACCAAATTTCAATGCAAAACCAACATGGATTTTAAAAAAAATCTTTTTTTTTAAATTTTACAATTTTAAAAAAAAAATTCGTTTTTGTTTTTTTGCATTGAAATTTGGTTTTTCAAAAAACCATTTTGAATCTAAAAGACCAATTTTGTCTAAAATATTTTAGAGTGTTCATGGCGTTGAAGCGAGCTGCATCTGGATTTGTTGCTTTCTTCTGCCCATACAAGTGACGTGTGAAGGCCATGAGGGTGTTTTGGATGTGCCCAGGTATAGCCTCTTTCACACCAAGACTGGGGAAGGCCTTATATTATTCTGACTTACCTCAGATCCAAGTTTCTTGGCAAGCAATGAAACTTTGACACATCTGCGAGTATTCTTGCCGCTAAGGCCAAGTACCATAATTACATTGCCATTAATGCGAAAGGCATGCTTGATCGAGAGGAAGAGGAGATCAGCATCGTCACAGCGGACAAGCACATTCTTAGGTGAGTTGTCATCTGAAGTAGACTGCGTAATGCACAATCATGGTGTCAGCTTCCAGGTGCCCGGATAATTGATACTGATCAATCTCAGCACAAGTGACCTCATGCTCTTCATTGACCTGAGAAAAAAAAAGAACAGTATCTAAATAATATGTGTATGAATGTTAATGGGCCTACATTCCTTTGAAGCGAGTGTAGAGACCAGCTCTTCATTCATCACCACAGAGAAGATTCATCCAGACAGGAACCTCTTCACAGATGTCTTAATGAAAACACCGTCACTGGCTCAACCAAAGACTGAAGAAACTGAGATTTGCCCTGGACCGGTTGTCCACACTTCATCACAGAAGCTCCGACAAAGTCAATCTTCTGGTAATCACATACAAGGACTTCAGCCAAATGCAAGGAAAAGACGCTCTAGAATCTGCCGAGAAAGCACCCAATCCAGCAAGACAAGAATGCTCAACAGAAAACTTGTTACCTCCCAAGGACAAGAGTAAGGCGGCTAGCAGAACAGAACAATCCTCAATTCACAAACTTGTCATCATTTCACGGGATGGCAGCCTGAAAGGCATGTCATCCGATGGCATCTATAAGACAATTATGGACATTATTGGCATACTGCGGTAAGTTAATCGACAACACAATGGAAATCTATTGGTACAAGTCATGAATCACACTCATGCCAGGAAATTATGTGAATTGGGAAAAAAATCGCTAATGTATCTGTCACCGTGAAACTTCTTGAAGTTTGAGTATGTGTCTCTATGTAGCCCACTCAGGTGCTGGTGAGATATAAACTCAAATACACACACACACACACTGGCATACACTTGGAAGTTGGAGCTTGGAACCTTTTCATATTTGGTAGAACCTTATCACGCCCATTGAACCCTGGGGTTCCATTTGGGAACCATATGATTTGTGATGATTAATTGAATTGTCAATGAATTGAATTGGCCTCTTTCCAAAAAGCAAGTGGATTGCATTGAATTTACACTGATGCCCTAATGAATTAAATTGGATTGAATTGCCCTTAGCTGTGTGTTTTTATCAATGCTTGCAACCTTTTCATATGGCAGAACCTTTTCACACCCATTGAACCATACTAGGGTTTCATTGTGGAGCCATAAAATTTGTGAGGAACCTTTAAGAGGCTGAAACTTATGATGAATTTCACCAGTCTCTCAAGAAGAAGGTTCTAAACTTCTCAAGAAAGCTCCAAACAGACAATGTGTCAAAGGTCATACTCCGACATTCCTTCTCAAACAGTGGTCAGATGCCATCTTGCCCATTCTTACAAACTTGGTCAATTCCTCCTTGTGACATGGAACTTTCCAATTTAGCTGGAAGGAGCTACCATCACACCCCTCTTGAAGAAGCCAGACCTCGACCGTATATATTCCTACCACCGCTCAGTCAGCAATTTAACATTTGTCTCTAAACTGGTTGAGCGAGCAGCTGTTAAGCAGTTGTCTCAACATTTGAACTCCAACTGCCCATTATACCTCCACTTCAGTCAGCTGATGGTGTGCCCCAGGGTTCCTCTCTGGTTCCGTTTCTGTTCACCATCTGTGTGGCTCCTCTTTTCAAGATTATCAGTGAACATCTAGTCCAATTTCATGGATATGCAGACGACCATCAGTTATATACATCTTTTAAAGCTGGAATAGATATGCCCCCAGAGATAATGCCATCGGGCAAATGGAGGACTGAATATGTAAAAGCTGTAAGACAATGGATGTTGAGTAACAAATTTAAGATAAACGACAATAAGACTGAATTTATTGTTATCGGGAGTAAACAACAATTCTCAAAATTAACAGTCAGTGGAATAACTGTCGTCAATGACTTGACCTCAGCTGTCAAGTCAGTTCGCAATCTCGGTGTGATATATATTCAATGAGAATTTTTGAATGGACAAATCGGTAAAACCGCACACTACCATCTGCGAAATATCAGGCAAATGCGTTCTTATTTGTCTGAAGATGCAGCTGCAAGACTAATCCATGCTTTTGTCTCAAGTCAGTTTGACTATTGTAATGCTCTGCTGACAGGATTGCCGAAGTCCCTTATAGATATAAATTACAGCATGTTCAAAACACTGCAATTCGTGTCCTTCTTGGACTCAGGAAGTTCGTCCACATCACACCATCGTTTAAAAAGCTTCATCGGTTACCAATTAAATATCAGATTAGCTTCTTATAAATTAAGTATGATTGTTTATTAAGCATTTCAAGGCATGTCACCAAGTTACATCTGATCCATGATTGAAATCCAGGAACCTGGACGATACGACACACGTTCAGGAAGAAGACCCACTAGGCTGGAGGGTGCGCACCATTGGTTAAATGTGTGACATTTAGAGGAAGAGCTTTTCCATCAGCTGCTGCCAAAACACGGAACAGTCTGCCTGACCATCTGAGATTGACAAATAGAATGGACTGTTTCAAGTCCAAACTTAAGACTTACCTGTTTGAAACATGCTTTCAATAGAGCGCAGTGGTATGAATGACATAATATCAGACATAGCACTGTACAAATTATTTATTTATTTATTTAGGTAATATCCTATTCAGTTAATCCCACAGAACTGGTTCTGTGGTTTAGTCTCAAAGCAGGTGCCTGCATTTTGTTTTGCGCACACCAGGTGGCTATATTCCAAAAATTCTTTCACAATGCCACCTACCTGTGCTGACTGATTTGTTGAAAGGGAAAGTGAAACGTGATGAACATGACCTGTCTCACCTGGGCTTGCATGAGCTGCTTCAGAGGTGCATAGGAGCCCATAGGTTTGATTAAACTTCCCCCAAGAGATTACTGGGAGTTGAAAGCTTCCAAGTAGCTTTTTGTCACGTCATTTGTGGTTCTTTGTGGATTAAAGGTCAAAAACTTGCTAAAGGTTACACACTCTATCACTCTGGACAATACATGTGAAGAATTATATAGCTTTGAAATAGGGTAAACTTCTTAAAATCCTGATGCACAATTTCATAATAAAAAAATTCTATCAGTGCTAATTTGGTGTCAATGTCTATAACAAGGGCCTCTGTACTCATTTTATGTAAGTGTCTATCACAAATACCCCTGTTGAACCTGAACAATTTCCAGATCATGGGACTAGATTGTGTTAACTTTTGTACTAAGTAAATTCGCGTCAGATCTGGAAGCTTGTGGGGTATACCAAAAAAAGTTCACAGTAGCATTTGGGATGAGTCTATGGTGTTTGTGTATTATGCATAATAAATTTACATGCTCCACTTGTTTGGCACAATGAAATGGAAGTGGCCATCTGCACTTTGGGATGTATAATACACTCTAAACAAATTCAGACAAAATTGGTTTTTTAGATTCAAAATGGTTTTTTGAAAAACCAAATTTCAATGCAAAAAACCAACATGGATTTTTTTAAAATCCATGTTGGTTTTGCATTGAAATTTGGTTTTTCAAAAAACCATTTTGAATCTAAAAAACCAATTTTGTCTGGAGATTCTGTAGTGTATGCCTAACTTTGTGAGCTGAGTGCCAATTGTCAGAAGCAACGTGAACATTCTGTTATACTGCGCATGCTCATTGGCATGTGGGGGAGGGGGGGGCGGTTGATAAACATAAAGCACATGGCTTCATCATATCAGTCTGCTTTGAAATGTCAAATTATATGGACCTAAAAACAATGGTCACTTCCAGGAGTTTACTCGTCTGAATGGATTCTACCAGTCATTCAGGGTTGAGGTGAGTGACAAATTACATCACCTTGCATTACTTTTTTCCCTAATCATTTACAGGGCGTAACTCTATAAAGAAACATTGATTATTGCAATGTAACCATCACTGTTATTTTCAAAGCCTATAGATAGGAAGTAATCTTTTGCATATTTGACATACTTTTGAGACAATGCTGAAGCTATATACATTTAATTTGCTGTTGATACTATGTGCAATTATTAAACTAAAAAAAAAGACATAAATCAAAACATATCGGTGAAATCTACTTTTCTGATATTTTATTTACGAATTTGCCTACCATTTCATTTGTCCTATATCTCATACATGCCCACATTATCAGATTCTATTGGACCTATCCTTTGCTATTTGTGATATTGATAGGCTGTCAGGCTGCAAGACATGTAGGCCTATTAAACAAACATATAGTTTTTGCTGATTGATCATTTGAAAGAGAAAATGTATAAATATCCTCGTTCAATGAACCATTTGGAAATGTCAATTTGCTTGTGGCCCTTTTAAAAATGAGTTAATTTGTTTTCAGTAAACGTCAGATACACAAGGCAGACGTCATGAAGCCTGGGACGGACGTGACGTCTCAGCAGACGAAAAATTCCAACTTGGATGAATTGGCGGGAAAGGATTATGGATCGTCTGATCCTGTAATTGACGTGGATGATGAGAAAAAAGGAGGATGTACTTGCTGTGCTCCAGAAACTAGACCTTGTGTTGCAGTAGCTAAACTATTAGCCTGTGTCCTTGCTGGCCTGGTCTTTGGATGGGCACTGGAGAAGAGCCGAGGTGAGGGTCATTAACCTTTAGAATCACTACATCTTATTTCGTGGCGGATGACACTGGCCTCATAGGGCTTGAAAAGAAGTGTCATGGCGTTGCTACCCTTTGAAAAGAACTGTTGAATGAGGGCATCAACTTTTCAAGTAGAAAAGAAAGATCTCCAATGATATTAAAAGGGGTTTGATATTTGGTCTTTGAATTTAAGGGCACTTTCTAATTATGATGTTGAAATATGATGTTGATGAGCTCTATTCGAGCCATGGAGGGGAAAGGGGGGGGGGGTCCAGATATACATTTATTCAACGATCATGAAACTATTTTTGATTTCTTCAAAGACTCGACTGTCAAGGCCTATTCATATACATGTATTATTTAGAACTTTTGACATAAATTGTTTTTTTTTTTGTATAAGAGAGTGTTTCCAAAGGTAGCACTTGTTTTATGAATGAAAATCTAACCTACTGGAATTTCTCAACTGGCCAAGTAAATGTAGCTTCATAAATAACCAGTTATGAATGATTTTGGCGCTTATCACTTTTAGTCTTACTTCCAGTCATTAGGTCCATGCACAAGATATCGCGTGCTTGAAGGCCTGCCAGTTATTGAGTGAAAGGGCCATTTCACACAGTCTGACACATAGCCACAATTTAGTGGAGAGGATAGATACTGTTCTTCACATTGAGTTCACATATTCTTCATAGACTGTAGTACTTTGATCAATAGAGCACAATTACTATGATACAATACATAGGCTGTAAGAGTTATGGGCTAATGTACTGGTTGTTTTGGTCAAATTTTCTGACTCCACAAAAGCCTGGCCAGAGAGTTACCAAAAAGGTCATATTGGTCATTTGAGATGTACTCAGACATGAAATTGGCCTTTTACACACGACTAGAGAATCCTCTATTGATGTTACATAAATATGAACCTGTAAATACAGACCAGTGTCCAGATTATTTTCTGCTGGGTGTATTGTAGTGTGTGATTGCTTTTGAACCCTGGTAATAAGTTTTTAACCAAACGTGTAAAGTATGTAGCCCTACATGTGGTAGATATAACTATCCAAATACAAAATTGGTATTTCTATTATATATGCGTGTCTATGAAAAATTGAAAATACTATTGATTTGTCTATTTCCTGTGACATAATGTCAAGTTGAAGTGATATATGACTGATGACTCCCCTGGTAATAGCTATTTGAATAAATTAGCTTATCTATAGTTGTATACGGTCAATTGATTTTCCTTTGAGGGTCAAGCAAAAATGCAAAATATTTTTTGTGACTTTCATTTGCTGCAGGATGGTAGCGGTACTTGGTAATGCGCACTTTTTCAAGCAATTTGTGCGTGACATTTAAATTTTGGCTTCTTAAAAATTCATTTAGGGTCTATACAAATATTTTTCTCCTTTTCCTGTTATCTTCAGTTTCCTAACATATTTGCAGTGTCTTGGCACATTGACAAGAAGGAAAGACAGCTGAAAATTAGTGGGTGCAATGTTCCAGTCGATGGGCCTGAATGCTTATTACTTATCTTTTTCAAGCAGAGAAAAATGCTCAAAAATTACCATTATTATTAACAGTAGTTTGTACACTAAGTAAACCATGGGCTGTTACTTCTTACTTGAACTCATTCACACCTGACAGTTGTGTGGCCCTTTTGCTCTCCTGTATAGGCTGTGACATGTTGTTTTGGTTAGCCCACAGACAAAAATTGGAAATAATGCTTTATAGTCTTTTTGGTAGACTGGGAAACCAGTGCTATTATTACTCCACTGTAGGCTAATGTGGAAATAAAAATTACACACTTGTTTGTGCACTAATCTGAAGTGCACATTGATCAATAATCTTTTTGCACTGGAGGCTGATCTAGATGTTGGTACACTGCATTAATTTTACAGCAGCTTGACCACAATACTAAATAAATAATGTGTGTCACTGTGGTGCAGTCCCTTGACCCTCTCAAAAGCCAAAAGGTCTTATCTCGACTTTGTCACAGTGAAAGATCAATGCATGAGCTCTCGATTATGGCAACCTCTGACCAGATTATAATTGAAGGTAGAGGCCTAAAGGGCTATGGATTTTTGGTCAAAAGAAAATTGTTTGCCACTATACACTGAGATGCACATGAATTGGAAAACAAAGTTTTTTTTCAGTTTCCACCTTTGCTTGGGAACTGCAATGTTAAATTAATATCCTGTAAAGTATCCAATCTCAGATGAACCTCCAGTCCTTTACTTCCCTTGTTTCTAAGCTCTATGCGTAATTCTAAAATTGAGTCGAACCATCCTATATAACAATGCTGGACCACTCTCAAGAATTTTTGTCGCTCCTTGGCACATGAAAAAATAGTTTGTCGTTGCTTTGCGCATGAAAAAATGTTTGTCCGTAGAGTAAAATCCACAGCACCCCAAGTATCATCTGCTCGACCCCTTAGGTGTTAAGTGTTCAAGTATCTGTCATCTGCCTTTAGGCCAGTGCCCTGAATCTGAAGCTAAAAAATTTTCTACTATCATCTCATCATTACAACTGTTCTGAAGTTCTTCTTCTGACACATACCTCCTTTCAAAGTTCCACTTTTCTGCAATGAGCTGGATCTTTTATTTGAAATCATTTTTTTCTAAAAATGACCTTTCGGCACTTGAAAAATGCAAATATTTTGAAATAAACGGTCTGATAGTTTTAAGTTCTTTGGATTTCTTTTAGAAATTCTGTTATGAAAGAGTGCAGAGATAATATTTTTGAAATGTAGCAAATACTTAGAAGGCAATAAACAAATCCATTTCCTGAGAGTGAGAAGTTTGTTTCCTGCAGACCTATATATGTGTTGATATGAAGTAACTTGCAATAAAACAACACTCAAGGCGATTCATGACATTTCAGTTGATTAATAATTCAGGAAACCTTTTGGAAGTTTGGTCTTGCACGTTTATGCTTGATGGTATAGCATTCATTCAAGTCTATGATATTAGCATGAATACATATATTATATATTTTCTCTTCCTCACTTTTTTTTTCTTGTCAAAACTTTTTTCACTTCGAATTGAAATGTCTCAAGTTGTTATTATTTTATTCATCTTGACAAACTTTTATATAGAATGTTACTACTAATCTTATTGCTCTATGTTATTTGGTGATGTGGAAATATGTTAATCTAGATGCTACTGTGAGCTTATTTGATAAGGAGCATTTTGCTAAATTCACTAGTCATTTATCATCCAGAACATCTTATATTGGATGGTTTAGAAGTCTGGGTTGTCCAGCATCTTAAATATTGGAGAGTTTGGGAGACTTGAGTCCAAGGCAGTGGTCCAGTACATATCTTATATTGGATGGTTAGGGAGACCGAGTCTGAGAAAATGGTCTAGCATTGTATAAATATTGGATGGTTTAGGAGACTGGGTCTGAGAGAGTGGTCCAGCATTGTATATCGGATAGTTCGAGAGGTACACCAAGCTGAGAAACAAGAGAGGTGGAGTACCAGCAGTCCATCTGAGTTTTGTTTATTTTACAGGCTATACGTAGCTCTCATAGAAGTATCACAAACTTTTATTGAATGGGGTTTGTAAAATGTAGCACTCATTAATCATCTGGAGCATTGTATAGGAACACTGAATTGTGAATGGATGATCTGACAGAGATTCTCTTTATTGTGAGAGCCACTCAGATTGAGTGGCCTGCCTGACAATAGTGACCATAGTATTTCCTGGTGCATGAATATTTCATGGGAAATTGGCGATGGCCAGTAGATAGTCATCTTCATGGAGTGAATTTCCAATAGATGAGTCTAAAGGCTAATCAATGACCAATCAATGACCAGTGCTGCCTCACGTGTCTGCATGACTGCCTCATCTAACATACTGGCTGGTCATAGATTTTGTATAAACAAACTGCTAGACTAACTTTTCTTTACTTTTTGTGGGGGCTTATCTTTTTGGTTGCCTGAGAGTGTTTCTGATTTAAAGCTAGTCCAAATGAAATAAGATTACAATGAGTTGAATTTCTGTGGTCTGCAAAAACTTATGTACAGAGAAGTCTGACAAAGACTGATCAACATCGCCTTATAAAAAAAGACCTTATCACATTTGTTGAGAATGGCCATGTCCTAGACCAATCAGATGCAAGTAAGCTGCTGAGTATGGTAATTAGAAACAGGACAGGCTGGTCTTTGAGACTCTATGACTGCCCAGTTGTTTCCCCTAAGCCAGTGGGTTCTTTTGTTCCGAGATAACTCCTCTCGTGGAATGTCTCAAAAGTGACTGATAATAGGCCATCGATCCAATCAAAATGTGTTGCTTTTAAATTTTCCCAGGGATTATGAAAATATGTTATTCTTTACAGTCTTGCCTGAGTCTATTTCCCTGAGTGATCAGCATCAACGAAGTGGTTACAGTAGACGAATGATGAGTACTTACATTCAGCTGCTAGCGGCCATCAGTGACCTCACTAAAGCTCCTATCAAATACATTGATATGAAGTGCTAATTTGTCATAAGGCAACGTGTGACCTCATTGATGAGTGGTATGACTTGGTCAGTGACTCTGATTAATAACCTTACAAGTATAGGATATGACTCACTGGCTGCTTACACGTCATAGAGTTTAACATGGCATGGATAGGGCTATGACACTGCAAGGAACATTTCAGTCCAATTCTGTAAGCACTCGTTTTTCGTCTACTGTAAGACAGCCTCTTTTCCATCTACAGAGTGGGCTTAGTTGCATAATTACTCTGTGACTTAAGCTTTCAACAATTATTGTTGTCTTAGCGGGTAGTTTGCTGCACATTTTGCTTCCCTACGCTTTTTATTTGCTTGTATACTTCACGTGTAGTATATTGAAAGATTTTTGCTTGGTCAATTGAGGCAGTTTATGCTTTTTATGATCAATTTAGGCAAATTTGTATTTTTTTTTTTAATTTTACAGTATTTTTCCTTCTATGAAGATTCTGGGATTGAAATAAGTTGAGCAGGATTTTGTCGGACCACACATGACCTATAGGTCAATAAGTCATTGCATTAAATCGAACTGTTGCAATAATGAAAGCCAATGCCCTAGATGGTGAAAATCATTGGGTTGGAAGCCTGTAATTGACTGGCTATTGAATTGTCAATTACCATTTCTGTTGGCACATCTACACTGTTAAAAAATAATTGTCAGATTACAGATATTTCGGGAAATTTTTTTTCCAGAGGTCTCAGTAAGGTTACTGAAATCCATTTGCGTGAATACTGGATATTTCTGTAATCACACAGGCAGTTTCTGTAGTGAATTTTCTGTGGGATTACAGAAAAATCAGTCATATATCGATGATTTGTGATAGGTGTCACAAATACCAAAACTAAGATTGACAGTTTCATGTTTGCTTCAGCTCACCATGAAATCACACATTAATCGACTTGTAGAAGTTTAAAGGCTCTCACTACTTTTCATTACAAAACACTCTGGGACTTAAAACAAAATCCACTGATGCACGAAAAAAAAGCAAGGAGACCCTGCAAATAATGTAATATAAAAACTGCTTTAGGATCTATGAGACAGCAATGTATACATTTGTAATCATTTATAAGTTTAAAGTGGTGAAGGCGGTTTTTGATATGAATAGAAAGTGAGATAGCAGAGTGGACTTTTTAAGTAAAAAAAAGTAAGCAAAGGCATATTTTGGTGCATGTTTGTCTGATGACATTTAGTGACTTGGTTTGACTTGTGTTGTGCTGGTATACACCCAGTGGCGTATTTAGGGGGGGGGATTGGGCCATGGCCCCCCCTCTCAGGCCAAAAATTAACATGGAAGAGATAGGAAAAGCCGCGGAGCGCCCTGTATTCACCCAATCTAAGCCCTCCCTCAGGCAATTTCTAGATACGCCCCTGTATACACCGGATCAGCCAGGGCCGCTAAACCACCATCTTTTGTGGAGGCAGCTGCACTTTTTCATTTTTGATGGCCACCATAGGACAATGAGATGAGAAGTCTGGAACAAGACCTATTAATTCAGGGATGCCCAGGGTCTTCCAGTTGTCCCAGCATAGAATATTGGATGGGCCTACAACCCACCTCAATTTAATGTCCCTTGGATTCTGACTAACATGAGTTCCCAGGGTGAGATTTGAACCCACACCCTCAAAATCATTGGACCAGGGTTCGTGAACATTAGGCCACAATGGAACATGAAGCCAAACGTGGAAATGATTCCTAAGAAACAACAGCGGAACGAGCAATGGCAAGTGATGGAGTGGACAAAAAAGTTTAGTGACAATAAAATACCAGTAATTTGGCATGGGTGACTAGACATTATTATTCCAACCAGAATTTTCTTGACTCCCCCCCCCCTGCTGCTCCCAGTTTTGAATCATGTTCTGGTTGAATCACCAGTACATATTGTGGACAACAGTTTCAACAACCATTCACCTCATTGCTGTTTCCCTAAATGGAGGGTGGAGGGTTGCTGTAATTTACTTTACAAAAGAATGACAAGCAGTTCAATGCTTTAGGATATTGAAACAATGAAATTTTCACACCCAGGATGATTAGCAACTTATCAATGTTAGTTTTGGGCTTAAAACCATGAATATTTAATGGGATAACCAGGGGGAAATTTATAGTTGTTGCCCTGGACCCCTGATAGCATATTTCGCATGAACTGCATCTCAAATATTGCTGGACCTCCCTTTGACTGCAGTTTTTATAAATAATATGCTGCTGGCCTCAATAGCCATTTGTTGTGCTCATGATGATGAAGAGATTTTTGTTTTTAACAATATATATAAACCTAAACAGACTTTCAGGACATTCGGTGGAGCAAGGGACTGTAACCACTCAGTCAACCAACTAGAACCCATGAAGATGTGATGTCTACTAGGCATAAATACCTAAAGTAGTTTATTCACAGATTTTAACGGATGTTACTGAGGAAGAGCCATACAATGGGTCAAAAGAATAGCAAAAAAAAAATCATCAATCATAAATTTGATAAAGATATGCCTTCAAAAAATGCTCCGCTGTATGTTTATTATTAGTCTACCTTGCCATTCTTCAGACACCAGTAGTGACATCAACCTTGCCATTCTTCAGATGAAAGTGCGATGACAATTGGAAGTTCACATGTTTATGCTGTAGAAGCCAAATTTCTGACAGCACTGAAATTCACAACCTTTGATGAGACTCACATGCTCCATGGCATTTTTCATTTCATATAAAGTCATTTTTCAGCAAGATAAACATTTTTACATCTTATGACATGTATGTCCAAACACAGAATTATCATGTCATGTAAAATATTTTGTAAGACTTTATCAAAAAATATTTTGTAAGACTTTATCGAAAAATAATTCATGTAAATGAATATGAAATCAGGTTATTTAAACAGTTGCTATTCAAAATCTATATTTTTAAATACTCTGTAAAAAAACAGCACAGTGCACATAGTCACTATCAATAATCACACAATGTACAAATCATCAATTGCATGATGTTAAAAGAACCTGCAACAAACAGCATCATCATATTATCTGTCAGTTTCTTTTTCGGTGTTGTCATTTCTGAGTCTGGGGAGAGGGCGGGTAAGCTCAGTCATTTGTGTGCTCAGTTGCCAATCGCTGGGTCCTGGGTTTGACTCACATAATGGCCAGGTCACCTGGATCTATGTTGACCAGCAGCTATAATGTTCCTATGCCTTATTCCAATTTCTTTCTCCAAGTGCAAAAATACAGGACATAAAGTCTCATCCATTGCCACGGCACTTCTGGTGTATCTCCTGAAAAGAGAAATCATAATTATAACTACACAACTAATCTTATAAATGATTTTAAATGATTTGTATGTTTTATTTTGTCATAAACCAATACAATCACTTGAGATAGGCCTGCTGTGACTGTGACAGAAATACCTATAAAGCAATAAATTTGGTATAAATGTAATTTTATAGTCCACCAGGACAATAAATTTAATCATATTGGATCAAGGTAGTTGACAAATTAACAAGTGAGTTTTCTCCTTGCTCAATAAGTGCTTCTGCTTTTCCAAGATATCAATCACCAAGTCTAGTATATGTACATGAGCAAACTGAATTATATACCAAAAATTTGCATTAGTCAACCATAGAAGAGAAAAACCAGTAACAACACCTGTTATTTCAATGCAAATTTTTTTGTTGGGCAACGGTGTGTGGGGAACTTACAACTCCGTTCTTTCAGAAATTAAAGCTCAAACCTTCATTGTTTCCAAGGTCATAGCTTTTGTTTCTTGGATTGGGCCATGGGCATAGGAGGGAAGTAGAGTTTCATGCAGTTTTGGGCAGACAATTTTGTTTTAATTTTTTTGTGGCAATTTGGCCAATATTTTTTTGGGCACCCCCCCCCAAAGAAATTAAATGAGCTATACTCATATGGATTGGGGTAATTGAGGTCTTGTTCCATTTTTAACACTTTCACCATACTGCCTCAATTGCAGCATTGTAAAGTATATCGTGAAAAATAAAAATCTTGCATGGTATAACGTACTAAATAAATAAGGTGCCACCTGTCTACAAGTGGACTGCTCTTGCATTGCCACAGATCAGAACATATGCAGTCTTGTGTTGCCACCTAGTGACTAGTGTGCTATTCCGCGAGCTCCTGCGAGCGGTCCACCAACTTTCAACTACAGGAAGACACACAATTTTGTCTGGAAGACACCGGGGCTGTTTCTGAGTGTGTTGATGGCCTTGTCTACTTCCTTAGAGAATGTGATTGCCGAGTCTGACTCTGGTATACATCGATGTTGAATAGAAATTTTGTGAATGTGCAATGAAATTGGAACTATTTCTTGGGATAGCAATGCTGTAGCATAGGAAATCAACTTTTGTGCCAGGTGGCAGCAGCATGCAGTTCTCAGTTTCACCAGACTGAGGTGCCACTCAAATCATGCCAAAAATCACAGATTAAATTAGACAACACAAAATTTTAGATAGGCCTATGCCTCCTGCAAACTATCAGCAATGTGCCCGAGTGACATAACCTAATTACCAATAATATTGTGCAAATGAGAAATATTATT
Source organism: Platynereis dumerilii (assembly GCA_026936325.1). Lineage (NCBI taxonomy): Eukaryota > Metazoa > Annelida > Polychaeta > Phyllodocida > Nereididae > Platynereis > Platynereis dumerilii. Next base: position 141,964,614 of record JAPTHN010000001.1, on the reverse strand, counting down.
GTCCATAATCATTCCTCAGTGTTTTCAACAATAAAGTTAATTTTTAAATTAAGACTTTTACAGTATTATATTTACCAGCTTCTGTTACTTTGCATAATAATGGGCACATAGTGTCATCACCTTCTTTACTTTTTTTTTTCGGGTGGCCAACTTACCCCAATTTCCCCTTTTTTATTGACTACTTCTAAATCTTTCATATCATTTTTCAAAGCTTTATTTGATCACCTGCACCAACAAATTTGCACTTTTATGGTAATTAGGTGAATCTAGAAAACTACATTTGTGTTACATGTATCTCTCTCTAACATAAAGAAATCATCTCTTACCTTTCACTGTTCTCAGCTGTTTAGATTGTAAAGTACAAATGAGTTCCTCCAAAATTGATTCTATGATCCTCTTTTGTGTTTCTATTCAGTGGTGTGATTGAAAAACTATCACAGAGATTATGAAATTGTGATACAACAACACCTTATTTACAATGGATGAGGCATTTCACACATATCTGTAAACATACTTTTAAAGCCAGTTCTTGTACAGATTCATGTGTAATGAAGTTCATTACAGAAATTTTCTGTTAGCAATGTGCCAACAGAGAAGAGTCTGTAAGCATTACTGAACTTGCAGCTGTCCAACAGATTTTTCTGTAGCTTTACAGAATTTTCTGTGCCTCTACGCAAAATTTTTAACAGTGTAGTCTATCAATTGCTGAATCCAATGGCCACTTCTGCTGTATTGATTAGGTTGTCACATTTTATCATGAAGAACTTTTGATGCAGCATTGCACCAGCCAAAATCAATTGGGAAACCTATATCAGTATATGCATAGAATTGCCTTTATTCATCATTCATATGTTACATTTTTTCTCACATATGTCTGTCATATTTAATGTTGATCTCCATTACACGCTTCCTTTACTCCATAGTTAGCTACACAGTTGCCTTTTATACCTCTGACATATTGTAATACAGTATATATAATAACCCCATGGAGTTTTTATTCTACTGTGGGAAAAGGGTACTTCTGGGCATGTGCTTTGAATGTTGCATAGTTTGAATACAATAGGCAAAATGAGAACATGATATTCAACCTGAAGTTTGGAAAACTTTATAAGTATCCGTATCAGGGGCCTGGTTCATTTGCTTCAAACCTCTTTGACCCTTGCCGGTTTGATTTGCACTCCAGGCAACCAAAGTTAGACAGAAATTTCATCCCGTGCCAAAGGTGCACCCCACGTCATTGCTTTTTTCCATGTCTGTTACATAGTTATTAAGTCTTAACTGTACAAAAATACAGGACGTAATTCAGTATCACCAACCCACCCAACTCAAACTGTTGTCGAATAAAGAATTGTTTATAAAAGTGAATTTCTATTCCCCAGATAAAAATCTTCAATGAATATAGTCATTTCTGAAGTACTTTGCTGATGAACTTTGGTTGAGTACTTGAGAGTACTTCAGTAAAATATGTTCCTGCAATTCTGAGTGTGCTGGTACATTGTGCATCAGATACTTGCAAATGAGACCTGTCTTTTGAGTGAATGTCTAACAAACTGAATGTTGTAAATTTTAACTTCAATATGAAATTGCGGGATCATTCATGAAAAAAAGTAGGAGTTGGAAGTCGAAATAATGAGTTTTTTATCATCATAATAAAACATTCTAAAAATTAGCATGCAGCTGGCCGCTCTGACGCATTATGAATATTTTATTGACTTTGGACAGCACAGAAGAGAACAGGAGTCAATGACATTGATGAGATGTTTCCTCATTTTGATCTAGTTATTATGTTTTCTATCCAACAACGATTTGATGTATTTTAATCTTTATTTTCACATCTCTAAAATTTTGAAAAATGAAAATGGGAACCATAGTTATCAGAAATGGACTGAATTCTAGTGTTGCAATGACATTCATTTGGGCATATAATTATGTTCCATATGATAATTTCATTTGATGATCTAAAACTGTACCCCCTCTATGGGAACTGTCGTATTATGTCGTACTGTGTACAAAAATGGATCACTGCATGGAAGAATATGGTAGAGGCTGTTTGATTAGTAATGATCAAGAGAAGTCTGATTTGTCATTATTGACTTAAGTGATTTTAGTACATGTATAAGAATCAGATGCATATAGTCCTTTCGTTTGTCAGCACACCAACAGCGGCATTAGTCTCCTTTTAAAAGTATTGGTATGATCATGAGTTTCATGACACATCATCAGCATAATTTGTAACAAAGTGCGATTTTCAAAATGAAACTGGCCTGTTATTCAGCATAATAAATTGACCGGCTGTAACTCAGGCCAGGTATCAGTGTCTATGCTGTAAACAGGGTTCCTACTGGACAGAGAAACAGGGAAAATGGTGAAAAAAAATTCCCTGCAGGGAAAAATCATGGAATTTGAAATGTGACCTCAAATTCAGGGAATACACAGGGAATTTGATTTTACATGTCTTAATGCGTGAAAAAATGCCCTCTATTTTAAGCAACAGTCCGTATAAGTCATAGTTTTTGGTTTCTGATTAGCAACAATATTGCCACAATAACACAACACTAAGTCACTCAGGGAAATAGACTCAGGCAAGACTGTAAAGAATAACATATTTTCATAATCCATGGGAAAATTTGAAATCAATACATTTTGATTGGATAGCCAGTAATCAGTCACTTTTGAGACATTCCCACGGGAGGAGTTATCTCTAAACAAAAGAACCTACTGGTTTAGGGAAAACAATTGGGCAGTCATGGAGTCTCAAAGACCAGCCTCTTCTGTTTTCTAATTACCATACTCAGCAACGTGCTAGCATCTGATTGGTCTGGGACATGGCCATTCTCAACAAATGTGATAAGGTCTTTTTTTATAAGGTGCACTAAGTTGAATGAGGTCCGGAAACGTCTGGAAAAATCAGGGATAATACAGCCCTGGAATTTGCTCGCCAGATTTCAGTGGGTACCGTGTAAAAATCCTACACATTATCAGGAAATGTGTACCATGTTGTGCACTCTGCTGTCTCAGAAATGGAACACTTAGGCCCTATACTTAATTTTTTTTTTACTGTGAGAGGTTAATATATTTCCTTTGCTAGGCAAAACCTGAACGTGACTCTGGTATCTGTGTCTCTCAAGTGGTCCTTTTATTTGGTCCTAGATATCAAACTTATTGTATTGGAGTCAGCTGGCCATAAATATTTTATCTGAGTCAAACCTCATAATGTCATCGTTTTGATAAGATCGATTTACCTAAAATATATATAACAGGCAATAACAACTGTGTATCTAAATATTGTGGAAATTTCATATAGAAATGCCTTTTTTTATGCTTATTTGTATTTAAAGGTTGAGGGAGGGACATAGATAGATAGATAGATAGACAGATAGATAGATAGATAGATAGATAGATAGATAGATAGATAGATAGATAGATAGATAGATAGATAGACAGATGGATAGATAGTACAATGTGCCATTGTGCCTGCTCACTGTGTGTTGCAGGAACATATTTTACTGAAGTACTATCAAATACTCATCAAAAGTTCATCAGCAAAGTGCTTCAGAAATGACTACATTCATCAATGATCTTTACACGGGGAATAGTTACTTGAATCAACGCTATTTGACGCACTTCTGAGTTGGGTGGTTTGCATTTTTTCACTATCAATTCTTACTAGACAAATATATAGATAGAGAGATTGAGAGATTGAGAGGGAGATGGAAAGATGGATAAACAGCAAGAGATAGATGTGAAAACAATAAGTGCAATGACCTGGCTGAACTTGATGTTTGTCACACCTTTCCAAAGACAGTGCTCAAGAGAAATAACAAACATATCAAATTCTCTCCATTGCTTCTATTTTGGCCTGTAGGGACGGGCTGCACTGTCCACCTACTCAGAATATCAAAATACACCTTCTTGCGAGGAAAATAGTAAATATTTTGTTATGATTAATCTGGTCCAAAGTTAATGTTTTGTTATGATTAATCTAGTCCAAAAGTTAATATTTTGTTATGATTAATCTAGTGCAATGTTAACACCTGATGCTTTTATGCAATTCTTGTGTATTTTTTGCAATGGGTGGTCTGCAACATTCATGTGCAATGTTTTCCATTCACAAGCCCAGCCATGCAGTTAATGGGATATTTGTGAAGTCCATTCATAGACATCTACCTTATCCTACCTGTACTTTCATATGAAAATACATAAATTTATAAGATTAATTGCTTAACTGTGTGGCCCTCCATCCATTAAATTTAGCTCATATACTAGGTGCCTGACGGATGACATGTGTACCCACTATGCATGACCAGAGTTTGGTGGCTTTGCAAGCTTTACCTATTGATCCATTGATTCCTTATTGATTCAAGCCAAACCTAACTCATCCATTGTCTGGTTGTTTTTTCCAACTACTTTTTTTTGTCAAGACCACACAATTTAGTTGAAGAAAAAAAGATTTGTCTGTTTTTTATTGAACAACAGTCATTTTGTGTAATCACAGAAACATAGTATATTGGTTTATTTCCACTTTTCTCAGTTTTCAAGCGGATCTGTGGAGGCTGGAGGCCATTTCTTTAAATCTTATTATTTAAAAACATATTCTTGTGCAGATTCTGAGACGTTTATGTTGTATTTCCATTTCCAGTATTTGAACCGGAATCGATCCGCCTACAGATGGTCTTTGAGAGATGGATAATGTTGAAGATGTTCCTGGCTGCCATGGCAACAGGTCAGCTGGTCCTGGCCTTTGTCTCTCTCATCCCTGCTACAAAATCGAAGTTTGACCAAGGAGCACAGAGTTTTGCCTGCACTTTCCAAGAAAAAACCATCCTCACTTCAATCATCGGTCCCCTCATCCTTGGAAGTGGAATGACCGTCTCTGGAGCTGTGAGAAATCTTTCATGTTAAAATTTTAGAACAGAAAAATATCTCAGATAAAAGTTGAATATATCGTAATACATGCTTTCCATGTACCCCCTGTAATGGATATGTCGAATAAGAATAGGTGCTTTACACTCTTGAGCATGACATCATTGGGTCTGATAGGCAAGGTCAGTTGCCCCAGCTGTGACATGAAGCTGAGAGCATGACATTATGCTTGCTCCAAATTCAATCAAGCATCTTATAAAGATTCTACGTGTATCCCTTATGAGGGTTTGCGATATTTTGTTGTTACTACATGCATATCTAGACTAATACTAGTGACAGATAAAACTATATATTCTCTCTTTTGTGTGTAAAATCTTTCAAAATTACAAACCTTTGCCTTGACCAAATTGAATTAAAAATAGGATGTGTTTTATAAAATACAAATAAAATCAAGAGTATGAATACTTTTTTGTGCTTAGATTTGGCAAAATTAATTTATGGACTATCTGTTTTCTTTGTGTGCCCAGATAGGCCTGTTGAGAATTATTATTAGAAAGTGGATCTGTTTTGATATGTGACTTCTATATATACAATGCACCAAACTTGGTTTCCTCATCTGCTTAATATGCCTATATAGACTGTGTAAGGAAAGAAGAAAAATCTGAGCCAATTATCCTTTTAGCCTCTGTTTAATTGTGTGTAATTGCCTTTTTTCCGGTTGTACATGGCAGAGATATGACTGATCGATCAGCATGGAAGAATTCTGCCTACGCAGAGGCCCAAAATATTAGATACACACTGAGAGTAAAAAATGATGTTCTGTTGGCAGAAATGGACCATTTTCTGAAAATATTATAAAAACGTTTCCCTGTTTCTCTGGACCCAACCAGTGTTCAAAATTATCATTAATTTTTATGAATGTCTCTACACACTAAACATAGATAGGTGATCTGATGCATGGTCATGGTTAATTTATGGCAAATCAAACTCATATTTTCAGTGTCCAGGAATGGTCCTTGCTCAGGTTGGCTCATGGACAAATAATGCCAGTAAGTTTTCAAGTTCAGAATATCTGTTGTGCTTTTTTATACATGTACTTATGCATGTCCTTGACGATATGTGATGGTATTTGATTGTAAAATTTCTTGATTTAAGTTGTATCAAATTTTCATTTGAAGTTTGGTGGCCTTCATATGCCAGTGATTATAAAATTAATGTGCAATTAATTTGCTTTGAATTTCAGTTTATACTCTCATTGGTGTTCTCATTGGAGCCTTGTTCTATGGGATGGTTGCACCCTTTATCATTCGAGTCACAAAGCCAAAGAATCCAATCAAAAAACCAACGTGAGTTTGATTTCTAATGATAAGCATTTATTTCTTGAATTCATGAAGTCCATGAAGGCTAAAAAAATTCACATTGCAGAAGCTTTGTATTGCTTCAAAAAAAGAATTCCTTGTTAAAAAGTTGCAATCTGAATAATATTGCATCAAACAAACTTTTGGTGTGTTAAACTTTTTCTTTTTTCTCATGCGGTATGGGAAAAGCTATTGCCCCTAATTTCGAAACTGCAATCCAGATCTACTTTTTGTAATTGTCCTAAATTCTTATGATGTGACAAACCTTTTTCAGAGTATGGGAAAAGCTAAATGTACCTTTTTATGTGCTTGCCCTGCCCATGAGCATCCTCATCTGGGTGGCAGTCATCCTCATGGAAGTCTTCATTCCCTGGCAGGAAGATCTACCTCCTCAAGTGAGTTGTTCATGTTGCAAAAAATTAATTTTCTTGATAAATGGTGGTTTTTATGGCTAAATATTGAAATACAGCTGTTTTTGGAACCAGCCATGATGTGAGGATATACTATTACACTCAGCAGTATTGATACAAAGAATGAGATTCATGATTTAATCTTTGCTTAAATTTGGAGCTTGATGCCAGTTTTGCAAGCTTGATGTCATGCTCTCAGCGTCATGTCGCAGCTGGGACAGCTAGCCAATCACTGGCATATTAGACTTCATGATGTCAAGCTTTGAGTTTAAATGTTACTTTTCTCACTTGATGCAGTCTGCTGGAACTGGCCAAGGAAACAGCCAAAAGCAGCATGCAATTGACATGCAAATGAGCACGATTTGACAGAATAAAATTGTTTTCTTTCATACTGTGGGAATCTTAGATTAATAACAATAACATTGGATAACAAAATGAATTTTTATACTTTTAAGTTATTAGCTCCTCTGCAAGGTATGCAGCAACAATGGGAGGAACAGAACAATTTGACATAACCAGTATTAATAATAAGTCACAAACGATATAAACAATAATTAATGTTTATGAAAAGTTACCTAACCAGTCAGTTAGAGGTATTTGGCAAAGACCAGTGTTTATAAAAACATTGTGTAACCAATCAGTTAACATTTTTGGTGAATAAAAACAATCCAATTCAAGGAGTCCCTCTGACACTTCGTGTCATCGGCTTATTGAGGGACTCATGGGCCCGTTTTCACCAACATGGTATTAAGAGTTGAGCCAGGTCTGAGCTAAGACCTGGTCTGGCTAAGCCAATCACTCAAGCGGAGGAGGATCAAGGAATTTCAGTTAAGTGAAAGCTTGCACATATTGTGATAACAGATCAGCTGTTACAAACACGATGTCTCAATTTCCCAAACAAATGCAAAAATATGGCTGCACAAAAGAGGGAGGGGCTTGTAAGTTTTTATAATAGATAATTGCCCAACCAGTCTCGGTAAAAAAAAAAAACGAAGTTCAAAACTTCCCCCTTTTCCATTAACCAACCTATCATTGCTATCAAGCAACCAAACAACACAACAACCTATGCTATGACTGTATTCTCAAAGTATCACAGTCTCTCGCACAAACATCAACTTTCATATATTTACTTTTTACAGCTGCTTGCAGCCTGTATTACCGGAGGAGTTCCAAGAAAACTTATGACAACTCCCCTGGTCGTGTTGTTTCACCTATGTCATTAAAACTTTGCTTGCAGCCTAAATATAATTTTATCTTGCTTCCATCAACTTTTGGTAAACTTCTGTGACATTAAAATTTTTATTTACGAAACTAAAATGTTCGTTTTTGGCGGGAGTTTCAAATGATCAGCTGCAGTGAAACCAGCAGCAACAGCTGCATGCCAAATCCAGTCTTTGCAGATTCAAAAGAAAGAATGAAGGAAGGATTGAAGGAAGGAAAAAAGGCAGGAAAAACGGAAGGAAACAAGGAAGAAAAAAGGAAAGTATAGGAAGGAAAGTATAGGAAGGAAAATATGGGAAGGAAAAAAGGGATGGGGGAGATAGATAGATAGATAGATAGATAGATAGATACATAGATACATAGATACATAGATACATAGATACATAGATACATAGATACTAAGTTTATTTACAAGCAGCTGTTAAAGTGCTTGCGCGTTATTTTTTGTCTATATTTAAGATGACATTCAAGGTGCTCATCACAGTCAACATTATCAACCTGCTCTACCCGAACCAAAATGAGTTCAAAGTTGGTAATCTAGATTTCCCACAAATGAGCAAAATGTGACAAGAAGTCACATTTTGGTGACATCTTGGTGTTGAGGTCTCTGACCTGCTGTAGCGACATATTTTGAATTGCATCATCTAGACGGCATAAATTTCAGTAATATTTATTTGATTGCTGGCCGGAATTTTTAGCTTCATGTTATGTTTTTTTTTTGCCAGTTCATTTTGATATCTATAAGAATCTGTGCTCTATGATTTACCAAAGTGTGTGAAATGGTGAAACTGGCCTCATTTGCATAACATACATGTGTGAAAACTTGTGTAATGGCCAGCTTTGGAGGTGTGTCTGACCTATTCACTGGGTGGAATCAAACTTCTTCTTTTTTTATGTGCTGAACAAACTTTTATTTTCCAGTGTCACGTGCTGAACCTTTTTTTCAACAAAAGTCCGCCCCCCCCTCCCCTCATGTATTATCTGGTCAGCCCCAAAGGGACACCACTTTAACATTTTGACATCACTAATCTGTAAGTTGTCTAACAATAAATTGTCAACCACTGAACCTTGACTAGTCTATAGACTAAAACTCAGTTGGTGAAAGGGACTTCACTAAACCAGGTATAAGGCTGTTAAGACCTGGACTAACTGTTAAAACTATCTTGGTGAAATCGGCCCATGGAGTCTGCACTTGATGAGTGTAAGGTGGAATTAATTTGGAGCTCACAAGAAGCGTCCAATCATAAATCAATGTTTTGGGTTTTTGCAGATCTCCTTATAAATTTCCAGCTTATGGCACTGCTTGTAAACTTGTTAAAAATCTTGTTTATAAAATAATATGTAGTTGGTCTAGTGATTTGACATGGAATACAGTTTTTTTAGATCCAAAAAAAATTGTTCTTTGACTATTCAAAACCGACAAAAAATTATAACAATTGAGCCTTTTTTTTGTCTTTTGGTTGTGTGATGTTTTGGACATGTAACAAGTGGCTTGTGTTGTGTCAGTGTGTGCAGTGAAATTGAGTGAACAGTGTCATTATCCTGTTGACCTTACAATTTGATGGCCATGTGATGATATCCCATAATTTGTGTACCACTTTCTTTGCCATTTCATGTTTCAGAACATCAACTACAATGCAACCAGCAATTTCTTTGTCCTCAAATCGTGGCCGCCCTCATCAGCAGGTACGTCAACAAAATATACCAAAATATGTTTTATTTTTCTTCTGCATAAACTATGAGTGATTTATTTTACAACCTAGTAGTGCAGGAGAAAATTGAGGAAACCATGGGTTTTGGGTCTCATGCTGAGACTCTCAGCTTCAGGTTCTTTGAAGCTTACCTTTTGATTTGAATGATTTCCATATTTTAGCTTCCATGTACTTAATTTTGACACCATGTTAGATACAGGATGGACTAGGGTGGTCCAACATACAATGGAAAAAAATATAATAAAACTGTAAAATTTGGTGATGGTACCCCCTAACTTTTTTCCTTTGACCATGTGGAAGAAGTGTACACAATTTTTTTTAATGTGGAGAGGAAGATGTACAAACAAGTGTTATGTTGCTTTTTCCTCTGTTGGTAAGTGCCTTAATAGGCCTCAAACGAAAGGAAAATATGATTTTACACAATATTCACTATTTAGATATAGACGTTTTAATGCAAAATATAGCAAAACTTCAACCTTAATGAGCCACCTATAAATATTAATCAATCTGGCTGCAATTTTGCACACTTCTTCCTCATGATCTAAGGAAAAAAGTTAGGGGGTACCATCAATGAAATTAAGACTTTTTTTTTTTCGACCACCCTAATGATGGCCAATTGGACATCTTCATTTGCATATATATATTCCAATCTTAAGCATTTTGAACTTGTGTTGGTAAAAAATCCACTGAACATTTACACTTTAGTTAGAGGTTTTAAATAGTGCTGTAAACATAATTGCATGGCATTCAAGATAGAGAGGAAGTGCATGTGACTTTGATGGTGCTTAGACATATTTCAAATACATTCCCTTTTCAATTTTGTATTACTTTTTATTTATTTTTCTCCACTCTTTGAACTTAGTCCACCTAAATGCACCTCTATGTCTCTGACAGTGTTATGCATTCCTCTGCTGAGTGGCTTGAGAGCTCTGGAGTTTGCCTTGGTGGAAATGACTCGTGAAAAGTTTGCTTGGCTGTAATATGAGAGTAAAGTTGTTAGGGAGGGGAATGCTGAGAAATAATGAATGAAGAGCTGACATGCACTTGCTTGGCATTTGACCAGATGATGGGGAGTGGAATGGAGGAGATTGCAAGACTGTGTATACACAGGCTGGCAAGAGAGATAATTTGTACTTTTTTGTGAACGTGATTTTGAACTCCCTTAGGAATGTAGGATTGCTGTTACACTTGGCCTGCTTCGAGGATAACTTCAAGGATAAGTTACCTGCTAATGTTGTTGCTTGGTTCAAATGTCTTTGAGGGCATTGATTCAATTAATTTAGTATTGGATACTTTGTCTGATACCTTGGTTTGATATATAGGCCAAATGCATAATTTTTTGTGATGACATTTTCCAAGAGAGGCAAATGTATTAAAGAAAGCCAAAAACTTGATTGGTGTATTATTTAGCTAAGATAATTTGGAAGTTTTATAAAACATGAATATGCTACTGGTAAAAAAATCTGGCTTTAATTTAAATTCAGTCATTCAATTGTTGGACATGTTGTCGGACTATGTCCTGGTTTTTGGAAATCAATTTGGCTGCAAAATTTCCCATTTTAAGTGTAACCTGTCAGCTTATACAGCATTTTACTAATCATATCAGTTGGTATTTGGTTACTTTCCATTTTGAAAGGGATTGCTTATAATGGCAGCTTCACATGAAATGTTGCACATATTTACATACAGTCATACAGTGTATGAATAAATTGAAGTAGACAGACCCGGCCCAGCCTAGTTGGAGCTTCATGACTTCCATAATGCCCTGTCGGAGAAAGGTGCGTCATTCTTATGGGTCATTTAAGGGGTGATAACTGTAGGTCAGATGTTATGTAGGTAAACAGAAAAAAGGAGTAGTCACATACAATTTTGACTGCTTTGTGAAGAAAAAAGGCCTCACCCTGCTATAATTATACTTCGTGAAATATTTAGAACTGCAATAGCGAAAAATAATTATAATCTAAAGTCATGTTTTCAAATACAACGGATGTTCAAAAAGATCTGACCGATATTTTTGGCAGTCCTTTGGATTTTAAGTAAACTGAATGAAACTTTCACAAAACGAATTTTTTACTGTCTATTTTTAAAATGTCAAAACAATTCAAGGTGTTTGAATTACTCTTCTGTCATCATGGAAACAGAACCTCAGTGCACCCAGCACTTCTCAATTTTGAAGATAAAATTCTGCGAAATTGCTGTGTTTATAAATCATAAATCTGTTTATAATTATAGAATTTATTTTAAATAATGAATGGTGAGAAAAGGTATCAATGTTCCTGTGTCTTATGGTTTTTCGAGGTATAATTCTTTCGGAATTCTTAAATTCAACAGGAATTCTGCACTTTTTATAGTCCAGGCCACGCAGTGGCTGGACTGTAGCATTTGTTACGGCTGACTTCCTGTCCAGGTTCACTTCCTGCAGACAGCAAAATAGATTACAAGAGAATGAACAGGGGCATTGCAAAGATCTTTGACATTTCATCACCATACTTTGCCAATGCACAAATCCTGGTCTAAAAGGCAGATATGTAGTATATTTAGCTACAACAGGCATAAATCACTGTCTTCTTGACTGAGAGTCGCCACAAATCGACATTTTCAGTTGAATATTTAGTGGCTGCCCAACACTGCCAAGCTAATAGAGAGACCTCACATCACCAGCTGCTGAGTGCGCATGACCCAATTTCACGTCTCACTGTCATGCTCATCTCACATTGCTCTTCTCCAAGCTGTTCATGACTGGTTTCTGCTGCATCTCTTAGGACAATTGAAGTACTCAAATGGGTAGCAATTCTTGGTGGCTGAGCAGGCTACATCTTCCATATGAATCCACAATTGAAGATCAATGTGCTCAACCTGTCAACCCCTGCAAATACATCAGACTCACTGACATAACCAAATTCATCATGAGAATCAGTAAAGAAAAACCTCATACATGGCTTCGTAGCAAAGTATGAATTTCTCAATCATAATTCAGTTTTGGGCCTGAGGAAATTCGACTACGACTGCAATAATTTCAGTGGAGCAGCCATACGTCATGCTACAATGTTTAATTCAACTAGGATGGCCTGGACTTGCAAATAATATTTGCTTTCTAGTTCATTTCTGTAAGAATTATGTACATCTGAAGGAATTTAGGCAATTCTGAAACAATTTTATTCGTTGTAGAAATTTCCACCATTCCAGTCACTCCGACGGTATTGTGTAAAATTGGTGGCAACGTTTTTTGTGCTTTTTTTTTTTAAGCAGTGCAGTGGTGCTATCATTTGTGACAGTGCTGTTTTTTGTTGCAGCACTCTTTTTTGTGCAGTTTGTTAGAACATGGCTGTTTTTTTGGTCCACTTCTGTTTTTGACTGTGACATTGTTTTTGATGATGGTGCCGTTTTTGGCAACCCTAAATTGCTTCATCCCATTTGTTTTTGTTTTGAGTATCAACATGAAGTCACGAAAATTGGTGAATTATAACCCAACATTTTGTGCATGTGCATATTTTACGCTCAGAGAAAATTTTTATTGGAGAAAAGTCTGAGAATTTCGAAATCCTTTACTTCAGTGGTGACCCTGGTTGCTGTTTTTGGTGCTGTCTGTTTGGCCTAATATAGTGCCATGCTGTGTTGGTTGTCTGTGCTGTTTTTAGCATCAGCGCTGTTTCTGGTGCTGTGCTTGTTTTTTGGTGTGGTGCTGTTTTTCGGTCAGCGTTATTTTTGCTGCCAGTTGCTATTGGTCCAGAATTCCTGTAGATTTTTTTTTCATTCCTCAGATTTTTTGCGGAAGCGCAGAATCCATTCAGGAATTTCATAATTACAAATGTGCGTAATTGTTGTGAAAGCATAATCAAATTGACGCGCCAAAATTAAAAAGTCTCTTTTTTTACTTGTTTTCAGGAGCTTTAATAGGAATACTCCAACTGGTGATTCTGTTTGCTGTTAATGATACACTAGGGGGCAGTAGCAGCTACATGACTTTTGTATCTCAGTGGGTTATTGGTGAAAAGCTTCAGAAGACATTCCCTCATCTGGCGAAATACAGATGTGGCATTGGCAATTGGTGGCAGGTTAGTAAAGAAGGGCACATTCAAAATATTTCATAATTTATAACATTTAAATAAATTTGTTCACCGTTGTAACCTCTTCCAATTTTGGGTACAATCTTCTTTCAAAAATTCCTCAGGCTGGTGATTTGATCCTTATTGCTGATTGTAATTTAGTATCAATTGGCAAAGTGTTGAAATTATTCTTTCTCATGATGTGCCCACATGCAGTGGTCAAACGTTAATTAAGATCCCTTGAAGTAGGAGTCTTTTTGTTAAATATTTGTAATTTTCACACAATTTCTTTCTAAACCACAGCATCAATTATTAAAATTTTAACTGATTATACAAAATGTATTCTGTACAATTTTAAGTAGTTCTTTGCAAATCTATTTATAATTTTTAAAATGTGGTATCCCTCTTTCTTTCACAGGCGTTGTATGTCTTGGCAGCCATGGGAGGAGGGTGTCTGTCTGCTCTCTCATCTGACTCATTAGCTACAGCCAAAGGTGTCTCTATTCCGGCTGCAATTTGTGGAGGTTTCCTCTTAGTTTTTGGAGCTCGGTTTGGCGCAGGCTGCACAAGGTAAGGTCTAAAGATAATGCTTCACTTCAATTTATTTTTCAGTTTCATTATAGTGTCATATTAGAAAAAAGTGTTACTTAATTTTTTTTAAAGTGGTAGCTATTTCTTTGTTAAACTTGCCTTTTTATATAAGTTTTAACTTCTTCCGTAATTTGTGTTGCGAAAATGATTTATTTTTAAAAAATGTTCATAAAATATTTCTTTGGTAAAATATCAGACACAAATTTTAACGGAATTTTTTTTGTCACTATGGAATTTTGGGCATGAAAAATTTTTCGATTGCATACCATACTACTAAATTTAGATTTTTAAACCATTTTATTTTGGGAATTTTTCATATACATGTATAATTTGGAAAAAAAAGCCATATATGATAATATATTATGTATTTTTGACAACATTTTTGAAAGGTTATACAGATGTATTTCTTTAATTTTCAGTGGCCATGGTCTGTCAGGTGCAGCTCTTCTTTATTGGTTTTCCTTCTTAGCTGTTCCATTCATGTTCGCAGGAGGAATCGGCACAGCATTTGCCATGAAGGCAACTGGAGCGCTTTATGACTTTCATGAATATGACCTTTGACATAAAAATTGACATTTTTGACTGAACAATACATTGTTTAACTTTGTATATATGTAATGTACATTTTATGCATCATGAGCTGTTTTGTGATATTCAGGCCAAATTTGTTTGCACCATATTCAAAGGCCTTTTTTATTCTCATGGACTAAATATATTTTTTGTTTCGGATTGTGCAATTTCACATTGTTAAATCTGGCTGCTTCTGACATTGTTAGAATGGGAAAGCACAGACACACAAATAACTTATCAATTATACTTATGTATATATATCTGGAATTGAAGATAACCCAGTTATATCTTCTTCTTATTTTGGGGCCAACCATGAAGATAGTTCGGGCGGGGGCTATAGATTTTACCCCTTGGATGAACTTGCTATTTTTCATTCGCAAAGCGTCATTACAATTTTTTTTGCTTAAAAATGACTAACTTTTTTGTTCTCAATTTTAACATTGCGGTCTTCTTTTTATTTCATATGCTGAACAAACTATTTTGATTTTTTCCCTAAAGATCTTCTTGTCGACTTCTAAATTATATTTGACAGATTTCCAACATCTTGTGCCACTGTACCAGCTTTAAACTTTTTACTGCTAACTTAATTTTTCATAAAAATAATTCTACTTAGGAAAAAAAAAATCCTATAAAAATGGGAAAAAAACCAATAAAAATTGTCAAATACGATAAAGAAGATACTGCCCTGGTAGCATAATTTATATTTTAATACTCTGTAATATATGATCATAAGCCGTCCAAATTTTTCCATCCTCTGAATCAAATTATTTATAATCATTTTCTTTTTTATAAGTGTATTGAAAACACAAAATTGTTACTATTTTATTGTCTTGCTCCTGGTCGAGATATACCTTAATCAAATTATAGCCTAACTCTTATAGTCTTATTAGTATTTATTAGTTTTCTCTGGAAATACTATAAATGTACATATATAGGTCCTACGTATATATTTGTGTGCAATTATCCTTTTCAACAGCCTATTATACTTTAACTTATTAATTTGTCTGGTAATCATTAATCAATGTAGATAATGTTTTTAATGAAATGATTTCTGATGAAAATGAACATACTGGTATTTGAAATGTGCACGATTTTCATAAACCATTGAATTTAAGTCAACCTGCAAACGTTTGTATATTTATTTCTATATTTGTTTCATGTCTATATAAGATAAATTTGCGATATTGAATAAAAAATGTTCTGAATTTTTTCAATCAGTTTTTGAAGTTTTTTTTATGAGCTTGGCTGAATTATAACTAGAATATTTACATAAATTAAGATATCTCAGATACATATTATTTAGGTAGTGTATTTTTTTCAGAAGTTACTGCTAAATGAGATAGCTGCCTTGGGCTCTTGGCATTAAAATTTAGTTTTGCATAAGGGCGCCCGCTAGGTGGTGCCCTCAGTCTGCTGCAATCCCTCTGGCGGTGACCGGTTGAAAACTCAGTCTCTCTCATAACATCGCCATGGCCGCTCTGAGGAAGATTGTCACAGGTTTGTCCTGGTTTAATCAGTGCCAACATTGTTGTAATTGGTTGTTCCATTGCTTATTACATTGCAAACTACCAAGACAAGGTTTACAACCATTTCTATGCTTATGTTACTCTTTGATTTGGAGTAATTCAGTAGATTTCCTTGGTTATGTAATGTCAACATTTATGACCTGTGCAATAATACACACTGGCACTGGGGGATTTTATTTTTGATTTTGACAGAAGTTTTCCTTATTTTCTGTAAACTGAATTTGTCAACTTTGTTATGTTAAAGAAATTAAGTTCCATGGCATTGGTAGACAAATATATCTTTTAAATCAGGATTTTAATGAAATACTTGAAAAAATTGTTCTTTAACCTAGGTCATGACCAGATGACAAAAGATCTGTAATATTAGCTATGTATTTTGTATCTTTTGCCCTTATGATGTTGTAAAACAGTTTCTTCTTTGGCACATTCCATCTTGAAGATGTTGGTTCTAGATTGATAACCTAATAATAATATAATAATAATATATGTTCATCCTGTGCATAGATGAAGCTTGGTCATATGGTCATGTATGTCTGGTAATCAATTGGTATGATTGATTTATCATATTGAGTGCATTTGCCATATTTACATCAAAGGAGTCTCTTCCTCTGATTTATTTTACCCCGTTCATGTCAATATGGAATTTAGTCATGATCTTGTTAGGAATTGCTGACCAGGCTGGTCTTTAGAAATCTCTATCCTGCATGTCATGGTGTGCACTGAACCGTAAAGAAGGAAAGGTGGTCAGAATTACTTAAGAGGTTTTGCATTTTTGATCGTTACTCAAGCTGTTCCTCTGGACAGATATCAATGTTTCATATAATATATAGGGCCTGCTGTCAACAGTGTATATTATATCTGTATATCACAGATACTGAAATTCACATTATTAGTGCAAAACAATTATTTTAATTTCACATTTTCAAAGTGACATTTAATGAGTTTGTATATTTATGGACAGAAAGATACCCAGTTTTGCCAAATGATTAATTTTGTGAACTCATTGTGCGAGAGTCAACTTGTCATTGAAGAAGTATCTGGAAATGCTTTGCATAGATATGTATTCAGTTTGTGCACACTAAATGGCATGTCCTAGATATAAAATTGAGAACTTGTTGTATTTAGACTATTTATCTACTGATCATAGTGTCTTGTTCTAAAAACTGATTTAGACCCATTTTAATGCACCCTGTGTATGCTACAACACTGCTGATATAAGACTAAAGTCATAATTTGGTGCAATACATTTTGCATTGAAATATGGATTGCTTTTGAGAAACTAATAAATCTCTATCTATAGATATGTTGTTATCTGTATTTTAGGGCTAAGGCCAACAATACCCTCATGGAGTGCCAGTCATCTCCGTATGTTGTCTACTTCTACCAGACTGTGTTCCCTAGAGGATGGGTGAGGAATACATGGTTTTTGTAATATAAATATATCTAATAAATTCTAGTTTGTTCATCTCACTGTAACATACATGTATTTATAACTTGACCACAGTTTGTTGGAATTATACTTTTCGGAGTTGTTGGCATAACTGAAAAAAAATTAGTTTTCCATATCATGGCAATACTCAGGTCATTAATAATTTAATTTTTAGCTAGCCATAGGCATAGCTATTGGAATGGGTGAGGAGTGTATGGGATTCTGAAACCATAAATGTGCAACCATGCAACCAGCAACCATGAACCAAAAACAAGCTAGGTGGCAGCACTGTAAGCAAAATAGCCCTCTAGTGGATAAGGCTTGCATTATCTTGAGTTCATTCCCTGACAGGTATAACAGCAATATAGCTCAATTACCTTTCAAGGGTGTAATTAGATACAATACAATGCATTGGATTTCCTGTGTCAATATGGTCAAGGTGTGAACTTGAAATGCAATTAGCCAGCAATGGCCATTGACATGGTTTGATATCTATGTCAGCTGAATGTCAGTTGTAACTGGGCCAAGTACACAATGCCAATTTAAAACACTTGTATTCAACTGTGTAAACTTAATCCTGACCTTTGGAAGTTCATATTTATAGTCAATCATCACAAAAAGAGCTCCTTGGTGAGAAAAATATAGGCCTTTGTGTGATGATTGACTATAGATACTTATATTCAAATTTAACAACTCTGAATATAACATAGGCTTACAGGTATAATGGGTATTAGGCATACATATCACAATACAGTGGTTTTGAAAATGATAATTAGTTCCCCTGTTTAATAGCAAGTTAGGAAAACCCTGTGGTGCATTGCAACAGCCAATAGCTAGCTTCATAAAACAAGATCAGGAAAGAGAGAGATAATAGTCTCAAGGTAGGCAAAGTTGGGCCTAATTCGATATAATTTGTATGAAATTATATTATTGTGAGTTAGTTTTAAATGCCTTGCCTCGAAATAGCCACACCGGTGCTGATGGGGCGTAAAACACAAACTCACCTACTAGTTTTAAATGCCACCCAAAACTGTTCACGACTGAATGTAAGTATATGGAGTAAGGAAGAGCGAGTGAGGGAGGAAGGAACGGACAGAGGTTGGAAGGAAGGGGGGAGCGAGGAAGGAAGGGGGGAGCGTTGGGGGCTATAGATAGATAGATAGATAGATAGATAGATAGATCCTTACAGAAAATCAGATATGCAAATAGGAAGTAGATAGATA
This sequence comes from Platynereis dumerilii, assembly GCA_026936325.1. NCBI lineage: Eukaryota > Metazoa > Annelida > Polychaeta > Phyllodocida > Nereididae > Platynereis > Platynereis dumerilii. The sequence goes on along the minus strand of JAPTHN010000001.1, from coordinate 141,945,665 downwards.
TTCTATCTAAAAAAGCACCTATAGCTTGAAGTGCTTGCATGTTATTTATTGAACATGATATAGTGCCATGACTTTATTGATGAAAACATAAAAGTTATTAAAATCATCTTGATTTAAATTTTCCAAAATTAAGCCTAGTATTACACTTTAATCGTACAACCTTCTTTTCACTGTAAAATGTGAGTTCTGATCGTATGATATTTTTGGCTTTCATGCATTTAGTTTCCTATTTTACCACATCAACAATTGATTTTGTGGCTAATTTGTGTAAAAAGAAGGGCCCCAAAGTTTTAACTTCATGGAAATTCTATCAGTGAACACCAGGGGAAAAGTGGCGCTTTAATCCTTCAATCCAATTGGCTGGTTGATTTCCCTGCCTTGCCTCTGGTTGAGACACAATCTGGAGTATGTTTATTGAATTTCTATGTAATATTAAGGCTTCACAACTTGGTCACTGCTTTAGGTTAAATTTTTAAAGTTGTGTTTTTGGAATTAAAGTGCTATGTCTGCTTCATGTGGAAAGCAAATTAAGAATCACTGTTTTACAAAAAGTTGTTTGGGGCCAATGTTCAGGCCACTCAGTGAAATGGGGTTATTCATTTCATTGTACTTCACTTGCATTAAAATTAAAATGACTATGACAGAGTTCAAATCATCTTAACTCATAATTAATGCCTGATCTTCCAATTTTTCACGAGCATTCCTTCCTATTAAGGCGGAAGGCCGCCCCTTTCAAGTCCATCCGCCTTCTATCTTACTATTTATCTATCTTTCTAATTTCATTGTATTTATTATTTTCCCTCCAATTTACAAGCAGCTTGCTAGTTGCCTTTTATTTCGAGGATTTCATGATATTATTCATGCATTCTTCAAATTCTTATTTACATATCTTCAGTATGGATATACTATAGATTAGGTCAACATTGCTATCAACCCATTCCATGTAAATCACTGCCCCTTTAATGTAATAGCAAATGGCTAGCTTTGAATCCGCAGATTCTTGTTGTGGTGACATCTGTATCAGCAGATTCAGCACATGTCCTGTTTACATAAGAATATTTACGTATTAGTCATTAAAAACCCATCAACTCAATGTTGTTTAAAGCATTCATTGAATGATATTTAATTCTTTGTTGATCTAGGAGACGTGGAGATAAACCCAAAACGGCCATCCTCATGCTGAACATGGGCGGACCAGAGACAACTGATGATGTCCGGAGCTTTTTGACTAATTTATTTTCTGACAAAGATTTGATGACCATGCCAGCCCAGAGGTAAATCAGCAGATTGTCGTTCAGTCAAGTTTTTATTGACTAAAAAAGTGAATTGGGACTAGATTGAAATTATACTTTCTCCTCTGGTGAACTTGTTGCATCATTCTAAAAATTGTGAATTTCCCTGACAACCCACCAACAAGGGATTAAGTTTTGTAATTACAATTTAGTGGAATAGAATGAATTATATTGCAATTTGTTATTGCATGTTATTATGGGGAATAGTCAACACTCACAGAGGTTTTATTCAATTCACATTTGACAGGATGCGTATAACAATACATAAAATGTAGACTAGTAGTAAACAGCCAATCCACAAATCGGAGAAAAAAAAGACAATACACAAGTAATTCTTAGTTGTGATACTGCATGTATGATAGAAATGGAAACTTATGCAACTTCATTTTGGTTTTGACGAGCTTTAAGATTAGGGACATATTTTTTGTTTCCAGCCAACTGTCAAAACTGATTGTGAAGCGCAGAACACCAAAAATTCAGGAGCAATATGCGAAAATTGGAGGAGGATCCCCCATTAAGAAATGGACTGAAATCCAGGGCCAGGGGATGGTGGACATTTTAGACAGGATCTGTCCTGAATCAGGTATTTGGTATTGATTTTAACATTTGTTTGGTGTTGAGTTTGTTTTTGTTTGATTTAGTATTTTGTTTATCTTGTCTTATGGTACAGTTTTTAATGCAGGTGCGCATGCGCAACTGCATTATACCAGTCACTTACCATATAATGGGTTTTGTGGATTAGAACATGCACCCCGATATTGCTATCAAATAGTGAATTTTCGTGTTCGAAAATCAAATTTTCCGTTAGTGGAGAACCCCTAGTTTTGTGCGCAGAAACATTTTGGATTATATATGGGTTATTTTTATAAGGGCTATTCCATTTAAAAACCTGGAGGGGGGGTGGTCGGGTTGATTTATTTTTCGTAAGATGGATGGGGGGGTCGGCGAAAATTCACTTCAGATGTATGGAGGGATGCCAAAGAAATCGATGTAGATGTACGGAGGGGACACGAAAAATTCGATTTAGATGCATGTAGGGGGTCCCCCGACCCTCCAGACACCTAATAAATAAATGATTGATACATACATGCTACAAGAAATTAAATAAACCATCATTTCAGACGAATTTGCACCACGTTTTTGCCATTTTTCATGATCGCGACTGGTAGTTGGTTGTTTTCCCTGGACGCCGGACGCCGCTTCCTGTCTAAGTGGACAGCTCTACCCTCCTGCAGTTAGTGCTGGACAGGTGCTGGAGGATGGAGAGCTGTGCCAGATTGTATCAAGGCTTAACAGGGGTTATCTAAAGTGGTTAATACCTTTACTTTTACGCTCAAGTAGTGTATCCAAAACAGAGTGACCTTCTTCTTCTTCTTGAGTGGAATTTCCTCCTTTTGGTAGGAGCGCACCTCTAAACACAGCCTTTGCTGACCGCTATCTCCCTAATAAACCTTGTAAACCTTGTAACCTTGTTGAAGCCAGTAAAGGACCAGGGTCTGGAGGCTCCAAAAACCGCCCGGTTGTCAATTAATGAGATACTGGCCAATTGGAAGAGGGGTACAAATGACATAATTCTTCCAATGCTATACTTCAACTTCAGAGCTCAATAGACCTTTGATATTTTAGGGGTCATAAAAGTTATCTTATTTCTGACCAATCATGTTGAAAGATGACCTGTCAATCAAAATTACAAGACAAAATCCGTAATAATACCGCTTTTTTTTCCTTGATTTCTTAAGAAATATGAACTTTTAAAAACCAGAAATAGCACTAATTGTACAAAATCATACAATAAAAAGAAAAATAGGGAAATTGCACAAATATATGGAATATATACCATTGTTAGAGCCCGGAGCCAAGTCAGTCATGTCTTGGTGACTAACTTGAACCAAACCTGACTAACTTATTCAACTTAGCCAAGTTTTGTGACTTCAACTTAGCTGACAATTTTCGACTAACTTATGTGACTTAGCTGATCATTTTCGACTAAAATGTATAAATCAAATAATGAAATGAATAATGAAATAATGAAATGTTCTCTTGGTGAGGATAATTGTAGCTCATGGTTGGAACTGGCATCAGTATGACGAGAACTCACTGAATAAATCACTAATGGGTCACAAGTTACCCAATTACAAATTGACATTTCATTTCAATGTGACGGATAGGTAGGGCCTGCAGTGATTTCATTCATCTTCACAAACAGCTGAATGCAAATACTTTTCATTATTTTACTGTAGTTAACTGATGATTTGTAAAGCTTTTAATTTCTGTGTGATTGTAAGGATGTTTGAAGCCACAGCTGGAATGTTGCATTACAATAAGGACATCTTTGTTGAATTGGTGACTTCCTCAATTAGACTGATTGTCTTTGAAGACATAATTGCAATTCTGGACCAGTTGACACTTCAATGCCAATTCATCAGACATTGACACTTCAATGGCAATCAGACACCTTCTGTTCAATGCCAATCAGAAACTGATTTAACTAGTAACACCAATTAAGCCCTCTAGACCTCTGTTGAATGCATGGGTACTGTACAGGTTTGATTGACAATTATCATGCTGTTTCGGCGGCGGCGACTGCCTGGTTTTTCGGTGGCTAAGTTGACAAGATGCAGTTAACTTTGACTAAATGGTTTTGTGGCTGGCTACGGCTAAATTTCACGGCGGTTCCGGGCTCTAACCATTGTATTTCATTGTTTATGAAGAGGAATAGGAGATGTTGACTGTTTAGAGGTTGGACACAGAATGATCATGGTTTCCACCCACCCTGCTTTTATACCAGGTCCCCGTCCTTTAAATTATTTAAGCCTCTTCAGTCTGTTCAGTCTAAAGTTGTGAAGTCTGTGACAAAGCAGTGAGATATTGTTGTCAATCTGAAGAGCCTTCTCCAGGGTGGCAGGTGGTCCATTCAGCAGCATGCTGACTGGGTCTGTGGAGTAGCTGGAAAGGTGGACCTCCCCAGACTAACTGTGGCTAAGCCTGTCCTGTGGCTTATTCAGTTAAGGAGGGGGGGGGCACTCTCTGTTGGATGCACTATTTGGGCCCTATCTTGTGATATTTAAGAGTTATCCCTGGTGCCTCCGTCATATCACAGAGAGGCCTCGGTCATATCAGGGAGAGGCTTCCGTCCTATCACAGAGAGGCCTCCGCCTCCGCACGGAGAAGCATCTGCCTTAGTATGGAGTTATTAAGACACTACAATATATAGGCCCAAGAATTTTGGAGGTTTTGACTTCCTCCTCAATCATATCACAGAGAACTGCCTCCGCCTCCATCATTTCAGAGAGCCTTTTCGAAAATAAGGATTAGGCCTAAATTCAAGAATTTTGGAGAGTCTCGCTTCACCTCCGTCATATCACGGAGAACAGTAACTTGCTTAAGTCGGGAGTAAAGTAGACTGCACTATTCTGTCTGAGTTAAGAGAATATCTAGCTGTCAGGCCTAGACAAAGAACTCTTAGTTAATATGAAGCAAGTTTTCCAATGACCATTGACCGAGATAGGCAAAGACCCAACTATGCAAATCCTCATTGCCGTGTCCTTCCCCTGCTAATTAGCCTACCAAGTGCAAAAATACAGGATGTGAAGCCCAATCATCCATCCATCTGAGTAGGGCTAGGATCTGAAGTTGATATGTCATGCATACAGTGCAGCCAAAGACATATTCAACACATTGTTGGAGATTCTTTCAAAAATTCATATGTAGAGTTGAGATTTTTTTTTTTCGGTCTAAAAATTAAAAAAAAAAATCAGATGTATGTAGGGTTGAGATTTTTTTTTTGGGGGGAGGGGGTAAAAAAAATTTTGTCGTGGGAGGGGGGCTAAAAAAATTCGGATTTGATGCATGTAGGGTGGGTAAAAAATTCGCATTTGGTGCATGTAGGGTCTCCAAATATATCGCAGTTGATGCATGGGGGGGTCGAAAAAAATTCACTTTAGATGCATGGGGGGGGTCAAAAATGTAACCTGACCACCCCCCCCCCAGGTTTTTAAATGAAAATCATATTTGTGACAATATGGGGTAAAATGATGCATTTCTGCCGATCAAAAAAGTTATATATAATTTTTTCTAATCCCCAAATCTAAGAATCAAGAAAAACTTATGTGGAATATATATCAGGCAATCTATGTACAAATTTTCGCTTTAAAAAATCCAGTGGTTATTGCTCTAGGCCTGTTGACAGATTGTTTCTGTAGAAAAATGGGTTTTGTGGATTGGGACGAACCCCATGATCCTGCCATCTAAATAGCATATTCTTATTGGAAAGTCACATTTTCACATATGGAGAACATCTACAGTGGTGTTTAGGAGCATTTTGGATTATAAATAGGGTATTAAGAGACAGATGTTCTCATTTATAGCCAAAATTACAAAAGTGTTTTTATGATGGTCTGGAAAAAGTAAGATTTCTTTTTTCCTGTTTTCCTTATGTGTAATAAAAAACAAAAAATACATTTGAGATGTACTTCAGACATACTATATACCTGTTTTTGCTTACAAACGTGTTCAGTGCTCCATATCTGGTTACAGATTGTTTTCGTAGATGAGTTTGTGGATTGGAAGGAGCACCTTGATCTTGCCATTTGAATGTCATTTTCAGATTTTCACTGATGGAGAACATCTGCAATGGCGTGTAGGAGCATTATGGGATGTGTATGGGGTATTAAGAGACAGGATTTTCTCATTTGTTGATATTAACAAAATGAAGTCCTGACAGCTGAAAAATAAGACCAGAAACAGTTGTTTTTTACCAAGGCCTGAAGTTTCAGAACTCATATATATGCATATGAAAATCCAAGTTTTGAAAATATTGTGTCAAACGCAACCCTACAGTAGAAAATTCCACCTGCATTATGCAACCCGCGGGTTCTTGTCTAATCTTGCTATGTCTTTTTAAAGCTGTGTACTTAAATGTTCATGTTCGTGGTGCATTAATTTACAGCTCCACACAAGTTCTACGTTGGCTTTCGTTATGTCAACCCACTCACTGAAGATGCCATTGACGCAATTGAAAGGTAAGCCTGTACTAAATGTTTTTAAAATGAATACTGAGTATCTATTCTGTTTTTTAGCGGAGCTTGCAACTAATGCTAGATCTTATTACATTTGTAATGGCTGGTGATATCTCAAATTCCAGTATGAATTTCACTCCCAGTTTAATACGCCACATGTAGAATGGAATTCACACAGTTATCGCAAAATTGAACAGTTAACAAACATGTATGTGTCTCAACTGCCTCGTGTCTGTAACACTGTAACAGGTCTGTAACTTCTGTAACTGCCGAATTAAGTTAACTCTTTTTTTTCGTGATCTTTTGATTAAACTGTAGTCGTGATGTGTGTTTTTGGAGCGTAACTGCAGTGACTCTCCTTAGGGCCTGTCAACTTGCAGTGTTTTTGAGCATCTGCAATGCCAAGATTTTGTGCTGATTTACTCATTGTTTTAATTTAAATATTAATTGAAGGGATGGAGCGCAAAGGGCAATTGCATTTACGCAATATCCCCAGTACAGTTGCTCAACAACAGGGAGCAGTTTGAACGCCATCTACAGGCATTATCAGAAACGGAATCAACCAAGTAACATCCTTTGGTCTGCAATTGATCGCTGGCCTACTCATCCAGGCCTGGTCAAGGTAAAATCACTTTGAATATTTGTAGTCTCTCCTGTTTTAAAGATTTAAATTAGGCGAAATTCTGCAGCTAGACTTTGTATCCTAATTTATTCCTTATGTTTTTCTATTATTATTTGCAGGCTTTTGCTGAGACCATTGAAGCAGAGTTGGCCAAATTTCCGGAAGAGGATCGTGATGATGTTGTCATCTTGTTTTCTGCACATTCTCTCCCTATGAAGGTAGGTCTATAGAATAGTTTTATATTATATAATTATTATAGACGGGACAGAGCCACCGGCTCACAGGGCGGAGCAAGGTGTCTCGTCCCTTATGGCCTAGTTCAAAAATAATTTAGCCACGCAGCATATTTTCTGTGGGGGTCTCAAAATATGGGAATGGCTGTATGTGACAACTTCATGGTAATCCATTGCTTTAGTTACATTCTTGTTCAACTTTCCTGAAAATTTCACGACATTCTGTCACATAGTTTTTGAGATGGGTTGAATTACATTGAAAACAAAGCATTTTTTCACAAATAAAGCGTGACATAACATTTTTGACCACTTGAATTCTTTCACTTTTACAAATTTGGACATATTCTAAGGCAATTTCTCAATACTTTTTGGAATCTCTACATCCTCAGGCTTCATAAATCCATCAAATCAAGTATTTATATTTGCTTGTGTTGACATTATTGAGCTATTTGGATTCAAAGGTTGACTTCCAAAAATTAAGTCAAATTTAATGCTCTAGTGTCCCGTTGACATGTGTCTGTTGAATCTTTTGGCCCTTGAGACCTAGTCTTATATCTGCTTAGCTGTTTTGGAGCTTCTTATGGTTGTGGAAAATTTAGTTCACTAAAAAATTCCAATGAATAGCAGGGTAGGTGAATCTGTCGCAAGTGTAACGCCCAGAATGCTTTGTAGTGCCACAGTGCAATAAAAGCTCCGTTTTAAATCTGGTTAGGCTTGTAATGTTGCAAAATCTGTCTAGTTTCGAGAAACAATTAAGTAATCCAGGTCCGCAGCTGGTTTCTGGTGGTAAAATACAAAGATTTCGTAAATGGGGCTTTGTCGCAAGCGTAATGCTATGGAAAATATTGATCATATTTTCATGGTTTTCTTGTAAGGAGTGACGCAATCATTCTAGTATTACTTGTAGTGATAATCAACACAATATTTCAGAGGTTGGAATAGGTTTCAATGCTTCATTATCAAAATTTTGCTCTTGGTGAAGCTTTCCTCAAAATCTGGGGCCAATTTGTTGAAAAAGGCAACAGCTAACACAAATTTCACTTTAATTTTGTAATTACTCTTACGCTTCATCCAGTTATTATTGATAATGCATATAAAATCGATTTGGGTCAAAACCAGAACACCTTTTTGACTTTTGTGTCACAGCATTACCCAAAATTGGCTTTTTATCTGGAAAAATAGGCTAAAAAACACGCTTCTATCATCATTTGCTCTGTTCGTATTCAATTTGGTGGCACTTATTTGGTACCAATTCGAAGCTCACATATAGACACAATGTCATAACGCATAATATGTTTTTTTTTTTTTAATATTTCAACAAAATTCTAAAAATAATGTTTTCCTCAAAAAATATTTGGTGAATTTGGATGAAAAGAGCCATGGTCACTTAACAGTATATGAGTTTTGTCATCCAATAAAAAAATTAGATTTAATTTGAAGATAAGTCACCATTTATTCTACTTTTCTTTTACTACCATGGAAATAAAAATAAATAAAATTTGGTAATATTCCCCTTTTATCAGTTATTTCCACAAACCACAGCAAAATGGTAAATACAGTTTCTAGAACTTAGACATGTTTGTTACAATATTATGTGGTCACTTGATACATATAAACATTTTAAAATTTTGATGGTCATGTCACACTTTGGCTTCATTATTTTTGAACTAGGCCTTATGGCAAACATACGAGGAGTGAACCAATCAAAAGAAGTGATTCAGACATCCCATAATATGATCCTTGCGCTTTTTTCTCATCAGGTGTGACTACCAAAAATGTTTGGAAAAAAAAATTTCCAAAAAAAAAAGTTTGAAAAAAATTCTAAAAAAAAAATGTTCGAAAAGAAAAAACATTTGAAAAAAAAATTCCAAAAAATAAATGTTCGAAAAAAAAAAATTGGATTACATTTTCCCTCAAAATTTATTTAAATTTTCTTTTAGAGTATAACCGATCCATCCTATTTCTCTTTGTCCTAATTTTTTTTCTCCAAACTTGTTATTGAACAATCCTGAATACAAAATTGAATTTTGAGAATAATTTAAATAATTACAATAAATAGTCTTTAAAATCTATTTTTTGCGTTCAGGTGGTCCCATCTTCATGCTTTGGCATTTACAAATATTATGATGATAATTGTATAATTTGATAGAATAGATAATAATTATTAAATTGATTAATCATCTTGTCATTTTTCTATCAACCCATATGACTTAAAATTTGGCTGCTCTGACTGCCGGTTCTGAGACATAAATCTTGAGCTGTGTGATGTGGAAGGCTAACCACAAATTTCTGAATGCAATTAGATACAAGAAAGATTTTAACATGAATTATTATCTTAAAAGACTTTCTATTAATTTCTTTTCAGGTTGTAAATCGAGGTGATCCCTACCCCGCAGAAGTAGCTGCGACTGTCTCAAGGGTGATGGAGCAACTTGGATATTCAAATCCTTACAGACTGGTTTGGCAGTCCAAAGTGGGACCATTGCCGTGGATGGGCCCTTCCACGGAAGATGTAATTAAAGGACTGCCTAAGAGGGGGCGCAAAAACTTGCTCCTAGTGCCAATTGCTTTTACGAGCGACCACATTGAGACGCTTCATGAATTGGATCTGGAATACGCAACCGAACTAGCGGCCGAGGCAGGTGTCAAGAACATCAGACGATCAGCTGCTCTCAATGACAATGCTACATTCATCCAGGTGAGTCAATAAAAATTGGCAGCAACTTTGGCATTCAAAACAAGTTTTCCAGTCTATTCCAGACATATTAGTGTAAGTAAGACCACACATTATTGATCTTTAGCTTTTTAGCCTGGCTCACCAGGCTAATTCAGGAGTAATGGTCTGAAAACATTGTCTGTTAACTCTACTGTTCCATAACTATAGGTTCAACATATCTGTTTTTGTGTTTTATTGTTTTGTTAGGGTAGCTAGATGTATGGAGATAACTTTTTTTTTTTTTTTCAAAATTTTTTTTTTTCCCAAAATTTTTTTTTCCAAGATTTGAAAAAAAAATAAAAAACTTCAACTTGTTTTCTATTACACTAATTTTTAAAAATATTGTTTTCCTAGATAAAAAAAACAACAATTTTTTTGTTCAAAATTGAGGAAATCGTACACATTCTTTTCGTGTTTATTTGGATATTATTTCGTTCATGGAACAACCACAATAACAGCACTTCACTTGCCGCAATTCAGAACCACCTTTCTCTGCCATTTCCGAAAAGTACACTTAACTATTTAACCAGCATTGCTACATATTTTGCCGTCATCACTGCCACATAGTTTGCCGTCATCACTGCCACTTGAGCCAGGCTTTGAATCCGCGGATTCTTGTTGGATCTTGAGGAACTTTTTCTAGGGTCGGTCGGATCGGTAAAACGGAAAAAAAAAGCTGAAATCTCAATTTTCTATAATGTCAATTTAATAAAAATTGTGGGTGAGGTCCATTTTGTTTCCATAGGCAGAAAATCTGCTGGGTTGGTTGATCGAGAAGCTAAAAATTATATAATTCTGGCCTAACTTAATTAAAGACCAACGGACATGCGTTTTCAACACTCTGTACCACAGAAAAATTGGATAACAGCAGTGATACATAACTCTTGTTCAAGTTTAGAGTAGTAATTCGTAAGAGCTGCATAAATTGTGATATCATCAATAAGTAAAATGGTCCATAGAAAATGTAAATACAAAGTTGTATTATCAATAGTATACCAACCTTTTAGCTTCAGCTTCTTGTAACAAAAATTTGTGAAAAGATATCACACAACATAAGATGTCACCCTGGCTTAATATAATGTTTAATATGGAATAAACGAATATGTCATGTACCCCTTGGTCTTATACTAGGATTTTTATTAAGAATGTAAAAAAGCATTTAAAATGCATTAAGTTCCTTTTATTAAATGTCAAATTATACATTTCTATTGCAGGGACTGGCTGATCTTGTGAAGACCCATCTGCATTCCGGCCAAGCCTGCACCAAGCAACTTCCCCTCCGATGCCCCATGTGTGTCAATTCCACCTGCGGAGAGACCAAGGAATTCTTCTTTAGATTTCAAGGAGTTTTAGATGCTCTCAAAGATCGTGAAGAATTACTAACAGCCAGACAAGGCTGAAAATATTGTTGGAATTAATGTTATTGCTATGTTTGTTGAATGTTAATGGAATGAATCATGTCTTAGATCAATTGGTGCTTCTGTGTTCAAATGCCTGCATGGGAATTGTAAGGGGGTATTTATGCGAACTCAAGTACAGCTACATGTATTTATATACTGTTACATTTGTATTGGGATTTTAAGAAATAAACATTATTACACTGTCAGTTTACTTATAATTTGTAGTATTTTCAATCTGAAAGTTCTTATATATTTTAGAGATGAAATCATTATGGATGTTAATAAATGGTTATAAAGCATCTTGAGGTTTTTTTTCCGAAAGTCTGGTTGGTGAAGATGGCTTTATAGTTTTGGATTGACTTATAAAAAACTTATAAAACAATTTTTTTATTACAAGCAATAATTTTAGCAAAATTCTAGCTGTTTTAGTTCAGGTGATTGACATTAGAATTAGAAACGCATTAGTGCATCTTTGAGTCCAATGGCTCCATAGCAAAGGAAAAATTATTTACTTAGTTGTTGTGTTTGTCAGTGTGGTCACAAGCCACACTAAATTAATTCATGGATAACAGAATTTTTGGTTAAAATGCAGTCAGCTGGTGAGATTTAAAAAAAAAGTTAATATAAATATTTGCAAGAGCGATGTTTTGTTGCCAAAATCCAAAAACTGATTTAATGAATGGTCAACATCCTATTTTTAGCTTGATCTGCTATGCAAGTAATAAAAAAATTATATAAGCATATGTAGGTGATATCTATTTGCTTAAAATTTAGTTATACATCTTGAAAGAAAATTTGTGAAGTAGCTGTTTTCGTGTTTTTCAATTTATCCATACAGCTGAACCCAGGCAGCTGAAATGGTTACATGCCCGGCTATAAAAAAAACTCATGGGCTTCTGTGAAGCCAAGTGATACAAAAAGAGATCATTTTGTATTTTAAAATTTTGTCCAGCCTCAAAATTAAAGAGAGAAGAATTTTTTTTTTTTTACATTTTTGAATTTCTGTTTTGGAGAACCTGTCATCCATAAAATTTATTTAGTGTGGCCGACATCTTTTTTATTTTATTTTAGTATTCAGTAGGCATACTGTGATACACTAGTTTATGACAAAATTGAAAGCCTTCCACAGGTAACTGATCCAGGCCAGGGCCTAGAATGCAAGGTGTGATAAATTTGGATCCTGATATTTTGGCGCGCTTCGTGTGAGATCGTAAAGTCCCGCTGTTGCCGAGAATTTATCGAGAGGTCAGAGGTCACAACAATGGCGATGGCAGCGAGGTCTTCGCGAAAGAAAGTCCAAGAATTGGCCTCTACTTGAGTAATTACGGCTAGATTAAATTGTTTTAAGCATGCAACTGAATCTGGAATATGTACTGCATCTTTTGGAGAAGGGCAGGTTTTTCTAACAGCCTCTACTGCGCAGATCTGGGCCGACTTCTGCTCGCCTTCAGGATATCAACTTGTGTTTTATCAATGCTGACAATGCGTTTACTTACGTGAGAAAAAAACGACACTTGACTGTTGTATGGAATCGACGTTCTCACCGATGAGGTATTTATGACAGAAAGTGTGTATTATCCTACAGTGAATGTTGCTTAAGAAAGTTCTGCTTTGTCGGTAAATGTGAAGTGTCAACTGTCAAATGAATGGCCATGGCATGGGGGTCATGGGTCAAGTCGCCAGGGGAGAACCCGCCAGGTGACAACTCACCAGGTCCAAAACTCGCCAGATGAAAACCCGCCAGGCCACAAACTCGCCAGTATATTTTATTTGTGCTTATAAAGTTCAGAAATAGTTCTGCTTATGTCAGGAAATAAAAGAATTGAACCCGTTTATATGTAGCATTAAAATAGTTATAGATGTTACTGCATGAGGCCTAATATGAACTATTTTTATGCATCTTTCTGTTTACTTGCGAGCAATCGCTAATTGGTAAGTTTATAAATTTGCATGAGCAGTGATCGACCAAGCCAACAATTATTCATATCAAACCGCATTTTGTGACTGTTTAGAAAGATTTTGTAACAGTCAAGAAAGAATCCATCAATCAATGAATCTATCCCGGGGAATCTATCAATAAAGAGATAAATCAATCAATGAATCAATTAATTAATCATTCAATCAATGGCCATTCAATCAATCAATCAGTCTATCTATCTATCTATAATCTATCTATCTATCTACTTATTCTCTCCGGATGTCTGGCTGTCTATCTACCTATGTCTGTATATATTATATCTCTCTTTCTGTATATCTATTTTTATCGATCTATTTTCTATCTGTCTGCCTGTCTATTTTCATTACAATATTCTCAGAAGCTCCACCAAATGCGGTCTGAAATTTTCAAGTATGGAATACGTTGACCAGTCAAGTTCCTTTTTCAAATACACATGTCATTGACCAATCAAAGTTTTAGTGTTACACACGGCAGAATGATTTACGTGTCAAAGGATTTGATTTCACACTTCTGATTTGTCTTTGACAATTAATCATTAATAGTATGATTCACGGACCCCTTACACTACTCCCACCAAACTACTGATTGCCCAGTTATGAAAATCTGGCAAGCACCTTTTCTGTATTCTCTAAAAAGTCCTTAGCCGGGTTTCATGTTCAAATTACAGTCACAGATATTAAATTATGAGATTTATCTTTATAGTTTCAGTCCGATATTGAAAAATAAACATTTTCCTGAAAATCAAATATTTTTAACTAAATACAAGTTTACTCTGTTATGAATAATATTATATTTATTTTAATTTTGATGATTGCTAAACATACACGTTTACATCTTCCTGTACAATTAACCCTAACATTTAATTGCATAATGAATTGCTCTATTAAAACAACGGTGTCACCCAATCCAACTTCACACCTCTCAGAACAATAGACTAGCTAGCTGGTATACACTGGGCTACGGCTTTTTAATCAAAAAGAAAGAAAACAAAAATTACTTGACTCTTGAAATATACAGCAGTTAAGCACTATGACATAAAAAATATATAATTTTTTAATTTAAAACATTGATTCAATGTTTTATCAACTTAAGTGCTCACTGATTGATAGTTGACAGATAGATGGATAGCTTAATTGAAATGTTGGTAGATTGTCATTTAATTCTTGATCACAGACATCTAATTGGCACAAGTTCTTAATTTAACACGAAAGTGAATATTAATGCAATGAAAGTTGATCCAACACAGTGTTATAGTTTTAAATCTAAGATTTAGAAATTAGGCCAATGTGAAGTTTTCAAGTTCTTTCTTTAATCAAAGATCAATGTAGTTGTATAGCTATTCATGACACGTTCTTTTACAAGTATAATAGAACGCTTCACACAAACAACTTGAACGGCACATTTATTAAAAATCTTTATGGAAGAAAAAAGCAAACAAAGACCAAACGCTGGGCTATAATAGGTAGGCTGGCGGGTTGGGGTACTGGCGGGAAGTCAACTGGCGAGTAGTGGGCCTGGCGAGTTCTCTCCTGGCGACTTGACCATTCCCCGGCATGGGGTCACATTTCTGTCATTTTTGACAGATGACTGAACAAGTCAGTGACTCAATGACTTGTTTCCCATTGTGTGCTATAGATCTATTGAAGATCTCAAATTAATAGTGTCTCAATGTATGTATTCAGTCGTGCAAAAAATATAGCTAATATTCAATTTAATCGGCACTTTATTTTATTCTTTAAATTTGAATATAAATTCATACGTGTATGAATCCATGGTTTTGATCCTTTTTTCCGACTAAGTCAAAGGAGGAGTGACTACTCACAATCAGCTGTTAAATGACTTGCAACATGCAGTAATCAAACAACAAATATCTAAATCTTTATTATTAAAAGACCAGTTTTCCCCGGTTTTGACCCAGTGAAACTGATACC
This sequence comes from Platynereis dumerilii, assembly GCA_026936325.1. Taxonomy (NCBI): domain Eukaryota; kingdom Metazoa; phylum Annelida; class Polychaeta; order Phyllodocida; family Nereididae; genus Platynereis; species Platynereis dumerilii. The sequence goes on along the minus strand of JAPTHN010000001.1, from coordinate 141,930,496 downwards.
AATATCGGGAAATTTTTGTCAAGAGCTGCAGAGTCATCGCTGTTGCAATCTATGATAGTGTGAGTCATTTGCTGTCAGATGTTTTGAAAATGTGTCGTAACCTAGGCCATACAGTAAATGTTTCTTTGTCTTTACAGATTTTCCTCCTCTGCTTCAAAATGGGATGTATATCATCAAGACACCATGGGATTGACAGCAATCCTCGTGTGTTCAGGGTTTACAACATGGACGAACAAGGCCAAGCTCTCAGTCCTGGCAAGATGCAAATTACAGACTATGAGCTGATTCTCCGACAAACTAACAAAGAAGCCATCCATTGGCCTCTGCGGAGTCTACGTCGCTACGGCTTCGACGCAGAATTGTTTTCATTTGAAAGTGGGCGAAGGTGTCCCACAGGGCCTGGAATATACGCATTCAAGTGTCAGAGGGCCGAGGCTCTTTTTAATCTCCTCCAGGAGAGCATACAGAGAGCTGGGCAACAAGAGCAAGAATCACGCCCTGCTCACATTGACAGTACCTTACCTGTAGCTGCCCCTGGGGTGGGAATGACGGGCCACAGTCGTCCCAGTTCCATGATGGAGTCGCAGAGTAATGCTGTGTCTCCGTCTCATTCGAATGCAAACATGAATCATCCCTCCCACCCCCAACACGCGTACATCAATGAGGCCATCGTGGACAATGGGCTTGTGCGGCAAAGCCAGTTTCCAGCCAGCAACCACCATGAGTATGTGAATACAGGGCCAGAGGGGCCAGGACTTGTTACGGACAATATCACCATTGGTTTGGCTGGCGGGCGAGGAGACGAAACGGCTGCCAAGGGGGAGTGTTTGAATTATGCTAGTCTTGACCTTCCGAGTAAATCTAGTATGGAGGACTTGCAGGAAGGTGCGGGGGCCACGTACATTAATGTGGGTGCGGGTGACAGACGTTTGCCCAATGGTTCTTCTGAATTCCCTTCCTCCTGGGGCCACCGCGCCAATCGGCCCAGCAACCTGGAAACTTCCAAAGAGGAAAAGAGGCGCTTGACTTACATTCAGTTAGACTTGAAAAAGAGTGATGAGAATGTCTTTGACGTGGGCAACCCTCCATCTTCCCCGATTAGTCTGACGTCCTCCGCCGGCCCCGAGTCGCCCACGAGGAAACAGCCAGGCCCAGAAGACCAGTATTCTACCATAGACTTCAAAAAAACTGCTGCGCTCTCAGCCAAAGTGCATTCTGACGACGATTGTAGTCGTAAAACGCGACACAACAGTACCATTGATGACTTGTAACGATGATGACGACCTGACTGTCTCCCTGCTACGGTCCACTTCCACCACCGAATCAGCTTGTGCGGTCCTCATCAATAATTGATCATTTTATTGGTTGCTGGTGACAAGGATTTGTGAATATCGATCTCTTGTTTGTTGTTGTCTTCAAAAGTTGGAATTATGAATTGTGATAAGCATAGTGTTTTTGTGATAGTTTACATGTTATGGATACCTGCAGTGTCACTGTTTTCTTATTGCACTACGGCAAATTATTCATTTGAAATAACACCTGCAAGTGTTCATTTATTCCCATTTATTGCTTCTGCAAGTTCTGATATATATTGTGCTTTTTTTCTGAATTTCAATATTTAATGGTTATTTATGTGAAGCATTTGTCTCTGGCTTTGTCTCTGAATTTGGGTAAGAATTGAGTAAGTACTGGTTAACTCTAACATTGGATCTTATGCTTGTTATACTCAATAGTTATCAGGTTATTGTTATGTGTTATCCTGACAATTCCAGGGTATTTTCCTCACACTGCATGCTCTTCGTGTAATCTCATCTTTCGTTACTCAATTGCAGTAACCCATGAACAGTCAATCAACATGTTGCTGTATGTCTTCATTGTCTTGTTGTTAACCTATTTTCAAACTTGGAGCTGATTTTCTCACTGTAATTTCTGTCGTATGGCTTGTAACTAAGGCCAGACATAATTGATCTTTAGCTTCTCGGATTTTCTTGAGGCACTTTTTCCAGGATGACTGGGGTCTGACCCGGTCCGTCAGTAAGACGATAAAAAAGTAATTTAACTTTTTTGTGTCAATTTAATAAAAATTGTCAGTAAGCTAAAAAAAAATGTATGGAGGCCGAAATTCTGGTGGATCGGTTATTCCAAGAAGCTAAAAATTAATATGTCTGGCCTATTGCAATTAGTATTCTTAAGGGTGAGAAACTGTTGGAGAGTAAAAATGGAAGTTGGTGCTAGCAACTATTTTTATTGAGCGTGTTAGGCCACACTTAGTTCTTCATTTGACAGACTAGGAAAGTTATAACATTGCGATAATGTCTAATGACTTATAAAATGAAGATAGAATTTATTTGCTTGATTGCTTTGTTTTATTTTGACTTCAATACACTGCCAAGTATTATACAAGTTTTCTGCACTTTTACACAGTATTAACAATCCTAGATGCCTGTAATTCTGATTCGCTAAATTGATGTCGAATTTATTTTATGAGTTATCTTTGTAATTTCCCATGAACATGATGAACAGCTAAATGTTCAATTTCATTTAAGGTTGTAATGGTGAATTAATGAAAAAAGCCTTTGTCATCATTCTATTTCTAATTGAAATGTATGGCCTCACATAATGCCATTGATGGAAGAATGTCTCAAACTGAATTATCGAATATGGTGCAAGTGTGAATAACTTAATTATTGTGTTAGGTCCACAAGGTGTCCACAAGTCGAATGAGTGATACCAGAGCTTTAATGTTAGGTTGATGGAGTGAATGTATTGATATATATGATGTAATCCAATGATAAATCTGCAATGTTTGTTTCTAGAACATAAAGCAAGTGATGAAATGATATGATACGATGCCTCCAGTATTACCATTTATAAATTTATCGAAGTACACTGTTGGCCAAAAGTTTGGAAACAGAATGCTGCTTGCCATTGAATTAGTGTTACACGCAATGACATCTGCGTGCTTGGATTCTTATTTGATCGTACCGAAATAGATCTAGATTAATGTGGAGGGGACTACAAGCGGTAAAAAAATTTGTCAAAGTGAGTAGGCCTTGGCCATTGCAATGGAATTGAGATGGGTGCCCAATTGTCTGGAGCCGTCTGTATTTCTGAAGGCAACAAAGGAGTGTAATTCGTACAGAAACAAACTATACCATCCCTCTTCCTATTTTCTTCTGACCAGAAAAGAAACCCATGGAACCACAGGCAAATTTGTGTTACCCCAATCCAATGGCAACCAACATACTGTTTCCAAACTTTTGGCCTGGAGTGTACATGTACAATTGAATGGCACAGACGTGAATTTAACAGGGAACCAAAGTTCCTGAGAAATGGGCACCTGCGTGCTGCTTAACTGACCGACATTGTACATTTATTATCTGCTGGCCGGTTAGTGATACATTTGAATAATGAGCCTTATAAACTTCAATATTAAGTGTTCCTGTGCATTCACTTTTATTTTACATGTTATTTTTATATAAAAATGTATAGGCCTAGGTATATGCTATGGAATATGGTTATCATCACATGGTTGTCATCAGTGTGCCCTATGTGTTGGAACATGGGATCTATTTTGAGAGTTCTCATAATTAATTATTAGTGATCATCAATGTCTTGTGAAGGGTGAAGTTGGTTTATGTTCAGTTGTTCGCTGCTGTGCGACTTCTTTTGTCAAGATGCGGCTGGATAATGACTAGAGCAAAGAAAGTAAACTTAAAGGTTATACAATATGGATCAAATTAACTAAGTGCAGCAAATGTATGTTTTTCCGCTATTGTTTCAAGAAATACTGATACTGATGAAAAACAAAGAAAATTATAATTGATTTTTTTGTTCACCCTATTTCCAGGGTGATTAGGCCTATCTATCGGCATGATTTGTGAGCATGGGTCTGAAGTCAAAACAGCAATTCTCAGGTAATGAGAGAAATAGCAACAGTTGAATATTTAAGAATCCGCAATAGTCCTTTCTTTCAGTAAAATCCATTTTGGTGCTTTCGAAATCAGTGTCCTCTATTTCAGAACTTATTTCATGTCAAATTGTAGCAACCTACATATATTCAAATGTAAAATTTTTGAGCTATTCCTGCACAGTTCTGCTGAGTTCTACTGAGCGCGGACCTTAGAGGCAACTGTCTCAGTGTCCTAGGTTGCAATTTGACACCCAATTCGAGGTGAATTTCGTCGGTCTGCAGCCTCGCTAGCTTGCCTGCCTCTTCAGCAGACTGTTTTCAGTCAGGTATTTCAGAAAGCCGCGGAAATTAAACAATGTTAAAGCAATACACTTCAATGTGTAGGTCTACATGTATTTAAGGAAATGTGTTTGTGTGGAACTATGATGCGAACAAGTTCACAATCCTGAATTACAGATTTCTTCGACAGATGAAATAATGTTAGTTGATAACAGGATCTCTGTAATAGAGAAACTGACATGTCAATCAATTTACCAATTAGTTCCTAGGGGGGAAAAAATTGTTTAATTGCTGCGTCAATTAACCGACTTTATTTGATGTGAACTAATCACAGACTCTGTAGAGAATTTTCCAAAATGTATGTATCACATAACATCATAAGGAACTAAAAAAGTGATTGGTGTAATTGCTGATCTGCATGCAATGTGATGCACCATTAAATGACGTATAAAGATAGGAATGTGACATATTTGTACTGCTTTTCAAAAACATTGTCATAAATGCATAACCCCTCACCCCGGGACCAGGGGCCTAGGTTAGAGGTAAATTGCTTGGCTGATAACCTCTGGGTCCCGCATTTGATTCCCGGCTTGGCAACCCATGTAAGACGGATGATTCTGACATTGTCCCTGCTTCATGTCCTATAATTAAGCCGGGGGGAGGGTTGATCTAGTGGTAGTGTGCTGGGCTGCCAATCGCTGGGTCCAGGGTTCGAATCCAGCTCTTGCCTGGGCCTATGTTGGACCGCTGTTTCAATCATCCTTCGCCTCATTGCCGTGTTCTCCCCCGTCCTAATTAACCTACCAAGTGCATAAATACAGGACGTGAAGCCCCAATCATCCATCCTATAATTAAGCCTTGTGTGTGCATAATTACGAGATGTAAAGCCCTAGATATCTCCTCACCCTCAAGTCTCTAACTGGTCTAAATTTTGAGCATTTGCTGTTTTGTCTTCAGACTCATGGAATCATTAAAATTGAAATAATGAATTAAACTTTGTTGTCATCAGATTTGTGCTTACAATATTCATATAAATTTGACAATTCACACGGTACTTTTATGTCATGATTAATCGCCATAAATGTTAGTGATCTAGTGATTACTGTACAAAGAAATGATAAGAACCAAGGTGTCTGTGTTTGTAAGTGAACTTTTTCTGATTGGTGCTTTATGAAGCCTTTATTTTATAAGTACATAATAAACTGTTAACCCCTGTATAGTCCGAAGATTTTAAATGAGTTAGGTAATTGAATGGTTGTAAGTCATGACTTGAAATGAGTAATACTTGGATGACGTTATACTGAGAAACCAGTTGAAGTTGAGACAGCTGACCTTGCACAGTTTGGATTTGAAAAATATATATGGAAACTGATTTTGGTTACATGTTGTCTCTAGATAAAAAATTCTATCTTAATCAAGATTGGCCATCAGTCTGTGTGTCAGGTGTTATGGGACTGTGTTGCCTCTAAATTTATTTGGAAATTTCAAATTCTGAATACACAAGTAACACATTTCAGAACCGGTTTCGACCATTTTCTTTGATCCGTAATTATAATATAAGCTTTACAAACTAATCTTGACCTTTAAATTTATTTTGTGGTTGATTTTCATATTCCTTTCAAGTGACCAATGAAGGAATCCGTGAAAGGTCATTTTTCAAATTCGATACGCAATAGACCTTTCTATTTAACCTTATTATAAAAATCCATTAAATTTCTTAGTCTCCTGTGACTCCACATTCTTATCCACGGAAGTTACGAACCTGACATCATTCAAACTTACATAAGTAGTGACTAAGTCCATTTGAATCTTATGCGTGCAAGGTTTGCTGTCAAGCCCATGATGCTTGTATATAATATTGAATCCAATAAATTATATATGGTGGCATTACTATTGAATTAGTTATTAGTGAACCTTGACGAATGCCTAATCGAATGTTTCCTCAGTTGATGACAACCTGCAAGTGAATAAGTTGAGTATTTTGTGCTAAATGTCTAGTGAATTGGACATGATCACCTTTCATTGCTTGTTAAGTTATGATTAGTACTGGCGTCTTGTATACCAAAGTGTAATTTATACAGATATTGAGATTGACATTGAGATTTGTGGTGAATAAACATTTTATTATGAGCTTAGATTTGCTATTTGATTCTTCCCTAATTGGCTGGTGTATATTGTTAATTGGAAGTTAATTGATTGTCTTAAGTAATAAGAGGAGACTAATCAGGCTATTGTTGGTAATGAAGTCAGACTATTTTGAAGCTATTTAGAAGCTGCGTCGGAGTGTTATCTGAAGCCTGAATTTTGATATCACAGGAAATATCAGAGGTCAGTTAGACTGAGTGGGTGGCCTATTTGGTTAAGGCATTGGTCTTATGTAGCTTTGCCTTCTTCGAAGGTACAGTGGTCCCTGCGTTATAGGACCCCCCCCCTTTTGCTGTCTTGAGGCGGTCTCTTTAGGGGGTGCAGTCACTCCTCGAGGATGTAAGATATGCACTAAGAAGACCACTTGCTAAGCGCATGTTCATATTTAAGGAAAGTCTATCTTATAACAGGGATCTTATTATTGATTGTGCCAAATGTTGTGGACTCTCAACTTCATCATCTCATCATTATGTTTTATACAAAAAATCATCTTAAATTGGATCTAATTATTGATCGGATGTAATGAGATCAGATCTAAATGACCTTTGAATGTCGCTGATCATCATCCAAATTAGAGCTGTGGTATTGGTTAACTACTGTTGTCCTAGCAGCTCGTTAAGTTAAAAGGTGGTCACAGGTGCTGACTGTCTAACTAATTAGGATCGACACAGCTGAAGGCATTGTAACTGTATGCAGGTGTGGATCTTTCAGGCAGGTTGGTGCTGCTCAGGAGGGTTAATTAACTAAATGATGACTGCTGACAGAGTGAAGAGTTCACATGTTACACATTACAGCCAGGAAAAACAAGTGATTTAATTTGCCTATTTTATAATAAGGACATGGGTGTCAATGATGTCATTGAAGAGTCAATCTTTTGCACTGAGATGAGTATTCAATTTATTATTGGGAGACTGGTCACCACACTCGTATTTCCACAGTCATTACCAGACCATATGAAGAGCTGTTGAGACATATGGAGAGCTGTGGAGATGATTAAAGGCCAAGTGGCGTTGTGTGTACACTACAGAAATCCTTGTTGAGTGCCTATGGTCTGTGGAGTTTGGACTCCCAATAGGATTTGGCTGACTCAACGAGTCACAAAATCAGTTGTAGCACACCCGAGTTGCTTATGTTTTTGTGTATTTACATGTAAGTGGTATTAATGTATTCATATATATATGGATATATATGAGGTACATCTTCTTTTTGAATATTTTACCGTAATGATGCAGATGATGTGGAAGTTTAATAGACTTTCCAAATGCGCAACTTTAAGTGTGCTTTTTTGGTTGGCAAGGTTTTTCATTCCTATCACATAATTCTCAAATTTCAGAGTTGTGCAGATAGAATGATACAATGTGGTCTTAGTCGATCAGGCCCAAAACGGTCAATTTGGCATTTTCACTCTTCATTCTTCATCAGTGAATCCCAACAGCGCTTGCAAGAGGGCATTTTCTTTAGCAGTTGTAAACAAACTTATGTGAATGAACATATCTTTGATGATCTTGGAGACTCGGATCAATGATCAAACAACAATGAAAGTTTTGTTGAAGTATTCCTTTATTTCAAAAAATACTTTTTGGCTAAAAATCTGTGGGCAAGAACGTATTTTTCCAAGAGAGCAGTACAATTTAGATACAACTCCTTAAGTCTCAATAGAAATTTGTTGTTTTGTCGTTATGACCTGTATTCATACAGAATGTGAGATTTTCAATGTGAAATGTGTATTATTATGTACACAGATATTGATTACATTGTCAAACAATATCATATTGATTACATTGTCAAACAATATCAAACCTACAATAACTTTATACAATAACTAAAAACAATTGCATATATTTACAGTACAACAAATATACAAATCATCGTAAAGATTAACTCGGGCTTGATTAACATTAGAAAATCAATATATACCTAAGTGTAAATCTTAACAGAAAGCACTATTTTCTAGAGAAGCAGGACAAAATGTAAATTTATAAATTTGTACATAAATTACTAAAGTAACTAAAGGAATGCATGTAGTTATGCCATAGAATTTTATATAGGTAATTTTGCACAATTTGTACGATTCTAATTGTTCTCTGAAAATTGGAAAATAACGTTGGAACAGTGTTGATACAGAATCTTTTTGCATGGGACTACTTGACTAGCAGTGCTGATAGGTTCCCAATAAATAAAATATATATAAATATGTTAGGTAATTAACATGATTAGAGAGAAAAATTAAGTGTAACATCAGCTAGGCAGATATAGCAATTAAGTCAGGTCAGATCATGTGATAAGATTGACCGTTACATCGTGGAAAATAACCATACTCAGTCTGTGACTCATGTGAAGACATGAAGGCCACTTATTTCTGTATCAATCGGTCTATGTGACTCATGTGAAGACATGACGGCCACTTATTTCTGTATCAATCGGTCTATGTGACTCATGTGAAGACATGACGGCCACTTGTTTCTGTATCAATCGGTCTATGTGACTCATGTGAAGACATGACGGCCACTTATTTCTGTATCAATCGGTCTATGTGACTCATGTGAAGACATGACGGCCACTTATTTCTGTATCAATCAGTCTATGTGACTCATGTGAAGACATGATGGTCACTTATTTCTGCATTAACATAGTCAGTCGTTGTGTAAACCCTGGATGCTGTGTGTTCGCAGGGCCATTCGTTCTGTGACTCATGTGAAAACATGAAGGCCACATTATTCTTGTTAACAGGCAACGTCAAGAGGTATTTGTGAAATCTAATATGTATTAAATCAAGGTTCTTTCGCATATGTCCATTTTTATGAGCATTATCTATCTTTCTCCAAAGTTCTAAGTATTGGAAATAGATCAACAATGCTGTAAAATATGTCACACAGCACCTTATGCATAGATACCACAAATTCATTAAGTTTAACAAAATGCCCTACTTTTAACTTTAATCCTAAATTGAACTCGAGCAATTTCTCATGATTACACAAGCCAAAAGGCCCTCTAAAAAATTAAAGCTAACACACTCAGGTAATAAAATCATCAGCTATAATTCTCACTTAAAACTCCTAAAACTTAAGCGTAACATGGAGAATAAGTTGTTCTTGACCATAAAACGTTTATAATTTAAACATTTAATAAATAAGGCACATTTGGAAAGTCCTGACGTAGTAAGTTGCCTTCAGTTCTCATGTCATACCGACAAGCATGCATATTAATCAAGTGTTAAATGACCCTTCATACGATTGTCCACTACCTTCGACGACTCTTACAAAGTCAATAGGTTCCTTTGTCACTCTTTTCAAAGATCTCTCGTTATTCAGCAAGTATATTCAATTCACAATGTTCAATCTGCCAGCCTGGTTTACAAGTGGCTTGTCCTAAGACGGCCCTGATATAATAAGTTGACCAATAAACAAAATAATCATAACCAGAGAAATAATATAACAATCACAAGACATTCCGGTTTATATTAAGGCGCTTATCCAAATGTCCAATTGTCCATATCTTTACGTTTCGCAAAAATAGTTGAACTGTTTACTGCAAATAAGGACATTCGAAAAAACACCTTTGGAAAACATGAACATAGGACGATAGGTATCCATCCTTGAGGTTATAATCATATCTACAACCAATCGTACATCAAGAAACTGACAGTAAACAGATCCAAAATAGCAAATACGAATGAAGAAATAACTCAGTAGTTGGAGCTAAATATGGAAAACTGTTTTTGGAAATCTGTTCTATTGCCCAATATTCCACGCTGCCTCTTGATTCTCTCAGCATAACTGATGAAGCCAAAGCATAGAACTACAACCCAAAGAATTAAATATGACTTGGTTTCCAATACTGCTGGCCAACATCACTTGTAAGTTTTCTGTACATATGAAAATGTTAATTGGTGCTTGAGTAACCAATTGCAAACTAAAACAATTCCTTCAGTTCATGCTACAGAGCAAAATATACATCCATTGGAAAACTTCTCAGCTTCAAAAACATTAAAAGAGTCCGTTCCAGGTTGATCGTACATCGGGCTGCACAGATGTCCATGGATTCAGTTTCTTGCTGTACACAATGATATAGTTCACTTATTTCTCAGATTTAACTGATTTGACGAGTTTGTCGGAGTCTCTGAGTCACTAGAGCTTTGAGTGACGGCTGTAGTGGCAGTTGCAGAGAGGAACTGAGTGTCCAAACGAGGTCTAACCAGGGCCTTGGACGGCTTGTTGCCTGTCATGGGAACTGAAAATTGACAAATAAATCATCATTAGATTTGAAATTCATTATTTTATTAGAACAGACAGAATTTTACATTTTATAAATTTAGTTATTCAGCATTGAAGAATCCATTGGAACTGGGCCTGCGAAATTTTGCAGGCTCCCAAAAAGACTATTACTTGGTGCCATAATGGCCTATAGAAGTATTCTACATTCTAAAATATGTGAGCATGAAAAGTAATTATACTTACTACCAAATTTGTCTGTCTTTAGCCGGGGATCAGCTAAGTTTGACCTTCCTCGTAGCATCAGTCTACCCAAATGACCTTGAAACAAAATTTTAAGACATTAGTAATCTGCCTGTGACAGTAGTTATATTTCTTTACACTAATGCTAAATTTCCAAATCTCCTAATAGTTACAAATTAGACAAGCACCACAAATGTGACCTGCTCCACAAAAATGGGTTCAAAGTCGGCCCCTTGTCATATTTAGTTGTGAAAATGACTTTATTCTACTGGAAATGGGCTTTAAAATGATGGTTCATATGTTTTGATATCTCCATTCAATCCAAAGATATGGCAACTCAAACATTGATGATACGAAACATCAAACTTTGAGAAAATGGCATTTGAATTTCCTGCCGTTGCAATGAAAGAACTAAATATATCAAGAAGAACATCCAATTTAGATAATTTAAAATCAATTTCTTGTAAAAATGTTCTTAATTATTCAAAGAAAATTTATTTGGCAAAATGTGGTACCAACACTGTCCAACAGCTAAAAAACATTGAAATGTGGCCTTTTGACACATTTTGCTCATTTCTGGGAAATAGAAATTGCCTACTTAGAACTCATTTTGGTGGAGCAGGTCACAAATATTAACAATTTTTATAAACATTTATATTTTGGGATAGGCCTGTATATATGTTTTAGAAAGTGGTGAAAGTAAGGTCGGCCCAAATAGTTAGTCTGGGGAGGTCACTCTCTGTTGGATACACTAATTGAGCCGTAAGGTCTTCCTTAGTGCTAAAAAATAGTGGTTTCAAAACCAACTATGTCAAACATAAAGAGGCTCTATTAGCACACACCCTCTTATGTTTTACAATCTTAAAATAAAAGACGCATCTCTGAAACTTTGTTGTCACCTCCAATTTGCAATCCCTGTTGCAGCTACAAACACCAAACTTGGCATGTGCTTTCGGACTGACATTGCCTTTGTGTGTGGCTAATAAAATGCCTTGAACTCCTCCCTTATTTGTTATCAATCATCTTTTTCTACAGCCCTTTTCACGAAATTCCGTCATGCACCTCTACAGCGCCATTAATTTGCCTCTCTCTTCACTTGCACCTACTCCCTCTGCGTTTCTCACTGAGTCAATGTCATTAGGAGGGAGGGACAGCCACAAAAGCAACAGCCTCGGCTGTCCAGCCTGTCCTGACTAGACACCAAGCATTCTCCCTGCCTTTGCTACAGGCCTACACTGGATTATAGGAGATTGCGTTGAAGTTGATTTCAGTATTTTTTTTTTGTCGTCATGTTCTTACAAATTTTTGTTTGATCTTTAAATATCTGAAGAATATCCATCATGTCTTACTTTGATTTTGTCTGTGACAGGGCATGGGTATATTTCAATGATATGTTGCCTTTAAATTCGCCAGTAAAATCAGCCAAAGGTCTATAGTTACTTAAAATGTGTTTATAAATCGTGACATGTCGTGCTCAGGTGACACATAATGCATACTAATAAGATATCGAAGCCCAGTATCAAATCACATTGTAGTACCAACAATGAAACACTGCATGGACAGATAGATAGATGGATAAATAGATAGATAGACAGATAGATAGACAATAGATAGACAGATAGATAAATAAATAGATAGATCGATAGACAGATAGGTAAATAGATAGATAAATAGATAGGTAAATAGATAGATAGATAGATAGATAAATAGATATATAGATAGATAGATAGATAGATAGATAGATAAATAGATATATAAATAGATAAATACCCAGTATCAAATCACATTGTAGTACCAACAATGAAACACTGCCAAAAGCAACAGAAACAGTCAAAACAGCTTTAACTTCCATTCATAAACACAAATTAATTTACAACTGAATCATATATTAGTTCCGCTTTAATAGGTATCTACCACACGTCATGTACCAGCAGACAGCTGGGAAAAACCTGTGGAGAAGTCTACTTTACAGAGAATTCCTGTAATTCCCAATGCTACAATGACAAATGACAATTACACTGCCAAAGACAATGCCAATGACACATTTTATTTATAGTAGCTTTTGTACATAAAATCTTCGTAGCTTCAGTCATACATCAAAGGATATACAGATAGATAGATAGATAGATAGATAGATGGATAGATGGATAGATAGATACATGTACGTAGATACATACATAGGCAATCCACTTTTCCCATTCTTTTCCAACTAACTTTCATAACTGGAACGCATGCATGCCTGAATATAATGAGTATTTCGCTTTTATAACTTCTTCACAAGGATATCATAGCAAAAATTCATGCGCTTCAACAAATATCACATGAAATGCATTTTCAGGCCACCTGTCTCTCCAACGGGTATTCTAGTATTAATGAATGTACAGAATTATGTTAGTTATCTACAGCTACTTAAAAGTATTTGCAAAATCATATTTACCATATTTACCTGCACGAGGGGACAGCTGTTGATAAACCTGCATCATTCGCTCCATGTTGATGCGACTTGCTTCTTGGTGGTTAACCATTGGAAGAGGGTAATCTTTGCCAATGATACAGTGGGCCGCTCTTTGAACGGACTCCGGAGCCGTCCAGGGCTCAAAAATGTACCGAGCGGGAAATCCTTTCAAGACTGGTAAGTACCTCCTGTGAGATGGTGAAACAATGAATTGTATTAGTTTTCACTTTTCAGGGCATATATAATCTTTTTCTATTTCCAGGACAGAAAGTTTTTTATTTTTCAAGGCATTATATAAATAAATTTAAGTTTAACATAACAGCAAACTTGGTATTGCATTATTCATAACCATTTTCAACATGGCAAAATAGATTGTACAATGTATTACAATGAAGAGGCATTACACAGCAGTCTTTATGCCAAAGCTATTTAGATAATGTTGGAACTTTGCCAAAGCAAGTAATATGGTCCACATTCAGCTTATGTAATAACCGAGGCAATTATCATGCAAGGGATCAAAACTGGGGTTGAAATTGGTCAATGTATTACCAGGGGTATGCAGTTTGCAAGCCAAATGGCTATTATTTTCATTTGCATTATCCAGCAACTACTTATTTATTAATATATATCCATTTATATCCACAACTTTTACAGGACCTGGGAGCTGTGGACTCTTGGGCTTAAGTCTGAGGTCGCAGCTCGGCATTTCATCAATAAATATACAGCCGCTCATCATAATATTCTAACACAAAATACTTTCTTTTAATTGCAGCTCATACAATAGAATTTGAACTCCATACCATGTAATAATGGCATGCATCTGTAGTATTCTGTACAAGAACACATTCCAGTCATCCCACAAACAATATCACCACACAGTAAGTAATTACCTGATATAATCTCCGTTGGGGTCGGTGCGTTTGCCAAAGTTGACAGGACAGTAGGTGTGGAAAAACTGTTGGAAGAAAGAGGAGCAGGAGAGCCACATCCAGCTTCCTGCGTTGGTGCTCCAGTCCGCATCCAGGAGCATCTCATCAAACACCTGGTGGAGATTCAAAGAAATGGGGTAAGACTAACTCAATCACTTATAATTTATTTATTTTAATAATTTGATAGACTGCTTTAGTGGCACTCAAAACGTTCACATAAAATAAAGAGATGATTAAAAAATTTCTTAATTTTAATGACTGATTATTTTTTGCACTCAAGTATAGTTAATCTTTTCTTTGTATCTGTATAGAAAAGATTAGGAACAATACTCTATCTTTGTAGACAGTTTGGAAACTTTCAAAGTTGTCTTACTATGATCCTACCAAAATTATACTATCACATTAGACTGGACTCCAAAACCATGTGGCCAAGATACAGTAAATGACATTGCCACACCCCCTGACCTAATTGACAACAGAATTCATAACAAAATATGATGTATTACATAGTATTACAATACATACCTTCATTCCCTCTTCCCATGAGATCCAGAGGTCCCCTCGAGTGAGGAAGCAGGCCACTGCATGACGAGCAAGATGATGGATCCAGCCCTCTTGCCTGAGTTGGGTCATTATTGCGTCAATCCAAGGTAATCCTGTTTTAGCCTATAAAAAAAAGAAGCATATTGATTTATTGGGCGTATATATATATATATATCTATATCTAAAAGTTTTCTTTTTTTTTATTATTGGTAGATATTCAGAATGATACTGCTTCTGCATAGCAAGTGAAATAATAGTATGACTACAGTTTGGAAAACTATACATCGGAAGCGACCAAGTGTATCTCTTTTTAATTTCAATATTAATCAATAAATTATCAAAGGAATGTTCTTTTTTCCCCTGGCAAAACTGTAAGAAACAAGCCTTATGCTGAATTTCAGCCAGTAGAGTTTACATGTATGTAACAGCACAGCATACATTTGTATTACATATATAAATTAAATAAGTGATTCCTTTTCGCAAGCTACTATGAGAACACTCCTAAATATTCTAAATTTTAATGAGAAAACTCACCTCAGCCCATTTTGCTAAAGCCTCTGGATTCTTGTCCCATGGAATTTGAACACAAATGGGGTTGGACTGCATGCGGTCAAACTTTGGGTTGTTGGTAGACACTACATAGAAGAACTCCCGCCATAACAACTGGCCATGTAAGGAGAGGGGAGGGTCTTGCCGTTTTTTAACCTGAAATAGATCACATTTGTGATATTATCAGTGATAATCACTTTCATAAATATGCCTTGTTTAATTTAGTTAGACTACAGTGAATTTGTGAATTTGTGTTTTACGCCCCATCAGCACCAGTGTGGGCTATTTAGAGATTGCTTGACTACAAAATGCATGCTTTGGTTAAGCATTTTCATTTAGTCTGCATGAAATAGGAAAATGTTTCCTTGACAACAAGAAATAAAAGGTCTTTACCTTTCTGTACAATTCAGTGAGCCGCCAATAAAATAACCGGGGTGAGAGGCAGCCAAACCTGAAGTAAGGACTAAGGCCAGTTGGACTTGCAAGTAGTGAGTTTGGTGTCATCTTTGGCTTTTCAAAGCTAGCAACCCATGCCTGAAGAAAAAGTTAAAAAGACTTTGATAAACAAACAATAAAATGTTGTGAAACATAATATATAAATTATATATATTAATATTATGTTGACTAAAAATTTTTTTTGAGCAGCCTATCATACAGTGGGAGAAATAAGTATTGGTCACCTCTCAAATTTTCCATTTTCCACATTCGCCCTTAAACTACAAAATTCCGAAACTTGACAAGTAGATATGTTTCAGTTGAGTTCTGTGCATTCCCCGAAATTTATTTTGGAAAAGTGCTAAGTGGAAAAGTTTACAGAAGTCAAATACTAAGTCTTATTTCCCCAAACTGCATGAAACAGTCAATATCATAAACTTGTTTTAAAAAAATTCACTTACTTTTCTTTCCAAATGACGATCTAGTCTTGAGAGGGCCTCAGTCTCTCCTCCTTTCCAAACGGCTGGTCTCAGACCATCCGTATCAAACCCTACCAAAAAAAAAGAGGAAAATGTTTGCAAACCAAATGCTACCTTAGTTATCTACTTCCCCATTTCAACCACAGGATGGTGAATTTTCCTAATACATTTATGGAAAAAGTATTTATGTCAGATATGCATGAGTGCTCATCTTTCAAGTACAAAACAGGGAATTTTTATATGTTATAAATATACGTAAAAAATTCCACTGAGAAGAAACAGATAACACAAGATTTGGCTCTTTCTGAATTTCTGACACTTGGCACTAACAAATGCATGAAGGGAAATAATAATTCTTTGATTTTTTCAGCCGACAATAAGTGAAAAGGCGAAAGGGCTCTAATAAAACGCAAGTTTTTATCAATCCTTGCAAGTCTCTGAGATCAATAAAATTGAGTTGTCTGCTTAAAAAATATTTGGAAAATAATGGTGTAGAACCATAAAAATAGAATACATACCTAATTCTTCCAAGGTAGGAACCCCATAGGTTTCATCGTGGTCATCATTCGTAGGGGACCGACAGTTCATGACCATTTCTGTGGTGGGACAGTTCTCTGGCTGACAAGGAACCTCCATCCCAGCGATGATACTTTGGAATCTCTTGTAGGTCAAGGGAACCTGCCCATCGTTTCTTTCTATGACCCTAGAGAGACAAAAGAAACAAAAGAAATTGATTATAAAATTGTCATGATAACTTGATACCAAACAAAAGAGAGTTGACACTTTAATTGAAATTTGTAGAACATTTTTTGAAAAAAAATAAGATTAAAAAAGAGGGTTGGAGTTTTGAGTTTCAAAAAAAAAACCTTTAATGAAATATTCGAATTTGATCCAAATTAATCCAATCAATCCATCTATTATATTGTAAATAATCCTGATTTTTATTAACTAAATTCAGGATTTAAATATCAAGCAGCCCTGCCAAAAAATGTCGTAAAAAATATGGTTACTTACTTTTGAGGTGCAAAGAGGGTGTGAGATGTCCTGATGTTGACATCCACCCCAGCCTCCTGGGCAAGAGCGCATATTGCTGCATCTCTCTCTCGGCCGAAGGGCTCTGGGTCCTCCTCGAAGGACAATACTTTCACCGACCATTCCTGAAGGACAAGAAACACAACTTAATGAAATTTATGTTCATTTAAAACAAAGACATTTTTAAAGGCACAGAAATTGATTGTTTGATCACTGAATGTAGTAAATTATTTCAATTAGTTTGTGAAATGATATTGTTCACTTTCAAGTTTTGCAAAAATAAGCATTTTGAAGTCCGAAAATAAAACCAAAATCATCAAACCTTGTGCCAAATAGGTCATGAATCTAACCACTAACCTTTTCACTAATTGACATGAAACTGTTTTTGTATTTTATTAACATTGTAACAATTTAAAAATATTTCAGTTTTTATTCCAATTTTATAGAATCAGATATTTACTATTGCGAGTTTCCATGTTCAAAACTTTTCGAACAATTATGAATGACAACATGCCCTAAATACTTATTGATACAGGGAACACCAGAACTCTTTATAACATTATGTATACATATGACTGTCATAAACAATATATGATAAATGTTTAATCAACTTTTTATTAGAACATTTATTGCAAATAACAATGTCATAACAGTTTCAATGTCAAGGTCCCTCTTCATTGGTCTTATATTATTTGAGAAGTTTTTTTAATATTTGTCAGTCAAAAAAATGTAATCTGTGTAAGATAAAATCTAAACCTTTTTATTCAATTATTAAGTTCGCACTATCTAGGGCCTATTTCATTTGTTGCGCAACAGGAACCAGGAAATTGAAAACATTTTTCAATGCAATAAGTATTTTTAGCACTCCTCGAACTTGTCAAGTTTTTTTCCATGAAGATCGAGGGATGTGTAAAAATATTTTTTTAATGTGCAGGTATTTTTAGCACAACCAACAAAAATACTGTATTTGAAGAGCAGATTGGTTTTATTTTCTTTTTTTATCAAGAGGTATTTTTAGAATGAAATGGCCAACCAAAAAGTATGGATTTTTTATCAAAGAAAGAAGTCATGCGCAGTTGTACAATGTATTTTTAGAATGTAACTGTGTGGTTTTATGTCTGCTGTCTGAGTCATCAGTCTAATAAATATGAACTAAGCCAGCATTGCAATCATAGTTAATGTGGTTAAACCTGGTCGAGAATGGACCTTTTCTAAATCTAAGAGTATCAAAACGAAAGTGATTTATTACCACAAATAGTCTGGGCAGCACATCAGCTGGTTGTCCTCTCACAACGAAGAGCCTCGAATTGAGTTTCCTTAAACTGGCATCGAGATCTTCCAAACATTGTAGTAAAAATCTGAAAGACAAAAGAACATATATATATACATGGATTCAGTTAAATGATATATATATATATAAAGAGCAAGTCACAAGATCTGGAAATAGGGGAGTTTGGGTAAACAACTAAACTAGTCCAGAGCAAGGTTCTTCTTTAAAAACACACACAAAAAAAAAGCAAGTAACCTTTCATCTACACGATCTATCCAAATGTTTACAGAAACCAGATTTTTATTGACACCTTAATTAAGATTAATTTCAACATCCGTCATCGGATATATCAGCATATGCCCATGCATCAAATGGTCGGATTAAAACTTGCAAAGGCCCACCTAAATTCCAATTTTCTCAGACTTATAATTTAATTATGGCAATTAATTAAGTATATTATACCATAAGACCCCCCCCCCCTTCCAGTCATTCCACAAATGGTCAACAATTATATAAATGTTCCATAAATTTCCCTTCAGTGCCTCACTCATGTTACTACATGTGACTTAATTATTTCTTTTAATTAAAAAATTTAAAGATATAATGAAGGGGCCAGTGATCTGTGCAAACATATTCATAATTGATAACTTTTAAAAAAGTAATATTAGTATGTAGGCCCCAAGACATGGCACAATCAGGTTATCACAATTGAACAGCCATGAACTTGACCTTGTGCCCAATGTTTTGTGTGGCACAAGATGACACCCACCACCCCTCAGGGCAATTATCTGATAGGTATATTCTAATCATCCTGCCCAGATACCCTAATATACTTTTGAGATTCTGGCAATGAAAATTCGAAATGTATTATTAAATTGTTTGAATATTTATTGCACAATACATCAAGTCTTTTTGATCATAAAAACTGGAACACCGCCATTTTCTCTCCATAAATAGCAGCATTTTAGGCTATTATAAGAATGAAATTTTATCTTAAAATACACTTAATAATATGATAAAAGAAAAGGAGGTGAAACTTACCTCCATTTACTAATGCCAGCCTGAGAAGAACCCGCAAACCAAGGGTCTAAAATGTAGATACACCTCCATGTTGATGCACCTTTTAGTGCCTCTAGCAAGGCAGGATTGTCATGAAGACGCAGTCCTTTTCTAAACCAATGTACAATGTTTTTCCCTTCCACCACTGTATTAGGTGGTGAAAATATTTGTTGCCACATTAAATCTGCTGTCAAGTTTACACGTTGAAATACAAGCCTGATTATCCACCCATTTTGCAAATAAAAGTTCAGCAACCATCGTCAACAAGCCACCATGAAGACCATGCCGAATGCAACGTGAGCTGCAACGTGACATTATCATAATTTATGCAGAGCTCTCTCATTGGTCCCAGGCCCACGGTGTTGTGTAAGTTGCGTCGAAGGCTCTCTCACTGTCAAGGCCAAGGTGAATATTGTTGGCGGGAAAAAGATTTTGTAATTTGCAAGGCATTGATTTGGAGGAAGAAGTCTATTGCCCGGGTCACTGTAGCTCACTGTGCATCGAAACTAGGTAGACCAGTGCGAGCATAAGCCACTTAACACAATTTATATAGTCAGTATCAGTAGGCCCTGTACTACTACATGTACATGTATGGAGAAAAAAAGTTATAGACCTGCATATATAGGCATATATAGAGATGTTCAATTTCAAAATTAATGTCCAAAAAATTTACATTCGCAAATTTAGAAAATTAATTAATTCTGACTTTTGAGTGATCGATCTTTCTATAATATGAGCTAATCTTAATTTACTATGTATGTAAACGGTAACTTTTAGAGTTTCGTTCCCTCTCACAAGGCGTCTGGGTGACTCACGACCACCAAATTTGCACAGTGAACTTACATTGTAATACTTAAGACAAGTTAAGCTACAGGGCTACTTTTTTTTCAATTTCCTTTTTTTTTTCAGAATATCTTTTTTACCAAAAACCACTAAATTCACAGTGAAATTAATTTTCATACTTCGGGTACCTGCTATGTACACTTTTTTTCAGTTTCCTACACAGGCATTACAATCGTTTTGAGAATAAAGCTTGTCACTGCACTTATTGAATTTATATACAACCACTACACCACCCAGCTGCCACTGAGCATAAAATTAATTACACTAAATAATTTAGTGTAAAATTTGCTTCTTTGTAGGCCTATGTAGTGTCACTGTCACAAGTGTGCATTAATCTATATATAACGTACAGAAATTATATATATATATATATATGCATAATAGGTCCTATATTAGGCCCTTAATTAATTTTAACTGTATGTATTTCAGCTATCGCTTTTTGGGTCCTTGGAATTCATTCCAAGACCATTGTCGTCAGCTTCATTTCCTGTGAACAGGCAAAGTTGGTGTACTCACTAAAACATTTCACAGACAAAATGACAACCCCAACAGATGTGCCCTTGTGATCAAGATGGTTCTTATGCACCTCTGGCTACAATATTGTGTTTATCAGTGCTCAAATTTTCTTCTATTAAACATATTTCTTCTGAGCTGTCAGCACTTCACACAAAAACTGGTTTCTGTATACACACCAAAAGTTGGACTGTGCTGCCCTCTTGTGCATAGTCACAATATACTGCTTTCTTATACCTAACTAGATAGATTGTTGGTAGAATATTGAAGAGGCCCAACTTGTTGAAATAGACCAAGGACCCGATGCATGCATTGCATGCTATTTTATATTCTGTATCTGGATTAGGCGATTAGCTCCTGTCATCAGCATAGGCCTATTGGAGGCGATCATTACCGATCCTTCCAACACTAGTCATGTGTGAATTGAAAAATCATGGAATACTGTTCCCACAAAAATTGCTCTCGCTTAGCCATACCACTCTATTAATCAGCTCTTCAGTAATCAGTATGGTAGCCTAATTGGCTATAAATCATACTGAGTTTAGGGAGAAACAGTTCAGCACTTTTGTGCAGTTCACAATTAAACTAACATTTCGGACCGATGGATGGACACATAGGCGGATCCAAGGGGGGGCACAAGGGGCGCACGCCCCCCTTTTATCAAATAAATCCTTCATATTGTAAAAAAAAAAAAGACCAAAAGAATTGGGACTCCCTCTGTTATAAGTACCTATCAGGGGTGCCGGAAGAAAACGAGGGCGGCAGGGGCGGTCGGTCAAGAAAGGGCAAATCTAATTCGCGCGACAAAAATTCAATGTAGCGCCAATAAGAATTTAAACTATATACTTACAGATTTTTGCCTAAATTAATTGTAAATTAAGGCCTAATAATGTTTTTTTTTTAAGATGAAAAGGGCAACCTTGCCCCCCTTGCCCCTCCTGGCTAAGGGCAGGAGGGGCAATTGCCCCCCCTGCCCCCCCTGTTCCGGCACCCTTGGTACCTATTGCCCCCCCCCCCCTTAAAAATCCTGGGACAGACGGACTTACACGTAAATGAAACATTAGTCCTGTCCACGGTCCATGGCAGATCAAGTGCTGCATTTCCCGTGCATTTCCGACTGATAGTTGTTGGCCAAGGCAAAGGCCGAGGGCTTGCGTCCGCGCATAGTTTCTGCTTGCACAGACATGCGCGACGTGGCGCTGCAGGTTTCATTTCCGGTGAAGCTCCATGCTTGTGAAAATGGCTGGGTGATTGGGTCTGGCGACATTAAACTGCCAATAAAGGTGTCTTCTGGTCTTGTTTTGTTTAATCGGGTCCAAGAAAGTGATTGCTGCATCTTTTAGTATAACGATAACTATGACTACCACAGCTCAGCCCGCTGTGCCACCGGAGGTAAGCTGCTAAAATCGAGCCCTGTTGAAATATCAAGACACAAATTTTATGGCTGAACATTTTGATTGCTGTTTTTCTGCAAATAGTACAATTACACCGTTAGAATTTCCGTAGCAATATAAAACAAATGTGAAATGTACACTTTATCAGATAATTTACTTATTCCAATTAAAATTTGTCACCATATAATTCTTAGAAATATTAAATCACAAACAAACAGTTCAAACCAGAGTTCTTGTTATTTTTGTGTATTGTTTGTTGATTCCTCTTTCAATCAATTCAATTTCAAGTGTTTGCTAGTTTTAAACTTAATTAAAATGCCAGATAGCTATTTGAATAATGCCAGGTTACAACTTTACCATGGTGTATTCCTGCGCATTATGTCATGGTCCAAAAAATCCTTTAAGTTAGGTAGGTACACCATAGTCTGGACTGGCTGGGCGGTGAGAAGCCTATATTTGAAAACCGGTCCTTCATGCAGACAATGCATTGCTGCGCACCAATGTTTTGAGAGGAATGGACAATTAGCTCTAAATGGAATTAGTGGACTAAGCTTACGCTAGCAGGTTATTGCAGTATGTCTGTACTGGAACGGAAGACCGAAGCCTCCAATTAATGTGTGTATTGACATGTCAGGACAGTCAGGCTTACATTATATTACTAAAATTAGTCATGTTTCAAGTCAAGATGATACCATTAAATTTTCTTTGCAAAAAATAAAAAACCAAATTTCAACTTTCGTTTGTCTTGTGTCCTCATGAATATTCGTACACATATATCAGCCATTGTGTCAGCCTATTTTTCACTTGTGCATTGATTGATTCTTTTGTGTAATTAAAAATGAATGTTATTTTTGTTTGTTTGCCTCTTATATTACGATGATATAATAATGTTCTTCATGTTATATTACACATTTCATTCATTTTCATGCATTACAATTACTGAATTTGAAATTTTGTCCTTTCTGTATGTATATTATTATCCCTATGAAAATGCTCTTTTGTAGTCTGATTTCAAGAAAGCAGTTTTTGTCTAAACTGGTTGGCAAATATATGTCTGTTATAAATGTCTTAAATCATAATTTGCCAACTAATTTACTCAAGAGAGTGCTTTAAAGTTATTTAATGTCATCCACTGATCCAGCTATCCTGAAACTTGATTACTTCGACTAAGTCTAATTATGACATATCCATTCTTTGGGTGTAAAAGAAAAATAAACCGAGTTTGAAGGGGTGAGAGTTTATTGTCTTTTTGAGTCTTTGGGTTATTTCTTGACTGTTGACAGTGTGATTCTGGAGTTTGAATGTTGGATGAACAAACTTTCTCTTGTGTTATCATCAAAGCTGTACCCACTGCCCAAAATTTGAGTACAGTGTGTTGTTGGATTTATGTTAGCTTTTCTTCCCCGATACTATCAGTACCAGGAGGGACATTAGAGGTTAACTTATTATAATAGTATCATTTTGCCCCAGTTGCTTTCAAAAATATGAGGAATAAAAGAATTTATTTAAAGTCGGTACAGGATAAAAACAGACAACATTTATAAGCGATAAACCGCTTTTCACCCACACAGTGGAAAATCCCAAACATAGACAAAAATTAATAAGATTAATTAAAATTTTACACTATTTAAATTTCTTTTATGGATGGGTTAAAATATGTTAGCCTTGACCAATGCTATTTTGTTGAGAAGGGTGTCCACTTCTTAGAACCTATCTGTATTTATGAGAGCAAATATCAAATTACCTGATTATACAGTAGCCTACAATATTCCCATTCTTACTGTGATAAACTTTTTTTTCTGATCCGATAAGAATCCATGCCCCCACTAGCAAGCAAATTAATGCAAGAAGGTTAACACTAATCCAACTCCCTGTTTCCAAACTTTGACTGGCAGTATGTAGGCCTACATCATGATTAGTACTGTACAGTGTTGCTGTGAATTAGAAAGAAGTTTATATCATAGTCATGCATTGATGATATATTAGATTGCTTTTTCCCTCTGCTAAGTAGTACTGTAGTGTAAGCCTGTGAGGGAATAGTTTGGAAGTCACCATATATCATAATCTGAAATTCTATTTAGTGAACATTTTTACAGTTCACAAGGCTTTAGGATGAGATTTATTCCATGGTTTAGTGTTCACATTTTCTTTATGCTATTATTGTGACCAGTCAGGCGAATCGAGTCTTTAAAAAAAAGATTTTCATTAGATATTCTTTTTCCCTAGCCTCTCGTGAATTTATCTATTCATCATTCCTGTAAAGTGTAAACTTGTGATAGAAATTGGTATTCCAAACCGTGTACACATAAAATGCAAAAAATGCACAGCAATTTATTGACAATTGCCTTAAGGATGTATTGAGAAGTTACTCCTGAAATAAAATTACCAAAGCTTTGGCCTAAGTCTTCTAAAATGTTCTGTAACAAAAACGCAGAAGAATTGGTTGATGAGGTTTCCTTCAGGAATTCTTGAATCAGAATCAGAATTATCTTTTATATTTGGTCTTGAAGGAAAAACAAATTAATTAAAACGAATATCAAGAAAATGAAAATATATTGATATCATTCAAGACCAGGGCCCACTCAAAGACAAGTCTTGAAAAACAACTAGACTAAATAAATATGATACATATGTAGTTGATTGATTTGGCTTACGTGTTGCCTAACTGCATCAGACAGGCTTAAAAGTTATTGGTGTATTTAGCATGATATTGGATAGAAAATGCGCTCTGATTCCAACTAGCTACTAATGAATCCATAGTATGAATCCTCGTACATGCAGTATACCTTAGCGCCGAGGTAGATGCTCCCTAATTAATGCGTCTTCAGTATTATGCTCTAGCAATTCCTATTCAGTTTTTCAATAGAAATTATTGTATGCATGATCTTTAGTGAATGTGTATTGGCGTGGGAGTGTGGGAGTGAGATTGTTAGATGTGTGGATTGGATAAATGTGGATTGAATGATTGACCGATAACAAGACTGATCACTGAGGGATTGAGTAGGAAATGTGCAATAAAATGTATCATAACATGGATTGTGTTTGCTTGATTTATTAAACAGGAGATGGGGTATATACCCGATAAAGTGGTTAAAGCTGAAAGGAGAATTGCATCGACGTCAACAGACACGGAAGCATGGAGTGTCCTCATCAGGGATGCACAGGTAGAGATTGAAAACTTTTTGTCTTCTTTGTATTGCGGCTATTTATTCTAACTATGGAAAAATAGGGACAATTGGAGGACTTAAGTCATAATTCTGAATATTTAAATGTGTATTGGGATGTTCATTATGATTTAACATTACTACTACTTGTAAGTGGTACAACTCTACCACAGGCATTATAATTTCTTACAAAAAGCTCACATTGCTAAACGTATCCTGTATACAATGTATATAAATTCAATAAGTGCATTGACAAGCTTTTTTCTCAAAATGATTGTAATGCCTGTGAACTCCACTGATATTGCCAGTTCACATATTTTTGAGTTAGTGAACATTTTCTTAAATTTGAAATGTTCGAAAGTTTTACTCAATTTTAGTTTCATCATTAAATAACTTACCAGTTCGGCAATTATTGTTTTTTTGTAACTTTGATGTACTTGTGTCATTATCCAATAACTGAATTTCTGCCCTTTTCTGTTCACAGATGAAGAAAATTGAAGATGCCCGGAAAATCTACGAAAGGCTTGTCTCACAGTTCCCCACAGCAGGAAGATATTGGAAAATATACATAGAGCATGAGGTTTCTAAATCTTTTTTATTCCTTTAATATATCTTCATGTTAATGCAGTAAGATTTTAAATACGATTTGAAGTGAGGCTTTTGAGGGTGTTGCAAAATATAGCGGAACAATTTTGATGCACACATTGCACAAATGTTCAATTTTTGTCATGAATACCACTAAAATTACATTGTAAATTTAAAAATATTTTTAAGTCTGCTGTATTCTGGCTCTATTTTGTGACACCCTCACTTGATTCTTGCTCGTTTTAGCAAGGTTAGCAATCCTTGAGTTTAAGAATTAGACATTTTATATAGCGATATAAGTTTGAAAGTAATGAGTTATACAAAGTTACAAACCTTTCCTTCTGATTGACATAAAAACCAGAAGTCTTTGGTGTTGATTTGTTTTTATCATGATTACTGACCGGAGTATATAACACTGTATAATGATAGCACAAGGAGATGTTGTGCTTGGCATGAATGGAGCTCTCACATGACAAAATTATTTCGATTGACTACTCAATTATTGTAATTGAGTAAAATCTTGTATAAGTTATTGTTGAAGGTTTAGTATTTTTATTTCTCAAAAAATATCAAATACATCCTTGTGTCCATTTGTGAAGAAATATCTGTTTGGCAAAACGTTTTCAGGGTTTTGCAAGCAATAGGTTATGCGTCCAGAAAATATATTTTTTACTAAAATTTGTAAAAAGATTATTTTTTACTTGATTGATTAGTCGATCGTTGTGGGAGCTCTACATTTAACGCATGCAATATAAAAGAAATATGTATACGCATGTTAACTCGATATATACTTCTTTGTCAGTTAAACAAACTTACAATGTAGTATATTTTATCGTGAGAGAAAGGGACCGATTTCATGTGAGGTCACCGAACTCATAATTCTTCAGTCCAGCTTAATGGAGTTTACAAGTGAAGTTGGACTGAAATTCTGATGAATCTGCATATAGCACAGGGGTTCACATGTAAGAATTAGGATAGCCTAAGACGATAAGTGAATATCACTTCAATTGCTGAAATCTGAAGTTAATACCTATATCTGTCCTATACATACAAGTGAAATTTAATTCCTTGGGTCTTAAATTTCCCGTTGTAGCTAAAGTACTGGCATTGGAGATGCGGGCTCAGATGCCCGTATTTAAAGAAGGGCAACCAGATTTTGTCTCTTGTTCTGATTTTACAAACTGGATGGTTCATGTCCACACTCAAGATAACTGTGCTGGACTGACCATGAATAGACTACTTGCCTTGAGCTTGCGAAATGTAGCCTAAATCAGTCGGATCCTTCCAGTTACAATCTACTACGCTGGATATACTCTTAGTCTGACATTTGATTAGTTACACCGCAAGAAAGCTTAACTTAAATGATCTAAAATTTCAAGATGGCAAGTTAAGTTAGTTAACACTTCAGTCAATTGATTGTTGAATGCCATTTTGATCTGCCACTAATCACCCAGAGAAGTGCCACAAACAGGGAATAGAAGTTGCTCACCGGGGTGTTTGTGTGTCTACTTTCAAATCACTATTGCTACCACAGAGTCAGACATCTGGAGATATGTGAGGAATCTTCACAAATGGTCCCTGACCATAACACTGCATAAAACAAATCCAGATAGGCATGTTTTTACATGTTCCCAATCACCGTTTACTTTGTTTTAGTATTCAAATAATGTTAGTATCCATTCTACTGCAAATTCAGTGCTGACACATAGAAGTGGAATCTCTTGTTTGCGGAATGGAAATAGACATTCAGATTGGTTTAACTTGGTTCATGTAGTGCTTTTCCTGTGACCAAAATGTTATTATCAACAGTGGCAAATTCATATTGAGATGCATACGTGTGTGGCTGGCTGATTTGCCGACAAAATATGTAATTTTCATTAGCAGGTTCCCGACCAGACAGGGAAAACTGAAAACAAGAAAATGGGGAAAAAAATATTCCCTGCAGGGAACAAGTCAGGCTATTTGAAATTTGATCTTAAATTCAGGGAAAACACAGGGATTCAGGGAAGTTGGTTTTGCAATTTGTATGAGTCTTAGTTTTTGGTTTTGGATTAGCGGCAATAAGCACAATGATAAACCCAAACAAGATTTACAAGGGAATACATCCGGTGAAGCAGGGAAAAGTCTGTGATAGTACAGGGAATTCGCTCGCCAATTTTCAGTGGGTACCCTGTTTAGCCATATATGCCGAATGCATTTGCAAATGCAAGTGTGGCTAGTGGCTGGGCTAATTGGGTACAGCATTCGAATCCTGGTCTTACCGGGTCACCTGGGCCTACGTTGGATGACAGGGTGCGAATCCTGGTCTTGCTGGGTCACCTGGGCTTATGTTGGACGGCAGCTTCATTGTCGTTTGACTACTGCTGTGTCCTCCTGTCCTAATTAGCCTACCAAGTGAATAAATATAGGACATAAATCCGAATCATCTATCCATCAACTGTCTTAAAATTAACGTCGTACTAAATTTGACTGTGTTACCTATTTCAATTGTGTTACAATTTGAACCAGAACTCTTGCACCACTTTATAATTTACAGTCATTTTTGTAATAGGTCTACATATTCATTATGTACATACCAATATTTTAGTGTTGCTCGAAATAGCCTTGTTTTGATTTTACTGAAAGGATATAGTCTGCTGTCAAAATGTGTCAAGAAAACAGTTTCCCAGCTTTGAAAAAAGTTGCCTTGCTTTGGTAAAGGATAACGGTAAAATGTTCCTTTACTGGAAAATACTTTGCTCCATTTTTTTCTGAAAGAGAAAATGCCATCATTTGATGCGGTGATAGGGCAGATTATCAAAGAAATATAAAGAGATGTTCGGTCGAAAATTTGAAGAAACTTAACTTACTGTTATCCAGAAGTTTGTAATTTTCCTTCGATATCCTATAACTACTTTAACTTTCTATGATAACCGTGAAGCCTTGCAGAAGAGCAGAAAACATCACAAACAGGTAAGAACATAGTCAGTCGGACATCTGGTTGATTTGAGGTTTGTCTTGTTGTGACTGGAAGTTGTTGCTCAACAATTTTGCAATTGTTTTTGTTGGTTTGTTCAAGTCTGGTATTCAAGATGAGTGCACATTGCATTGTGGTTTTTGCCTGATGGTTAAGGCTCTGGTCACTTGTCTTTGGTCTTACTTCGGTTGACTTGTTTTTGATGGTTTGTCGCTTGTTGTGAAACTGTCTCAGAAATCTTTTTGAAGTGTGACATCAGACAGTGGTTTGAATTCATGGTTAATTGGACGTTTATGCAGTAATTGCAGTTCTTATTTCGTGATGTATTACAGTCGGTAAGGGACTGTCATGATTTTACTTTCCTATGTAACATTGTATTAAATACTTGAGACATATTTTTGGTAGAATTACGTCAAATTGTGCCAGTTATCCCTGCGCTGTTACCTTAAAATTTCAATACTTGTTAAGAATAGGATTGTTAGAACAATATCCCTTGTTTTTGTTATTCCAAATTGTCTTGAGATGAAATTAGGGTGCTCATTGCTGATCATTGGTCACAGCCAGATTGACCTGCTTAGTTCTGATGTTGGCATTTCTGTTCTATTTCTTTGTTCTGCTGCTTTCCCCTCAATGTGCAGTGTAACCAGCATGGGAGGTCTTGAGTGCAGTGCCAATTTTAATTTGGCCTGCTAAGGCAGTCCCATATAGGGTTTCCAATGAGTCCCGATCGACACCTCTCGAGAATGACATGGTCTAGTGCACGAGAATCGAGAATTTCTTGAGAAATCTAGGACACTGTCCTGCCATTGGCACAATGATAAAACTAGAGAGATTTAATCTTGCAATGGATCACATTTTTTGGCTTTTATGTAATCCTTTATAGTTTTAATGTTAATCTGTGTGTTATATAAATCACAGCTAAACATCCAGATATTATACAATTTTAAAACATTTGTACAAGTTCAACTTCAGCATTTATCATCATAAACAGATATTTAAATTGAACACTGGAGTAAGTACACAATAATAATAATATCAAGCAAAACAAAACAACAATCCAATGCTTTGTAACCGTTATAAACATAAACACATGAACACTATGTCAAACAATGATCAACATTTCAATTCTCGAGACTTGCTCGGCGAGACGAGAAAATGCTGATTCATTGCTGATCTCGAGACTTCTCGAGAACTCTCGCTCTCATTGGAAACTTTAGGACTCCCTTAGAAGCGAGGTGAGATGGGAGGTCCAGTCTTTAATTTATCTTGCCCCAAGTGAGTCGGCCTTCATCACTGAATGATTTGTCCAGGATGGTCACCATTGGTTGGTTAAAAATGTATCGAAGTTGCCTTGATCTTTCTGGAGTTGGGTTTCCCAAGCCTATGTTAAAGCTTTGGTATGACTTAAAATTGTGTTGAGTTGATGATATATTGCAAGAACATAGGGTCAGGAAGCATGGTGCCTGAGCATTCAAGCGAAACCTTTCGCCGGCAGGGGCAATAATTGCCTGAAGTCATCCGGTTAACCCCTAGGTTATCAGTTGTCCACATTCTGCAAGGTTTTTACTTTGGCGTGGCACCTGTTGGAGGGACATTCAGGTTTCTTCTTGTGCTATATCCTACCGGTCTCTCTTCACCTGGTCACTCATTCACTTTGGCCTAACAGTAGTGCTAGTTCTTACTGGAACCGCTGCTCTTTGACCCCGAGGCCTTCTTGCTGGTTCTATCTTCAACTAGCCTGATGTGTCGTTGAACTCTTGATTTGGTCAACATGCAGTGTCTTGATATCTGCCTGTCATGCACGTTTCCTGGCTCATTGACTGGAAGTTGCCAGGGTTCGTCTGCATGTCTATTACCTGCAGTCGGACACTTTGGTCTCTGTGGGAGTGCCCTTTTCAGTCTCACAGTAAGGAGTCTGTATCTCCATTCCTGCCGTCATAGTATCAATGGCAAGCTAGGTCACTCTCTGTAGGTTGCAACATTGATTGCCTTGATCTCTGCTTATTTTTAAAAACAAGTCACTATATTGGGTTTCACATGTGCGTATCCTCGATGCTCTGCTTTGGCCGACATTCAGAATTTTCTCGGCTTTATTTTCTCTGACAACAGTCTGCTGTATGTCGCAGACTGACGCAGTGAGGTTGCAGATGCAGATTGAGGAAAGTCTAGGCAAACTGGGTATCGAATTGGCATCTAGGGCACTAGGACAGCTGTCTTTCAGGTCCGCGCTCAGCAGAACTGGGCAGCAAATTCATGTAAACGAGAATGTTGTAGCCTTGGATTTTCTGCCTTTTGCATCCCCCTTGAGATGCCCTATTCCTTGCAAGTTTGTTGTGCAATCATTGTTCAACCTTTGCTCCGTACATCTTGGTCATACTCGAGACGTGATCTTCCCTGTTGCGTGTGGGGTTCACATTATAAATATGTGAGTGGCCACTTGCATTATTTCGGACATGTTACAGAACTATAGTTTTTATAGCTTCAGTAAAACGGGAGTGGGCTATGTTTTCCTAGTCGGGACCTTTGTGAGCTTTCTTGGTATCGAGGCCTCGATTCTCCTGGCTTGACACCTATCTGTCCCTGCAGCCATACTACTTTACCTTCTATCTCAGTGGCATGGATGTCTTCATTTTGACCCATTCTTCAGAGTTCTCTCCCAACCTAATTCCAACCATTGAATAACAGGGTACTCAAATGGAATGCAGTATGCTCCCCGGAATGAGTCGTGAACAGTGAGCGGAGGGAAAGATACAGTCTATACCCAAACTGCTATGGTGGAGCATGCCCAGCTATGTGTTTGGGATTGTCCACTTGCGCCACCGGTTGTTCCTGCTATGGTTATCCTGGAGGCTTCCTGGTTTCCAACTATGTCCTATGGAAAATGGACTTTCTGGCTACCCTTCCAGTTCCCTCTGGACTGAACTTTGTTTTGTCTTGGTGGTTCGTCAAGGTGCCACGGGCCCAAGGCTCTTCTTTGCTCCACTTTCACACCTTCAATAGTGTACGTTATGGTGCCCATTCTGTCCGACACTTCTTCAGTTGAGTCTTCTCTTTGCCCCACTTAGGGTCCCAGGTCAATCGTGCCATTTTGCCTGGTCACATGAACTTTCATGTCGTCTAGTCAGGATTTTGTGGGTTACTTTCACTCTTAGTTGCCTCTTCTTCTTCTTCTGGTACTTGGCACCATCAGTGGACATCTCACCAAGGGGATAAAAGCGCATGAATAGGACTAAAAACGTGTAGATAAAATCGTTGCGTCTAAAAACAGAGTGGATGTACTTGGCGAGGGCGGTCTTGAGGGCTTCCACAGAAGGTGCCTCTGCCAAGCCTGCTGGTAGTTTGTTCCACACTGGAATGGCACTAGGGAAGAATGAATTCCTGTAACATTCCGTGTTGCATCTGATCTGCCTCAGCTTCAAACTGTGATGACATCTGGTTGCAGCTGTAGATGGTGGTGGAACATAGCTCTGCGGGATGTAGATGATGCCATGCAGGATTTTGTACATCATAAGGATCTTGATGTTCATTCTTCTCTGCTGTAGTGATTTCCATTTGAGCAGTTTCAGCATATCAGTCACACTATCCTCTCCAGATCTTTTCCACGGTTTGTTCAGCACAAATCTAGCCGCCTGATGTTGAATGCCTTCAATTTTCTTGATTTTGGTGGAGTGGTACGGATCCCATACTGAGGCGCAGTATTCTAATCCCGGGCGTACAAGTGACATGTAGGCAGCTTCCTTTAATTTGGGGGTACAGCTTCGGAGGTTTCTTCTCAGGAAGCCCAGTAGTTGCCTGGCCTTGGTGCTCTGCAGGTCCATGTGGGTGTTGAATGACATTTTGCTGTCCAGCTCGACTCCGAGGTAGGGGTGGTTATCTACGACAGTGAGTGGCTGCCCCCGCATCGTGTATTTGTGTCCTTTCTTCCGTCCCAGGGTAATATTCATGGTGTGACACTTCTTGATGTTGAAGGACAACTGCCATTTATCTGACCACTGCACAATGGAGTTTAGGTCATCTTGCAGCTTTCTGCGGTCTCCGTCTCCTTTGATTTCTCGATATATGAGGCAGTCGTCAGCAAACAGCTTGACCCTGGATGATACATTGTCACGAATGTCGTTAATGTAGATTAGGAATAGTGTTGGGCCTAGGACTGTGCCTTGTGGTACTCCTGACAATACCGATGTTACTTCTGATTGTGATCCGTCCACAACTACTCTCTGTGTCCTATTCCTTAGGAAGGCTTGAATCCAGTTCAATGTTTTCCCTCCGATGCCGTAGTATTTCAACTTGACAGCCAGGCGTTGGTGTGGGACTTTGTCGAACGCTACATCTACCTGCTGACGTGTATCCAAGCTTCGTAGTATGTCATCCGTTGTGAGGAGTAACTGGTTTTCGCAGGAGCGTCTGCTCCTAAAGCCAAACTGTGTGTCTTAACAGGATGTTGTTCTTTTCTAGATTATCCATTAGTTGACTTACAATGATGTGCTCCATGGTTTTACTCAAGATTGAGGTTAGTGACACTGGACGGAAGTTTGCTGGTTTTGTGCGATCACCTTTCTTGAATATAGGGGCTATATTAGCTGTACGCCAATCACTTGGGACTGATCCTGTTTCTAGGGATTGTTGGAACAACTGCGTAACAACGGGGGTGATTTCTGTCGCAATGTTGACCAGAATTCTTGCTGTCATCTTGTCCGGTCCTCCAGCTTTTTTGGGGTTGATCTTCTGGAGTAATTTAATTACTCCACTTCTGGTGACTGTTATGTCCTGCATGTGCGTGAAGGGCGAGTTGCCCTTCGAGGGTATGTTGGAAAGGTCTTCGCTCCTGTGAAGACACTCCTAAATTGGTCATTTAGCATCTGTGCCTTTTCTTTTCCACTGGTTGCTGTTTTCCCATCTGCCTTCAAAACTCCAACACCAAAATTGTCCTGCTTCCTTGATTTGATGAATGACCAAAATTTCTTTTTGCTGTCATCTTCGGCGAGGATTCCATCCAGATGTTCCCAGTAAGCCTTTTTCAACTCCTGGTGTACTTGTCTTCGAGTGGCTTTGAATTTTTCCCAGTCTGCTTCCTTCTGCGTTTCTTTGGCTTGTTTGTAGTACCTATCCCTGTGTCTGATCAAGCTTTTGATGTCTTTCGTGATGTACGGTAGGTGATAGCGACTACCGATTTGTTTTGTAGGGATATGTTTCCCTATGATCTCCAACTAACGTGGCTGTCTTAAACAGCTGTCAATTTTCTTCCACTGGTCTGTCGCCTGGGGATGAACTCATGTATTCATCCTGGAATTTGAGCATTTCTTCTTTAATGCTGGTCCAATCTGCCCGTTTGTAGCAAAGCACTTTCCTTGGTTGTTTCTTGTTTATCTTGGCTCTTGTGCTACACTCTACGATCAGGATATCATGGTCGCTTATGCCCGGAGCCATGTAGCATTTCTCAACTAGGCCGGGATTTGTAATTAAACAAGAGATCTAGGATGTTGGCTTCTCTTGTAGGCTCTCTGTTGACTTTCGTGAGGTTATAGCGCAGCATGATGTCCAGCAGCTGCTCTGAGAGTGCACGGTGTGGGTCCCTTGGTTTGGGGGCTCCGATTTCCCAGTCTGTCCCCGGGAGATTGAAATCCCCTCCTAGGATGACTTGGGCACTTGGGTGTTGCGGCTGTTGCCTTGTGATGTCCCAAAGTGATTTATCGAGTTCTTGTAGGGCGTCCTCCTTCGAGCTTGGTGGTCTATAGAAAGAACCGACAAGGACCTTGGGTTGATTTGCAAGGTGGATTTCACTCTATGCTATTTCGCAATTTGAGTTGTCTTTGACCTCTGCTCCTAAAAGGTCACCTTTAATTGCTACAAATACCCCTCCACCATGGGTGTTACGATCCTTTCTGTTAGGAATGAAATTTGGTGGAAAGAACTCAGCAGACTTGTGTGTGCTGCACAGGTGGCTCTCGGTGCCGAGGATCAGGGAGGGTTCACAAGATGTGAAATTTTCAGGATCCGTCCTTTTATTTGTGAGACTTTGGAAATTGATTATGGCAACTTTAAGTGACTTTAGCGGTGGTCTTGTTCTCCTCGGTCTAATAGGTGAGGATGTGACAATTGGGTCGGGCAATGGCGCAGGGTCTTCTAAGGCACTAAATGAAGACTTGGTCGAAATTTCGAAGCTGTTGAAAAGGGATGAACTGAAGTTTGGCAAACCGCAATTACTGCATATCCACGAGATAGAAGTATCTGCTAGGGCATCATAAACGAAAGAGTTCATTGTCATGCAATTGACATGATACCATAGGTCACAGCTGTCACATTGAACAGCCTTCTGACCCCACTTGCAGGCCTTGTTACAGATTTGACAAGGATATTTAAGGGGCGAGGACCTGGGTTTTCTTCTATATCTCCAGATAGCAGCAATCCGCATATCATGAGGGCATGTCCGCACCTTTGGAGATGAATTCGCACACATAAAACAACACATATTTGAACCTTCATTTGTTGTCAGTCTTATCTCAGTGCCAGTAGCATGATAGTAATCACGATTGCAGGTCTGAGATGAATGCATTTTCTGATTGCCGAATTTGATGATTAGAATGATGATTACTTGAGTAATAACATATAGTTTAGCTGAAATGATAAGATGCAAATGTTGGGTAGGGCTAGTGGTGTTGCTAATCTCCTCATCCAGAACATTACTGCATCTTTAGATTCAAACTTTTTCTTGCGGAAGGAGCTGAAATTATCTGTCATATCGACCGTGCCTGGCTTCCATATTCAGCTTTCATAGAAGCTGCTCTCATTGTTATCATTTGGGGTTGTCAGTTATTCTTAGGCTAGTGTCCAAAAATTTGTCTTATTGATATGGTTTGGGGATTCTGTTATTTCATGATAGCAGCTACTAGGTTTAGTCTCAACTTCTGAACTAGGCCGGTTTGAGGCCAATCTGTCTCTTGTTCTGGTCTTCTTATGGCTTGCCTGTCAGAATACATCAGTAGTAGTGAATATGCCAATGGGTTTCCTCGATTGAACATTAGAACATGGTGTAAACTCGACAACATTAAAGAGGCACACCTGTTTATGCAGCTTCAAAACAAACTTCTGATCAAGATATTGCCATGAAAATGTCCACTGATGTCGCTTAATGTCTTGTTATCCTCACAATAGTTTCATGGAGAAACGATATAAAATTCCAGTTGAAAATCCTGTTGGACATCTTTAAGTCGTTAAACTAGTGGTAGTACGGTCTGTATTCTCCTTTCCTCATCCTCATTAAACTTTGCAAATTCCAATGTTGCTGTTGTCTCATAAAATCCTGTGTGGCTCTGTGAAAAGAATGTGATGTTCGATTGTTTTCAGACTTTCAAAATCTTTAGATGAGGAGTTATATGCCTACTTGCTTAGTATCAGCAAGTTGTCCGCATTAGTTATGAAACTTAACTTTAAAAGGTGTTCATTCATAACGTTTATCTTGTTCCACCATAACAGCTCCCTTCTGGACCTTTCCAGGCCCCAGTTATCATTGAAATGCATCTTTTCTGCCTTCCTATTCTGTCAAGGAACCTGTTACTGGTATCCTATAGAAGCTATCTGCATACATGCTGGTTCTTGTCCAGATGGCTAAATACTTAATTGGATGTAGTCTCAATGATCGTTGGGCTGCTATTTTGACAAATGATAGAATAGTATGGCGAATAAACGATTGTGGGCTTATTTGATGTAATAATACAAGTCATCGTACTAATCTCCTTTCTCGAAGGCTCTGCCACTTTAGTTTCTCCGGCATTGTTGCGACAATCTCCGTCTGTCACCATTCTCCACGGACAAAGCGAGCAGCTTTCATCTGAGCCATTTTGACTTCTTTGATTCTTCCCACTTGTTCAGGATCCCTAACTCCAAGTACAGCAAAGAAAAATTGAAAGCCATTTTTATATGCGACATGCCTCAAATATCGGCCTTTTATGACCCAATAGGTTTTCCTGTAATCGGATGAGAATTCATGCTTCTACAAACAGTTTGGTGGAGGGGCGGACTGGCGGCATTTCGGGCCCCATGGCAAAATAAGTCAAGGGGCCCCTATGTCCCTACCAGCAGCATTATTTTCAAATGTTAAATAATTTGGTAAATTATTATTAGGCTGGGGGGTCCAAAGTGAGAGGATCTTGTCCTTATTAGTCAATATTATTGCATCCCACTAAGGAAAACTGGATGGTTTAGCTTTGTTTCTTGGCTGTTTTCTTGAAATTTTAGTTTTTGGACATCATGCATGGGCCCCCTGAGGGTATGGGCCCGTGGCAGCTGCCACATAGGCCAGTCCGCCCCTGTGACAGGTGGAGGATGTTTGGCATTGCGGCAATTGCGAAATATCACCCGTTTGAGCCGTTTCACTTACTTACTGGTGGCACTGTATTGTTATTTTCAACCACCGCAACTCCTAAATCGTCAGTCTTAACTCAGCAAAAATACACACTTATTCAAAGTACCGTTACTTTTAAATCACTGGCTTTTACTAAATGAAACCTGCCAGACATGTGTATAAACTATTCAGCTAAAGATCCTGAACGTTTGAAGAGATGCCATGGATTTTCAGAGAGCAAGATATGTTTTTGCATGGCCATGTCAAACTGAATAAGCGAAGTTGGATGAGGTGAATATCATACAGACATCACATGATTAATGACTTCAAGTCTTCAAATGATCAGCAAAGATGTCCAAAAAAATTTCAACTCAGTAGTTTGTCACAATTGTGATGATTGTTGAAGCGTTAATATGATGCAGAAGTCTGAAAAATTATGTGACTAACAAATGTGAAAAACATCAAATTGGTGCAAAAATCAACCAAATAGGGCTACCTGCAAATGAAGTAAAAGTGCTTGAATTGACCATGGTGACCACCTTTGAACATCATTTCCTCTCTCCATGTCGGCATTGTGCTGTTAATAATAAGTTATGGACTTAATAAGAAATTGCTTATTGGGCAATTTGCATGTATAATTGTGATTTCGGGTTTTAAACAAGTTGCAATAAAAGTGGTGTGGTCCTGCAATTTCACCTTATTCTTCCTTTATGAAAGTTTCTGGACGCTCAGAATGGCTTGTGGAAAGGTGTGGTTTTTGGCAATGTGGCACTTCCAATTTAACACAGGTGCCAATTTCATTTTTGAAGTGGTGAGGAAAATCAGAATTTGGTCCGCAACTTTTTGGCCCATGCACAGATCTGCAGATGTTATGCATGAAAAAAGTGCGAGTTTTAGCTTGAGGACCCCTTCTGTGAAGGTTCAGGCCTGATTTTCCTCACCACTTTAAAGTGGAATTGACATCCGTGTAAAATTTGAATTGCCACATTGCCAAAAACCGCACAGGTCTTTTCTCAAGTTCTAGACAGTACGCACCTTTCAATCTCTTGAATTAAAATATTTCAAAAATTTTTCTTGAAAAGACAAATGTATATCTTCATTAAATCGTGTTTGTCAAGGCTTATACTAAGTTATAGAACAACTTTGTCATTGATCACTGCTATTTAATTTGGAAATTTTGCCTTGCAGTTTAATATTGGTAGGCCTACCTGAGGAAAATTTTCTAAAGCCAGGACAACACAGAAGAATATATATACGATGGCCCATTCATGATTGACAAGTTATATCTAGATTAAAGAGAACAAGCAAGATATATTGCTATTTTTTGGTTCTAATGTGGTTGGTGATTTGAAATGATGAGGTGCTGTCTAATGGTCAAGACAGTTCTATTTTCGGATAGGCCTAGTTCCATACTCCTCCATGGTTTCATATTTGGTCCAGTAAGACTCAAATTCAAGTTCAACTCTTGAGCATTCATTCACGATGTTTATAAGGCCTGTCTGATTAGGCTACATAATATCAGTTTTCGAGTCCTGTAGTGAAGTGTATTGTCATATGATTATGAATGAAGGAATATATATTATATTATTTACAACTTACTAATGTACCAAAACATTCAGATAAAATATCTACAATATATACTAAAAGGTCAGATTTAAATTCAGATGCATCATGAATACATGATAACCAGACGTAATTTAAGGATTAGGCCTATTTTAGAAAAAAAAGAAGAAGCCCAAGAAAGGTGAGACTAAAAAGGAGGAGAACAAACGATATTAATGTAAATGGACTTCCTGAGAAATGGGAATGACAAATCCATCATTGCTGGGCTAAAAAGTTTATCCTGGCTGCTCCGTGCCGCAGTTGAAATCGTCCAGGCAACTGTTGCGGTCATAGTTTTCAACCTCACGCTTGTGCTTCTTGCATCCAAGTGCTACAAATGTTGTATGGTTGGTCACACTGCCTGAGATTGAGGATGCCCTAAAGGCTTCTAATCTGGACACGCCTCTTCTAAGAGGTTAATCACGCATTTATAGCCTAAATTAAGTGCATTTGAAAAATATAGTCAATTCAAGAGTTATTTATTGATGTGTTGTAGAGATCTGCCGTCATTGAAATGCACTAAATATGTCTTGAATTTCTGTATGTAGTCCTTGAGCTTTATTAAAAACACCTCTCAGACACCTAAATAGTTACTGTGACCTCAGTTAGTGATGTCTAGGAATCTTCCAAGAGGTCAAAAGACCTTTTCTGGCGATATCTCTGAAATACCAATCTGAAACCTTGCACACATCTCACTATTAAATTTTGGTAATGCCACGAAAGACAAACATATCAAAATTTTGCCATTTAGTCCAGGAGCATTAGATTTAACCCGGAACAAATTAGTAACAAGCTGAAATTTTCAGGAAACATTCAGAAAATTGTCTAGAATAACATACTAAAAGTCCTCGAAAATCCCCTTATTGGCACCTTGGGAATTCAAGATGGCGTCCAAGATGGCTGACTTGAGCGTTTTTGTTGCTTCTTTGGCTCAAAATACTCTACTAATGTTATCAAAGTGTTAGAAATTAATATTCAAAGCTAGAGAATTGACTAGAAGCATGTATTATGTAATTTGGAATTCAAGATGGTATCCAAGATGGCGGAATTTATGCAGTCAGGCAGCCAAACTTGATATTTTACCTGAACCCTGCACCGACAGATAAGGTTTTTTTCCCAATGGATTTGTAGTCCTTAGACCCTCCATAACACATAAATGGCGGGTAACGAGAGCGTATCCTTGAGAATTTTGAGAAAATGGCTGAATTCAAAATGGCCGTCAAAACGAGCATCGGTCAGCCTAACTTTCTTAATTTTGGGTCTAGAAAGATGTACAATACATCTATTTCAGGTAAAATAGACATGGGGAACTCATTTTTCAGGTTTTAATGTCAAGTGTTTGTTGAAATTGAAATTTTGCTCTGAATGCCATCATCCACACTTAGAACTGAGGAAGGAGACTGGATGGTCTCTGAAAGCTCTTCGAGTCAAATTACGTTGTGAGTAAATTTATAGTTCCACTACAAGGATAGTCCTGTTTTAGGTGTGGGAGAAAAATCTCATCTCAGCAGTTCTTTTCTTGATGAAATAATTGAAAATGCGAATTTGGGGTATCTTATCTGGTATGAAGAACCATTATTTCAATTTAATTTATGTCAAGTAGTTCCTTATGCAGAGCATACCCATGTGTTTTATGTTTTTGATTACATTGGGCCTTTTTCCTTGACAGATTGAAGTCTGTATGAACTGAAACAGCCATTTGCAAGTCAAAGAATGCAAGTTGTGTCAGCGATTATTGTGACAATGTCTATACGCCAATTCAATCTTAAATCACATGTTAGTCAATGTCATAACCTTAAATGCATCAGCATTATCCAGAATAACATCATTTGATAATCCACTGAAAATATATCTTACAGAAATATACAAGTGTTAAAAACAATTTGAATTGCACTTGCATTAAAAACCTAATAATTTATAAAACTACAACTTACATGGAAATGATTGTAAATTTGAGAAATAAAAATGATATTTTTCCGAATAATATCCAATAGGTTGGTCTTAACCACCTAAAAACCTGACAAATGAGTTCTCCATGTCTATTTTACCTGAAATAGAGGTATTTCACATCTTTCTAGACCCAAAATTAAAAAAGTTAGGCTGACCGATGCAGGTTTTGGTGACCATTTTGAATTCGGCCATTTTCCCAAAATGCTCAAGGATACGCTCTCGTTTCCAGCCATTTATGTTTTACGTTTTTTGTCAGAAGTCTCACATAAAACAAATATAAGATATCTCCACAGGAGACAATTTGTGAGGAAAGTCTCACGTAAGACCAATATCAGACATCGCCAACTGAGTTAGCCCAACTCCTCAAGGAGGCACTAGCCTATGTGAAAGAAGTCTCTTGAAGACAAATGTGAGAAATCTCCAGCACCTGCAGAAGACATCATATGAATGAAGTCTTATATGAGGCTAATGTTAGACATTGGCAGCACCTCTAGGAGACAATGTGTGAAGGAAGTCTCACATAAGTGTGATAAGGCTGATGTAGAGACATCTCCAGCACTTCTAGGAGACATAATGTGAAAAAAAAGTCTTGCCTGAGACCAATGTGAGACGTCTCCAGCATCTAGAAGACATTATGTGTAAGATCTCTCACTTGAGACTGATGTACATTTAGGAGACATTAGAGAGGTTTTGCTACTTGTTCACGGGACTGCTATACATGTAGCAAAAGAAGTCTCACATGAGACATCCAACACATCTTTGGGGAGACTTTGTACAGTGAGTCTCACATGAAACCAATGTGAGACATCTGTAGCACTTCTAGGACTAGGAGACATCATGTGAAAGAAGGCTCACATGAGACCTCCAGAACATCTTGGGGACATCTTGCAGGAAGTCTTACATGAACTAAACCAATGTGAGATATCTCCAAACACCTCTTGAGGACATCATGTGAAGAAGTTTCACTTGACTAGTACAGAGGTTTTGTTACACTGTTGATACTGGTCCCGTAAACATGCACATGGGTTCCCAGAAGAAAAAGTAGGACATTTGCAACATAGAAAAGTATAAAATCAGTATATCCCATATTTGGTATCGGAGTACAATTAGGCTATAGAAGCACAAAAGACGTACATTGCGCAATGACACAAATTTGGCATTTTCATTTTTCAGTGCAAATTCAGTATTTTTCGCAGCATATTTACAGTACAAAAGGAGCACATTTGAAGCGCTCAAATTATTAAAATTATGCTTCATTTATACCCCCGATATGCAAAGCCATATGCTCCAAAAATGCTCCTTTGCAGAGAGTATAGAAAGAGCATACTGGCTGCTGTGAATGCTAGCAGGAAGCATTTTTGCAGTACAATCGGAG
This sequence comes from Platynereis dumerilii, assembly GCA_026936325.1. NCBI lineage: Eukaryota > Metazoa > Annelida > Polychaeta > Phyllodocida > Nereididae > Platynereis > Platynereis dumerilii. Next base: position 141,888,231 of record JAPTHN010000001.1, on the reverse strand, counting down.
TACATTTACATCTACAAGCACCTCCTCAAGTGCTTGCACATTATTTTCCATTCTATTTCAATGGCTTTATCACTGATCAGGACATGGAAGACTACAACCCAATGAAGCAAAGCACAATACTACTGTTCAACAAAGGCCAAGGTCCACATGAATGGTTTGGGGTTCGGGAGTAGCAATTTTGTTGTAATTCAAAATAAATTTTTTTTAGAGAAATCATGTTGACACATTCACATAACTCCTGGTTGGCTAAAATAATCAATACAGTGTCAATGCCAGTGATCTCTACGTACAGAACTCTGGTCAATGCACCGCATTGCACCCTCCTCTACCCGTCTTAAGATGGGTACACTACATGAATCAAGAACATGTTGAGAAATCCAAGATGGTGGCCAATTTGGTAGCCATCTTTCTTCATTTCTTGAACTGCCCATTGTGACCTCAATATTTCGCTTAGAGTTATAAAATTTGGTACAGGTATTAGCCTGAGGGTATCGATCGGGAACATGTTGAGAAATCCAAGATGCGGCCATTTTGTGGCAAGCATTTTGGCAGCCATCTTTCTTCATTCTTGAACTGCCCATTGGGACCTCAATATTTTGCTTAGAGTTATGAAATTTGGTACAGGTATGGGCCTGGGCCGTGGGTATCGATCCGGAACATGTTGAGAAATCCAAGATGGTGGCCATTTTGGCAGCCATCTTTCATTTCTTGAACTGCCCATTGTAACCTTAATATTTTGCTTAGAGTTATAAAATTTGGTACAGGTAATTGGCCTGTTGGTATCGATCAGGAACATCCAAGATGGCGGCCATTTTGTGGCGGCCATTTTGGCAGCCATCTTTCTTCATTTCTTGAACTGCCCATTGTGATCTCAGTATTTCGCTTAGAGTTATGAAATTTACAGGTATTATTGGCCTGTGGGTATGAATCGGGAACATGTTGAGAAATTCAAGATGGCCAACAATGGCCACTTCAAAATGGCTGACATCCGTGAACTGCCCATTGTGACCTTGCCATTTCGCTTAGAGTTATGAAATTAGGTACAGTTATTGTGGGCATGGATCAGGAAAATGTCAATAAATCCAAGATTGTGGTCATTTTGGCAGCCACCTTTCTTCATTTTTGAACTGCCCATTGTAACCTTGATATATCGCTTAGGGTTCTAAAATTGGCTACAGGTATTGGCCTGTGGGCGATAATCTGGCACACATTGATAGATTTCACATTGACAGACGAGCGTTGAAGCCGCTTGCGGTTCTGGTTTGCTATGGGTTGCCTTGACAAGTTAACGACAATGTAATTAAAATTAGACCAGTATGAGACCTATCCAACACGTCTTAGAGAGTCATATGGACAGACGCCTTTTGTAAGAAGTTCCATTTGTAGGCATTTTATGGGAAGGTTTCCTATATAAGATCTCTTTATGACATCGCAACTTAAGTACTTCTTGTGGTTTGTCAGATTTGCTAGGATGTCATAAAGACATAATGTTTCAGCAGCGCAGCTGCTCTCACCCCAAGGTTTTTATGCTAAACTTGTAAGCACTATAGAGGTCGCTCTCTTTCACCAACCCCCTTCAAAATTACTATACATTCCCTGTAAGTTTTTAACTTTCGACAAGTCACTTTTAGTTCCCTTCTGTGATGGAAAAAAATTAATAAGGAAACTGAATGAACTGGCTTCCACGGGTCAAAGGTCAATCATGCCTTCTTCTTCTTCTTTGCATATCCGTGACCAGCATGCCTGTATTGGAACCACTGTCTGTGCTGCTTTAAGTGCATGTTATTTCAGGGTTCCCACTCAACCTGGAAAACCTTGAAAACCTGGAATTTTGGGTTGTGCTTTTCCCGGCCTGGAAAAACCTGGAAAATGTGATATTTCCACCAAAAACCTGGAAAAAGTCTGGAATATGGGGTTCCCTTGCCAAAATTGAAATGGTCCAACAAATTGTGGACTTCGACGACTGTCTAGGGCACAAAATCAGTTTGAAAGAATTGCAAGTTTAGACCTTGAAAATTGGTTTTGGCAGCCTTGAAAAACCTGGAAAAAACCTTGAATTTGAACTGGGCAAAAGAGTGGGAACCCTGTATTATTTTTGCGCAGGAATGTGTTGTTATATGGCTGTAAAGATTTGTTTTATATTGTGTTATGCATCAACATTGCACTTGTCTTATACTTAGCCTTTATTTAATTTGCAGATGAAATCACGGAATTATGAAAAAGTGGAAAAGGTGAGGCTGGACATTATCTGAACAAGAATATAATTTATGTAATAATAATGACTGTGATTATATTCTCCAATATATATTGTTGATGGGGCGTAAAACACAAACTCACTCACTCCAATATATATTGTGGTCATTGGACATTTTTACTAGGTTACTAATGACAAGCTTCTCTTTCTTATTTCAGTTGTTTCAAAGATGTCTAATGAAAGTGTTGAATATTGACTTGTGGAAAACTTACTTAAATTACATCAAAGACACCAAAGGCACATTACCATCATACAGGTATGGGAGATATTTGCTGTGTTGTATTAGATACATAACCATTTGTACATTTGTTTTTAATACCTGCTACTTCGTTTTATGTATCCAAAATTTTTAATGTGTTTCAGAGAGAAAATGGCACAGGCATACGATTTCGCACTTGAAAAGATTGGAATGGACATCATGTCCTATCAGATCTGGGTGGACTACATTAACTTTTTGAAGGCTGTGTAAGTATTACATCTTCCATCTTTATGATATTATTATATTATATTGTACTTGTAAATTTACATAAATGTGGTGCTCCGAAGCAGGAATGTTTTGAGAAGTATTTAATCTTTATTGACGGATTCAGGAAAAATGCTTTCTCAGAGAGACAGTTTAATTGTTTTTAACTTCTAAATGAAAAATAAAAATAGATTTAACAGTATTTTGTTCATATCAATGTTAAGAATATTTTTAAATGCTAAAATAAGTGCCGGGTAATTTTGAAAGTCTCCTTGAAAAATATCTGATGAGAAGAACCCCAATATTCAATTATTTGCTCATTAATAAAACATTTTAACAGAGAAGCTGTTGGTTCATATGCCGAAAACCAGAGAATTACCGCTGTGCGGAAAGTTTACCAAAGAGGAATCATCAACCCCATGATCAACATTGAACTCCTATGGAAAGACTACTGCAACTTTGAAAATGTAAGACAAATTTTATTTCTTAATCAAAGCAATTTTGTGCTTGGTTTTGGTTAAATTCTATGACTTCATTTTATGAAAAATGATTAATTTCTCATGAGTATCAATGTGACAAGCCCTGCAAATGCCGTAATTCTGTAGGTATGTACAGGTTGGATCCACAAAATTCGCACTCAATCTCATTGAAAAACACCATCAAATATGCAATTTTTGGGTTGCGACCATGTAGGTTTACTGTCAGCCCCTATTGAAAATCTTGGGACTATCTATTCACATCTTGAGAAGAATAATTACCTGCCATTGTATTCAGAAGTTATATTTATCTGATTTCAGAGCATAAACCCACTGTTTGGCAAGAAAATGCAGGAGGACAGAGGGAGGGCCTACACAAATGCCAGGAGAGTTGCCAAAGAGTATGAAGCTGTTACGAAAGGTCTCAACAGAAATGCCCCCTCAGTCCCCCCACAGAATACTCCTGATGAAGTCAAACAGGTATGTTTCAACTAAACAATTTTTGTCTTGCCAAGTTGGTCTCTTTTGGCACTTTGCATGTACAATGTACATTGTATTGGGACTGAATGTTGACATGGTATGCGCAATGCAATAAACTGAGTGGATAAGCTATTATGTGGATATTTTTTGCTCTAAGCTTTCCTTCCAAAGCCAGCTTTGTTGTAAAGTAATTTTTTTTCAAATAACTGCAACATTTTGCTGGAACCAATGATGAATGGAATACTTTCGAAAAATAATTTCTCATTTAGATTTTAATTTGTGGACTCTTAGTCTTCATTTAGATAGAGATATTTTCACCATCAGCATATTTAGCATGCATGGCAGCATAGCTATGTATTTGCCATTTTGACTATGTTTTATAACATTTTTCTTGCTCGTTGCATAGGTTGACCTGTGGAAGAAATACATCCAATGGGAGAAGAGCAACCCCCTGCGAACGGAAGACCACGCAGCCATCACAAAGAGAGTCATGTTTGCTTATGAGCAGTGTCTCTTGTGCCTGGGCTACCATCCTGATGTGTGGATTGAGGCTGCCTCTCATCTGGAACAGTCCAGCAAACTTTTGGCTGAAAAAGGGGTATGTACATGCTATGTATTGCTTTTGGTATTTTCATTGAAAATTCATATATGAAGTTTCCCAGACTTGTGATGTTAAAATAATGAGTTCGGTCGTATTTTCAAGGGTTTCATGAAGTTTTGAAAGTTGAATAGATCTCCTATTATTTAATAAGTCTGCACAACAGCACTGCTGTCAGTGATAATCTTAAGCATTAGTACTAAAAAAATTACCGTATATACTCGGGTATAAGACGCACTTTTGATACCCAGAATTCTGACCTATAGAACGGGTGCTTCTTATACGTGGGATACACCAAAATATCAAAAGTTTTCCGGTAAATTGCACAAAATTCTTTATTTTCGTCTCTCTCGTAATAAACAGTCTGCAATTTTCATGGCCTTGTTTTTTACTAAATAAATTTTAAAAAAATCCAAAATTTGGAGATTTTGATTTTTGGCCTGACTTCAAATTAATTTTCCAGATTGCAGATTGTCAATTTTATCCCCATCATATTTTCTTCCACTTGTTCATTTGTCGGATTCATGCTCATGTAATATCAATTCTGCAGACACCCAAAGATTGTTGAGAATGTCCTTGACATTTCAAAACTTGCATTGTAGTTTTAATGAAATAATTTTAATGTTAAATAATCATTGGTTTTCAGGATCAGAATGCCGGCAAACTATTTGCTGATGAAGCAGCAGCCATTTATGAAAGAGCCATTACCAATCTGTTGAAGGATAATATGCTTATCTATTTTGCTTATGCCGATTTTGAGGAGGTATGCATAGTATTAATCTTTATTTATTTATATCAATGAAATTATTACAAAATACTCATGCATGATTTATAAATAGCAGAATGTAACTAAAATTTGTCATTGATATTGCAGAGTCGAATGAAGTATGAGAAAGTCCATGGTATTTACAAGAAAATCATTGCTATGACAAACGTCAATCCTACTCTGGTAAGTTTGTTTGAATCATGAGACAAGAAGCATGATTATTGCATGAATTATAAATAAGGAAAGTTTGGTGTGTGTCACCTCTTTTCAAGCCTCAGTGGCAATAAGGTAGCTAGGCTACAGCAGTTCACCATAGGTGCTATATTTTAAGTCTGTATTCACATGCACTGCTGCCTTATTTCAGCTGAGTTCTGCTTGGTGTAATTAAATTGAAATATTTTGATATGAAATTACTGGCATTTGTCAGGGTGTAAATAAGTCTAGGAATGGAATTTATTTTGTCAGATGAGTTAGGTCTATTGAATATTTCTCGTTGGCGAGTAAATTGTTTCTGAAATGGGACCGATTTGACCTTTTCAATTATAATGCAGGTCTACATCCAATACATGAGATTTGCCAGGAGAGCTGAAGGAATCAAAGCCGCAAGATCAGTTTTTAAATTGGCCAGGGAAGACAACCGCACAAAACACCACGTTTATATTGGGGCAGCCTTGATGGAGTACTACTGCAGTAAGGTAAGGCATCCAAGAATTTAAAGTTCTGGACATTTTTTAACTCCCACTGTAAATATATCTTTGAACATCAGTGTTCATGTTTTGAAATCATAAAATTAATTACATTGATGATGTTGTTTATTCAGTTTCATAAGACGTCAGCCTGCTATGTTTTGGTTTCAGATTTTTTTTCAAATTTACCATAAAAACAATTCTGTTACTTATATTTTTCTCTCTACTTTCTTCGCAGGACAAAACAGTTGCTCACAGAATATTTGAACTTGGTCTCAAGAAATTTGGTGAATATCCCGACTACATCTTGTCATTCCTAGAGTTTATGGCTCACATGAATGGTAAGTTACTCATAATTTGTTTTTTTATTTATGAACTTTCTGACCTTGTAATATTGGCAACATGAAAAAATATTGCATCTGACCAAGAACTGACCCATTGATTTAAGCCAATGTTTGTCAGTGGATTCCTTGCTTGTATAAATATTCAATATCTCCCTTCCAGTAATTCTGAATGTCTAAACACAAGGATATTTCCTATTTTTCTTCAGAGGAAAACAACACACGAGTCCTGTTTGAAAAAGTTTTAACATCTGGTCAATTGCCCGAGGAGAAGTCAGGGTAAGTTTCCAAAAGAAAACTATTGGCACATTTATCCCTCTGTTTTATTTTGAAAGCATGTTTAGTTTGAATGTTACATATCTTTACTTGTCTCTTAACATCCCTAATTCTCCACTTCTGCCTTCTCTTTGTTCACAGGGAAGTATGGAACAAGTTCTTGGAATTTGAATCTGACGTCGGCGATCTTGCTAGTATTTTGAAAGTTGAAAAGAGAAGATCTCAAGTGGTTGGAAAAGTAAGTTTTGTCCTTTTATCAACAGATTTTATAAGCTGATTCAGCACTTTTGGGTTGTTCTTGTCTCTGCACATAGTTAGACACGCTGTATTAGAACAATAGACAAGTTAAAACATTCAATTGTGTCTATATACTCCTGACATTTTCTACTTCTTTTTTGTAACAGGAGTTTGAAGGCAAAGAAACAGCCATGCTGATAGACAGATACAAGTACATGGACCTGTTACCTTGTTCCATCACCGAACTGCGAGCTCTTGGTTACAGAGTAAGTGTTTTCCTATCCTTGTTTTTGGCTTCTTCATATTTCTTGAAACATGTGTTCTTCACATTTGTAGATCCTTCTTCTTCTTGGAAAAGTGTATCTTGTATTTCAGGAAAATTGTTTTTCGTGGGGAAAAGCATTGTTATCAAGAAAATATAACATAACATTCTTATATGTGGCTACTAGTTAGGTCTGGCTGTAAACTTGTCAGACTAGCCAGGTTATTGAACAATAAACAGTTCTTCAACAAAATGCAATGTATCATTTTGAAAAATTTTGATTCAATATTTCCAAATATAATAGTTTTTTTGTTATTCTTGTTTAGGACATGGCAAGACAGGCAGTCTCTTCGGCCCTGCAACAATCAATGCCCCAAGAGGTTGTGAAGAAGGAGGAGGAAGAGGAGGAGGAGAGAAGACCCAAGTACCCCGCACCAGACGTCTCACAGATGCTGCCCTTCAAACCGAGGATCATCTATCGTAAGTCCACCATTGAATCTCTGTAGTCTCATGTTGGTCTTTGCAAAGAATGGTCAGTGCGTCCCACTTTCCTTAACTGGTGCCAATGTCATGTGTATATATCGTTCAGTTGAGATTGCCTTATAGTTAAGGGAGATGCGGGTTCAAATCTAGCTCCCTCACAGCAACCGTTGATTCGACAGAGAGCCAAGCAGAAGACTTGATTACCCACCTACTAAATATTGTGTGCTAAAACCGTCCCAAGAGAGCTGTATATTTTGTGTTGTAATTTTTTAATCTTGTTTATTTATATTTTATGACTAGAATGTGTTATTGTTGAAATGCATCATTGGCTGGTAATGTGCCTGTAACAAAAACTTGCTGGTCAGTTCTTAACCTCTCTAAAAAAAATGACACTATTCAGCTGTTCGTTCTTTTCGCATTCAATGGGTAAGTCTGTGAACCGAATCTTTCAACAAATTTGTGTTAATTTGAAATACCTAACATTTTTCTTTACAATTTTCTTCCAGCTAAAAACACACACCCAGTAGATGGAGGTGTCTTCCCTCCGCCCCCAGCAGCTGCAGAACTCCTCACGAAACTGCCTCCCCCAACTTGCTTCAATGGGCCATTTGTTAACATGGATGCATTCATCGAGTCAGTCAGGAACATGAAATTACCTGATGGTATGTGTACAACTTCTTTAGCATGGATGTTGATTAAGAAAAAGTTTTGTATTATTGTATGAAAGTTTCAACAAAGAGCAAATCCATCAACCTGTAGTAACAGCGAGAAGTAGTAAAAATATGCAATTTTTGAAAAGTTGTTCTTTATGATATTGAACAAATGTTGAAATGAAATTTAGATTTGGATTATTCTGAATTGATTTATATTTTCAAAAGATGGCCATCATAATTATAATACTGGACGCAAAAAAACTAAAGAAGCACTTGAATATCACTTCAAATATAAAATACAATTATTGTAACAGTGTACCTAGTGTACGAATAAAGATGATGATTATGATAAATATGTTATATATAGACCTAGATATGAAATTTGTCAAATAAGCCAAGTCATCAAATTAATTTGCCTAATTTTTAGGGGAAATTCTTCTTAACATGTCTGAAGTTTGTTACCTTCAGTGCTTTCTGCCAGGTTCTGAATGGTAAAATATTTTGGTGGTCAACCAAACGTTTTTGTTTGAGGTGGAGCATGCACTTCACAGTTTTATAGACATTATAATGAGAAGAAGACATTTTATTTATAATCTAGATTTTAAAACATTTATGTATTTTGTTTCAGCTCCAATTGCTACCGAAAATGGAGTTGAAAAGCCTGATATGGGAACTCAGCTATCCATCGACTACGCAATGGGCCGCAAACGAAAAATCACAGAAAATGCAGATGACAGTGATGAAGACGACCCCTCAACCGCCCCTCCCCTAAATGACATCTACAGAGCAAGACAGCAGAAGAAAGTCCGATAATTAGGCCTGTTGTAGTAGAGTCTTGCTTCGTTCATAGTTCAATGGATATTGTTCATCAAATATTATATTCATAGTATGATATATAGCCTATGTGTGTATGTAAAAAACAGTAAAACTAGTAGTTTTAAACTACAATATAAATTGGGAGCTTAACCATGAAGCTTCATGATCAACAAAGAAGTGTTACACATGAGCTGTGACAAACCAACATATTTCGCTGTTATACTTAGCAGTTTAGCCATGAGTTATTCAAACCCATTTTGATTCTCAAAACCTTCAAAATGGCCGCTACAAAAGCAACTCTCCTGAATAAGTCCTGTGTCAATGTAAAATATTCTTTGTGATTTCATGTATTCATAAAATAATCATGTAATTCATGTTATTGCTGTTATCCTAGACAGTGATAACGGTGCAGCCTGGTCTCTTTTATCGTATTGTCCAGTTGTTTTATGTTTGTAAATAAATTTAGCTATATTTTTATAGTCTGTATAGAATGTAAATCATCTTTTTTTTTTCACTTCAAAATTTCTCATCATTGTGAATGGTCAGCTTACATTGAAAGTGTAATCTAATAAAATGAAATTAATCTATATATATGACATTTTCTGTATTTTTCTATATAATTTATAATTTCATTTTCCCAACTGAGTATCATTCTTTACCCCGCCAATTTTGGTACAACTCCTATTCATGGTGACCGATTTAATGGTTAAATGGTTATCAATTAGTCTTTTGACTTTTTGTGCTGGAAATGTAGCCTCTGTGATGTCTACCTTGAGCCTCCACAGGGGCTGTGGACCGCAGGAGGGTTAAATATTCATTTTAGTCGTTAAAGTGATAAAGAATTCCATAATACACTTTTGATATGGATTTTTCGCTATGGGTAAAAATTGCAAAGTAGGCACTATTTGATGTTATTCAAATATCAAGTTTCTGTTGGAGGAGTGCTCAAATATTTTCTGTTGGTTGAAAGCATTTAGCCCAACAAAGTGAAGTGCACAGAGGATTTTCACATAACGTTCCTATCTCATAAAGAATGTTAATTGACAGTGTTAAGACCAAGAATGACCGATGACTTGGGCAAATACAAAAATTGTCTTTTTTGTTGTTTCACGAGCTCTTGAAATTAGGCCTATGTCGAAGTGACTGATCGAGTTTGTGTTTTACGTCCCATCACAGGCACAAGCAATGTGATCCGTGTATGCTTTGACCAAGTCAGTCCACTCTACTCATTATTATCAGAACAAGGTATGACAGCTGAAATATGATTGCAGACGACCATGTACGGAGTCAGTGGGATAATTCCTTGAAATTCATACTTAACACAAAGAAGGCACCCAAATATCGGTTTGATAACTTTCTTTGATGTATTTTCTTTATTTCAAACATGCCTGGTAGTGTTGACAGTTATTTTAAATAACAAAATTAGGCAAAAAATTTTCTTAAAATCTGAATTCCACACTGAACTGGCACGGAAGTTTAATTGACGTGGCAGCCACACCAACAATAATAACAAGAAAATCTTTTTGAAAAAAAAGATATATGCTGGCTGTAGTGATTACGATATCAAAATTTACAATAAGAGTATGTTTTTCCAAAATAATTTTAAAATATGGGATGAGAGAAACTACAGATGAACCCGTGATATGGTATAAGAAGCTATAAGAGGAATTATAGATGAACCCATGATAGATCTATCTATCTATCTATCTATCTGTCTATCTCTCACCCTCTCTATCTCTTCATCCCAAGGGGGCATGCGATACTCCGGAGACACCAACTATACTTTTTCTATATCTCTCACTAACTAGGTCTGGAACACACATATATATATATATCATAGTTTCATCTATAAATCCTCTTATAGCTTCTTATACCTGCTCTGCTGATCTACACTAACTTGTGTATTGTATTGACTGTTATTTCTATTCCTATGACAGTTTAGCTAGAGTTGGCAAGTTAATATGGGGGAGCATAGGTCCAATATGACTCACTATTAATTAGTAAGGCACTATATATGACTGTCAATCCCTAACTGTTAATCAGGCATCCCTTACTGTTGTTCATCAGTTAGTCACTACATGTTAGTCATTAAGCCCGTTGTTTTGGTAGTTACTATTTGTGAGTCACTAAATATTTTATTTAGTCAAAAACTGTTAGTTAGTCAAAAACTGGTAGTCAAAAACTGTTAGTAAGTCAAAAACTGTTAGTTAGTCAAAAACTGTTAGTTAGTCAAAAACTGTTAGTTAGTGAGGAAGTTTTAGTTAGTCAAAACTGTTAGTAGTCAAAACTGTTAGTCAGTCAAAAGTGTTAATTAGTCAAAAACTGTTAGTCAGTCAAAGACTGCCAGTCAGTCAAAAACTGTTAGTTAGTCTAAAACTGTTTGAAGGCAAAAACTGTTAGTAGTCAAAAACTGTAAGTCAAATGGTTAGTTAGTCAAAACTGTTAGTAGTCAAAAACTATTATTCAATCAAAACTGTTAGTTAGTCAAAAACTGTTAGTTAGTCGAACTATTTGTCAAAAACTGTTAGTAGTCAAGAACTGTAAGTTAAAATGGTTAGTTAGGCAAAAACTGTTAGTAGTCAAAAACTGTTTGTCAGTCAAAACTATTAGTTAGTCAAAAACTGTTTGAAGTCAAAAATGTTGGTAGTCAAAAGGCAAAAATGGTTAGTTAGTCAAAAACTGTAAGTAGTAAAAAACTGTAAGTCAAATGGTTAGTTAGTCAAAACTGTTAGTAGTCAAAAACTATTATTCAATCAAAAACTGTTAGTCAGTCAAAAACTGTTAACTAGTTGAACTATTTGTCAAAAACTATTAGTAGTCAAAAACTGTTAGTAGTCAAAAACTGTGAGTCAAAATGGTTAGTTACGCAAAAACTTTTAATAGTCAAAAACTGTCAGTCAAAAATTGTTAGTTAGTCAAAAACTGTTAGTTAGTCAAAAACTATTTGTAGTCAAAACTGTTGGTACTCAAAAGTCAAAAATGGTTAGTTAGTCAAAAACTGTTAGTTAGTTAGTAAGTCAAAAACTGTTAGTTAGTTAAAAACTGTAAGTCAAAAACTGTTAGTCAGTCAAAAACTGTTAGTCAGTCAAAAACTGTTAGTCAGTCAAAACTGTTAGTCAAAACTGTTAGTTAGTCAAAAACTGTTAATTAGTCACTAAATGTTAGCAGTCACTAACTGTTGGTCAGTCACCAATCACTAACTGGTTAATTAGTCAAAAACTGTTAGTTAGTCAAAAACTGTTACTTAGTTTAAAAATACCATGCAAAGCATGTAAAACTATGGCTGGGGACTTAACAGACCTCAAAAGACATTAATTTAATGTTTTAAAATAATATCAGTCTATAATTAAAACCAAAGATGCACACATACACACAGAAAGGTGCTTGGTACACTGAGGATGGAACACGAGGGCAGGGATCAATTTTGTGGTTCTGGCGCCCAAGTCTGTTTTTTCAGAACCTTGTTGATAAGAAAAGGTGCAGTAATTGTATTTGAATTTTGAAATAAAACAGCTTTATTGTGTCAACAATTCGCCATCTTCAGTTTTAGATTCTGGCTGATGATTTCGTACGAAATTCTAAATAATGAACATTCTGTGTTCGAAAAAAGTAAGTGTTTTGAATGTCCGTCCAAAAATATATCTTATGTGTACCCACACAATATTCGACAAGGCAACTTCAAAAAGAAAACGTCAACATTGGCAATAATACACTTCCAATCTTTTATTAATTCACAAATGTAATTTCAGAAATTTCACATTCTTTCAACAGTGAAAATCGGTACTTTTCCGGCGTATAAAATTGTTGCTATGGCAATCATTATGGCAAAAATGCAAAATAGTCTGAAATTATCCAATTGGGCCAAAACCTATTTTTTGATACCAAACATGGGCCAATAATCCAAAAATTACAGAAAAGTGCCCTTCTCTCCCTACAACTCCCCTTAACTGTGTACTATTTTGCATATAGCATGATATAGGCCTACAGTATAGTCCTTATGACACGCCCACATTCCAACCAACTTGATCATGAATAAAAGGAAAAAGCAATTGTATCATTTCACTTTAAACCTTATAAACTTCAACAATATCTAATTTACATGCAGAGTGAGGTGAACAGAAATTCTAAGTAATAAATTGAGTGACAACATATCCTTTTAATCTGACAACCAGGGATCAAATGAAACCCTCAACAACACAAGCTCTCGAATTCGAGTGCCAATTCTTAAATCAACTCCAATATAAGAATATATACATCGTAGCTTGAAATATATAATCATTGTAATTTGCATTGTAATTTGCAGATGAACTTGTACTAAATCTCATTAACATACTTTTCGTTACAGTTAAATAATATGATAATGCCACAACACAGTAGTAGGGCTATTTCAATAAAGAATTCCCAGGCATAGAAATCGCCCCTGGTTGATCATACTAGTTCCACTCAACCATATAGAGGCAAGTTGCTATCCATTATAGCTTTCAACCATAGGCCTTCACATAAAGTGCCATTACCATCCAGAAGTAATACAGCTATACAACATTTAAAACGTGAATCAAGAAATTCGAACAATTCAAAATTCATTGAAAAATTGTGGAAGTGTCATGCCAACTTGCAAAAGATAACCTCAAATCTACCACTTCACCTTTGATGAGAGTCACATGCCAGGTCGGACATTTTCTTAAACAAACCCAGCCTTGCACATAATCCCATGTATACCCGAGAAAGAGAGTGGCAGACACCAGGTCAATTGTGACCAAACTTGTTTCTTCAATATGTTGCATGGAAAAACGGTTAAATTATGGATCCATCATTGCCCAGCAATCTTGACAAAACCTTGACAACTTCAATATTCAAACCAAAATTTTCGAAAATCCAAAGCTATCTGAGGTTGGCATTTTGGTTTTGACAATAATAAAACCAATAACAAGACTATGAAAAGAAACCAAATTTGAAACTGAATCATCTCTCAGGAGTGCCTACACCCAGACACAACTGCAAGCCACGAGAAAATATATTATAGAACTTCCATGCTTTTTCACACCAGGATCTTGGCCGGTGAAATCTTTGGCTTAGGTAATTAAAACTTCAGTCAAGATATTTAGACGTTATGCTATTCTGCCCCACTTCAATGAAATTCACATGCCAAATGTTAGAGGTTGACATTTTTGTTTAATTAGGTTATGCACAATTATAAACAGTTTGTCAAAAGATGGGGACTCAGAACCAGAGCAGAGATGCAAGAGATAGGGCTCCACAGAATGGCCAAATCAAACACACTGAATCAAAATCGCTGAATGAAATTCAGAGGACATATTTCAGACCTTTTCCAATTTATATAATTGACTTATATAAGCCTCTTCTATTTTGATACACACGATTGGATGAAATTCACATGCTATTGTTGCTAAACATTTTCATATCCTCACAAAAATTTAAAAAAAGCAACCTTCCTCAGACCAACATTTGATGAATTTCACATGCTTCAGCCTGAAGTTCAGGTTAAGCATTTTAATGAAGTCACAGACATTAACCACTAATTTTTTTTTCTCAAAAGCTTCACATACTCAGAGTGGCATATAAAAGAACAACTTCTACATATATTTACATTATTTACATTAACATTTTTCAAAAGTGTTATACAAAATTTATTGATTAATTATATTATGCATCACATTAATTACAATAATTTACCATTGAGCCATGTAAATTGATGTGTAATTTAAGTGTAAACAGGATTGGTGTGTGACAGTAACATGTGCCTCATCAGCCCTTCTGAGTTGTGAACAGACGTCTCCATGTCACCCCAATGGCATATCTGAAAAAGATTTTTGAAATAGGCCTATTAGAAAAATAAAATTTTATGACACAACATCCATAGAATGAGCAACCTAAGGCCTATCGAATTCACTGGACACAGTAAAATCAAGGAGATATTCAAATCATGATTTTTATGCATACAAGAACCCAGGGGTTCAAAATGGAGGTGGTGTGGTGTCTGTAAGTTCACATCCCCTGAATCCAACAGATCATTTGTCCTGCACTGCCCTAACTATTCAGACAGGTATTTTCAGATTTATCAACAGATAGATAGATAGATTTATCAACAGATAGATAGATAGATCTAGATAGATATGGTATTTACCAGTGCAGCAATTTAAGAGGAGCAGGTGATCACAGGTTGATCGATGTGATGGTAGATACAGCAGGAGTCTTCTTACCCTTTTTGAAAATGATCGAAAGAGACAATGATTTAACATCTCCTATGAATGACACCCACCTTGGATTTTGATTGTAATATTTAACATTTACCATTTATATACTATATAATATAGGCTTATAGTCAACCAATTGACATTGAACAATTCTGCGAGACATAACAATATTGAGACTTGAGAGTAAACTGACAATATCCCAAATTGACTGACCCAGGTTCGAACCCATCAGTCTTCAGGGCTACTGGGTCTTACCACCACTGACAGCATGGAGGATGGCATGGGAAACCCGAAAAATTCAATCCACCTTCACCAGAAAAATGTTAATTGGTGGCCTCGGTGTTTCAGTGTCTGTGCTGGGCAAGTAAAGGATTCCTTAAATGGGGTAGATGTGTAGCATGTTGAGTACTCCCACTCTCTATCCCATCTCATCAGTCAACCCTCATGAGTGCTTGTGCCCACATTCAATCATCCTAAATGCGATACCAAATGATACTGTTGGGTCAATATATTTTGCTGTTAAAATATAACTGAGGTACATCAAGCAGATACTGAGATAATGGAATTTGAAATCTGGACTTTGACACAATTCAAATTTTGGCTCGATATTTCAAAGGGCCCTCAAAAATTACCTAAAAGGCATGGAGGTCTAAAAATGCATTTTTCCCACTTTTTAGTAATCAGAAGGGAAAAAATGTTAGCAACAATATCCGAGTCGGGTGAGTATCACCCCCATTGGTGAAGTGCCTGAATCTTATAAAAACTGCCTCCTTAATAAAGTCCCTGGAAAAAAAGTTGGTCTCCCAGTGACAACAATTTAGCAATTACTGGGATACCAACTCTGTCCACTGGGAGACCATTTGGTCTCCCAGTTACTATGTTAAAAAATGCACTGCCAGTATGAGCTATTGTGACTCACTAGAGTCAATGCTGGTAAATCCGTCCAGGAGGGTAAATCCGTCCACCCCCTTCTTTGTGTGTATATATATACATATTACAGTTGTTTGGGTTTTAAAATTAAGAGAGAGTCGTTTGTAAACAAGTTTTGTCGTATTTATTGTTTTTACAGGTATTTAAACAATACTTCCAGCCTATTTTAACAAGGTGAAATAAAAGCAATCAAATCCTTTGACATCATCACAGACATTTTAAGACTTGGTGGCCATAACCTTGAAGGCCTATTCCTGTCAACAAGTATTGAATTTAAAGTAAAAAATTATTGAACATGATGTAAAATTTAAGTATTTTTTGTAGGATTTGTTAAATTTCCCAATTGTGAAATTTTTAAAGGAAATACAATGGAAACAAAGGTGGACGGAATTACCATCATTATTTCAGAAGTGGCCTGATTGAGGGTTTGCAAATCTGTCCACCTACATCAAATATATTTTAGAGTGCTTTTATGACTTTTAATATTCATAAACGGGGATTACAGAAGTCGATTGAAGCAACTATGCCACTTTGTTTGGGTTAAAAGGGTACTTTAAATGTAATTGAGGCTGTCAATTGAAATTCTTGCACTCAAATTGATCTATACTTTTTCATTATTGTATTTCTCGTTCTGTCATTGTCCCATTACTCTAAAATCAACACAAAAATGTTTGTGAAAGTTAATAAATTGCAAAACTGAAAGAAATAACAAAATATGATAGGTATGGGCTGAATTATGCCCTGTGGACGGATTTAGCATCCTTGCTGGACGGATTTAGCAGCACACTGGACGGATTTAGATGACCTAACCTTCAATATGTGTTGCCATGGTTTTGGAAAGAATTATTTGAATATTTCACTTTCTTGGCTGCTAATGATAGTTCGGAATGTGTTCCTTCCAATGGACTAAATTCAATTTCTGAATATATTCCCATTGTCCTAGAAATACAGTTTTAGCCAAAAGTGGAAGGAATTACCATCCTTGACTCTTATGACAAAAAAACATGGCGAATCTATTGTAACTCCCTGTAGGAAATTTTGGGCAATCATTAAATTCAGTTTCCCCTCGGAAAATACAGTATCATGTGAACAATATACATTGCACTTATTTCCTTACCATAATTCACAATGAACTGGGAGATGTCCCATTATAGTTGTTGAAACCACATCCTAGAACCATACATTTGAGGATGAGACTGATTAACCCTTGGCTCCCGTCCTGAAAATTGAAAGAAATACATTGAAATAGTTTATAATTTTTCAAGTCACAATCCGTTTACGCAAGTCATTATAAATTTTATTATCTCATTAAAGTTTTTAAAGTTTTAGGTAAATTGCATGACTATCTGATTATTTGGTGAAAACAAATTAAACTATTGAGTTAAGAATTACAAGTCTTTCATATTCTACAAACCTTCAATGAAGAATTTTAAGTATATCACTGAGAGAAAATTTAGGGAGTTATAAATATTATATTCATTATTTTTCAGTCTTAAAATTATGAATATATTACAAGCCGCAGAGCCAAGGCTGCGATGTGATGGTTGCCTTTATTAAAAGTTATAAACACAATACGACAATACACATTTAGATAATTTCTTAGAAAATGTTAAGAATGGCCATTTTCATCATCCGTAAGGCCACACATAATTGATCTTTAGCTTCTCGGATCTTCTCAAGGCACTTTTTCTAGGGTCGGTCGGTAGGACCAAAAAAAAAGGTAAGAAAAACATTTTTTATAAAGTTATTCAAAACTTTTTTTTTCCATCGGCGGAAAAGCTATTGTGTCGGCGGGTCCGCGAAGCTAAGAATCAATTACGTGTGGCCTAGGACCATGACATCAAAATAGTAGCATGCCTTTAAACTGCTATTTTACCTCAAAGTTGTGCCTCATTTTAAATTTCATTCAGATCTGTTTTCTTCAGTCTGAAATTATAATAAGAACATTTTGTTCAATTACAGCAGTGATGTATCAAGAAAACATTGTAAATTTGAAATTGGACAAAACCTGTCTGCTAACCCAAGAAAACACAGAATTCACAACAGGCCTATAAAAGGTGATTAGGTTCTCAGGCCATGCAGAAAAATCTAACACAAGGTCAACGATGCAAGATTAATGAAGAAACCTAAATTCATGATGGGACATAAAATTGAATGAAATGTTTATTTTGGAGAAATAAAGGGGGCTCCTTTTATTTACTTATCTTTTCATTGCATTTCATTTATCTAATATTAGTGTAATTTGCCAGCCCTCAATTACATGCAACATGGGAGCATCTAGTACTGAATCGAAGTGGTCCGTGGGGATGAACAAAATAGAGATACCTTACTGAATGTTATAATAAAGGAATGACCCACAAGCAATTTTGAGCATTAGAAATTAGCTTAATTACTGCATCAAGAACTCTTACATCATCTGTATGTACAAGTGTTATTCATGCACAACTGTTGATTGAAATAAATCTGAATGAATGACTGCAGGAGTTCACTTAATGAAAATTCTCCTGGTCTGAAATCAAGGAAAAAACTGTTAAGCCTATGTCTTATCTTATCGACTCCCACAACATACCGAACAGCTTAAGAAAGTTGTCAAAAACATAGTGTCGATTTTACATTTGATAACTTTGTACTGTTGTTCTGTGTTTGAGAAAAACGTTCTTCAGAAATCAGAATGAACAAGCTGAAAGATGTCAAACCCAAGGCCTCAACAGAAATAGGAATCATTCCTGAATTCAGTAGCTTCAAAATATCAATCAGCGGCATAAGTTCTGTATATACTCACTGATTGATCCATTGAATATGTCATTAAGTGTGATGAAGATTCATAAGAGTTTCAATGACCTCTGACGAGCATGAACGTTCAACTTCAAGCTGTACAATTCCAGGTCAACGTAGCTCCTATATCCAGTATTATCCACTGTAAGACGAAAGTAATAAATAAATTATAACCATGATCACAGTGGCAAAAGTAATCCTCATTCAGGATTTTTTTAAAACATTATTTGTAGTGCTCAGTTAAAAAAAATTTTAGTTTTCGATGTCAGTACAAGCTCTGGTTTGTCTGCACTCTACACGTATATCATTTGACATCATACTGGTTCTTTTTTCAATCAAATAAATTTTATTTGGCACAAACAATTTTCTAAAATCCCAGAGGAGAACCATGAAATCCTTTCTGGTCCCAAGTATATGACTCTTAAATTAAATGATACCAGATGATAACATACTGACTCTTTTTTATATTAATTAAATATATATGCATGTACTGATAAAACCTGTACAATGTACATGTATGCCAAAGAATTTCCCATCTGGGACCATAAAGTTTTAACTATCTTCAATCTATCCATTAGTATCCAATTCATGATTCAGTTCTAAATTCTTATCTGTGATTTGAGTCTGTGAAAATTAGTAAGGCCAAACATACTTAATTTTCAGCTTCTCAGATCAACAGACCGAAAAGACTTTCTACTCAGGAAAAAAAAGGTGCTGAACAATCAGTTTATTTTTGAGAGATTTTTACCGCCTTCCACTGACCTTGAAAGGCTTTCAGAAGATCCAAGAAGCTAAAAATCAGGCCTCACAGGAGTATATATACCTTATTAGCACTACAATTAGCTATGGGAAATACATGATATATACCAAGAATATCTAAAAATCTAATGAATTAAGTTCTCAACACAAACCTCTTAACTCACCCAAAGAGCTCTGTCAACTCTTTCCGTCTGGGAGCACCCAAAGAAGAATCCTAAAGGTCAAAAACATTCCATCTTGAAGCAATTGCTACAGCTGTACATGTTTCTGTGAAAGGCATATATCTGTGTTTTAGTCCTTTAACTCCAAACAAAAGTCTGCTCACTGCAAGAAAAAGAAATGTTAATTAAATCAAATTATCTGAATAAAAACAAAAATCCGGAGATTCAAAGCTTGCCGTTTTGGTATTATATGGAGTGGGTGATAGTGATATCCATGTATAATAGTCATCAATACTTAGTACTTACTGGATTCATGTTAAGCATAATTTTGGATAGTAGTAAAAATACAAGAAATTCACAAAAAATGTTTTTGAAAAAGATAATGCAACATGTAGGTAATGCCTTTTGTCACAGGCCCACCCCTGTATTAGTCAAAGGATATTCAGTATAATTTTAGACCGAGGCTATTTGCACCTCCCGGCTGTGCGAATAGACTCTTCCAGTCTATGCGCACAGCCGGCCGGAGGGGCAAATAGACTGGAAGAGTCTATTCGCACCTCCATGCTGTCTGCACAGCTGGGAGGTGCGTATAGGAGCTGTCTATTCGCACAGCCGGGAGCTGTGCATAGACTGACAGGGCTGTACGCACAGCCAAGCACACTGCACAGCCGAGCTGATTGCATTCAAGGCACTGAAGGAGTCAGCAACCCAAGCTACATTCCTGCATATATGCGACAGCGCACCTGGTGGACAATGTCTGAACTAAAATATTTCTGAAAATGTGATCTCAAAAACTTTATCTGTAACTGGTATTTCACAGAAAAAACATCAACCAGAATACATTTTATTCACTATAAATCTCTTGAAGTTTCACATCAAACCAATCATCAGAAAGGTTTTTCTTTCTTTTAGGCCTATATTTTTAACTTTGAAGTGACAAAGATCGAAGCTAATTGGACAAACATTTGAAAATGGTGAAACCATGCAATCACAAACAAGAAAATTCATAAACATATGATTAAAATTCTGTTTTCAATTTATTTTAGCAAAATTAAATATTCAGTTGATGATGTGAGTAGCCTGAACATTCAAACTTTAACTACAAAGTAGAGAAGTGCATGGAAGTTCCCAATTTGCATGATTAGGCCTAAATGCAATTCACAATCACTTGATAGTCTTAATTTGCCTGGACAATAGACTTGAATAGGCAATTGACAGATTGACTCCACAAGCATGACAAGGGCTCTATTATCAACCATATAGCGGCGCCACCTAGCGGCCGGCGGTGCGTATAGCCTGAATGCTAAACACACAGCTGGGAGGGGCGAATAGCGTGACGCATCTATACGCACCGCCCGGCCGTGCGTATAGCCACTGCGATAATTTTAAACAGACTTAAAGTCAGTCCAGGCGACTGCCTGTGCTTTTGTAATCAAGGAAATGACAATGCTACTTGACATGCATATATTGCCAGAGTAAATGCCACAAAAACATCAAATTCTGAAAAGTCTGACAGAGTCAAGAAACATCAAGAACCTGATTCAGTGATTGTTTCAAATATATTGAAATATACAACCAGACAAGAAATTTCGTTGAGTGTAACACAGCTTCTGTAAAATTGTAAATTCTATTGTTGTCCTACTTAATAAATCTCCATAAAGTAACAGAATCAATACAAATGAGTATTTTTGATATCACAAAGCAAAAACATTGGCTTTTGTATGGACATGCGAATAAGTGAGAGAGCATTCTTTTTGGACCCTTTTCTGACTGCAATTTACCATGCGCTAAATGGCATAAGTAGATTGAATAGGTTACCATCAATCTTCTGATGAGTAAAATCATCCCTTTCACAGGCAAAAGTTTCAAAACTTTCTTATGTCTGATGATTTCCAAACATTTTCATGTAAAAAAGTGTACTGGATCTTTGCCAGCAACCATGCTTTGTGAAAGTAGTTTGGCGTAGTAATATGGACAGCTGTTGTGCGACCTGATCTTGTGATCTGTCCAACACAGATCGAATTGATGTTGACCCAATTCGATTTTCCGGGGACTGTCAGCATTCTGCTGCCACTTGTCAGTCTAGAACAGAGACAGAGGCCTATAGGCAACTTCCCAAAATGATTAAGTAAATATTTGTTGAAGTTTACCAATTTAGTGTAAATATTTGTTGAAGTTTACCAATTTATTGTTTGCCATTAATTTTTGAGAAAGCAAAATTTGAGAAATACATCATAAATCCTCATTTTTCCCAGTTTTTTGGTTTTTATGAAAATGTCACAAGATAGGCCCTCCAAATGAGTTTAGTCATTTAAAAAAGTATAACTTAGACACCTAAATGCAAAATTCCACAGTGTAACTCCAAAATTGATGGAATCATGGAGCATTAAAAAAATAACATTCTTTCACATTTTTTTGCCGAATTTACTGTTATCAATTTTTGCAAGATTTACCTTGTACTGGTCTTCAAGATGCAAAGGGGGAATCGATGCTTGAAGGCAGCATATTCATTAATGTTATTTTTACTCTCCATCTGAAGTGAGTGAGTGAGTGAGTTTGTGTTTTACGCCCCATCAGCACCAGTGTGGGCTATTTAGAGGCGAACTCTCCATCTGAAACAGTGAAAGATGAATGATTGTTAATTAAATGTATGAACTTGCCTTCAACTGATTTTATGAACTATATTATAAGGCAGCACAATTGCAATTGATAGAAAATGTATTGTTTATCAAGATATCAAGTAATGCAATAAAATTATCACAGAAAGTGCAATTAATTATTTTTAGATAATTTTCACTAGTTTTGACAAACAGTTCGGTCATCCAGACCACCTGAAAAAAGCTTTGGACCAGTGAAATTCTACTGAAAAATGAATAATCAACATGTTAATTAGTGTGCCATCCAAGTTCGGACAAGGGCGTTCTGAAAGCCATTCCTCATGCTGCATATAACGCTGCTAGTGCTGCTTTAAATCACTTATCATGCAGCACAACCTCAGTATAACACACAAGTAATTTTCATTTGTCTCTAACTGATCAGTACAGTACTTTAAAAATAATTTGTTTCATTTACTTAAAAGATTAAAGCCTTCATGTAATTTTGTTTTGACATACCATGAAAATGTCAAGTGCAATATCTTGTAGTTAGCGTTATACATCGGTTTCAAACCTGCTTGCACATACGCATGCATGTCATCCGGCTTTACCATCGAGTTCTGCTGCTGTCTTGCTGAAAAGAAAGTAAAAACGATAGGCAATTTAAATCACGGTTTAAATGATGATTTTAAGCAGGGTCCCAGATTTGTTGCCAGATTTTGGGCGTACTTCACCACATGCAGGGAGCCCAGCTTGTCATTTTATTGTAAAATCCTGGCAAATCTTGGTCGTCCTTCTCAAAATCTGGGTGTCTCAGGCGATAGGACGACCAGGAATCCAGGACCCTGATTTCAAGGCACTGAAATCATGACGTATTTTATTTAAACAGATTTATTTGATTTAAGGAGATTCATTTGATTAAGATTATGAAAAAAACACTTGAAAACAATTACCAACCTTGAACAAAAAAAGCAAAATAACATCGCCGTCATCTGTTGATAGCATCATTTAAACATTTTGGCTGTCACAGTGATATTTTATAGGGCTATCACGATTACAGAATTTCAAAATCGATTAATCTATAGCCTAAAATCGAATCGTAATCGATTAATCGCCGAATTCCCGCCATTCTAGAGAGTAAGTGAAGATCTGTGTTTTTTTTTATATCATTGTCTTGAAGCAGAGCCAAGAGACTTAGTTATTTCATTGAAAATATTAATTGCAATTAGGACTTCACACTTCATTCCCTCCAATCTGCTTCAATCAGGTAAAACCAATCCAATTAGCCAATCCACTAGACCAATCCAGTTGCAATTCACTCTTGACACTTGGAATTTAAATGACATACATTGTCTTACAGGTACAAATATACAAATAACAGATTAATCGATTTTACAAACTGGAATCGATTTTTAACTAAAATCTAATCGGCGGCGATTAATCGGTTAATCGTGAGAGCCCTAATATTTTATCACAAAATGATATGGTCATGCAATTCAATTCAATTCAATTCAATTCAATTTGTTTATTGCTCACCATATATGCAGATTCAGTATATAGTTTATATACGCTTGTGTGAGATAGACTTATTTGTATCCACCTAGGTTTAATAAATATGTTTATATAAATGCCTTAGTGAGATAGACTTATTTGTATCCACCTAGGTTTAATAAACATGTAATTATTAAAATAAGTGGCTCTTCAGTAATTTTTTTTCTTTTTTATATTTGCAGACAGTAAAAATGTCTATTTTTACTCAGCCTGCAGCGGCAGAGTATTGTGAGGGTGGGCAGTTTCTGGGATTTCTGCCTGTGGGTTTGTGTGTTTGTTAATCGACTCCTGCCAACAATACTGAATGGATTTCGATTTCCTTGGGCATGATGTGTTCACTTGTACTACACAATACCTGATTAAATTTTGGTGAATATTGGAGCTTTTTTGTGGCTACAATTAAGGAAATTCGAAAATAGGCCTCTACCGCGCTGCATGCACTAGCTGTAATAGTATACATGTCATTTTTGCACTAGCAGCCCAAGAGAGTGTTTATATTTCTACAGGCTGTTCAGCAATTGTGAATCTTGCTTGAATCTAATTAATTACAGAATTCTATTGATTGTCATTGCTTATTGATTGGCGTTGGTCGGTGTAATCATCATTAAATGCAATTAATGGCTGCTTATCCAATTAATCTTAGCTTCAGATCTTTTTTATTTGTCAACAGATGTCAACAGACATATAAATTGCATAGAAACTATATTCTCAGTTGAAGGTCATTTTGCTTATGACATGAATCATACTTTGCAAGAAAAAAAAGACAAATTGTCCTAAAAAAATATTTCTAAAAACCTGACGCATGGATAGAAACAAACAGATAAATAGACAAATGCATAGATGGAAGGATAGACAGAGAGACATTGCATGTTCTTTAAACTACTTGATTATTAATAACGGATAACATGAATTAGAAAGTTGTCTTCAGCCTGAGTCTAAATTTGAAGGCAGGCTGAGGTATGCGATCTCCGAGCGCTCATTCTAGTTTAATATTATTACTATAAATTACCTGGATGGACTGCCGAAGTCTGCTACAGGGCTGGTGGGCATCGGAGTAGGTGGATTATCGAAGGACATGTCCTGTCTGCAAGTAGAGAAAAAAAGTCTCATTACTGAGCTGAAATTTATGTAATGAATTATATATGAATTGATATATATAGGGCTTCAGCAAGTATTCCATTAAGTGTAGTCTGATAATTACCTGGATGGACTGCAAAAGTCCAATTCTTGGTCCATGGGCATCGGAGAAGGTGGATTACCAAAGGGCATGTCCTGCATGCAAAATAATTAAAAAAATCACATAACTGAGTTGAAATTTCTGTTATACAATTAAAAAATTTTATGCATTTATTTACATTTGTGTGTATGATATTTGAAAATATAAACAACTTTATGCTATGATATACATTTATAACCGATATAGATAATTGCACTTTATATGATAACAGCATTAATTCGAATATTTACCTGGAGCTGTCTAGAATGGGAGGAGGTGACAGAGGCGATCACAGGTGTAGGGAGGCGTACAAGGGGTGACTCAAATCCAGGTTGAGGGGGGATTGGCGATCCGAATCCAGGGGGAGGGGGGATCACACAGGGAGAAAGGAATCCCGGAGGAGGAGGGACGGAGGAAGGCGATCCATAAAGTGGGGATGGGAGAGTGAATCCCACCAAAATAACAAGAATATCTGAAAATCCAATGTATCAAGTTTTTAACACAAAAAAAGCTAGGATTACTTGAAACAAGGTTTTTTGTTGTAAATGTGGTCCAATCGAGGCAACTTGGTGGTCCAGTCGAGGATACTACAATATGACTCAGATATCAAAATTTGAAGACTTTTTTGACAGCAATGCAGCGTTCATAATTTTCAAGCTTTGCCCA
Organism: Platynereis dumerilii; assembly: GCA_026936325.1. NCBI lineage: Eukaryota > Metazoa > Annelida > Polychaeta > Phyllodocida > Nereididae > Platynereis > Platynereis dumerilii. The sequence continues at coordinate 141,862,573 of JAPTHN010000001.1, read as the reverse complement.
CAGCATTGCAGCACAACATATTTAAACTCAGTTTTTGTCCTTCTGACAGAATTTTAACATCATACCATTAATGAGCCGCTGAAGTTAGGTGGTCCGATCCAGGGGACTCTCCCCTATCATACCGACATTAAGCTCACGATACTCGGCACTAATTGTTACCTTGTATTGGTCTTCAAGATGCAAAGGGCAATCGATGCTTGAAGACAGCATATTCAATGATCCATTAATGTTATTTATACTGTCCACCTGAAACAGTGAAAGATGAATGTTTGTTAGTTAAATGTTTGAACTTGCCTTCAACTGATTTTATTAACTATACTATACGGCAGCACAATTGCAATTGATAGAAAATGAATTGTTTATCAAGTTATTCAATAAAAATATCACATAAAGTGCAATAAATTATTTTTAGATAATTTTCACTAGTCTTGACAAACAGTTCGGTCATCCTGACCACCTGACAAAAGCTTCGGACTAGTGAAATTTTACTGAAAAATTGTTAAGTTAGCCGACTTACCTCGTAAGGATGGCTGACTGTAATCTTGTGAAATCCCACAGCTCCCCCCAAGTTACTGAAAAATTAATTATCAACATGTTAATTTTTGTGCCATCCAAGTTCGGACAAGGGAATTCTGAAAGCCATTCCTCATGCTGCATATCACGCTGCTAGTGCTGCTTCGAATCACTTGGGCTGCTGGACATCACCTTGGGCCAATGGTCCATGCATTCAAACAGCATAGCGCCCTCAGAAGTAGTGTTAATGTTACATTGAACAATTATCATGCAGCACAACCTGAGCATATTATATAACACACAAGTAATTTTCATTTGTCTGTAATGATCAGTACAGTACTTTAAAAATAATTTATTTCATTTACTTAAAAGATTAAAACCATCAAATAATTTTGTTTTGACATACCATGAAAATGTCATGTGCAATAGCTGTCACATATCTTGTAGTTAGCGCTATAAAACTGCTTGTTGCTCGCATGCACGTCATCCAGCTTTACCATCGAGTTCTGCTGCTGTCCTGCTGAAAAGAAAGTAAAAACGATAGGCAATTTAAATCATGGTTTAAAAGATGATTTTAAGCAGGGTCCCTGATTCGTCGCCAGATTTTGGGCGTCTCTCACCACATGCAGGGCGTCCTTCACCACATGCAGGGCGCCCAGCCTGTAATTTTATTGTAAATGCTAGTGAGCAGTTTACTGGAATTAGCGCTACATAAACGCCCATTATTATTATTATTAAATCTTGGTCATCCTTCTCAAAATCTGGAAGTCTCAGGCGATAGGACGACCAGGAACCCAGGACCCTGATTTCAAGGCACTGAAATCATGATGCATTTGATTTAAAGAGATGTATTTGATTTAAACATGTTAAAGAGACTCATTTGATTATAAAGATCATGAAAAAAACACTTAAAAAAACTACCAAACTTGAAAAAAAAAGCAAAATAACATCGCTGTCATCTGTTGATAGCTTCATTCAAACATTTTGTCTGGCTGTCACAGTGATATTTTATCACAAAATGATATGGACATGCAGATTCAGTATAGCAGGCTACCATATTTGACAAGTGTAAATAATTGTTATTCCATAGTTAATTTTTGGGGCTGCCGCCCCCAATCCCCCGCCAAATTACATTTTACAAAGATTTAATGAAAACGTCACCATAACTTACTCAACGTTTTTCATGATTTTGGGACCCCGATTTTACTGGCCCGCATGCCTAGTAAAAGGTCAGAGATAACAATGTCTGATGAAATACAGCTGCTCATAGTGTTGACAGGACTCTTGCATGAACCTGCTAACTTCTTCTGGACAGAAAACGGTCATTTTTGAAAGATAAGTACTTGGGTGAGCTCACCTTGGCTTCGTAACTCACCTCAGTCTGGCAATTTTTTTACTTCAGAGGACAATATTTTTGCATTAAAGCATGCATATATGCATGTTTTATTGATTATAAATAATGAATAGTTTTCAACATTTTTCATTGCTTCACCTTTGTTATTCTGGTATGGTGATGTCACAATTGACGGTCATGTGACCAAACAATGGATTTTAAAGATTTAGTATTTTTTGTTTGACTTCGAAAAATAAACAGTATGTTATGGGACATAATTTTAAAGTTAATCACCCTGAAGTACACCTGAGACACCTATTGTTTGTTTGAGATTGCCTGGTTGCTTATTTGGTTGAGTCAGTTTATGCAAAAACATCTGATCCGGTAAATTCACCCAGTTTCTTAATATTGTCAAATAACTGCACCAAACTTGCGAAGATGAGGTGACTACACCTACAAATGTCACCTTTGCACTTCTAAAACTGATAGGCCTATTGGTAGACTCCAAAATTGGTGATCAGTCAAAACACCTACGAACAAAAACGGCAATGGACAAAACCGCCCACAGTTTTGTATGCATTGTCAAAAACGCCTACAGCTAATTTTCCTTTTGCATGACAGTGTAAAAACGGCTATATCAAAAATGATCTATAGATTTTCTTTCCAGATGCATCCCAACAAGAGCATGAGCTAGCATGGTACCTTTGAATACATTAGGGACAAGTACACTCTAGATTAGGCTTGGACCTGTGATTGGCTGTACATTAAAACTTAGTTCAGTTTTTTTTGGAAATGTCAGAAATACCAGAGCTTTGGTGTGAATATAAGAGCTTTGATGTGAATGTATAAAAACATAGTTGTTCCCTTGTTTGACTTTGTGTATTCAGACTTTTGACAGCTGGGAACTAAGCAGTAAGCATGCTAAGTTTTGAGGCTTGTGTTGTGAAATCCATCTATGACAGAATAGCAAATTAGCAATCCAGAATAGCAATCAAAGAATAGCAATCGTGAATAGCAAACAAGAATGGCAATCAAGAATGACAGTTAGTTCAAGTGTCGATCTGCTATTCAATGCCTTCATTTTGACAGTTCAAAATGACAATTTGACTTCACAACTTCAAAGTGGCAGAAAATGGTGAAATCTTGACGGAAATGAACGTAACTGGTACCAAAATGATCAGGAAAATGCCAATTTACCTATTAGAAGCATTAAAAATGAGTTTAGACCAACCTTTTCATGAAAACGAGCGTGTTTTTGTGAGCGATAATGTGCGCCGATTCAGTCTGCATTTTGCGAGTGTCAAATCGGCGCATTTTGCGCTTAAATAGTGATAAAATCCAGTGTGTTTAGTGCATAAACACTTGTAGAACAAATAATCCATGTGATAACGTTCGTATTTTGCTTAAATAGCAGAAAATCGAGCCGTAATTAGCCTGGGCTTTCCAAAATTGTTCCACGTGGTCAAATGACAAGGTTGCGCGATCACGTGATCAACTTTTCTGTGACGTCACGGTTGTGATTCTGAGCCTGAGGACGTCCTCGTATCGGTTTTTGTTTCTGGAAACATGACGGCGGCCGACAGTTTCTTGAATTAGAACAAAGAGCCATCTAAGACGGACGATATATAACCGGGCATAATTGTCGGGTGAAAATAGAAGGGTATGTCAAATTTTGATGGTATGTTTGGCAGATTAAAAGAGATACGTCGAGCGATAGGATTAGGGAAATTCATTTTGGATTACAATAAACATATGGCTATATGTAGCCATAGTTTAAAAACTGTTAGTTAGTTTTAAAAACTGTTAGTTAAAAACCGTTCGTCAGTCAAAAATGGTTGATTAGTCACTAACTGTTAGTCACTAACTGTTAGTCACTAACTGTTAGTCACTAACTGTTAGTCATTAACTTTTAGTCACTAACTGTTAGTCAGTCACCAACTGTTGGCCAGTCACTAACTGTTAGTCAGTCACCAATCACTAACTGTTAGTTGGTCACTAACTGTTAGTCAGTCACTAACTGTTAGTTAGTCATTAACTGTTAGTTAGTCATGTAAGTCAGCTAGTCCTTAATTGTTAGCAAGTAACTGTAAGTCATTTTGTCCCTAACTGTTGTTCATCAGTTGGTCACTACTGTTAGTAAGTCATTGTTGTTAGTCACTTACTGTTAGTCACTTACGGTTGTTGATTCACTAACTGTTTGTTAGTCTTTAACTGCTAGTTAGTCACTAACTGTAAGTCACTAACAGTCTGTTGACCAACATTTGATGAATTTCACATGCTTCAGCCTGAAGTTCAGGTTAAGCATTTTAATGAAGTCACAGACATTAACCACTAATTTTTTTTTCTCAAAAGCTTCACATACTCAGAGTGGCATATAAAAGAACAACTTCTACATATATTTACATTATTTACATTAACATTTTTCAAAAGTGTTATACAAAATTTATTGATTAATTATATTATGCATCACATTAATTACAATAATTTACCATTGAGCCATGTAAATTGATGTGTAATTTAAGTGTAAACAGGATTGGTGTGTGACAGTAACATGTGCCTCATCAGCCCTTCTGAGTTGTGAACAGACGTCTCCATGTCACCCCAATGGCATATCTGAAAAAGATTTTTGAAATAGGCCTATTAGAAAAATAAAATTTTATGACACAACATCCATAGAATGAGCAACCTAAGGCCTATCGAATTCACTGGACACAGTAAAATCAAGGAGATATTCAAATCATGATTTTTATGCATACAAGAACCCAGGGGTTCAAAATGGAGGTGGTGTGGTGTCTGTAAGTTCACATCCCCTGAATCCAACAGATCATTTGTCCTGCACTGCCCTAACTATTCAGACAGGTATTTTCAGATTTATCAACAGATAGATAGATAGATTTATCAACAGATAGATAGATAGATCTAGATAGATATGGTATTTACCAGTGCAGCAATTTAAGAGGAGCAGGTGATCACAGGTTGATCGATGTGATGGTAGATACAGCAGGAGTCTTCTTACCCTTTTTGAAAATGATCGAAAGAGACAATGATTTAACATCTCCTATGAATGACACCCACCTTGGATTTTGATTGTAATATTTAACATTTACCATTTATATACTATATAATATAGGCTTATAGTCAACCAATTGACATTGAACAATTCTGCGAGACATAACAATATTGAGACTTGAGAGTAAACTGACAATATCCCAAATTGACTGACCCAGGTTCGAACCCATCAGTCTTCAGGGCTACTGGGTCTTACCACCACTGACAGCATGGAGGATGGCATGGGAAACCCGAAAAATTCAATCCACCTTCACCAGAAAAATGTTAATTGGTGGCCTCGGTGTTTCAGTGTCTGTGCTGGGCAAGTAAAGGATTCCTTAAATGGGGTAGATGTGTAGCATGTTGAGTACTCCCACTCTCTATCCCATCTCATCAGTCAACCCTCATGAGTGCTTGTGCCCACATTCAATCATCCTAAATGCGATACCAAATGATACTGTTGGGTCAATATATTTTGCTGTTAAAATATAACTGAGGTACATCAAGCAGATACTGAGATAATGGAATTTGAAATCTGGACTTTGACACAATTCAAATTTTGGCTCGATATTTCAAAGGGCCCTCAAAAATTACCTAAAAGGCATGGAGGTCTAAAAATGCATTTTTCCCACTTTTTAGTAATCAGAAGGGAAAAAATGTTAGCAACAATATCCGAGTCGGGTGAGTATCACCCCCATTGGTGAAGTGCCTGAATCTTATAAAAACTGCCTCCTTAATAAAGTCCCTGGAAAAAAAGTTGGTCTCCCAGTGACAACAATTTAGCAATTACTGGGATACCAACTCTGTCCACTGGGAGACCATTTGGTCTCCCAGTTACTATGTTAAAAAATGCACTGCCAGTATGAGCTATTGTGACTCACTAGAGTCAATGCTGGTAAATCCGTCCAGGAGGGTAAATCCGTCCACCCCCTTCTTTGTGTGTATATATATACATATTACAGTTGTTTGGGTTTTAAAATTAAGAGAGAGTCGTTTGTAAACAAGTTTTGTCGTATTTATTGTTTTTACAGGTATTTAAACAATACTTCCAGCCTATTTTAACAAGGTGAAATAAAAGCAATTAAATCCTTTGACATCATCACAGACATTTTAAGACTTGGTGGCCATAACCTTGAAGGCCTATTCCTGTCAACAAGTATTGAATTTAAAGTAAAAAATTATTGAACATGATGTAAAATTTAAGTATTTTTTGTAGGATTTGTTAAATTTCCCAATTGTGAAATTTTTAAAGGAAATACAATGGAAACAAAGGTGGACGGAATTACCATCATTATTTCAGAAGTGGCCTGATTGAGGGTTTGCAAATCTGTCCACCTACATCAAATATATTTTAGAGTGCTTTTATGACTTTTAATATTCATAAACGGGGATTACAGAAGTCGATTGAAGCAACTATGCCACTTTGTTTGGGTTAAAAGGGTACTTTAAATGTAATTGAGGCTGTCAATTGAAATTCTTGCACTCAAATTGATCTATACTTTTTCATTATTGTATTTCTCGTTCTGTCATTGTCCCATTACTCTAAAATCAACACAAAAATGTTTGTGAAAGTTAATAAATTGCAAAACTGAAAGAAATAACAAAATATGATAGGTATGGGCTGAATTATGCCCTGTGGACGGATTTAGCATCCTTGCTGGACGGATTTAGCAGCACACTGGACGGATTTAGATGACCTAACCTTCAATATGTGTTGCCATGGTTTTGGAAAGAATTATTTGAATATTTCACTTTCTTGGCTGCTAATGATAGTTCGGAATGTGTTCCTTCCAATGGACTAAATTCAATTTCTGAATATATTCCCATTGTCCTAGAAATACAGTTTTAGCCAAAAGTGGAAGGAATTACCATCCTTGACTCTTATGACAAAAAAACATGGCGAATCTATTGTAACTCCCTGTAGGAAATTTTGGGCAATCATTAAATTCAGTTTCCCCTCGGAAAATACAGTATCATGTGAACAATATACATTGCACTTATTTCCTTACCATAATTCACAATGAACTGGGAGATGTCCCATTATAGTTGTTGAAACCACATCCTAGAACCATACATTTGAGGATGAGACTGATTAACCCTTGGCTCCCGTCCTGAAAATTGAAAGAAATACATTGAAATAGTTTATAATTTTTCAAGTCACAATCCGTTTACGCAAGTCATTATAAATTTTATTATCTCATTAAAGTTTTTAAAGTTTTAGGTAAATTGCATGACTATCTGATTATTTGGTGAAAACAAATTAAACTATTGAGTTAAGAATTACAAGTCTTTCATATTCTACAAACCTTCAATGAAGAATTTTAAGTATATCACTGAGAGAAAATTTAGGGAGTTATAAATATTATATTCATTATTTTTCAGTCTTAAAATTATGAATATATTACAAGCCGCAGAGCCAAGGCTGCGATGTGATGGTTGCCTTTATTAAAAGTTATAAACACAATACGACAATACACATTTAGATAATTTCTTAGAAAATGTTAAGAATGGCCATTTTCATCATCCGTAAGGCCACACATAATTGATCTTTAGCTTCTCGGATCTTCTCAAGGCACTTTTTCTAGGGTCGGTCGGTAGGACCAAAAAAAAAGGTAAGAAAAACATTTTTTATAAAGTTATTCAAAACTTTTTTTTTCCATCGGCGGAAAAGCTATTGTGTCGGCGGGTCCGCGAAGCTAAGAATCAATTACGTGTGGCCTAGGACCATGACATCAAAATAGTAGCATGCCTTTAAACTGCTATTTTACCTCAAAGTTGTGCCTCATTTTAAATTTCATTCAGATCTGTTTTCTTCAGTCTGAAATTATAATAAGAACATTTTGTTCAATTACAGCAGTGATGTATCAAGAAAACATTGTAAATTTGAAATTGGACAAAACCTGTCTGCTAACCCAAGAAAACACAGAATTCACAACAGGCCTATAAAAGGTGATTAGGTTCTCAGGCCATGCAGAAAAATCTAACACAAGGTCAACGATGCAAGATTAATGAAGAAACCTAAATTCATGATGGGACATAAAATTGAATGAAATGTTTATTTTGGAGAAATAAAGGGGGCTCCTTTTATTTACTTATCTTTTCATTGCATTTCATTTATCTAATATTAGTGTAATTTGCCAGCCCTCAATTACATGCAACATGGGAGCATCTAGTACTGAATCGAAGTGGTCCGTGGGGATGAACAAAATAGAGATACCTTACTGAATGTTATAATAAAGGAATGACCCACAAGCAATTTTGAGCATTAGAAATTAGCTTAATTACTGCATCAAGAACTCTTACATCATCTGTATGTACAAGTGTTATTCATGCACAACTGTTGATTGAAATAAATCTGAATGAATGACTGCAGGAGTTCACTTAATGAAAATTCTCCTGGTCTGAAATCAAGGAAAAAACTGTTAAGCCTATGTCTTATCTTATCGACTCCCACAACATACCGAACAGCTTAAGAAAGTTGTCAAAAACATAGTGTCGATTTTACATTTGATAACTTTGTACTGTTGTTCTGTGTTTGAGAAAAACGTTCTTCAGAAATCAGAATGAACAAGCTGAAAGATGTCAAACCCAAGGCCTCAACAGAAATAGGAATCATTCCTGAATTCAGTAGCTTCAAAATATCAATCAGCGGCATAAGTTCTGTATATACTCACTGATTGATCCATTGAATATGTCATTAAGTGTGATGAAGATTCATAAGAGTTTCAATGACCTCTGACGAGCATGAACGTTCAACTTCAAGCTGTACAATTCCAGGTCAACGTAGCTCCTATATCCAGTATTATCCACTGTAAGACGAAAGTAATAAATAAATTATAACCATGATCACAGTGGCAAAAGTAATCCTCATTCAGGATTTTTTTAAAACATTATTTGTAGTGCTCAGTTAAAAAAAATTTTAGTTTTCGATGTCAGTACAAGCTCTGGTTTGTCTGCACTCTACACGTATATCATTTGACATCATACTGGTTCTTTTTTCAATCAAATAAATTTTATTTGGCACAAACAATTTTCTAAAATCCCAGAGGAGAACCATGAAATCCTTTCTGGTCCCAAGTATATGACTCTTAAATTAAATGATACCAGATGATAACATACTGACTCTTTTTTATATTAATTAAATATATATGCATGTACTGATAAAACCTGTACAATGTACATGTATGCCAAAGAATTTCCCATCTGGGACCATAAAGTTTTAACTATCTTCAATCTATCCATTAGTATCCAATTCATGATTCAGTTCTAAATTCTTATCTGTGATTTGAGTCTGTGAAAATTAGTAAGGCCAAACATACTTAATTTTCAGCTTCTCAGATCAACAGACCGAAAAGACTTTCTACTCAGGAAAAAAAAGGTGCTGAACAATCAGTTTATTTTTGAGAGATTTTTACCGCCTTCCACTGACCTTGAAAGGCTTTCAGAAGATCCAAGAAGCTAAAAATCAGGCCTCACAGGAGTATATATACCTTATTAGCACTACAATTAGCTATGGGAAATACATGATATATACCAAGAATATCTAAAAATCTAATGAATTAAGTTCTCAACACAAACCTCTTAACTCACCCAAAGAGCTCTGTCAACTCTTTCCGTCTGGGAGCACCCAAAGAAGAATCCTAAAGGTCAAAAACATTCCATCTTGAAGCAATTGCTACAGCTGTACATGTTTCTGTGAAAGGCATATATCTGTGTTTTAGTCCTTTAACTCCAAACAAAAGTCTGCTCACTGCAAGAAAAAGAAATGTTAATTAAATCAAATTATCTGAATAAAAACAAAAATCCGGAGATTCAAAGCTTGCCGTTTTGGTATTATATGGAGTGGGTGATAGTGATATCCATGTATAATAGTCATCAATACTTAGTACTTACTGGATTCATGTTAAGCATAATTTTGGATAGTAGTAAAAATACAAGAAATTCACAAAAAATGTTTTTGAAAAAGATAATGCAACATGTAGGTAATGCCTTTTGTCACAGGCCCACCCCTGTATTAGTCAAAGGATATTCAGTATAATTTTAGACCGAGGCTATTTGCACCTCCCGGCTGTGCGAATAGACTCTTCCAGTCTATGCGCACAGCCGGCCGGAGGGGCAAATAGACTGGAAGAGTCTATTCGCACCTCCATGCTGTCTGCACAGCTGGGAGGTGCGTATAGGAGCTGTCTATTCGCACAGCCGGGAGCTGTGCATAGACTGACAGGGCTGTACGCACAGCCAAGCACACTGCACAGCCGAGCTGATTGCATTCAAGGCACTGAAGGAGTCAGCAACCCAAGCTACATTCCTGCATATATGCGACAGCGCACCTGGTGGACAATGTCTGAACTAAAATATTTCTGAAAATGTGATCTCAAAAACTTTATCTGTAACTGGTATTTCACAGAAAAAACATCAACCAGAATACATTTTATTCACTATAAATCTCTTGAAGTTTCACATCAAACCAATCATCAGAAAGGTTTTTCTTTCTTTTAGGCCTATATTTTTAACTTTGAAGTGACAAAGATCGAAGCTAATTGGACAAACATTTGAAAATGGTGAAACCATGCAATCACAAACAAGAAAATTCATAAACATATGATTAAAATTCTGTTTTCAATTTATTTTAGCAAAATTAAATATTCAGTTGATGATGTGAGTAGCCTGAACATTCAAACTTTAACTACAAAGTAGAGAAGTGCATGGAAGTTCCCAATTTGCATGATTAGGCCTAAATGCAATTCACAATCACTTGATAGTCTTAATTTGCCTGGACAATAGACTTGAATAGGCAATTGACAGATTGACTCCACAAGCATGACAAGGGCTCTATTATCAACCATATAGCGGCGCCACCTAGCGGCCGGCGGTGCGTATAGCCTGAATGCTAAACACACAGCTGGGAGGGGCGAATAGCGTGACGCATCTATACGCACCGCCCGGCCGTGCGTATAGCCACTGCGATAATTTTAAACAGACTTAAAGTCAGTCCAGGCGACTGCCTGTGCTTTTGTAATCAAGGAAATGACAATGCTACTTGACATGCATATATTGCCAGAGTAAATGCCACAAAAACATCAAATTCTGAAAAGTCTGACAGAGTCAAGAAACATCAAGAACCTGATTCAGTGATTGTTTCAAATATATTGAAATATACAACCAGACAAGAAATTTCGTTGAGTGTAACACAGCTTCTGTAAAATTGTAAATTCTATTGTTGTCCTACTTAATAAATCTCCATAAAGTAACAGAATCAATACAAATGAGTATTTTTGATATCACAAAGCAAAAACATTGGCTTTTGTATGGACATGCGAATAAGTGAGAGAGCATTCTTTTTGGACCCTTTTCTGACTGCAATTTACCATGCGCTAAATGGCATAAGTAGATTGAATAGGTTACCATCAATCTTCTGATGAGTAAAATCATCCCTTTCACAGGCAAAAGTTTCAAAACTTTCTTATGTCTGATGATTTCCAAACATTTTCATGTAAAAAAGTGTACTGGATCTTTGCCAGCAACCATGCTTTGTGAAAGTAGTTTGGCGTAGTAATATGGACAGCTGTTGTGCGACCTGATCTTGTGATCTGTCCAACACAGATCGAATTGATGTTGACCCAATTCGATTTTCCGGGGACTGTCAGCATTCTGCTGCCACTTGTCAGTCTAGAACAGAGACAGAGGCCTATAGGCAACTTCCCAAAATGATTAAGTAAATATTTGTTGAAGTTTACCAATTTAGTGTAAATATTTGTTGAAGTTTACCAATTTATTGTTTGCCATTAATTTTTGAGAAAGCAAAATTTGAGAAATACATCATAAATCCTCATTTTTCCCAGTTTTTTGGTTTTTATGAAAATGTCACAAGATAGGCCCTCCAAATGAGTTTAGTCATTTAAAAAAGTATAACTTAGACACCTAAATGCAAAATTCCACAGTGTAACTCCAAAATTGATGGAATCATGGAGCATTAAAAAAATAACATTCTTTCACATTTTTTTGCCGAATTTACTGTTATCAATTTTTGCAAGATTTACCTTGTACTGGTCTTCAAGATGCAAAGGGGGAATCGATGCTTGAAGGCAGCATATTCATTAATGTTATTTTTACTCTCCATCTGAAGTGAGTGAGTGAGTGAGTTTGTGTTTTACGCCCCATCAGCACCAGTGTGGGCTATTTAGAGGCGAACTCTCCATCTGAAACAGTGAAAGATGAATGATTGTTAATTAAATGTATGAACTTGCCTTCAACTGATTTTATGAACTATATTATAAGGCAGCACAATTGCAATTGATAGAAAATGTATTGTTTATCAAGATATCAAGTAATGCAATAAAATTATCACAGAAAGTGCAATTAATTATTTTTAGATAATTTTCACTAGTTTTGACAAACAGTTCGGTCATCCAGACCACCTGAAAAAAGCTTTGGACCAGTGAAATTCTACTGAAAAATGAATAATCAACATGTTAATTAGTGTGCCATCCAAGTTCGGACAAGGGCGTTCTGAAAGCCATTCCTCATGCTGCATATAACGCTGCTAGTGCTGCTTTAAATCACTTATCATGCAGCACAACCTCAGTATAACACACAAGTAATTTTCATTTGTCTCTAACTGATCAGTACAGTACTTTAAAAATAATTTGTTTCATTTACTTAAAAGATTAAAGCCTTCATGTAATTTTGTTTTGACATACCATGAAAATGTCAAGTGCAATATCTTGTAGTTAGCGTTATACATCGGTTTCAAACCTGCTTGCACATACGCATGCATGTCATCCGGCTTTACCATCGAGTTCTGCTGCTGTCTTGCTGAAAAGAAAGTAAAAACGATAGGCAATTTAAATCACGGTTTAAATGATGATTTTAAGCAGGGTCCCAGATTTGTTGCCAGATTTTGGGCGTACTTCACCACATGCAGGGAGCCCAGCTTGTCATTTTATTGTAAAATCCTGGCAAATCTTGGTCGTCCTTCTCAAAATCTGGGTGTCTCAGGCGATAGGACGACCAGGAATCCAGGACCCTGATTTCAAGGCACTGAAATCATGACGTATTTTATTTAAACAGATTTATTTGATTTAAGGAGATTCATTTGATTAAGATTATGAAAAAAACACTTGAAAACAATTACCAACCTTGAACAAAAAAAGCAAAATAACATCGCCGTCATCTGTTGATAGCATCATTTAAACATTTTGGCTGTCACAGTGATATTTTATAGGGCTATCACGATTACAGAATTTCAAAATCGATTAATCTATAGCCTAAAATCGAATCGTAATCGATTAATCGCCGAATTCCCGCCATTCTAGAGAGTAAGTGAAGATCTGTGTTTTTTTTTATATCACTGTTTTGAAGCAGAGCCAAGAGACTTAGTTATTTCATTGAAAATATTAATTGCAATTAGGACTTCACACTTCATTCCCTCCAATCTGCTTCAATCAGGTACTACCAATCCAATTAGCCAATCCACTAGACCAATCCAGTTGCAATTCACTCTTGACACTTGGAATTTAAATGACATACATTGTCTTACAGGTACAAATATACAAATAACAGATTAATCGATTTTACAAACTGGAATCGATTTTTAACTAAAATCTAATCGGCGGCGATTAATCGGTTAATCGTGAGAGCCCTAATATTTTATCACAAAATGATATGGTCATGCAATTCAATTCAATTCAATTCAATTCAATTTGTTTATTGCTCACCATATATGCAGATTCAGTATATAGTTTATATACGCTTGTGTGAGATAGACTTATTTGTATCCACCTAGGTTTAATAAATATGTTTATATAAATGCCTTAGTGAGATAGACTTATTTGTATCCACCTAGGTTTAATAAACATGTAATTATTAAAATAAGTGGCTCTTCAGTAATTTTTTTTCTTTTTTATATTTGCAGACAGTAAAAATGTCTATTTTTACTCAGCCTGCAGCGGCAGAGTATTGTGAGGGTGGGCAGTTTCTGGGATTTCTGCCTGTGGGTTTGTGTGTTTGTTAATCGACTCCTGCCAACAATACTGAATGGATTTCGATTTCCTTGGGCATGATGTGTTCACTTGTACTACACAATACCTGATTAAATTTTGGTGAATATTGGAGCTTTTTTGTGGCTACAATTAAGGAAATTCGAAAATAGGCCTCTACCGCGCTGCATGCACTAGCTGTAATAGTATACATGTCATTTTTGCACTAGCAGCCCAAGAGAGTGTTTATATTTCTACAGGCTGTTCAGCAATTGTGAATCTTGCTTGAATCTAATTAATTACAGAATTCTATTGATTGTCATTGCTTATTGATTGGCGTTGGTCGGTGTAATCATCATTAAATGCAATTAATGGCTGCTTATCCAATTAATCTTAGCTTCAGATCTTTTTTATTTGTCAACAGATGTCAACAGACATATAAATTGCATAGAAACTATATTCTCAGTTGAAGGTCATTTTGCTTATGACATGAATCATACTTTGCAAGAAAAAAAAGACAAATTGTCCTAAAAAAATATTTCTAAAAACCTGACGCATGGATAGAAACAAACAGATAAATAGACAAATGCATAGATGGAAGGATAGACAGAGAGACATTGCATGTTCTTTAAACTACTTGATTATTAATAACGGATAACATGAATTAGAAAGTTGTCTTCAGCCTGAGTCTAAATTTGAAGGCAGGCTGAGGTATGCGATCTCCGAGCGCTCATTCTAGTTTAATATTATTACTATAAATTACCTGGATGGACTGCCGAAGTCTGCTACAGGGCTGGTGGGCATCGGAGTAGGTGGATTATCGAAGGACATGTCCTGTCTGCAAGTAGAGAAAAAAAGTCTCATTACTGAGCTGAAATTTATGTAATGAATTATATATGAATTGATATATATAGGGCTTCAGCAAGTATTCCATTAAGTGTAGTCTGATAATTACCTGGATGGACTGCAAAAGTCCAATTCTTGGTCCATGGGCATCGGAGAAGGTGGATTACCAAAGGGCATGTCCTGCATGCAAAATAATTAAAAAAATCACATAACTGAGTTGAAATTTCTGTTATACAATTAAAAAATTTTATGCATTTATTTACATTTGTGTGTATGATATTTGAAAATATAAACAACTTTATGCTATGATATACATTTATAACCGATATAGATAATTGCACTTTATATGATAACAGCATTAATTCGAATATTTACCTGGAGCTGTCTAGAATGGGAGGAGGTGACAGAGGCGATCACAGGTGTAGGGAGGCGTACAAGGGGTGACTCAAATCCAGGTTGAGGGGGGATTGGCGATCCGAATCCAGGGGGAGGGGGGATCACACAGGGAGAAAGGAATCCCGGAGGAGGAGGGACGGAGGAAGGCGATCCATAAAGTGGGGATGGGAGAGTGAATCCCACCAAAATAACAAGAATATCTGAAAATCCAATGTATCAAGTTTTTAACACAAAAAAAGCTAGGATTACTTGAAACAAGGTTTTTTGTTGTAAATGTGGTCCAATCGAGGCAACTTGGTGGTCCAGTCGAGGATACTACAATATGACTCAGATATCAAAATTTGAAGACTTTTTTGACAGCAATGCAGCGTTCATAATTTTCAAGCTTTGCCCACAGCATTGCAGCACAACATATTTAAACTCAGTTTTTGTCCTTCTGACAGAATTTTAACATCATACCATTAATGAGCCGCTGAAGTTAGGTGGTCCGATCCAGGGGACTCTCCCCTATCATACCGACATTAAGCTCACGATACTCGGCACTAATTGTTACCTTGTATTGGTCTTCAAGATGCAAAGGGCAATCGATGCTTGAAGACAGCATATTCAATGATCCATTAATGTTATTTATACTGTCCACCTGAAACAGTGAAAGATGAATGTTTGTTAGTTAAATGTTTGAACTTGCCTTCAACTGATTTTATTAACTATACTATACGGCAGCACAATTGCAATTGATAGAAAATGAATTGTTTATCAAGTTATTCAATAAAAATATCACATAAAGTGCAATAAATTATTTTTAGATAATTTTCACTAGTCTTGACAAACAGTTCGGTCATCCTGACCACCTGACAAAAGCTTCGGACTAGTGAAATTTTACTGAAAAATTGTTAAGTTAGCCGACTTACCTCGTAAGGATGGCTGACTGTAATCTTGTGAAATCCCACAGCTCCCCCCAAGTTACTGAAAAATTAATTATCAACATGTTAATTTTTGTGCCATCCAAGTTCGGACAAGGGAATTCTGAAAGCCATTCCTCATGCTGCATATCACGCTGCTAGTGCTGCTTCGAATCACTTGGGCTGCTGGACATCACCTTGGGCCAATGGTCCATGCATTCAAACAGCATAGCGCCCTCAGAAGTAGTGTTAATGTTACATTGAACAATTATCATGCAGCACAACCTGAGCATATTATATAACACACAAGTAATTTTCATTTGTCTGTAATGATCAGTACAGTACTTTAAAAATAATTTATTTCATTTACTTAAAAGATTAAAACCATCAAATAATTTTGTTTTGACATACCATGAAAATGTCATGTGCAATAGCTGTCACATATCTTGTAGTTAGCGCTATAAAACTGCTTGTTGCTCGCATGCACGTCATCCAGCTTTACCATCGAGTTCTGCTGCTGTCCTGCTGAAAAGAAAGTAAAAACGATAGGCAATTTAAATCATGGTTTAAAAGATGATTTTAAGCAGGGTCCCTGATTCGTCGCCAGATTTTGGGCGTCTCTCACCACATGCAGGGCGTCCTTCACCACATGCAGGGCGCCCAGCCTGTAATTTTATTGTAAATGCTAGTGAGCAGTTTACTGGAATTAGCGCTACATAAACGCCCATTATTATTATTATTAAATCTTGGTCATCCTTCTCAAAATCTGGAAGTCTCAGGCGATAGGACGACCAGGAACCCAGGACCCTGATTTCAAGGCACTGAAATCATGATGCATTTGATTTAAAGAGATGTATTTGATTTAAACATGTTAAAGAGACTCATTTGATTATAAAGATCATGAAAAAAACACTTAAAAAAACTACCAAACTTGAAAAAAAAAGCAAAATAACATCGCTGTCATCTGTTGATAGCTTCATTCAAACATTTTGTCTGGCTGTCACAGTGATATTTTATCACAAAATGATATGGACATGCAGATTCAGTATAGCAGGCTACCATATTTGACAAGTGTAAATAATTGTTATTCCATAGTTAATTTTTGGGGCTGCCGCCCCCAATCCCCCGCCAAATTACATTTTACAAAGATTTAATGAAAACGTCACCATAACTTACTCAACGTTTTTCATGATTTTGGGACCCCGATTTTACTGGCCCGCATGCCTAGTAAAAGGTCAGAGATAACAATGTCTGATGAAATACAGCTGCTCATAGTGTTGACAGGACTCTTGCATGAACCTGCTAACTTCTTCTGGACAGAAAACGGTCATTTTTGAAAGATAAGTACTTGGGTGAGCTCACCTTGGCTTCGTAACTCACCTCAGTCTGGCAATTTTTTTACTTCAGAGGACAATATTTTTGCATTAAAGCATGCATATATGCATGTTTTATTGATTATAAATAATGAATAGTTTTCAACATTTTTCATTGCTTCACCTTTGTTATTCTGGTATGGTGATGTCACAATTGACGGTCATGTGACCAAACAATGGATTTTAAAGATTTAGTATTTTTTGTTTGACTTCGAAAAATAAACAGTATGTTATGGGACATAATTTTAAAGTTAATCACCCTGAAGTACACCTGAGACACCTATTGTTTGTTTGAGATTGCCTGGTTGCTTATTTGGTTGAGTCAGTTTATGCAAAAACATCTGATCCGGTAAATTCACCCAGTTTCTTAATATTGTCAAATAACTGCACCAAACTTGCGAAGATGAGGTGACTACACCTACAAATGTCACCTTTGCACTTCTAAAACTGATAGGCCTATTGGTAGACTCCAAAATTGGTGATCAGTCAAAACACCTACGAACAAAAACGGCAATGGACAAAACCGCCCACAGTTTTGTATGCATTGTCAAAAACGCCTACAGCTAATTTTCCTTTTGCATGACAGTGTAAAAACGGCTATATCAAAAATGATCTATAGATTTTCTTTCCAGATGCATCCCAACAAGAGCATGAGCTAGCATGGTACCTTTGAATACATTAGGGACAAGTACACTCTAGATTAGGCTTGGACCTGTGATTGGCTGTACATTAAAACTTAGTTCAGTTTTTTTTGGAAATGTCAGAAATACCAGAGCTTTGGTGTGAATATAAGAGCTTTGATGTGAATGTATAAAAACATAGTTGTTCCCTTGTTTGACTTTGTGTATTCAGACTTTTGACAGCTGGGAACTAAGCAGTAAGCATGCTAAGTTTTGAGGCTTGTGTTGTGAAATCCATCTATGACAGAATAGCAAATTAGCAATCCAGAATAGCAATCAAAGAATAGCAATCGTGAATAGCAAACAAGAATGGCAATCAAGAATGACAGTTAGTTCAAGTGTCGATCTGCTATTCAATGCCTTCATTTTGACAGTTCAAAATGACAATTTGACTTCACAACTTCAAAGTGGCAGAAAATGGTGAAATCTTGACGGAAATGAACGTAACTGGTACCAAAATGATCAGGAAAATGCCAATTTACCTATTAGAAGCATTAAAAATGAGTTTAGACCAACCTTTTCATGAAAACGAGCGTGTTTTTGTGAGCGATAATGTGCGCCGATTCAGTCTGCATTTTGCGAGTGTCAAATCGGCGCATTTTGCGCTTAAATAGTGATAAAATCCAGTGTGTTTAGTGCATAAACACTTGTAGAACAAATAATCCATGTGATAACGTTCGTATTTTGCTTAAATAGCAGAAAATCGAGCCGTAATTAGCCTGGGCTTTCCAAAATTGTTCCACGTGGTCAAATGACAAGGTTGCGCGATCACGTGATCAACTTTTCTGTGACGTCACGGTTGTGATTCTGAGCCTGAGGACGTCCTCGTATCGGTTTTTGTTTCTGGAAACATGACGGCGGCCGACAGTTTCTTGAATTAGAACAAAGAGCCATCTAAGACGGACGATATATAACCGGGCATAATTGTCGGGTGAAAATAGAAGGGTATGTCAAATTTTGATGGTATGTTTGGCAGATTAAAAGAGATACGTCGAGCGATAGGATTAGGGAAATTCATTTTGGATTACAATAAACATATGGCTATATGTAGCCATAGTTTAAAAACTGTTAGTTAGTTTTAAAAACTGTTAGTTAAAAACCGTTCGTCAGTCAAAAATGGTTGATTAGTGACTAACTGTTAGTGACTAACTGTTAGTGACTAACTGTTAGTGACTAACTGTTAGTCATTAACTTTTAGTCACTAACTGTTAGTCAGTCACCAACTGTTGGCCAGTCACTAACTGTTAGTCAGTCACCAATCACTAACTGTTAGTAGGTCACTAACTGTTAGTCAGTCACTAACTGTTAGTTAGTCACTAACTGTTAGTTAGTCATGTAAGTCAGCTAGCTAGTCCTTAATTGTTAGCAAGTAACTGTAAGTCATTTTGTCCCTAACTGTTGTTCATCAGTTGGTCACTACTGTTAGTAAGTCATTGTTGTTAGTCACTTACTGTTAGTCACTGACTGTTGTTGATTCACTAACTGTTTGTTAGTCTTTAACTGTTGTTGAGTCACTAACTGTAAGTCACTAACAGTCTGTTAATCACCCCAAGGATGTGCCACCCAGAAATTGGACCTATAAATAGAACAAACTGCTCTCATTACTATTCACCCCCAATTGTTACAACTCACCCCCAATTATTTCAGGGCCTGCAACAATTGTATCTGCACCAATTGGTCGATTAATGAGTGGCAGGTGTACTTTTACATCAATGCAACAATATTAAGTATTTGTGATCATAAGATATTTTGTAATGCTCTAGCTGATATTACTAAATGGTAGGGACCAAACCGGTTGACACTTTTCTGTATGGGGCAACCAGTATAGTATGCTGGCTGCAGAGCCAATACTGTACTATAACAAATCTTGTCCTAAAGTTCTAGAAGCCAGCATAAAAAACTTGCCAATTTAATTGTTGCATCTTAATACTAATTTTACCATCAAAAGATACAGAACAAAAAATGTGTGGTGTACAATTTTAAGCTTGAATAAATGAATGTAGAAGCGTATAGAAGAGATATATAAAATCGAAGTGAGGGTGTTCATGCATGTCAACATTAATGAAAAATCTACAGATATTTGTAAAACTCAGTTCAGATAGACCAAAGAATCAGCTGAGAACCAAGCAAACTGTTTGTAATGTGTTATTTTTGTCAAGGTATATTCCTACATTTTCCAGCAGTATAAGGTAATGTTTTATTTGTTAGGAAATATTTGAGATTGTGGCAGCACTGTACATAATATGCGCCCACGCCATCTGTTGTACATATTTGTATATAGAGCCCTCTAACGGTCGTCATGTTAATAAAGTCAGTTGACGCTCGATTCTCACACTGGCTGGTTGCTTCTCTCTCTTCTCTTGTCTTCCACATTCTAAATACTTCATGGTGTCAGGAAACGGATAAATCTGTGCTGAAATGGAACTTCAGCACCCTGGAAATATCGATTTACACAGTGATAATGTAGCTGAACGTTGGCGAAAATGGAAACGCCAATTCCAGTTCTTCTACGATGCGTCAGAGCTGGATAAAAAATCGAAAACGACCCAAACGGCGATTCTGCTTCATGCGGCGGGACCAGAGGCTCAGGAAATTTATGAAACATTTCCTTGGGCAGAAGGCGAAGACAAAAAAGACTATACTACAGTTCTGAAGCATTTTGACCAGTATTGTGAACCGTTGAGAAATGTCGTCTACGAGCGATATCAGTTCTGGAAACGTGACCAGAAGGAGCATGAAAGTGTCGATTCATGGCAGTCAACTTTACGCAAGATGGCGGCGACGTGCGAGTTTGACAAACAAGAAGAGCACATGCTTCGTGACAAGATTGTCTTTGGGATTAGAGACATTGGAGTCAAGGAGAGGCTTCTTCGTGAAAACCCTTTGTCACTCAAAAGAGCCTTGGATTTATGCAGAGCGGCCGAATCCAGTAAACAACGAATTCGTGTCATGACGGAAATGGAGCCACACGCATCCGTCGACGTACTTCCGGTCGGAATCCAAAATGGCCGTCGTCATCCAAACAAATCTGGTGAGACATTTTCTGTGATCAATTGCAAATACTGTGGTGGACGTCATGCTAAAGGACAGTGCCCCGCTTACGGAAAACAATGTGGAAAATGATCTGGCTACAATCACTTTGCTGCTGTTTGTAAAGGAGGCGGATATCGTCGCACTTCTAATTCGAGGCCCTCACATTCTGCTGTCAAAATGTCGGCCCCACAGCACAAATCTCGTTCGTCCAACTTCAAGCCAAGATACAACAACAAAGGCAAGTCTGTTAGAGTCCATGCTGTCGATGAACATTCTGATGCTTCGTCTGATGATGAATATTTATTTATGGGTCCAGTTACTACGTCTGAAGAAAAATCTTCTCAGAGATGGCATGAAAAATTTGTGTTGAACAATTCGGAAATTGCATTTAAGCTTGATACTGGTGCTGATGCAAATTGTTTACCAATGACTCTATGGCATAAACTGTTGCCAAATGAAATTCTCAAGAAGTCGAAACACACTCTACGTGCTTATGGTGGTGAAAATATTAAGCCTGCTGGTGTTGCGACTGTTTCTGTGAGATGCCCTGCGACAAAAACTACTTTGCCTACTACATTCTATGTGACTGATGCTGATGTTACCCCAATTCTAGGCCGGGTTTCATGTGAACTTTTCAAGCTAGTTCAGAGACTGTCTGTGTGTCAGCTTAGCCAACCGTTGACTACAGACAAGATGTCTTCAATGTATGATGATGTATTCAGTGGTCTTGGTGAATACAGTCTACCGTATCACATCGAAGTCGACCCTAGTGTGACTCCAGTTATGCAGCGAAACAGGAGGGTGCCCTTTGCCAAGTTGGAGCCGCTTCGTGCCGTGCTACAGTCCCTTGAGAAGGATGGTGTCATTGCTCCAGTTGACCGTCCCACCGATTGGGTAAATAACTTGGTAATTACGGAGAAGAAAAGTGGTAGTTTGAGGATTTGTCTAGACCCGAAGCCACTTAATAAAGCCATCAAACGCGAGCGCCACTCCATTCCTACAGTTGAAGATGTGTTGTATAGACTTAATGGCAAGAAATTGTTCACTGTCGTCGACATGAAAGATAGCTATTGGCACGTCAAGTTAGACGAGCCATCGTCTTATCTCTGCACATTCCACACGCCATGGGGGCGTAAGCGATTCCTTCGGATGCCATTCGGAATCAGTTCGGCTAGTGAAATTATGCAGAAGCGAAATGAGCAGACCTTCGCAGATATTCCAGGCGTTCATGTCATCGCAGACGACATCATCATCGCTGGCAGTGATGAAGCTGAACATGATGCTACTCTTCTGAAGGTGCTAGATCGTGCTCGTCAGTCCAACATCAAATTCAACATGGAGAAACTTCAATTCAAGAAGACAGAAGTTGCGTACATGGGTCATGTTGTCACAGCTGAGGGACTTCGTGCTTGTCCCAAGAAAACTGAAGCGATTATCGACTTGCCCTGTCCTACTGACAAGCCTTCACTTCTACGCTTCCTTGGAATGGTAAAATACCTTTCGCAATTCATCCCCGGAGAGTCAAGTCTAACGGCTCCCCTTCGTAATCTTCTGAAGAAAGATTCACATTGGCAGTGGAGTTTTGAACATGATAAAGCTGTTGAGAACATTAAGCAAGCCTTAAGCAAACCTGTGTTGTTACATTTCTTTGACGTGAAGAAACCTGTTCTGGTTCAGGCAGATGCTAGCCAATCTGGCCTTGGTGCTTGTATTACGCAGGATGGTAGTCCTATTGCTTTCGCATCACGAGCCCTTACGGCTGCTGAATGTAACTATTCACAAATTGAGAAAGAACTTCTTGCTATTTGCTTTGCTTGCTCCAAATTCCATCAGTACTGTTATGGCCGAAAAGTAACTGTTCATTCTGATCATAAGCCACTCGAAATGATTTTTAAGAAACCTTTGGCTATCGCTGCTCCTAGATTGCAACGGATGCTACTGCAGTTGCAACGTTATAGTCTTGATGTTTCGTATGTGCCTGGTAAATACTTGTACATTGCAGACGCCCTTTCCAGAGCCTACCTCAGTGACAGCGAACCGATTGGCGCCCCAGATGACATAGAAGTTATGGTGCACAGCTTGACATCATCTCTTCCAATGAGCCAGCAGAAGTATGAAGTGTTCCAGAGAGCTGTGGCGGGAGACGCAGATCTACAACTTCTACTTCGTGCAGTCCATGGTGGTTGGCCTAGGTCCTACAAGAAAGCTCGTGGAATCCAGAGGCAGTATTGGAACGTCAGAGATGAAATTCATGAAGCCAACGGCCTTCTATTCAGAGGTAACCGTATAATTGTGCCTGCTGAACTAAGATCTGAGATGCTAAAGATCATTCATGAAGGTCACCTTGGTATCGAAAAATGTAGAAGTAGAGCTAGACAAATTTTCTACTGGCCAAGCATGGTTCAAGACATCGCTGATGAAGTAGCCAAGTGCAATGTATGCCTTACTCTTAGAGCCAATCAACAAAAAGAGCCACTTCTGTGTCACGAAGTTCCGATGCGACCATGGCAAAAGCTTGCCGCGGATATCATGTCGATTGGATCAAATGACTACCTAGTGGTTGTGGATTATTTTTCAAAATTCCCAGAAATAGCTTTGTTAAAGCAGAAAACAGCTAAGTGTGTTATTCTTCATTTAAAATCAATTATGGCTCGTCATGGAGTTCCTGAAGAACTTTTCACAGACAATATGCCCTTTGCAAGTAGAGAATTTAAGAAATTTGCCAGTGAATGGGACATTAGACTTAGCACTTCTAGTCCTACTTACGCTCAGTCTAACGGCCAGGCTGAACGTGCAGTGCAGACAGTAAAACGTTTGCTTGTTAAAGCTGAAATGTCCGGTCAAGATCCCTACGTCGCCCTTCTGCAGTATAGATTGACCCCCCTTACCGGCATTCCCTATTCCCCAGCCCAAATGTTAATGGGACGACAGTTAAAAGGCAAGCTCCCCGTTTCGTCGAAACTTCTAGAGCCTGCTAAAATTAATGCTCGCCCCTATCTTCTAGAACGTCAGTCCGTCCAGAAACGTCAATATGATAAAACTGCAAAGTCCCTCCCACCTCTACAGTCTGGAGATTCCATTCGTATGCAACGGAAGGGAAAGTGGGAACCCGCAGTTGTTATCAAACCTCACAGTGCCCCGAGGTCCTATATCGTAAATTGTCAAGGAGGAACGTACCGTCGGAACAGACGTCATCTACTGAGCACGCCTCGTGTGCCTGCTCCTCGCATCCAAGATGCCTTTCTCGACGACTACATGATGGCACCGTCTGCAGCCGATGATGTGCCATGTGATCGTCCCGTACCCCCAGCTGCACAAGCGGTAATTCCTGGTTCTCCGCCCAGATTGAACCCGCAACCTGAGAACCCCCCTCGTGTGGAAGACCCCGCACCGCCAGTGCAGAATATACGCCCGAAAAGAGATCGTCAACCTCCAGCTCGGTACAAAGATGATTATGTCTTGAGCAAGTGAATCTATGCTCTAGCTTTTAAAATGGATTTTATTGTACCGTCTGGGTTTTAAGTGAAACAAATAATTGTTTTAGATAGAGTATGTGCTAGTAACCTCTGCTCTTATTATTTTTATAGAAAATTGGATTTTATCATGTCATCCAGTTTTTAGTCAACTAACATCATCTTCGAGATTCATCAACTTCCAAGTGTGCTATAAAAGAGACTTGATATTTCATATTTGTAAATAATTCAAGACGAAGACTTTTCAATTTATTGATATTTTATTTGAAAATTCTAAATATTTGGTAATTCTTGTCTCAAGATGTATAATTTTAGTTTGTTGAGTTTTACATGATGTTATGTTTTATGCTATTATGTTTTATGCTATTATGCTTTATGCTATTTTATAACTTAAAAGGGGAGATGTGGCAGCACTGTACATAATATGCGCCCACGCCATCTGTTGTACATATTTGTATATAGAGCCCTCTAACGGTCGTCATGTTAATAAAGTCAGTTGACGCTCGATTCTCACACTGGCTGGTTGCTTCTCTCTCTTCTCTTGTCTTCCACATTCTAAATACTTCAGAGATAGTTTAAGAAATAAACTTCCATAAAACATCACAAACAGTCAAGTTCAATGTAAATGTTATGTGAGGTAAATGGCCGTTCTGATATAAAGGATATAGATAGAAGACAGATGGAGTAGTACAGAGAAAGTGAGAAAGAGAGACAGCGACGAGAAAGATAGATCGAAAGACTATACATTTCTCATAGGTAAGACAGACAGACGGACAGATAGATAGATAGATAGGTAGATAAATATATAGATAGATAGATAGATAGATAGATAGATAGATAGATAGATAGATAGACAGTGGCATCCCCACTCGAGACCCTCCAGTTACGCTAGTGTAGATCTATAGATAGATTAAAAACACTTATGACCTCAACCAGACAGCCAAAAGAGTACTTTTTTAAGAGATTCTCATTCTCTGTGTACTTTTTTAAGAGATTCTCATTCTCTGTGATTGCCGGGAACAGTATTGGTGGAGAGGAGATTTGAATTGATATTTTCATGAGCATTTTATCATTTAACAAGCACTCTTAGAGCACATCACCGGCCATGCTGCTCATGCATTTTCAATAGGCATGATTGAAATGCTTGGTGGATGGGGGAAAAAATGTCCGAGGGGGTAAGTCCCCATGTCCGCGGGGGTAAGTCCCCATGTCCGCGGGGTAAGTCCCCATGTCCGCGGGGGTAAGTCCCCATGTCCGCGGGGGTAAGTCCCCATGTCCGCGGGGGTAAGTCCCCATGTCCGAGGGGGTAAGTCCCCATGTCCGCGGGGGTAAGTCCCCATGTCCGCGGGGGTAAGTCCCCTTGTCCGCGGGGGTAAGTCCTCATGTCCGAGGGGGTAAGTCCCCATGTCCGCGGGGGTAAGTCCCCATGTCCGCGGGGGTAAGTCCCCATGTCCGCGGGGGTAAGTCCTCATGTCCGAGGGGGTAAGTCCCCATGTCCGCGGGGGTAAGTCCCCATGTCCGCGGGGGTAAGTCCCCATGTCCGCTGGGTAAGTCCCCATGTCCGCGGGGGTAAGTCCCCATGTCCGCGGGGGTAAGTCCCCATGTCCGCGGGGTAAGCCCCAATGTCCGAGGGGGTAAGTCCCCATGTCCGCGGGGGTAAGTCCCCATGTCCGCGGGGGTAAGTCCCCATGTCCGCGGGGGTAAGTCCCCATGTCCGGGGGGGTAAGTCCTTATGTCCGAGGGGGTAAGTCCCTATGTCCAAGGGGTAAGTCCCCATGTCCGCGGGGGTAAGTCCCCATGTCCGCGGGGGTAAGTCCCCATGTCCGCGGGGGTAAGTCCTCATGTCCGAGGGGGTAAGTCCCCATTTCCGCGGGGGTAAGTCCCCATGTCCGCGGGGGTAAGTCCCCATGTCCGCTGGGTAAGTCCCCATGTCCGCGGGGGTAAGTCCCCATGTCCGCGGGGGTAAGTCCCCATGTCCGCGGGGGTAAGTCCCCATGTCCGCTGGGTAAGTCCCCATGTCCGCGGGGGTAAGTCCCCATGTCCGCGGGGGTAAGTCCCCATGTCCGCGGGGTAAGCCCCAATGTCCGAGGGGGTAAGTCCCCATGTTCGCGGGGGTAAGTCCCCATGTCCGAGGGGGTAAGTCCCCATGTCCGCGGGGGTAAGTCCCCATGTCCGCTGGGTAAGTCCCCATGTCCGCGGGGGTAAGTCCCCATGTCCGCGGGGGTAAGTCCCCATGTCCGCGGGGTAAGCCCCAATGTCCGAGGGGGTAAGTCCCCATGTTCGCGGGGGTAAGTCCCCATGTCCGAGGGGGTAAGTCCCCATGTCCGCGGGGGTAAGTCCCCATGTCCGCGGGGGTAAATCCCCATGTCCGAGGGGGTAAGTCCCCATGTCCGCGGGGGTAAGTCCCCATGTCCGCGGGGGTAAGTCCTCATGTCCGAGGGGGTAAGTCCCCATGTCCGCGGGGGTAAGTCCCCATGTCCGCGGGGGTAAGTCCCGATGTCCGAGGGGGTAAGTCCCCATGTCCGCGGGGGTAAGTTCCCATGTCCGCGGGGGTAAGTCCCCATGTCCGCGGGGGTAAGTCCCCATGTCCCCGGGGGTAATTCCCCTGTGCGCGGGGGTAAGTCCCCGGGGGTATGTCCCCATGTCCCCGGGGGCCGTGTCCCTATGTCCCCGGATATTAAATGGTTGCCCCCTCCTTAGTAGATATTAAATGGTCGCCCCCTTATCCTATCTATCTATGAATCTATCTATGTATCTATCTGTGTATCTATGTATCTATGTATCTGTGTATCTGTGTATCTATGTATCTGTGTATCTGTGTATCTATGTATGTATGTATGTATCTGTCTATCTTAGCACCTTAGTAAATATTAAATGGTAGCCCCCTTATTCTTAGGAGATATTAAATGGTCGTCCCCTTATCCTTAGTAGATATTAAATGGTCGCCCCCTAATCTATCTATCTATCTATCTATCTATCTATCTATCTTCATCATTGACTGCCATCATTGACTGCCATCATTGACTTGAAACACACTTTCATTGCTTTCCAGCCACCAACGAATTATCCACCAGGTGGAGGTTGTGTGAAATACTGCCCTCTAGTGGGTATGAGAAAGCTTCGTTGCAACCTTTGAGTGGCAAGAAATATGCCATGTAAAAAACAATCCAAATATAGCCATAAAAACACGTCGTCTAATAAATGTTATAATGTTGAATTTAACTTAAAAAAGACAATGGGTGGAATTTACGATGTTATAAATGGGTGATAATGATAAAATGAACCCTGTGAATGGCCTGGTTGGGCCAGGAGGCTCGTGACTCACATCGGATGGATATCACTGCATTACCGGCCTATGCATAGCATAGCATGGCCGGTAATAACTAGCATAGTACCCGTGATAATGGAGTCCAGGGAAAACAGAACAACTACCACTGCATTGCTGAAGATTGAATGGTCATGCAAAAAATGACTAATAGGCGTAAGTGCACTGGTAGGCCTATAAAATGAACGGTTTGAGGAACCACACCCACTTGTGGTTGTTGTAAGACGTGAAATAATGTTGATGGCAAATTTTGAGTTGTTGGCATTGACTAGTTTGGGAGGAGTAGCGTAAAGCATCCATGAATTAAGGGTATGATGATGATGATGATGATGATTAAGATAATTTTTTAATGGAGGTGTGTACACATCTCCATTTATGCAGTCACTTTGACAAAATGGAAAGTTTTGGCGGGAAATTTGAAATTTGAGCATTTTCAGAATATCTTTTGGGCCCTGACTTGGCCATTTTATTTGGAGAAGTTTGGAGTCAAGAATGCACCTTAGCTTGATTATAGAGCAAGCATCTGGCATAGGAATGAATAGCCGGCATGTTGTTATTTGGACGTGACTTCGTTTTTATCTTGCTTGAATCCACTACGGGCAGCATCACACATTGTGTATTGGCCAATGTGCCCAAACTATTGCACTTGTATATATGATATTTGGCACGTGAATGTCTTGTAGAATATGTGTCTCTTTTGGTGTTCATATTTAAGCAATCGGTACTGTTTTTGTAAAATGTAGGAAATTAAAAATAATTATTTTTTTTCCTTTCCGGAGCAGAACTCTGAAACAGTTGTACCTATGAACATGAAAATCTGCCATAGTATGCGTTGAATACTCCAAATGTGCCTTTTGGAGGTCTTAAAATTAGTAAGAGCAAATTCAGCAAAAATGTGAAAAAATGTTATTTTTTCAATGCTCCATGATTCCATCAATTTTGGAGTTAGACATCTGAAATTTTGCATTTAGGTGTCTACGTTATACGTCTTTAAATGACTAAACTCATTCGGAGGGCCAATCCTTTGAAGGTTTCATAAAACCAAAAAAACTTGAAAACTATTAGGATTTCTGATATTTTTCTTAATTTTTGGTTTCTCGCAAATTAATGGTAATGAATAAATTGTTAAACTTCTTGTCTTGTGGTTGTCTTGTGGTTGGCTCCACTCTGCTTCTTGAAACCAGTAATGGTTGCAGTACACACCATAAACTCCAGTTTCTCAGTGGAATTTTAACTTTAACTCATCTAAAAAGGTCTTTTTCGGGGGCAAATTGAAACATGTTTGATATAAGTGAATAGCTAATAATGTTAACAATTCAGATATAGCAAAATAAAGAGGAAGAAATTTCATTTCAGGTTCAAAAGAGCCATTTTAGTACAGTTGGTTAGATTTTACAGCAGTAGCTGCTTGGCTGGTACTGCTTATGGGGTACTGATGAGATGTTACTTAACTATTTTGGGAAAATAAATTAATCTGAGTCTGAGTCTGTGATGCTGCCAGTAGTGGATCCAAGCAAGATGAAAATGAAGTCATGTCCAAATAACAACATGCCGGCTATTCATTCCTATTCCCGATGCTTGCTCTATAATCAAGCTGCATTCTTGACTCCAAACTTCTCCAAACAAAATGGCCAAGTCAGGGCCCAAAAGACATTCTGAAAATGCTCAAATTTCAAATTTCCGCCAAAACTTTCCATTTTGTTACTGTGACTGCATAAATGGAGAATTGGAGATGTGTACACACCGCCATTAAAAAGAATTAGCAGTTGGTTTATAAACTGCATCAGATCCTCCTGCTGTGAACATACTCATGAGTCATGACTCATGAGCGGTCCTTTCTTGTCCAGTAGATGGTTTCTATAAAAGGAAACCCTTGGCATGGGGATGGATGGATGATTGGGGCTTTAAATCCTGTATTTATGCACTGGATAGGCTAATTAGGACAGGAGGAGGACACGGCAATGAGGCGAAGGATAATTGAAACTGCCGACCCCCTTGGGATAGGGAGAAGGTCAAGTATAGCTAAAGACAAAATTGTGAAACATCTTCGACTGTTCCTGTAGTTGTCAACTAATCAATACACATAACATGCAATTTATATTGAATAAGTGAAATTCTATACCTTGGTCACACAGTATTGTCCAAGCATAAAATTTAACAAGCAACATGATATCTGTTCAAATAAACACCTGATCTCAAAAATAAGCAGACTTCATAAGCTTTATCAGTTTATTCTTAGAGATTGGGACCTACATGCCCACACATTAACAACCAAACATTGAGGCATTGGATATTGTTGGAATAACAATATTCAGACATTTATTGACTGCAAGCAGAGAAGCGTATTCTTCAAAATGGGCAGAAGCTACCCTTTCTTGGTGGTGGCCCTTTGCCTGGTATCTCTAGTAAGTATCAAAGGGACTTCTAAGCTTATAGATACTCGGGTCATTCTCAAATTCAGGGACATTTTGTACACCACATTACGCTCATATATATATAGAACCAAAACAAATTCAAAACTTGCTTTGCTAGGGCGAAGTACATAACTTATCCTTCACAAATTCATATTAGGTCACGTTTGATACCAACTTATGAGTCAGTGGTTAGCTTGAATATATAATCACCCCCTACGAGTTTGTGCGCTCCCTTACAGGGCTGTTAATCAGTACTTTTCGAAGTACTTAAGTCCAGTACAGTACTTTTCAAATGTTCCCAGTACCCAGTACTTTTTTAATCACTGTACTTAATTCCAGTACCCAGTACTTTTGAAAGTACTCAAGTCCAGTACCCAGTACTTTTTGATGTCTCCCACATTGAATCACAATTGTCGAAAACAAAATTGCAATCTTTTTCAAAATATAGTGAAAAATAACACCATCATTTGATCATACACTTTATCAATATTGTGTACAAGCAATTATACTCATCCTGTATGAAAATTTTTGCGAGATAAATTATAGATTAAATAAACCGACAAAAACTTGTGTTTCTTTTTCAATACAGTTTCATTGGACAGATAGATAGATAGATGAATGCTTGTCAAATAAAGGAACTAGTCAGAATAAGTTATTCAGATTTTAGTCACTGGGTCTTTATTAGACACCAAGAAAATTAATGAGGTTATTGGGTATTAATGAATAAAATATTTATTATTATTGATCAAATTAGTTTTGAAAAATTGATATTTAATTGACACAGATTAGGCCTATGTTTAAGCAAGCAATGGATCAAAATTGACATTCTATTGTGAAGTTCCCTGTCCAATTGTAAAGAGGGTGATTCTCACACCTGTGTACAAGGTCAGGTACATGCAGTGACCCAATTTCTTTGCTAAAGACAATAGGCCAATGCATTCACTCATGCATGCCTCAATGAACATGGAAAACCCCCCCCCCCCCAAAAGATGGCATTGAAATTGATTGAATAATTACTGAATTTATGCATGTATACAGCATACTTTCAAAATGATGCATCATGAAATAAAAGTTATTTCTCAAATAATTATCATAACCATATTCATTTTCATAACTTTTGAAGGTTTAACCAAACAAATTCAGTGAGTGAAACAGAATTAATACATTATGGATAAATTATTTCTTGATAATCAAAGTAACTTTACCTATATTAAAATGAAAATTATATAAATGTTGTTCACATATTTACTGCAGAACTGAGATGCTAGTTCAGCAAGTTGGATTACTCAGATAGTGACTCTGTCATGTCCTGTCTAATTGCAATCACATTTGTAATTTTCTTTGACTGGTTTAAGTATGAGTTATTCAATAGCATTATGGTAAACACGTACCTTGTGCTGTTGTGGTCTAGTATGCTTGTCACTCCTGTAGTTGCTTCTGCTCGTCTGCTGTCTTCTGCCTTCGTCGCTGGATATATCCGATGGGGGGGGGGGGATGCAGCAGTGGCGCCGGTGGCGAGAGTAGGAACTACGCCGTCTGCTACACCCCCCTCCGTTTTATCTGGCACCGAAGGTGGTCCTATTGGTTCTATTGGAAAGTTCTATTGGTTCTATTGGAAAGTTCTCTGCCCACGTATGTACAATCCAACGATATGTTTCCCAATGAAGTGCAATAGATGACTGTGATTCCATGAAGTGCGGTAGATGACTGTGCCTCCGATGAAGTGCGGCCCACATGAATTATTTACAGATGAGGTGACTATTTACATGACGGCAATTCCTGGAAGGAACAAGCGTAATTAGCTCACCGGGATCCCAAATGCCCGGTGAGCATTATGGCCGGCCGCCGCGAGGACAATGGAGGGGCACAAGCCCTTCAGCTGAGCTACCCACTCTCCCACTCGGTACAGGTCTCGTCGGGGCGAGGCGAGGCCAGGAGGCTGCGGTCTCACCCCGGCGGACTTACCCAAGTGGGGAGCGTCAGTCTCCACAAGAATTTGGTCCAAACTTAGTCCTCGGACGGCCAACCGATGCTCATCGGCCAGGGATCCCGAGAGGGCAGCGGACTTTGGTGAAATGCTGAAGAGACAGCGCGGGAATGCCTGCCGCCACCTGCTGATCTCCTCCCGACCTCCGATGAAGCAGTGCACCTGAACCACGGTGTTGCGCTCCACCCGCTGTCCCAGAATTTTAAGACAGTCGGCTAGAGCGCCATCACCGCGGCAGTGCACTACTATCGGCTGTGCTTTCGGGCGGAGACGCAGCAGGTAATGCAGGGACTGTCTCTGTTCAGTCCGCTGATGGTCCCTGGTACATTTGACGTAATCGAGGCCAACCTCGCCCATGGCAACACAACGGGGTCCCCGGAGTCGACGGCTGAGTTCATCCCCCCGTTGCAGCACAATTCCAGGTTGCTGGGCGCAAACAACGGGGTGGATCCCAAAAGCGCAGACGACTCCGTCAGGATCCATTGAGTCCCACACCTTCCAACGCTGCGGATGGGCGAAGTTGGCCACAAGACAGTCATACTGCAGCCGACAATTGTAAGTGGGGCCAAGGTGGTCGCGATATCCGGCGCCCCAACTGTCCAGATGGATGTGGGCGTCCACGGTAGTTGGTGGGGGCGGTCGCACGACAGGAGTTTCCTCTGGGGGCTTCAACTCGGTCTTGGCGACTTGGGCAGCAGCTTCCTTGCTCAGGTGTGCCACAATGCAGGCGAGGACCTTTGGGTGCAGCAAACAGGCCACCACGGACGGTGGCTGAACGGTCAACTCCTCCAGGGGAGTCACAGGTTGCCGGTTTCGCTGCTCCCAAAGCCTGAGCAGGAGCCGCTGCTCCAAGGACAAGAGGAAAGGCGACTTGTCCCGAGGATAATATTGGTTTGCAACGACGAGGTCCAAAAGATCTGCATTGGACCTGCAGCCCAGATCCTTTCGGATCAGCTGCAGCAGTCCATTGCAGAGATGGACCCACGTCGTTGCATCGTGTTCTGTCATGGCGGCCGGCGGGCAACTGGATCCGTGGCGGGATTTTAGATTGCTTACACTGGATTCCCACCGCTTACACCGCCAGCAGGCACGTTCCGGGGCGATCCACCACGGGAGATGATTGGCCTCCACGTGACGTCTCGCCCGGACGGCCACCCGCTGGCGGCAGATGGGGCAATACGCATCTGGCTTACCAGCAGCTCCTCCGGCCGGGGGTGGGGGAGGAGGATTGTCCGAGTCCGACCCGGCGACTTCATCGAGGATGACGTACTTCGCCTGTCGCCGGGCCTTCTTGGCTGCTCGCTGCCGATCCCTCCTCCTCCTGTTTTTTCGCTGTTGTCGAGTCGACTTGGCGGGAACTGGGTTGTCTTTGTCTTCTCCGTCAGGGATCCCTTGGTCCTTGCTTGGCTTCTTCGAGGGTCCCGGCGCCACCCCCGGATCCTCCTCCTCGGACTCGAAATCTGAGTGCTCTCCCCCAAGGTCCAGGAGGAGGTCGGAGGCATCCGGGACTTCCGTCTCCATGTTTGAGCCGCGATTCCGACGATCCCTGTTGACAGAACTAGTGGGGGTCAGGGGTACCACCCTTCGGCGTGCCCCCCCCGACACCACCACCTGAAGATTGTTCACATCTTCACCGTCCTCGTCGGATATCTCTACTACATCTTCTTCTTCTTCCCCTTCAGATATTTCCTCCACATCAGCCTGCCGGTAGTAGCCAGGAGGTACATCAGGCAAATCGGTCAGGGTGATGTCCTCAGGGAGAGTTGGCCGGTAGTCCCTCACTTCAGTGTACGTCCCGTCTTCCTCAAAGAATCTGGTCAAGATGGTGGTTCGGCCATTTGGGTGAATGGTTCTTTTTTCCCAATGTCGCAAGGATTCGAGGTCCATCTGGAAAGAGAAACAAGAGGACACACATAACCAAGGGCCCTACAGTGCCTGGAAGGCACCCAAACTTAAACCTAGGTTAGTGACGTGCAGGGACGATGCCGCGCTGAGAGATATAGTCCCTCAGCCAGGCTGGTTGACGCCGACGCCGCCCGCTTCGCTTACTAGGAGGTAAGCTGTCATCGGGTTCTGCTGCCGACGCTTCCTGACCGTTGATGGTGTCTGGGTCAGGTGCCTGGGGATCGTCCAAGGAGTCCTCTTGGGTCATCTCTGGTTCTTCGTCACGGGAGAGGTCCGGCTCCGGAGTGTTGTTTTCCGGGGCAGTTGTCACCTCTCCGTCTTCTTCCTGGAATAGACGGGGTAGTGACCAGTCGGTCACTTTGACAGGACCATCGGGAATGTCGTGATCCTGAAGCGGCCGTCGTTCTCGCCGGGCCCAGAGGGGAATGTTTAGGTCGGAGCACCGCCGCATCCTGTCATGATGGATGACTTGTTGACGACCCCTGGCATTCACAGTTGAGAACAGAATTTCTGAAAGTTTCTTGACTATCAGATGGGGGCCTGTGTAGATGGGCTGCAGTTTGCGACTCTGACCTACCTTCCCGGCAGAGTTTAGAAGATATACTAGGTCTCCTACGTCATAGGCATCTACGTGAATCTTACGATCGTAGCTCCGCTTACGACTATGGAGAGCTTCCCCTAGCTTATCCCTTGCACAGCTATGGACTTCTTGCAAAGTTTGTCGAAGCCGCTGCACATACTCTGCCTCGGTGATGGTTGGGTCTGTATCTGGGGATATTCCGGCGAGGAAGTCCATTGGCAGATTGACTTCACGCCCCAACATCATCATGTTTGGGGTGAATCCGGTGGAGCGATTCACAGTTGCTCTCATTGCCATCCCGACGAATGGAAGGTACAAATCCCAAACAGCCTGATGTCCATCAATGTGGATTCTTAGCTTGTTCAGGATCTCCCTATTCATTCGTTCCACCTGCCCATTTGAACTAGGACGATAGGGGGTGGTCCGGGCCTTGGCAATCTGCAACAGGTTACACATCTCATGAAACAGCTTGCTGTCGAAGTTCTTGCCCTGATCGCTGAATACCTGTTGGGCACAGCCCATCCGGCAGACGAACTTCTCAACAAACGTCCGGGCCACTGTCTCAGCCGATTGTTCTGGCAAGGCTTCCAGCTCTACCCACTTGGTGAACTGGTCCACCATTACCAGAATATATTTATGATTCCGGCTGGTCTCAGTCAGGGGGCCCAGGATGTCGATGTGGATTCGCTCCATTGAGTCCCCGGCATGGAATTTCTTCATTGGTGATCTCGGGTTCCTACTGGCCTTTTTGTTCCTAGAACAAAGGTCACAGGACCGTATGAAGACCTTCACATCGTCTTTCATGCCGACCCAGAAGAATCGGTGACGAATGAAATGGACGGTCTTCTCCGGTCCCGGGTGTCCCGAGCACACATTTGCATGAGAGGCGGCAATAATCTCCTGACGACGTCGTAGGGGGACAACGATGAGGGAGCGGATAACTGCCCCTGATGGACAGACCCATTTGTAGTAAAGGGTTCCTTGCCCTAGTTCCAATTGTCCCCGGAGCCGCCAGAGATATTTCACTGCCGTGCTCTGCAAATACAAAATTCCAGGATCCGGTTCTTCCGCATCTTCCAGCCACCGAATTACCACGGCTAATTCAGGATCCTCCAATTGTTGGGATCTCCAGTCTTCAGGTGTCGACTGATCTTCCTCAGACGCTGGGTCAACGGCAGGGTTCACTGTGACTTGTCGCACCGACAGAGGGAGAATGTCATCGACAAAGTCACTGAACCGTTCCCACTGGTTCTGCATACGGGTGCAGTAAGTGCATCCACCGCAAGGAAGTGTTTCTGCCGTAGCCCCCACCTCGTAGTATGGGCATTCCTCTTGGGGAATGCGGCTGAGGGCGTCTGCATTGCCGTGATTTCGTCCCGGCCGGTGTTCTATACGGAAGTCAAATTGGGACAAGGCTTCTAACCACCGAGCAAGCTGGCCTTCGATATTCTTGAATCTCATTAGCCAGATGAGACTATTATGGTCGGTCCTCACAACAAAATGGCGGCCTAGGAGATAGAATCGGAAGTGAGTCATGAAGGGTACAAGAGCCAGTAACTCCTTCCGGGTAGTGCAATAACGCCTTTGTGGGGCAGCCAGAGACTGACTGGCGTACGCAATTACTCTCTCCTGACCATCCTGCAACTGCAAGAGTTCTGCGCCTATGTCCATATCACTAGCATCCACATCCAAGATGAAGATGCCTGTGTGATCTGGATAAGCGAGCACAGGTGCAGTTACCATGCATCCGATGAGGTCCTCGAAGGCTTGCTGGTGTTCTCCTCCCCATCCAAGGCGTTGGTTCTTCTGCGTGTCCTTCACCAGCTGGTAAAGGACGCTGGCCTTCACCGCTAGGGCGGGGATGAACTCCCGGTGGTAGTTAATGAATCCTAGGAAGGATTCTAATTCTGTCTTGGTCGTGGGAATAGGCCACTCCAGGACGCTCTTGATTTTGGCCTCCGGGATGGTGATACCATCCCGACCGACACGGCGACCGAGGAAGTCTACTTCGGTCCGGAACAGTTCGCACTTTTTGGGTTTGAACTTAAGATTATGGTCCCGGAACCGCTGCAGAACCTCCTCAAGTGCACGTCGGTGCTCATCAAAGGTGCGTCCTAGGATGATGATGTCATCGAGGTAGACAAACACGTTCTTCCAGAGCATATTCTGAAGGACGTAGGTCATGATCCTCTGATAGGTGGCCGGCGAGTTACATAGACCCATGGCAAGTCGGACATGCTCGAACAGTCCGTATTTTGTGATAAAGGCGGTTTTATATCGATCTCTTGGATCGATAACAACCTGCCAATATCCACTGGCCATGTCAAGGGTGCTAAAGTAACGATTATCAGCTAGGGTGTCTAGGCATTCCTCGATGAGTGGGAGCGGGTAGCTGTCTCGGCGGGTGGCCTTATTAAGGTCACGGTAGTCGATGCAGTACCTGTACTTCCCGTCCTTCTTTTTAACAATGACGGGTGCTGCAGCCCACTCACTAGCTGATGGTTGGATTATCCCATGATCGACCATTAAGTTTAGATGAGCCTCCTCTTCCCCCTGGAAACCTAGTGGTGTCCTCCGTAGTCCATGACGCACTGGGGGAGAGTCTCCGGTGTCTATGCGGTGCATAATGGTGGAAAATTCGCCTAAGTCAAAATCATGACTGGCAAACACATCACCATAATCCGCTAATAATTGTTGTAACACCACGCTCTCCTCCCCGTTTAAATTGGAGATGCTACGAAGATATAGGTTAGCCAGGTGGGGGGGCAGGTTCACTTCCGGTGTCTTGTCCAAGGTAGAGTCTTCTTCCGCAGGCTGCTCCATGTTGGTGGTGTGCTTGAGGTCATCCTCTGGAGAATACACAGTTTCCACTTGCCGCGCTGTTGCAATAACGGTACCTACAGGCACCACGATTGACCGCTCCGACGCATTCACGACTTCTACATCAATATGTGGCAAGTACTTATTTACCCCTGGTGACAAAAAAATTGGAAGAGTAGATGGTACAGGTTCAATCAGTACCTGGGCCTCCGGATCAAACCTATCCGGCAGGTGACAGTCGATAGAGTGGCTGCACACCGCTGGAATGGCGATCCTTTCATTTGTGGTGACAGGGGCGATGGCAACTTTCTTGCCTTGCATATCAGTCGTGAAGCTGGCAGGGATGATGGCATCTCCGATCTGTAGATAACCTCGGGTGAAATCCAAGCGAGCTCCCACTTCATGGAGAAAATCCAGCCCAAGAATAAAGTCTTCCCGGATGGCCCCAATAAGGATGGTCCAGTGGTAGAGGGCATTACCGATGCCTAAGGGCACATGAAGGGCGATGCCAGCAGACATTCCCATGGCATCACCAACACCATAAATAGATATGGTATGATTTTCCATGGGCTGAATGCCAGCGGCCTCACACAATGCCTTACTGGCCATGGTAACTTGTGAGCCAGTGTCAATGATGGCAAAAACCCTCTGATTACGGACCGTGATTGGAACGGTCATGGACAATCCTTGTGATTCCGGTGTGGGTCTTGGAGGATCCGGGGGGTGGTCAACATGGGGACCATGGACGGCGGTATGACCAACTACCGACGTCCGTTGCCTTTTGGGCTCGCCTCGGACTGGGGACATTCGGCGCGGAAGTGTCCCGGCTGGTCGCAGTTGTAGCACCGGTCGTTCCGCCGGTTTGGTGACCGAGGTGGGGACCGCCCTGCATTCTGTCTAGGTGGTGAACGATACTGGGAGGGGAATTTGTAGCGATCATTCACGCTAGAAACTCCCGCCTGGACTCCTTTGGTCTCCATTGAAGATCTAGTGGGTGTTGGAGATGATGGCGGTGAAGGAGTCTGGCGATAGACCCAGGTGTGCCGCACAATTGGCTCATCCTCCGCAAATGACACCTGGCGGGTTGTCGGCTGGGAGGGTTTTCCTAGAATGGCCTTAACTAGTGCAGCATGGTTCTTTATGGAGTTTAAGGCCTGCCGTACGGTTTGTGGATTTGTCT
Organism: Platynereis dumerilii; assembly: GCA_026936325.1. Classification (NCBI taxonomy): domain Eukaryota; kingdom Metazoa; phylum Annelida; class Polychaeta; order Phyllodocida; family Nereididae; genus Platynereis; species Platynereis dumerilii. The sequence goes on along the minus strand of JAPTHN010000001.1, from coordinate 141,823,787 downwards.
TAACCGCCTCCAATACTGCGGCCCGGTCCCTAGCACCTCTGATGAAACTATTCTTCGCCGACATATTGATGTACTCCGGAGGGTACTCCGGGAAGGCCAGATGAGTCTGGGTCTGTACCCGGTCGGCGAACTCATCCACTGTTTCATCCACCTTTTGTTTACAAATCGGGTATGGTGTTGCGCAACACTTCCGGCCGTTCCGTACCAGCATACCTATCACGTAGCCTTGCGCAAAGTCTACGGTAGCTGCTAGTACACCGACTAGATAGTGTGCGCACAAACCGGATGGATTTACCCGCCAAACAGCTCTTAAGTTGTTGTAATTTGTCCCTCTTGTTGAGATGGTAATACTCGCTCATGGTTTCGAACTGAAACAGGAAGTCATCCCATTCTCCAATGGCACCATTGAATTGTGGCATCTTCGGAGATGGGCGTCTAATCCTGTCTCCTCTCCCACTACTGCTGACATTACCTGAAGAATGCGCCGGATTTTGTGGACGGTAAGAAGATGACTCCGGGTCTGATGAATCCGTGGAGCTTTCCGATTCGTCCTGCTGGTTTTCCTCCATCATCCAATTGCCTGCAGGCTGTTTTGAGCTAGTCTTGCTGCCGGACTTCTGCGAAGAGCTTCGAGGTGGAGGAGGGGCAATTTGAGGAAATGAAGGGACCGGCTGGTAAGGCAATCCAGCATGTAATTGTGGATGCATGCCAACATGTCCAGATGGTAAGGGTTGATATCCTGGCATAGCCATATTTTGGAAGTGGGCAGATGACGGATGATGTCCAATCTGGGCCCCCATAGCAGGGAAAGGATGCAGCGGGTGGGTGAAGTTGCCTCCAGGAGGAGCCTGTTGTTGGGCCCCATTCCATGGATGCAGACCTGCTCCGCTGGGTGCCGGCAGGTGTGGACCTCCTGCAGCTACCCCGGCAGGCCCCTGCACCAATCCAGGATGTGGATGTCCAATGTGTGTCATCGGGGGAGGTCCATATCCCTGGGGTGGATACTGTTCATATCCTGTGGGTACTGTCCCCATGGGATACAGGGACTGCCCAGATAAAGTTGGTTTTATTGACTGTCGCCTCATCTTTCCGTCGTCCGTCCGTGGAACCCTTTGTTGAAAGACTTGTCCTCCTGGTCCAGTCGTCAGTTTATATTCCTCCCTTGGTTCCTTCAATCTTATCTTCTGATTTGGGTTTCCAGCCTTCTTGCCCGAATCTTGTCCCATCCTGTTCCCCCTCCCTCCTTCTTGTGTCTCAGCTGGATTAGGAGACCCTGTGTAGTGAAACTGATGGGTCTCCCGCGCTTTGACGGAAGATGCTGGGGGACGTTCAGCAGATTTGAGATCTGGAGCAATATCCAAGGGAGTCTTCCTACATCTCTCCAGTGGCGGCTGGTGATGATATCCTGCAGAGGGCTGGTGGCGAATATCCGCAGAGTGTCCCTGCTGAATCTCCGCAGAGGGCTCCCTCCTGTCGTTGCTGCCAAATGTTGTTCCATCCATGTCGTCGTCCCACGCCAGTGATGACACATCCTCAACCGACACATCAAATTGGGGCATCGCGGGTGGGGGCATCCGGTTGTCCTCTGGATGGCAGGGATGATGTTGGGATGATCTAGTTGCACCAGCTTGGTTGCCGGCTTGGTTGCCCATGTCTCCTGTGCTGGAATTTCCTAGGGGATGCTCCATCTGCGACTGGAGTTTCACTGGTATACCATCTCCATCACCCATTGGCGCCTTCTTGTCCCTTCTTTGGTATATGAAATTGGACGGGATGTGGTCAGTGATTACCCGTAATTCATCCAAGGCCGCTTGACGGGCGGTAGATTGTGTTGGCACCGCACTGGGAGCTGGCGTCCGCAAGTTCTTTGACTCGCCCTCACAATGGAGGGAGTCAGGAAGATCAAGCGTGCCACCAGCTTCCTGTCCATTCTCACTTGTGGCCATTGGCTGGAAAGAAGTCACTCCGGAGGCCTGCAGTTGACCCTTGCTGGCTGCCAGTCCCAAGTCTCGGTATGACTTGTTGATGGTCTCTTTGGCGGACATCGGAGATTCTGTATCTGAATTCTCATCTTCAAAATCTTCAGTCTCTTCATGGTATTCTCCAGGGGGGTGATAGGGACAAAAAGGAGGGCGATCTGTTTGATATCGTAGTTTCAGGTCGAACTGTCTCTGGTGCTCTTCGAACTTGGCATCCATATCTACATACAATCGATCTGTAGTATTCCTTAGCTCCCTTTGCACCTGCCCCAATCCATCGTAAAACTGCCCTTTTAGAGAATCAAAGCTAGAGTAGACCCTGCCGAAGTCTTCTCGGACCTTTTCTCCCTCACTGTGGATTTGGTCTTTCAGCAAGGAGTACTGGTGGTTTACTTGGCCCATGCACCGGTCGAACAATCCATTAACTCTAACGCGGTCGCTTTCCCTTCGGTTCTTCTCCAACTCAGCGGATTCTTTCATCCAGCTCTCTACTTCCGCCCTGAACTCGGCTTGCCATCGCTGGTTGTTGGCATCTATTTTAGACACCGTTGACTCCGCTTCCAGGCATACTGTCATGGCCCGATGTCTGGCTTCTTCAAAAGAGAGACCATTCGATGAAAGCGAGTCGTTGACACGAGGCCTACAGATTCCATTCCCTGGGATGGCAGCTCTGCTGTCATCACCCAGAGTCTCTGGTATCTGCTGGAGATGATGGTCCACGGACAGCGAAGATAGCGAAGATAGACCCTGTTGACTTTGACGCTGAGGATTCCAGGATGGTAGTGAATGATGCAGAGGGCCATTGCCTGGTGGCGGTGGGAAGCGGAACTGGGGGCCCGTGGAAAATAAAGAGTAGTTCTGAAGGAAACCACTGTATGGCGGTACACTCTGGTCCCCAACGGCATTGGTCTTCCTCTGCGCATTGTTGTCCAGAGCTTCCTTTTCCTTCAAATCTTCCTTTTCCTTCAAATCTTCCTTTTCCTTCAAATCTTCCTTGATGTCCCCAGGTGATTGATGACCATTCAACTCCTTGTCATGTCCATTTGGCTGCGCAGCCCCCAGGTCTTTGTCGCCATTGGCAACCTGCTTGTCCAGTGAGATCCTGCCCTCTTGGTACCAGGACTCCCACTGATCTGCAGATACCCTGGAGTTCCGCGCTAAATTTTGCCAATTCAACTCCTCTGCCTCCCGTAACTGGATTATCTTTGTTGCTGTTGCATCCCCAATGTTAGGCAAAGTTTGCAGCTCTTGTTCGTTGGCGGTGTACAAATTGATGACCTCCATGTCGTCTAACGATCGGCCACACAAGCTATTCCAAAATATATCAATTGGAACTAACTTCAAGTACCAAAACGCGTAACCCAACCGTTGAGGTATAAAGGACCGTCCTGCCGATTGCCGGTGGTGTATGTTGGCAATCTACAAGACTGGACCTCCTCTAAGTATACGAAAGTTCAACTGATTTGAAATTAAATTTCTAAACCGCGTCTCGAACAGAAAAACACGCAACAGGGCAGGGAGTGCAAGTTAGTCAAATAAGTTAAGTCTGAGGACTATCAAGGCAACAATACAATTGCTTAATAATAGTCACGACACAGATCTATGTAATCAATCGGCAACCGTACAATTGCTAAGTATGAGACACAACACAGATCTATGTACACTCACAACTCACACACAAGTAACGCAACACAATTTAGTAAGCACACAACACAAAAAGCAAGCCTAGAAAGTTAGCAAGCGTAACAAATAAGCAGCGTAACAGTAACTAGTAAGCAATTGTTATTAACACAAACTGGTTGTAGATCTAGCTGCTTTTAAGCCGAGGCTACCAACAGGAATGGGAGAACCATGTACCTCACAGTCGAAACTGCACCATGTGTCCCCTCCACTCACGCTGACAGCAAGTAGAACTATACTCGACTTATTATGTTGTAGACTTTGAACTATAGAATGAATGGGGGTACCACGTACCTTACAGTGTGAACTGCACCATGGATCAACCTCCCAATTCAACTATAGATCTTAACTTAATGTTATGATTATGTTATAATTAATAATATTAATTATACTTATAAACAATTAGGTTATAACTAAATTAAAGAAATAAACAAGCAAAAGGGGTGCACTTGTTAGAAATTTCCAACAAAGCTCCGCCCAGTCGCCCACTTACTTCCTCAATTCTAAATTAATTTGGGTGAATATGGTTACTTAAAGTTAATCAGAAGCGCACAGGTCAGCACTGCTTATGGGGAGAACAAGGTATACTATGGTGGAAAGTTGGAACCTTCCTATAGTCTCCCTTCTCTTCCCTCCCACAACAGGCACCGAACCAAGTACACAACTAATCAACAACCTAAAGTCTTAAAATTAAAAGTAAATAAACTTAAAAGTAGTTAAGACTCAAAGTAACTTAAAAGTAACTTAAGTTAATTGTCTTGGTGAGTGTAACCGGTTAAAACTACAAGTTTTCCACCAGCTGCCTCACCAAAACCCTTAAATTATTACAGTAATTACCAAGTTATTTAATTGGTATTAATTTATTAAGAATACTTAAATTGAGTGTATTTACCTGAATATTGTTGTGTTGTCTGTGTGTATAGCCTGTTAAATACCTGTATTTCTACAAGATTCTGCAGACTGCCACACAGTGTTAACTAATTAAGCAATTAAGTTAACTGATAATTTAAAATTGAATTAAATTATATTTTAAAGTTGAATTAAATTAATAAAATTTAATTATTATTGTTAAAGTGAATATACCCTGTATGTATAGCCTACTAAATGCAAGAATTTCTTCAAGACTCCGTAAGCTGCCACACAGAGACAAGTTCACTTAATTATTCAACTGACTGTAATTTAATTTGTAATGAATGTACTTTATTGTGAAATTATTTAAAGTAATAAAGTCCCTTTATGTATAGCCCACTAAATACCTGTGTCAAACAAGATTCTGTAAGCTGCCACTCAGAGACAATTTTACTTTTATCAATTAAATTTTAATAATTTATTGAATTAAGATTTTGTACAGGAAATTCTATTAAAATTTAATACAGGAAATTCTATTGTACACTTATTGTGCACTATTGAATTGATGTTGGGTGTCAATTGAAACTGAAGTTGTTAAGTTGTCAGTTTTGACACCTTGAAAACAATGGTCAGGTGTTAATCTATTGACCAAATTTGACACCTTCTATTGACAACTTGAAATGGTTTCCTGTGTCAATTTATTTAAATACACAAAATGCTATTTTAAAATTTTGACTGTTACACTGTTGATTAAATATAACTTTAACCCAAACAGTTGCCCACAGTCAATTAATTACTTTAAAAAAAACAATTAATTTCAACTGATGCACTGCCGAACAAAATTTAATGCAATTCTGACCTCAGCAGTTACCAACAGTCAAAATTAATACCCCTGTTATTTAGCAGTTACCCTGTTGGTCAGATAATAAAATATTTGTCTCAACAGTTCCCAACTGCTAATTAACTAGACTAATATTACTATACTAATTTGTTGATGCCCTGTTGATTGAATAAATTTCCAGTTCAACAGTACCACCAACTAGCAAATCACAATTTATAAATCTGGCTAATTATATAATCTACTCTCAGTAGCACACAAAAAACCAGAAATATCAATAATCACAATAATTCAACAATCAATTTTTAAACTATGACTACACTTCCACAGGCTGAGAAAACCTGCTGTCAGAAGTTACCAGTACATAAACAACACAATACACAAAATAAACACAGAACTAAATAATTTCCAAGAGCTGCTCTACCTCCAGAAAGCAATAATTTCTGCTTCCAGCGGTTTCTGGCAGCTACTTACAGGAATACCACAAAGTTCAATGTGTATTAATCACCCAGATCACTCAGCTGTCAGATTTGACAGCCAAGTGTAAACAATGCATGAAATGACAAAGTGAGACTCACTCAGTCAGCAGAACCACCGCTACAGACAGTAACTATCCTAGACAACCAACAATTTGTCAGGATCCAGGCACCAGTTCACTTCTGACACCAGATATGGTAAACACGTACCTTGTGCTGTTGTGGTCTAGTATGCTTGTCACTCCTGTAGTTGCTTCTGCTCGTCTGCTGTCTTCTGCCTTCGTCGCTGGATATATCCGATGGGGGGGGGGATGCAGCAGTGGCGCCGGTGGCGAGAGTAGGAACTACGTCGTCTGCTACAGCATAAATTGAAATTGACTAATTGCTATAGGTCTGCACTATCCAATTGCCATATTTCTGCATTATCCAATGAAACTGTATTCCATATATATCTCTTCTAAGAGCCAAAATAAATAATTATTTTTTAATTATTTATTATATAAATTCAATTATTGAAAAGTATTATTTTTATAAAGTAACATTTATTACAGACTACATGAAATTTATGATTTTATGAAATGTCATTTATTCACAAATTGTCTTGGAAAATATTGACACTTCACTCAACATGTCTTGTAAGCTGTCATGTAGGCTTTTTTTCACTGAAAGTACTTAAATGTACTTAAAAAGTACTTAAAATTTCCAGTACTTTTTGCAAAGTACTGGGTACCAGTACAGTACTTTGGTTTCAGTACTTCCAGTACCCAGTACATTCCAAGTACTCAAGAAATTGTACTTAAGTACAGAAGTACTTAAGTACTCAAGTACTTGTTAACAGCCCTGCTCCCTTACAGGACATAATGAACTGCTGAAAAATAGAAATGCATTGATGAAAAATTATAAAACTTTGCCAAAGTACTGGATTAATGTCCTTTCTCAGAAATCACATGAAAAAATCCTGAATTATTTATTATTTTTTAATTTGGAGGGATTTTGTATGTGGTTACTTTCATTCACAGTGTTATTTGTTATTTACTGAGGCGAAGTTTACGAACAGTTTGTTTTATAAGGGTTTTCACAAAGAAATATACTACAGCTGGAACTGCCACTCTTTCCCTTCAATTGTGAATACATGCTGGTCTTCTGAACGTATTATAGCTGATTTATCCCAATAAACACCTGCAAAATGGCCTCTCCGTTACCATTGGAATCTAACTAGTTCCGGTCTGTAGGCTAATATCAACAGACAAGCAGGGAGGGCTGCTTTCTATGATTGGTTAAGAAAACAATCAAATTCACGTGACTGATTTAGATAAGGATTGTGATGCCACCCAGTGCATGCCTGAAGTCATTATAATAATGACCAGAGGGCCCAGGTTGGGTAGAATCGGTAACGGAGTGGCCAGTAACGGAGTGGTAATCACAGCATAAATTCTTCATTTACATGACTCATGCCTGAATTTGATTCCTCCAAACAATACTTTTGAATTACCTGGAACATACAATTGACATTCCATCTACTTTCATACTATTAACATGATTATTGTAGGTGATTTATCCCAATAAACACCTCCTGAATGCAGGGGCGGACTGGCCTATGTGGCAGAGTGGCAGCTGCCACGACCCCATCCACTCAGGGGGAGGAGGCCCATGCAAGATGCCAAAAATGAACATTAAAAAAAAAATAGTGAAATTCTCTTATCAGGTTCATCTTAAATTACAAACTGAAAAGGACAGAAACCTTTCAGGTGGGGACCCCCTCCCTAATTTCAACAATTTGTAAATAAAATAAGGCCTGTTGTATTTTGCTTTTCAGTTTTTAATTGATTATTGCCAATGATAAGGATGTAGGGGCCCACTGACTTATTTTGCCACGGGGCCCGAAATGCCGCCAGTCCGCCCCTGCCTGAATGTCCACTCCGTTACCAGTAGAATGGTAATGCAGTGGACAGTAATGGAGTGGACATCACAGCAGATATTCTTCATTTACATGGTCCAGGTTGATGGTAGCTGCGTCTGATTTTAATCAATATATTGTGCATACTGTGAGGAATCTGATCAAAATTCAATTTACTTTAAAAAATGATATATTTTCCCTTTACAATGAATGGTAACGGAGTGGACATTATTTTTGACCATGATATGAATTGGACCCAAAATCTGTCTCTGAAACTGTTTCAAACACCTCAAGAATTTGCATTTTCATGCAGATGTGATTGCATGTATCACTGGGGCTACTATCAGGTTGAAAAAGCCACCATAAACACAACAGGTGCACAGAAATACCAATTTATATTACTGGTAACGGAGTGGACACTGATTTTACGGACAGCGATGTCTTGCCTTACACTAGCATAAATATTTTAGTGAATAGCAAGATAACACATGCATTTGGTAGAGCATGTACCATGGTGTGTACTAATAGAGCGTGATAACTTAAAAAGTGGTGATTCTGATCCCATAATAGTTATAGATGGGCAAAGTATGGAAAGTTGCATTTCGGACAAGTGGTTTTATGGCATGATTGAACAAAGAATCTTCTATAAAAACACAAATAATAATTAAAAAAATAATAAAAGATCATTATTAATTTTCACCATAATCTATAGCATATGTCAACTAGAGAATATACCCTAGACGAATGCCTCAGGAACTGTACATTATGATAGATTTGCGTCACAAGTGTCTCAGCCTATCAGCGAGCAGCATTTCCCTCCACTTCATAAGTTCAACCACAGGCTAAATGGTCACATATATATGGGCAATTCTTACTCTATAGAGGCTCTATACAGTAAGAACTGCAGAGCATATGTGACCATTTGGCCTGTGGTTCAACGGCGATTTGCGTAAGAATCAACTGACTCCTCGGTGACCTAACACATAGGCCTACCATTTTAAAGCTCTCACAGAGATCTCTCTATTGCTATAAGAAGTAAAGCTGTACCAGCTACGGAAGTGCTCAAATCGGCGATATCATTTGCATAACATGAGTGAAGGTCTGCTCATTGGCCTTCTTTGGGGGTGTGTCTGATTTATTCACAGAAGGCTTTGCTGAAGTTTGAAAAAATCATGTAAATTCAACTATAAAATATGTTTGATATCACTATTAGCGTAACGGACATGATTTGTCCCTGAATTTACATATATGTGTTATATATATATATATATACTTTTATGTTTATTGACCATGCCTTAGAAGCCCCTATGGTAAGTATATTAAAGGTTATTTTCCTCATTATTTGAAACTATACTTTAGGCCCTAACACATCTGTCTGTATACGAAAATTTTCTGAAAAAGATGTATTTTATGCAGATAGAAAGCCATCCTTCAGTGTTGGCACAGGAAAGTGTCCCCTGCCCTCTTGTTTGATTTTAATATTAATGGCCATAGATATTTTAAAGTGTTGCGACAGGAAATTCCGTGAATGGGCTATTGCTAGTTTCAACACAGAGTGTTCTGGTTTCCAATGAACATGCTGATGGATTACACAGGCAGCTACAGGCAAGCCTTTTAAATATTAAACATTTTATTGCAGACAGAAGTTTCAACCATGAGCATCATGGCCGAACATATCAGTAAGTAGACAAGACTTATTTCATGTGACGAAGCTGATATTTCATATAAATAATAATCTAATTATTATCTATCGCCCATGCTATGCTAATTATTATCTATTGCCCATGCTATGCTATGCATAGGGCGATTATGCTTCTGTCCTGAAATCTACTGAAGGGGTGAAATTACCAATGCTGTGGCCTCAACCAGCCCACTCTGGAAGTTCTTATCATATGCATGCATATCACATTGATATCATTGTAGATGTGCACAACGGGTCGTATTCTCAGTTTAATTCAATATTAGAAAATTTACTATTATCAGTTTTAGAGGCTATCAAGGTCCAGAAAGCCTGCATTGGCGCAGCCATTTTCCCTTCCACAGGGTGAGTTTTAGTACACAGAATGGCCACTGCAATCGTAAGTGAGGCAGCACTGTCTCTTAACACTTAATATATTATATAAATCTGTTTTATATTTATGTAAATTTATAAAAACAGGTTATAATATACACTCATGTAAACAAAAGATAGACATATAGATAGATAGATAGATAGATAGATAGATAGATAGATAGATGAATGGATTGATGGATGGATTGACGGATGGATAGACGGATGGATAGGCTGATGGATAGATGGATGGGATAGATAAATGGATAGGATAAATGGATAGGATAAATGGTAGATAGATAGATGGATAAATGGATTGACGGATGGATTGAATGATAGATAGACAGATGGATAGACGGATTGACAGACAGATAGATAGATGGATAGGATAGATGGATGGGATAAACGGATAGGATAAATGGATAGGATGAATGGATAGGATAAACGGATAGGATAAACAGACAGGATAGATAGATAGATAGATAGATAGATAGATGGAGGAATGGATTGACAGATGGATTGATGGATAGATGGGTTGACAGACGGATAGGATAGATGGATGGGATAAACGGATACGATAAACAGATATTGTAAACGGCTGGGATAAATGGATAGGATAAACGGATAGGATAACGGGTAGGATAAACAGATAGGATAAACAGATAGGATAAACGGATAGGATAAACGGGATAATGGGATCAACAGGATAATGGGATCAACGGGATAAACGGATAGGATAATGGATAGAATAAATGGATAGGATAAACAGATAGGATAAATGGGATAACGGATAGGATAAACAGGATAACAGATAGGATAAACAGATAGGATAAACAGGTTAAACGGGATAAACGGACAGATTAAACAGATAAGATAATGGATAGGTTATATAAACGGATAGGATAAACGGGATAAACGGATAGGATAAACAGGATATGCAGATAGGATAAACGGATAGGATGAATGGACATGATAAACAGACATGATAAACAGACAGGATAAATGGACAGGATAAACGGACAGGATAAACAGACAGGGTAGGTAGATGGATGGATGGACGGATTGACGGACAGATTGTAGGATAGATTGACGAATGGATAGACAGATGGATAAGCGTATAGGATAAATGGATAGGATAAACGGACGGGATAAATAGATGGGATAAACCGATAGGATAAACAGATTGGAAAAGCTGCTAGGATAAGCAAACAGGATAAATGGTAGATAGATAGATAGATAGATAGATAGATAGATAGATAGATGGATGAATGGATTGACGGATGGATTGAATGATAGACGGATGGATAGACGGATTGACCTAAGAGCGCCTAAGAACATCCACTGGATATTCTTAGGATTGACAGACAAATAGGATGGATGGATAGGATAGATGGATGGGGTAAACGGATAGGATAAATGGATATGGTAAATGGATAGGATAAACAGACAGGATAGATAGATAGATAGATAGATGGAGGAATGGATTGACGGATGGATTGATGGATAGATGGGTTGACAGACGGATAGGATAGATGGATGGGATAAACAGATAGGGTAAACAGATAGGATAAACGGATAGAATAAACGGATAGGATAAAGAGATAGGATAAACAGCTAGGATAAACAGATAGGATAAACAAACGGGATAAACTGATAGGATAAATGGATAGGATAACAGATAGGATAAACGGATAGGATAACAGATAGGCTAGATGGATAGGATAAACGGATAGGATAAATGGATGGGATAAACAGATAGGGTAAACAGATAGGATAAACAGATATGGTAAACAGATAGGATAAACAGGATAAACGGACAGGATAAATGGATAGGATAAATGGATAGGATAAATGGTCAGGATAAGGGGCTAGAATAAACGGCTAGGATAAACGGATATGGGGCCACCGGGCTATGCACAATATCTTGGTTCTAAATGTGCAACAGGCGATCATCCCTGTGGGACAGCATAAGGCGATCGATCCAATCTCCGCAATGTCTCTAGTTGTACATGTCCTCGATTATCATCAATAAACGGCGCATATGAAATGCGGGCAGCAATTGCGGGCTAGCGGTTGCGGGAAACTGTTTGTAACATTATGAATGGACGAATAAAAGTATATTCTATTCTATAGAAAAGTGCGTAAAATGCGGATTCCTAGTGCATTTTTGATCCAGATTCCTTCATAGTTGTCGTATTCCAACAATTTAAACATCTAGATGCATCAGAAAAAAAACGAGGCTTTCAAAGGAATCCACTTCTTACTTCCTCTTCACATAGTTTAGCAACCAGGCCTTATCAAATGAGCAACAGTCCCTCTTAAAGACCCTTGTGCACATCATCTTTTCCAGTCTAGCATGCGGGGCATGGGCGATGCTGTGCCATTATATGTGCTTGTTGGAGGTTTATATGCACACTTTTTTTTGCAGAGGAACTGTCTAAAAAGCTGGCTGATATGGACATATTTGACGGTAGATATATTCATACATTGATCTGAAATCAGTGATGGAAATGGGGGGGGGGGGGGTGCTCAGGGGAGCTGAGCTCCCTTGACCAAAAAACAGGGGGAGCTGTACCCTGCTACAACTCCCCCAATGATCAGTGGTGAAATTACAATTATCATAATACTTTTTCAGTCCACATGGTATTTTTAGCCAAAATTATGCTATAGTGGAAGATTTTTTTCCATTTTAAAAGCATCGAATGGCGAGCCACTGCTGCACGTGCCGAGAGCTCCCCCAATGAAATTTTCCATTTCCATCACTGTCTGAAATTAGAATATACTATGATTTGATATAGTTGTATGTTTAAGGCCCTATTCCAGTAAAATCTGCTCAACAAATTATTATAGAGATAACCTCTGCACACAGCCAGAGCCTGGTTTGAACCCGCATGCCTTGGTCACAGAGCAGACTTGCAAACCACTATGCTACGGGTTACACATTATAGCCCCACAGAAAAATGCCGTCAACTTGAACTTGTTATTTTTGTCATACCCCCCACCCTTTATACGCACATATATATATGTCTTCTTGGGATTAACTTTTGCACCAAGAAGTATATTAATATCGAAATTGTGACTAACAAAATACAAGCTAAATAAGCTATTTCAGCTTTTCTGACCACGTCAATAAACTTACATTCATACGCATATTGGGTAAATTTTCATTAATTTCAATTTAATTATTTTTTTGCAGGCTTTGCCGCAAGATTTAAGGAAATACAAGCGAACATTCAGTTTAATGCTGCTGAAGTCACCACAACTGAAGGCCCATCGAGACGTATCTATCTTGAAATTTTTTGTTTTGGGTTGTTATCTAGGCAAACTAGAATTTGTGTCGCAAGCGGAACACATGCGAGTTCACTATGCGTATGTTGTTTTGCCATTTTTGTGAATAGATTCTTGGGGAAAATGGTGTAGAATTTGGGGCCTAGATTTTCATACATGATCAGAGAAATAGGAGAGACAATAAACTTAGCAGTGGTATCACCAGGAGGGGGGGCGGTGCAGTAAAAAAGAAAGTACAAGCGGCTTACAACAAATTATGTCAATAGCAGGAAGGCCAGGTCTAAAAGGTATTGAGATCAGTAGCATAGCCATTAGGGGGGGGGGGGTGAGAGGGCAGGCGGGACAACTTGCCCCCTGAACAGATTTTGGGGAAATTTCTGCAGATGTATTAGCAAAATTAGAAACGAAAATGGGGAAATGGTAAGAAAAATGGAGAAATTATGAGCGAAATGGGTAAATGGTAAGCAAAATGTGGAAATTATAAGTAAAATGGGGAAAAGGTATAAGAAAAATGGGAGAAATGGCCAGAAATTGGGGAAATAGTAAAAAGAAGTGGGAAATTAACAGAAAAAAGAAACTGAAAGAAAAGGGGATTTATACGAAGAGTTTTAACAGATTTCCCCACTTTTTCTGCACAATTTCCCCGTTTTTCTTCACTATATCCCATTTTTCTGCCTCTGAATGATATAAATTTGCAAAAAAACACCACAAAAATTTCCAAAAGGTAACCAGCACCAGTGGCGTATCCAGGATTTTTTTCAGGGGGGGCAAACCACCAAGATATTTCCCCAAATTGTTTTTCGCGACCGACAGCTCTGTCATGTGTCGCACATTGTACAATGTTCAAAATTCTTTCAGACAACATTTTCAGTGTACCTTCATGATTGGTTTAAGTATTTACTGACTGACTAATTACTGACTGACTAATTAAAACAACTGTGTCATCCAATTCAAGTTTGAACTTCACACCTTTTCCAAACAATAGACCAGCATCAACACCACGGTTTCTGTTGGGGTGCTCAAAAAGTGAGTCCTGGGGACTCAGTGAGGTCTGAAAAATTGGTCCCCAACCAAATTTCTGGGTCCTAGTTTTTTTCACATCATGGCCAAGCGGCCATCACCCAATTACAATTCTTGAATATAAGGGAGGGGGCTAGCCGGCTGGTAGAGCCTTGGGCTCCCAATTGTTGGGACCCAGGTTCGGTAACTCTCCACAAAATAGTTTTTGCTTTTCTGAAACAATTCTTTGTCGCATCCCTCAATCTTCATATATATTTTAAAGTAGGAACTCCTAGTACAGGGTGAATTTCCTATAAATCTAAAATGGTAAGTTTAAAAATGTATTTAGGAGTCGTCTTTAGGACTATATTTCTTTATGCATCTTCAAAAATGCCACAGTCTTGTGAAGCAATATTGGCAATAATTTAGTTACTCGATTGATTAAAACTGTAGAAGGCTCCAAATGATCCATTATTGACCTATTGAATATGCAATGACATCACAGTAACACAAGCAGATTGAAGTAATCACTTGCACTTCCCTGACTGTAACTACTCAAAGGGTGTGACCTGGGTGTCTGCCAGTCCTTGAAAAGCCTTGAAAAAATTGCATTTACCACAAAAGGCCTGGAATCTGCCTCATACTAATAAAAAAAGAAACACAGCTTAATATTTTGCAATTTCTTGTGACAGTCAGGTCGCAGATACATTTTAACTATCAGAAAAAAGTAATCTACATTCTCTGGAAGATTGGCCTTGATTATGGGAAAATTTGGGCCAAGAAAAGCCTAGAAAATCCTAGAATTTGATTCCAAAAATGCTGCAGACATCCTGCATTCAATACAATAGAGACTGCAATGCAAGGGCAATAATGTTCTTCTAAAATTGAGTTATAAAATACAAGAACTTTTCTGCTGACTTGACTTGTGTTGTGCTGGTATACCCCGGCTGACTTGACTTGTGTTGTGCAGTTGATGTTGATAGGCTAGTAACTGTTACTGTATCCACATATTCATAACATTTTGTCAAGGACCAACCACTGGTATTTTCATTTTTTGCACAATA
Source organism: Platynereis dumerilii (assembly GCA_026936325.1). NCBI lineage: Eukaryota > Metazoa > Annelida > Polychaeta > Phyllodocida > Nereididae > Platynereis > Platynereis dumerilii. The sequence continues at coordinate 141,808,667 of JAPTHN010000001.1, read as the reverse complement.
TTTCATTAACGTCTCTCTACTCAATCACCCTTAAATTAACAAAATATGAATGCACTATTGCAATGCGCTGAGTAAAGCCTGCCTTATTTGGCTGTCCTATCAAGATGTGTGTGCAGAAGAAAATTTTGAAATGCTAATCTAGTGCATTAATAAAGCACATAGAATATTGAAAATGATCTTATAAAATGCCTTGTATTTTTAGCTGTTAACCCCTTCCACAATTTTCCCGAGTTTTTCATTGTAAATAGCTAAAAAGTGAGTTACAAAGACAAAAGTGAGACACCAGTTGGTAAACATATATATCACGATGCCTGGGGTTATTTCTAATATAATTTTTCGTTCAGAAAAATGTCCCTGAAATAATTCCTTTCATTTAACATTATAATAGCAAAGCCACTAAATGTACATTGTTATTTTTATTATTTTAAAATATGTTCACTGCCATATATAGGCCTATGCATTTTCAACGAATTCTCAGCAATTAATTGAGATATCTTCATGAAAAAACGAAATCATAAAGATTAAGGCACCAGGATTTTAATTCTAGCCCTAGTAGAAGTGTCCGAAAACTATCGGGAAGACATCGAACCTGTTTCGGCCAATCAGAGGGCAGTAAAACAATAACAAAAATATTTATATTTCCTGTTTTGCCGTGATTTGGTTGAAACTAAACACTCAAATTGTAATTAAACAAGGCACAAAAGACACAAAAGGTGAGGAAGATGCCTCAAGTTAGCCAATTCTTCATTAATTTCATGAAAAAGAACCTTTAAAAAGTGCTCCCTTGTCTCTCATGAACGATCCAAAATTTCTGACAATCCCAGATTTCCAAGACCGAAACCATAGCGAGTTCACTCGCAATAATAGGCTGTGATAGTGGAAATCTCAATTGACATATCTCTGACGTTCCCGTGCACAGTAAAACTTTTTCCGCACAAAGAACAGTCAATAGTGCAAAAAAAAATAAGGCCCCCTGGTGGAAAACAACGTCATACAGCCATTGATTTTAGCCATGAGTTTTTTAAAAGGCTATAGTTTTCCAAGACAGGAAATGGAGGACTCTGAACGATATTCCATTGCTTACTGCTAATGTTCAATGACCCTAAACCAGTCTTGCCTTATGCCTCCACTTCCTGTCATACTCATAAATCTAAATTTAATATTTCATGATTGTTTAAGATCTATGTTTGTCTCAAATTTTTTTTCTACTAGAGTGTCAAGTGCCTCGGTGGCTGAGTGGTCTGAATGTCAGCCTGGTAATTTTGAGGTCTGGGGTTCAAATAAAATGCATGACATTTTTTACTGATCTAAAACCTTCATCTGTAAAATTTGAAAATTTAGTTTAAGGTAATTATTTAGTGACCATGTGCTTTTTTGGGCAGCTCATGAATCAATTGCTCACTTTGCACTTGTTCAGAAACTGAGCTAATAAGTCCCCATGCCAGTATGGCACCTGGTGATAATAATCTTGCAAAATGGCAAAACAAATGGAACTCATCATTTTTTCAGTGTATTACAGATTTTTGCCTGTTGGGTCTTCCTGTGCTGGATTCAAAGGTTCGAATTCACTGGGCTCAAATTCCATTTTTCTATGTGTTGCGGGAACAAGCCGCCATTTTGTACCATTACCGATTAAGTCAAGGGAGCCGATTACCGATTAAGTCAAGCTCTTCCAAGCTTCTGTACGCTTATAAAACTTTTCACCCAAAACACAATGGATTCGCATTGCCGATTCTTAGATGAATTGTTTAGCCCTACCGGTGCCTCCCCCCATTATGCAGTCGATTGACGACGTTTACCTTAAGTTTAATATGGCCCGGTGAAGTCCAAACTAGAACCCATGGGTTCAAAATGGAGGTGGTGTAGTGTCTTAAGTTCACATACCATGAATCCAGCATGATTTGTCCTGCACTACTAAACCTAGTCAGATAGATATATATATAGATATACAGATATATAAATATATATAGGTTGATATATAGATATGGCTGCTACCCTTTAAGAGCAGTGGTTGCTCACAGTGGTTGATCCATAGCAGATAGAACACGAGTCCTCTACTTATTGCACATTAATCCTATTTGAAAATGATCACAAGGGACACCAATTTAACATCTCACCTGAGTGATACCCATATATGATTTTGATATTCAAATTCCACTAAAATATATTCTAAATTGGCTGCCCCAGGTTTGAACCGAGGCAAGCAAAGACTATCAGGATTTGGACTTACAACTCTTAGCCACTCAGCCGCCACGGAAACTTATCCTAAGACCTGCATAGTTCTCTGCTATCATGTCAGTAATGAAGTTCTTACTTACTCAATAATATGCTGCTCTATACACCTGTCAATCCTCCTACTACAGCCAGCTAACTTATAGACTGTCAAATTGACCAACTGGATCAATAAATCTATCAATCCAGATTTTGAAAAGAGCTGAAATGAAGTGAAATCTCATATCGGATTGGCATTGATATTTTGGAAAGATGGATAGATGATTAGGGCTAACCCTGTATTTATTTACGTTGTAAGCTAATTAAGACACAAGGAAGACATAGTAATGAGGCAAAGGAAGACTGAAACTGATGTCCTGGGTGACCCGGCAAGATAGTTAATCAGACCTAGACAAGCAATATCTTCAGCCCAGTGTTGGAGTCGAGGCCAGGACATCGGAGACCGAGACCGAGGCATCAGCTATCGAGACTGAGACCGAGACCGTGGTCACTGGCCGGCCGAACATAAATTATGGTTAACTGCCAAACTATTTTAGCTTGGTATTTATCGACATTTAGTCATCATATCATATAAGGCTATAGCAGTGCAATTAAAGATTTCACTCATTGATTCAAGTTAAAAGACTGCACTGAAAACGATTTGGCTGCAATCATTACTTTTTTAAATGATGGAGGCGTTGGGGGGTACTTACCCGACTTCTGCGTATGTACACTCCTGGGCAAAAAAAAAAAAAAAATGGACCACCCTAGAATTCGACTTCATTTCATTAGGCTTTGATTTTTACAGGATATGCACTTCGAAAAAGCTTCATTTCCTGTCAGTTAATCAACAGAAGCATTTTCTTAGTATTAAATTGCTTTTCCTCATGACTTTTTAAGCAGGACAGTTTTTTTGATGCTCTTCTTGATGACTTTATGTTTGGTCCTTTTTTTTTTGCCCAGGAGTGAGTGAGTGAGTTTGTGTTTTACGCCCCATCAGCACCAGTGTGGGCTATTTAGAGGCAACTTGCCCAGGAGTGTATGCTCTACAGCAATTGTGAAAATAGCATGCAATGCATGCATAGGGTCCTTGGTCAATATTCTACCAAGAGTGTAAAAGTTTGAAATCTTGCTTGCTCGTCAGTCTTCAACCATGAGGTTGTGCCAACTCAGGTTACCTTGCAAAGAGCTCAGTCTCTTATAAGATGCGCTGAGTATACATGAGGTGGCAGCACTGTCTGGCGTTTGGTGGTGCTTACAGAGGGTAGATATTCAGACCAGTTTTTGAGGAAGGGGGGCCAGCAATCCTGAAGGAATATGTTGAATAAGACAAGTTTAGTACTTATATAGGCTCGTGATTGTAGGTAGGGATACATAAGTACCAAATTGATCACTAGGACACATTATTTGGGGTTGTACTGTGTTGTGTGAAATGTTTTTAAGACCGCAACAAGTTTTGCTGTTGACAGGAAGTGTTGATGACGACAATGGCCCTTGACACCAAGGACCCAAAAACCGCAACCAATTTAGTCTTAATGCTTTTAAAACCATTTAAATCGTTTAATTTTAACGATACCCAACATGTTGCGGTTGCAAGACCGGAACCAAATTAATCGGGGAAATGTCAAAAAACCAAAACCTTTTTAATTCAACAAGAACCCAGGGGTTGCAAAGCTGAAGGGTATTAAAATTGAACTTGTTTCATTCGTTGATGTTTCAGGAAAAGTAGCATAATGTAACAGTTTGATTGGTAATTTGCACAATTAAATTGGGCAGTGCACAACCATGGGTTTTTATGAAATTCAATAATTAACTAAGCAGTTAGTTATACAAATTAAGTATGCTGATAGGTTTTATTTATAATCTTACCAGCTGTGTACCTGTCTCACGACAGGTGAAGTGGTAAAATTGTGAAAATTTAGCTTTAGTTATTGTTTAGTCATTGTAAATTTTTTTGTGAATTTCATCTTAAAGGTATGGAAGTTCTGCCACCTTCTTGCCTCCAACCATACTGGCCCCCTATCCAGTCCTCCCCTCCACGCCAACTGTGTTGTTCAGGTGGTTACCATAGTTTCAAATCAAACTTTTATGTGATACGTAGACATATTCAGAACATTCATCTCCTATGGTTTCTTGCAGGTTTGCATGGTTATGGCATTATCTTTTTGAGGGATAAGGCCACACATAATGATCTTTAGCTTCTCGGATTCTCTCAAGGCATTTTTTTAGGGTCGGTCGGTAGGACAAAAAACTTTTTCTTTTTTTTTTCAATTTTTTTTTTCCATCAGCAGGAAATCTATTGTGTCGGCAGGTCCGCGAAGCTAAGAATCAATTATGTGTGGCATAAGTGTGTCCTCCCCTATTACCCCCATCATTTTCAATGCCTCATTGTGGCTACTTCAGCTTCTCACCTTGCCCCCATCATTTTGCCCCTTCCTCATCTTCCCCCCCCCAAATTTAAGCCTATAATCTAGTCCCCCCAACCTCATCATATTTTTTGGATGATTCAAACACAGAGCTGGTCTAAATATTTAAAACTGTCAGATGATATCCTGCATTACCAAGAATAGAATAGAGCTATAGAATATTATTCATACATAATCAACTAATCATTAATTTTATGCCTAAATTTGGTGGTCTGCAGCAGATAGACTGATAATTCATTTTCCAACAAAGTAGTTGCATGAAGTTGTATGTGCAGAGTAAATAATATTGTATGAGATGCATGCAGCTTGTTGGAGGAGTACCCAGAGAAACTTGAAAGTTTGTCTTTTGGGCGCCCCAGCACAACAGGAGATGAGCTGATGAATGACAGAGCCAGAAGCAGGCCAAGCAGGTCAGGTATGCTCACTCCAGGGATATAGTGTTCTCTGATTGGTTCAAACTGGCCATGTGAGCAGCTGGTGCCCCAGTGGAGTATTCTGTCTGCAGCAGAGCAAGCAGCAGGCCAAGCAGGTCAATATGCTAACTCCAGGGCCATACAGTGTTCTCTGATTGGTTCAAACTAACCATGTGACCAATGATGCTGGGGTCAAAAGACACACTGACCCTAACCTGATTCAGTTGGCCATGAATCATGGCCATGTAATGAGGCGAATCCCTGCTACATTTGACAGCAACAAATAACCTCAACAAGTACATAAACCCCAAATGTACTTCCAAATTTTTGTGCCCATCCTTTATTAGACTTCACCCATAACACTATCTTTGGCCGCTGCCTCTCCTGTCTAAAGATTTTGTGTATAATTTGAAACTGATGAATCCTCAGAGAAGCCCTATAGAGAGCCTCCGGCAGGCCTAAAGCCTGCCTTCGGCTAAAAAGAACAAAAAAGCAGTACCATCCAGCAGCGCCTCTATAGGCCTACATTAGGGTGTCCCAAAAAAAACAATGTCCTAATTTTTGATGGGACATCCCCTCAGTTTGTGATATAACCTATAAAAAGGACCTTTGCAAAATATTAAAGCATTTCAACATGATTAACTGGTGCCTCAAGAGCCCTAAAGTTTATTCGTTTTTACTCATTTTAGACGGCTTTCTATAACTGTTGTATCATACAACATTCTAAGTACCATGGTTGGATAAGTCTCAAAAAGGCCTACAATTTGCGTACCAACATCAATGGTCAACAATAATTATGTAACTCCTACCAGCTCTTCAACTGGCTTTGAGGGCGTGGGTTCAAATCTCACCCCGGGAACTCACTTTAGTCCGAGCCCATGGGATATGTATCCAGTGTTCTATGCCGGGGCCACTGAAACACCCTGGGCATCCCTGAATTAATAGGGTATGTGCCAGACTCACAGTCTTCTCATCTCATCATCATCATACGGCGATCGCCTGCCTCGATATAGCCCACTAAGGTGCTGCAGAGGCGTAAAACACAAACAAACAAACAAACCTACCAGCTCTTCAATTGACACTATTATGAACGAAAGTGTTTTAGAGCGCTTTAACCTCAAAAAAAAATTATTTCACTGCTAATTGTTGTTATTCTCTATCTACACATGGCAGGATGGACATATATATAACTTTTGAAACAACTTTGCTGATGGAAATGCCTGCTTTATCAGCCATGGGTTTTAAAGAAAATTTAGTAAAAGAGCTGAATATATCAGATGAAACGGTTATATTTCATGTTTTATCTTCATCAGAATTGAGGCAGGGTACCAGGAGTGGTACAATATGAATGACAACTTTGTTATTTTCAGGTGGCATTACTTATAGGTTTTCCTTATGTCAATTCTGAGAAAACATGGCTTGAAAATTAATATAAAAGTCCCATCTGATATTATTTTCAAGTTGTTGCCTTTCTTTTGTATAAATGGCACTTGTTTTACAAATTATATATATATATATGGTCATCCTGCCATTTGTAGATTGATAATCACTACAACTGGAAGTGAAATATTAGTTTTTCATGGTATACTGGATAAATTCCGATCTGATGAAGATATAATAAACACAAAAATATACACGTTAACCTGATATCTTGAGCTCTTTTGACTAGATTTATCACTAAAAAATATTTATATCATCTCAGAATTGACTTCAGGACAACTTACATGATAACACAAATTCATGAAAAATAACAAAATTGTGGTTCATACATGTATGGTACCACTCTTGGTTTACAGAATCAAAATCGATGAAGATAAAATATAAGATATAACAGCCCAATCTGATATTTTTAGCACTTTTAACATGATTTATCATAAACACCACATGGCTCACAGAGTAAGCATTTTCATGTGCCAAACTTCTTTTACAAATTATTATGTTTAACCTGTAAATTGAGAATCACAGCAACTGGCAGAAAATGTTTTTTTCCTTGAGTCCCGAATAACACTGGAGAAAATATGACAAATAATATAACAATTTCATCTATTTCAGCTCTTTCGACAAGTTTTATCATTAAAAAAATTATACTGTCCCAAAATTGGCTTTATGTCCACATAAGAGATAAAACATTAAAAACAACAAAATTTCTGTTCATATGGCACAATTCTTGGTATATTGATGGTATACTGAATCAAATCTGATGAAGAAGTAACATGAAATTTAACTGCCCTTTGCGATATTTTCAACTCTTTTGAAAAGATTTATCATAACAATTTCATTTATATATATATACACTCTTTCATAGAAAAGTTAGGGAACAAACTCTCCCAGCAGGTAGGTGAGGAAAGTGAGTTGAGGCTTGAGCTGGTCAAGGGTGCATAGTGGCTTCAGAAATTTGTTGATGGTAGAGAGTTCCAAGCACGGATTATACAAGGGAGCAGGCAAGATTTCAAACTTATATTATTGACACTCTTGGTAGGAAATTGACCAAGAACCCTGTAAATGCATTGCATGCTATTTTTAAAATGTGAAATTGTCAGGAGGGCGAAAGTCAGCAATTTTACTCAGGATGAAGTTATCAAAAAGTCCAAGACTGAAGTGAAAACCAATATATATATGTTTTAGATTAACTCATTGAACTGTGTCGACCAGCCCATCCAAAATGACAATTAGTTCCTCATTAATATGAGCAATTTTATTATCTAAATCTATTATTTGTAACAGTACAAAATAGCGATACAGTTTTATTTTATCTAAATAATTTCTAATTTTGTTTTAAGGTCCACTCCCAGATGATATCAGCTTCATGTGTAAGTATAATACAGTACTTAGTATATCTGTGATATTGACAACTTCTGAGAGTATTGGAAGAGTTGCTAATTAACTAACCTGGTAGTATTCAAGAGTCAATCTGCACCATTTTTAGGGTGTTGCCACAATGTGACCCTCCATTTTGCAGTGCAATTGGAAGCAAATCTCAACATCCAGTAGCACCTTAAAACTGTTATCATAAGCAGAGGTTAACCAGTTTTCTCATGCTTCAAATGTTGAAAGTGTAAAAAAAAAGAACTGGATTTTTACAATATTTATAAAGAGCAAAATATGATTATGATCAGACCATCAGCAAATCTATAAGGCCTATAATGACAGCTGTTGAATCTAAATTTACACACGTTTTAAAACAGTCATGCCTTTTATTTTTCAACAGTGGGAATGACACACTCCCAGATCAGATCAAAAACCCCGGACGAGCTAATGCAGTCACTGAGAGAGGGAGGTTTTGACACCGATTATCTTAAAATCGTACTCCAAGGTAACCACACAGACATTGTCCACTACACAGTCGAGGACATTGTATATGGAGTAATGGCCATGATGGGAGGGTACAACCCAAATGACTATCCCTATGGAGAATATGATGGAGAATATGATGGAGATTATATGTATGGCAGTAGCACTCCGTGGGGAATATTGACCACAGACAAAGACAGATCAGGAGCTGTCCCAAGCAGCAATCTCAACGGTGCATGGATGGACTTATTTCAAGCCAATTCGAATGGCAAAGACAAGGAGGAGGTCCCTGCAGATGAGACGAAAGTTCCAGTTGGTGATTCAACTACGAGCAAACAGTTCACTGGCGATGTGTCCACCAATGATGCTGCAATGATCATGGACAACAGCAGCATTCCAGGAGAATTTTTGACTACAGAAAAAGAAGTATCAGGAACTGCCCCAACACCAGAAACAAAAAGCAACATAGACCAGAATGGACTACTCGACTTAATTAGTTCAGGTACCAGCGACCAAATCATGAATGAGTCTGTGTCAACCAACAAGACTTCGATCAATGCAACCACTGTGCCCGAAACTGAACCAGATTCATCCAGAACAAATGACAACATCCTGAACAATGGTGGGCTTTTCCAAAAAATAAATAGCCAGAGCTTTCAAGAGCAATTTGGTGCCATTTTCAAACAATTCGGGTAATTTTGATACTTTTTTTGAAAATCGCAAATTCGAAATAACCCATTTTCATAAAGTTGCTATAACTTGTCTTTGCATCAATCTTGTGTGAAAAATACTGCTTCACTATATATATTTCAATAAGCGGAATTCATTTAATGAAAAGATGACACAAAAGATGACTCACAGCATTATGCTATGCTCTGAATGAAAATGGCCTTGTCAAATCGTAAATAATACAATGTATATTGACATATCATTTTACACAGCTTCAAAACTATGTACACCTAATTATCACTTGCATCCTATATATAAATTCATCAAATCATACCAAAGTTAAATATGTTTATATTGATTTTATTGAAAAAAATATTTGATAATTAATACGAGTACATACAATGGATAATATATATTTCGTTCTCTGAATTCAATTTTCATGCAAAGCTTGAAGAATAATGATGTAATCAAGAGCCAATTTTCTGTTATCGAATACGATCCCACCTCCAAAAGGAGCCATCATCACAAACACAAATAAGAACAGATCCATCCTTAGACAAATGGGTTAGGCGGATTGCTGATACGCACTTGTTATGTCCCAATACAGTACACCTGAAATAACAGAAACATATTTTGTAAGTCATTTAATAATCCTGGTAATAAATAAGGACCTTAAGTGTTATTGTAACGTTGTTGCCATTTTTATTAAAAGAAGTGTGTCATGGTGTTTTTGATCAAATTGACATTGTTCTTTTTTTTACCGTAGAATATCAAGACAATATTACAGCAGGCACCGTAAAAGGTGGAAGAGTTGAAAAATTTTATGAATGTTGACTGCATATTGGTCATTCATGAGGTTTATTTCTTTGTTGAACATTACGACAGCACAAATTATACTGTGGATGTGAAACAATGTGCACAATATGTCTGTGAAAACAAAAGGAGCATGATTTGAAAAGGTCAATAATATCATGCAGATCAGCCATCATCAGTAGCAAAACTTACCGAGCAAGAGATGGATCATCAACATCCAAGTCCCACACATATGTTTTGCCGTATTGGTTTCCCAGAGCCAGCATCTGCAAAAAGGAGGATTAGGAGAATTAGAATTCTGCAAGCCTAATAAAACACAATGTTGAAAGAGTAAGTAATGCCTTTGCAAAGCATTATAGTGCAATTGGTGAGAAGTTATCAGATAAAATTAAAGAAACAGGGAGCATAAATGACCCAATGACTTATATGAGAAATAAAATTCCTTATAACTGTTTTTTCTACCCTGTTTCAACTGATGAAATAGAAAAGATCATCAACAGGCTAAAAGCAGTGGTTTTGATCAAATTTCAAATAGAATCTTGAAAAAAATATATCCTGGAATCATAAAAGCACTGCAAATAATATTCAACAAGTCATTACAAGAAGGAATATTCCCAAATAATATGAAAACAGCAATTGTAACACCACTTTATAAAGGAAAATGTAAATCAGATGTAATCAATTATCGTCCAGTTTCATTACACAGAGTATTCTATGAGGGACAATATGGTTTTCGAAAAAACAGAAGCACAGCGGATGCCATTTTAGATCTCACTGGTAACATTGTCGAAAATATTAACAGGGGTTATTACACGATATGCTTATTTTTAGACATGTCAAAAGCCTTTGATAGTCTAAATCACGAGACGGTGTTTAAAAAACTTGAATTTTATGGAATTAGGGGTGTTCCATTAGCATGGCTTAGAAGTTATTTATTTGATAGACAGATTAGAGTTAAATTTAAGAATCACATTTCAGATCCTTATAAGCATAGGATATGGAGCCCCCCAAGGTTCCTGCCTGGGGCCACTAATTTATATTATCCTGGCCAATGATTTAATAAAGTGTCTGAAAGTCTGTAGTGCAATAACATATGCAGACGATACAACTGTGTATGCATCAGGAAATAACTTAAAGTTCCTGTACAAAAAGGTAAACAACGACATTGAAAACTTAAATAAATGGTTTAGAAGTAACTCATTGACGCTAAATATAGACAAAACAAAGTATATGATATTCAGGCCAAAGAGAAAAGAGCTCAATTACAATGGGCTGCTTAAATTAGGAGAAAATATTATTGACAAAGTAAAACACATTAAATCTCTAGGAGTCCATATAGATGAGTTTTTAGATTGGGATTTTCAGGTCAAGCAAGTTTTAATAAAAATGACTGCAGGGAACTATAGCTTGAATATGACAAAGAACTTTTTACCACCAAACTTACAGAAATTGGTGTATTTTGCTAATATACAATGTCATGAGTGTTACGCAATTAATGCATTCGGGTCAATGATTAAAGCTAAAGATCTAAAGAAGATTCAGGTTCAACAAAATAAAGCCATCAGAATTATGTGTAATGTAGGCAGACGTTGGTGGAAGAGGGGGTAGAAGGGGGAAATCGGGGGCAAAATGGGAGATAACTGATATTGCGGGAATAAGAGAAGGGAGCAGGGGGTGTATCCTGTCATGAGGCCTCCCCTCACGAAGAAACCCTGAATGGTCTTGAGGGACTGAGCAGGAATTGTCCATATGAGCATGTGTCTCACCACTCAGGGAAATAGACTCAGGCCAGACTGTAAAGAATAACATATTTTCATAATCCATGGGAAAATTTGAAATCAAAACATTTTGATTGGATGGCCAGTAATCAGTCACTTTTGAGACATTCCCACGGGAGGAGTTATCTCTGAACAAAAGAACCTATTTGCTTAGGGGAGACAATTGGGCAGTCACAGACTCTCAAAGACCAGCCTCTTCTGATTTCTAATTACCATACTCACCAACTAACTTGCATCTGATTGGTCTAGGGCAGGGCCATTCTCAACAAATGTGATAAGGTATTTTTTTATAAGGTGGTGTCTCACGTACAAGCATACAAAATTGTATTGCTCTCTAACATAAGGTCCATGTGGCTCAGGCTCTTCTCCAAAGTATGTAAATTCCAAAATAAAATTATGGCCAGGGGGTGTGAAGGGTGTGTTTACACTGCCCCATATCTACCAGAACTTCCCCCAATTTCCCAAATGGGAAAGTGAAGAAAAGAGGAAACAAAACTCCAAAAACAAAAGAAAGTGTTTTAAAATCAGGCCCATAACTAAGAATATTTTAGGGGGGAACAATGATTCTCTCCTCCCGGTATGCCTCCTCCTTCTTCAGTCACTTTCCTCTCTAGACATATCCCTCGCTGCCTCCTCCCTCGCTAATGCCTGCTTCCACTCTTCCTTACTCTCTCTCTCTCTGGGTTTCTCCCTTTCCATCTCCAGTTACTCTCATTCTAGCGGCCTCTGACTCTCGCCTCTCTGTATTATCCCTTTCTGCCTCAACCCAGTCCTGGTCGCCTCCCCAATAGCTCTTTCCTCCTTAGGTCTTGCTTCCTGTGTCTCTGCACCCCTCGTCAATCTCTTACTCTGTCTCTCTCTTTGCCTCCTATATCATTAGCCAATGCGGCGTCCACATTCTCTGGTCTTCCCATCTGTCTCCTTGTCCTTCCTTCTTCCTCGACAGCTTTTCTCTCCTCCTCAACAACTCATCTCTGCTCCCTGTCTGCTGTCTCCCTGGCATATATATGCCTGGTCCAACTATTACTCTGTTCTCTATGTATTCTGCCTTTCTACCCTCACCCCAATTGTTTTTTGTCCCGTTCATCTCTTCCTCCTCCCCAGGTCTCGCCCTCTCCATCCTTGTCTCTAAACTCTCTGCCTCTACCCTCTCTGCATTCTCCCTCTCTACCTCCCGCCTAAAAACTGATACACACACTCTGCGCTGCCTTTTCAGCATGGCTCTGGCCTCAGCAACCCTCTATGGAATCTCCTAATTGTCTCCTTCCTCTCCTGTGTTTTTCTTTCCATGACCCACTCTTACAGGACCCTCACTGCCCCCAACATAGCACGAGTCAACGCCTCTCTAATTTCCCTGCAAATAACTCTAATAATTATATGTCTATGTGTTTTCACAAAAGCTTAATGGTACTAAAAGTAAAGTCTCAAAAAGCAGTTCATATGATGTTAAAATCATAACTTGCTTTTAAGTGAAAACAGACTTTTCAACATCTTTCGAAGCATTTATTTAGATTGTGAACATTAAAATGTCTTGTGAGTTTTGACCTTTTTTTAATAAGGTCAAAATGGATGATTTTCTCAAATCGCAGAAATATTTCCTTGCAAAATATTAAAGACCCTGTGATCTGAAAAATTATTTGCTCAAAACACTGGGTTTTTAATATATTACTCTATGACAAGGCTATAAGAAAAGGTCAAAACTCACAAAGACTGTGTTCTTTGACATTTAAGATGTTGCCATATTGAATTTTTTTGGGAATTTTTCCATCTAATTTAACACTCTGGAATGCTCAGAATGTGTCTCAGAGTGTCTAAAATCCGTTGGCTTCTGGGGGCCTTGAGCGGCCCCCAAACCCCCTGCCGCAAAGTTTCGGCCCTACGGGCCTCATTTCCCCCTTCATTGCCTTCCACACACCCCCCCATAAAAAATCCTGGCTACGGGCCTGCTCTAATTCTAATATCTTCATGGATATCGAATATACAACAAAATAGGTTGCATATTTGGAATCAGTGAAAAATTCCCCACAAATATGAATACCAACATGATATACTTATCTTCTGTTCTAGGCCGGATCACTCCACTCAAATTTACATAAAATTGTCATAAGTTGTTATCATTCATAAAATGACTCTACATTTGACTCCAATACCACAACAGACCATCACCCATCGTCAGAAACTCCCTTTTGTTGTTCTCACCAGTGTAAATAATAAACAAAAATGTGTATCTTACAAGCAAGAACCACATTACTAAGTAAGTAAGTAAGTAAGTAGTTTATTGTCCAAAGGACCAATTCACAAAAAGGTACAGTCTTGAAAAGACATGAAAGAGGCATTTTAAAGTACAAATTAGGTGACAGTAAACATAATGTGTATGATAACATGTCTGCACCATGATTTATTTCCATGCCCAAAAAAAAGATAACAATTAAATTATAATCTCTTTTGCACTCTTGAGGATTATATACATGAAATCTCAATTGAATCTGACCATTCCAATGATTCCATGTTCACTGCTGGATTAGGACAGTGCCCTTACATGTGTGACTGTGTCTGATGCCTCTGGGGATATCTAATAGTAATAGATATTATCTATCATTTCATCAAAGCATTACCAATTGATCAATTTATTGAATGGTTACTATTAGAAATACTTTTGAAAAAATTAACAGTTAATGTCATGACAGGCTTATTGACAGCAATATCTTTAATGGAACAGATCACTTCATTTGTAATTTACAGTATATGTACAAACAATGCTATCTCTAATTCGGTTACAGAATATTCATGATTAACCTATCTTTTAATACCTCCCAAAACTATATACACTTTAATATTTTACTTATCATTTGAATAAAATGAGATACATCTCTCATCTTCTGATTGAGTAAAAAAAAAAAGGGTACATACATGTAGTATATTTTAAAAGTGAAACCTCTGTTTTTGACCTACTATTTTTGTATCGATGTCTTAACCTATAAATAACCTATAAAAAAACTTACATGTAAGTGTTCTTAACAGTACATCGATTCATCAAGGTGAGGAAAATCTACTGGCGATATTTTTTCCGTGTGAAACGTCATCAAAGATTGTGTACAATTTCAAGATTGGACTCAATGCAAGACTTGGTCTAAAAGCCTTAATAAACGTCCGATTTTCAAAATTTAAAAATCTGCATATATCAAGTAAACTCCTCCGAATTCAAAGCACTTATTCATTTTGCTCTATTTGCAATATTAACTTCGCAATAAGCGTTTCGGCGCATTATTTTTTGTAGGCCTGAAATCACACACTATTAAATAGTACTAAAAAACGTGTACACTGTGCATGTAGCAAATAACAAACTAATAGACAAACAGGTGGTTTTACACAACAGAAGTTGTTTTTTTACACATGCTTGGCTATTTTATATTTTCATGAAACAAGGGGAGGGGCTTTGGAATTTTTCTAAGGGTATTTATTTCATAGAAATGCCTACTTTGAGATATTAAAACCTATTATTACATGCCACATACCCTCAGGTACATGGTAAGATCGATACAGTACCCTTTTTTAAGGGTACTTATCTTGTTTAACTAAGAGGGCAGTATGGCTGTGCCTCTCATCCAAAATGATTACTTAGGATGTGTAGCATCATGTTTTATTATGTAACATGAAATATGATTCACATAACTATAATCAACTCGCAGTAATAATGGTACCAAGAAAGCAAAATAAATCTTAATGTCCTGCTTGGTACTAACCAAGGTCACCAAGGTGTCAATGTGACTTACCAAGGTACTTTTATGAACACTTGTAGAAAGTTATCCTACCAAATTAAATGTCAATAGAGACTTTTGGGATGTTTGTCAATGTTGAAAGCACGCGAAAACAGTTAAATACGTATGTGTAATTTTAGCCTCAGAGGTCACTTACCCCCAAGGACAATAAGAGGTCACTTTAAAGTTTTTGAACATCTAAAGTTGAAGTTCAGAGGCTGTAGAAGCTATCTTGAAAGTTTAAAGCTTTTTTCATTGCATGAACAATCTTTTTGGTTGTTTGTCCCACCGGAACATTTTTATGCAGTTCTCACAGTACTTACTGAGCACTGATAATATACATAGATATAGCATGTTGGATTGTTGGTACTCATTTTGAAGGAATATATATATCTCTCATGTCTGTATCTTCAACCTGAGAAAAAATAACGCTAACCGCGAATTTACCGAAACCAACTTTCAAGGCATATCTTTGATCCTGAAGTGTACTGTCAATTTTCACTGCCGCTCAAAAATGAAAATGGAATGGCCAGTTTCATGCAAATTGACAAGTATCTAGACCTGCTGTTTTTTTAATTTCAATTTTCACTCCACCCTACTGCGGGGGCCACAATCCCAATATGGAGGGCATATTATGCCCTGCTGCGCCCCAAGCCCCCCCCCCCCCCCCCGCCAACCCACAGGAACGCAACAGCTTAGCTTTCGTTTCCTCTATTTTTTCGCAACAAAAACTCGTGGGCCTCTTTCATAACTCCCTCTCTGCATCCTCCTTATCTCTATACCTCCACACTATCTATGTTTTTTTCTGTGTGTCTCCTCCCTATAGCTCTTCCTTCCTCCTCAACAGCTCTTCTCTTCTCCTCAATGTATATATATATGCCTTCTCCATCTCTGCCTGCCTCAATCACCTCTATCTCGCTGTATGTCAAGCTTTTTCCTCCTCTTGTCACCATGTACTTCCCTGTCTAGCCTCCTCCCAATAGTTCCTGTCTCCTCCATCTCTTCCTCCTCCCTAGCTCTCGCCTTCTCCATCTCTGCCTCTACCCTCTGTACCTGTACACTGTCTGAATTCTCCCTTTCTGCTCCTCCTAGCTCCTTCGAAAATGTTGTCATTTACTGTCTCTGCCTCCTTCCTAACTGATGCCTTCTCCTGCTCAGCCTCCCCAGTGTGGTTCTTGCATCATCCCTCTGTGGAGTCTCCTAACTGCCGTCTTAATTGATCTCCTGCGTCTTTGCCGTCCATCCCTGTTAATGAGCCCTCACTGTCCCACTACAGCATGAGTCAATGCCTCTATTACCGTCTGTTCAAGATGAGCGATGTCTTCAGCCTCACATGACACTCACTCTAGCACTATCATCATCCTCCCATGACCCTCTCGAAGAGTCATGGCCCAGCCATGACTCTGGCAGTGCTAAAAATCATCTTTTTAAAACATGCTAGGCTATTTAAAAATAACTGCTGCTACTATCACTTCCAAACTTAGCATGGAGATGTATCACAGTATCAACTAACTCTATAACTTTTGGCAGGCCTATCCATTACATAATGAGGAAAAGAACCCGAAGGCTCTAGAGAAATTAGGGACTTGTCA
Source organism: Platynereis dumerilii (assembly GCA_026936325.1). Lineage (NCBI taxonomy): Eukaryota > Metazoa > Annelida > Polychaeta > Phyllodocida > Nereididae > Platynereis > Platynereis dumerilii. Next base: position 141,791,716 of record JAPTHN010000001.1, on the reverse strand, counting down.
TCAGCTGCCGATGACTTTGCCGTATTTCGCGAAATGGGACAGAATAAGTCCTGCTACGGTCATTCTGCTGTGAGGTAAGGATGGTTGCAGAGATCAGACTTGCTTCTGATACCCAACTGATAAACCCCACACAATCAATCGTCCTATCAGACTGAGTGTCAGCTAGGGCCAGAACTTAGCTGTAATTGCAATTGTCTTCATGTGACGGTAATTTCCTGGACTGAAAATCCTAGCTTTCATTTTAGTGAAATAAGGAATTTTCTTTCTTTTGAAAACATTTTATTGTGACTTTGCTATTTAAGATTTCACCATGTTGAAGTTCTTTAGGCATTTTTCCATAAGATTTGCAGTACTATTTTACACCCTCTAGAATGCTCAGAATGCATTTCTGAACATCTGAAATCCTGGTGGCATCTGGAGGCCACTGTCACAGTGCTTCAGCTGCCAAAGAGGCTGACCTTGCAGGCCTCAATTCGTCCTAAATTACCTTCTGCACACCCTTACCCCAAAATCTAAAGCTGTCAGGAATAATGATAAAATGCATTTCAAATTTACCTTGCTCAAATATTTGAAAGTAATTTATTCAACTCAGTCTCTAGACTATTTAAGACGGTTACCATGGATACCAAAACAAGTACAGTATTTTCACTGATTAAATTTTCTCTCTAATGACACCAAAAACATACTTGTAGCATCAAAACATCCTAACTTACGACATAAATAGTACTGTGAAATAGGTTGCATGTAAAATATGAAATGCATTAAATTTCACCTTTTTCCATGATTATCACCTTATCATATGTCATGTGACCACAAGTCACATGACTATCATTGTACATTAAACACCTACTATGGTTGAGTAAGTCCAAGAATATGTTTGCTATGTGTATGCCAGTGAAGATTTCACGTTTCTTAAATTCAGCTTAACGCCACAATATTCAAATGTCATTGCTGGGGTGACTGGTCACATGGATACCAATACAGATGAACCACAAAATTATAGCTGATTAAATTTGCTCTCCAACAATGCCATGAACATGTCTGACGTGTCAATATTTCCTGAATTATAACACAAATAGCACTGCGAAAAGGGTCAGCGGTATCATACTAAATGCCTTAAGTTACCACTTTTTTGTGGTTATCACCATATAAAGGCATGTGATCATAAGCCACATGACCAACATAATACATTTCACCTTATATCATGTTTCTGGTAAGCCTATCAAGCATGTTTGCTAGATCTATGTTGCTGAAAATTGAGTCTTTATTCAATCCAAAAAATGGTACTTTAATCAAATATTATTGTTGTGACGTCTGGTTGCCATGGATACCAAAACAAAACAAATACAAATTTCAAGCAGATAAAATATGCTTTCCAACAATACCACAAGGAAGTCTCTGCCATTAATATATCCAGAGTTATAACAACTTTTGTGTAAAAGTTTGAAAAAAAAATTGAATTTTATATCTTTAGCCTTGGTACCCCCTCTTAGGGTCATGTGACCAAAAAAAAACAAAACACTAAAAATAAAGCCACATTTAGGGGAAATACAAAAGTGAAGTTAAATTTCACCTGACTAGAACTGAAGTCATTGAAAATCTTGATAAAGTTTGCAAAGTTATGTATTTTGCCATTATGACTTGGTTGCCATGGTAACCGATTTACAAAAAAACTGCACCAAGCGATTTTACTGCATCCCCCCATTCCATAATCTACGGAACCTGGCGATTCCAACGATGTGTAGATTGTCCGTTCCTCTCTTGGTGCATACAACACAATTTCCGAACCGGAAATGGATTTTTGCGGTGTTGGCGAATCCTCAGTTACTGCCTGATTCGCGCCAAAACACCACGTTTTGCTTGATTTCATGGACAGATTTTTTTATAAAGCACTTTTTGCCACTTGGCTCCCAGACTATGTAAATAAAGCAACCGACGACATTTTGGTGGAATACATTTGATACTAATCAAGTTTTGTGTGGTGAAAGAGTGAGTCCACAGCCAGCCGTTGACTCAACATGACTGTGAATCAGTGTGATGACATTCCTGACATTCCTCGTTGACGTCGACAGAACCCCGTAGGGCTATTAAATAGCCCAGCGGGGTAAAAATTGGGAGCGCCAGCTAGATAACAAATGGATACTTCTGAGTGGTTCAATTTTGCTAATATTTCATGAAGACCATAAGCCGGGCTTAGGAGAAGGTGGAAGTAGCTCAAGACAAAATTGTGAAACATTTTCGATCGTTCCTACAATTAATTGTCAACTAATCAATACACATAACAAGCAATTTACATTGCGTAAGTGAAATTCTATACTTCGGTCACACAATATATTGTCCAAGCAAAAAAATTATCAAGCAACATGATATCTGTTCAAGTAAACACCTGATCTCAAAAATAAGCAGACTTCATAAGCTTTATCAGTTTATCCTTTGGGATTCGGACACATTTACAACCAAACTTTGAGGCATTGGATATTGTTGGAATAACAATATTCAGACAACATTTATTGACTGCAAGCAGAGAAACATATTCTTCAAAATGGGCAGAAGCTACCCTTTCTTGGTGGTGTTCCTTTGCCTGGTCTCTCTAGTAAGTATCATACAGACTTCTTAGCTTATAGATACTTAATATTACACATAATATTTGTTATATACTTTTATGTTTATTGACCATGCCTTAGAAGCCCCTATGGTAAGTACAAGATTATTTTACTCATTATTGCGAGTTCACTCGCTATGGGATTCGTATTGGTGGTCCGATTTCTGCAAAGATGGTCCAGTCGTGGTCCGGTCCAGGGGTGAGTGATCAGGTCTACACACCTGGACTGGTCCAGGGGCGGTCCATCTACATAACAACATTTTTACCAAACTTTATCCATGTACATGCAATAGTCTTGGGCCAGAGAAAAAGAAATTGTTTTTTTTTTAAATTTTTCAAAAGGCATTCAATATTTTCCATCAGATCTTTCAAAAGACATAAGTAGACCATAAGGGCCATGCGTGTACCAATTTTTATCCATTTACATGCAAAAGTGACCAAGTCTTAGCCCGAAAACCAAAAAATACTTATTTTTAAATTTTTCCTAATTTTTACAAAAAGTATAGAATATCTATCAATGAGACCATCAAAAGGCACAACTAGACCATATAGGCCACATCTGTACCAAATATCATCCCTGCACATGCAATAGTGACTGAGTCTTGGCCCGGAAACGAACAAAAATAATTTTTATATTTTTTTAATTATTTCAAAAAGTGTTGAATATATATCAATCAGACCATGCTAGAGCAGACAGTCTATATTTGTCCCAATTTCATCCATATACACTCAATAGAGGCCGAGTGCTGGTCTGGAAACGATCTATCCGTGATCTATCCGCCCGCTGCCCAAACTTCGTTCACTGAAGGTAAAACATAGGCTGCACAGCAGCAAACCTTCAGCGAAAGACATCTTTAAAAGAGACAGTTACACCATAAAAGTGATGTGCACAAAATTGTTATAATGCAATCGTGGCCGAGTATTTGCCTGAAATTATCTGCCCTGCCATCTACCCACCTTCCTGGTGGGGTATGTAAAACCATGAAAAGGGCCAACTAGACTAATTTACACATATTATGGTGCAGTTTCATACATGTACAAGGAATAGGTTGTGAGGGGTGGGTCAGAAACCAAAAAGTATATTTATTTATTTTTGTCAAAATTGTTCTAAATATTTTTAAAAAAGTGTTAAAAATACCTACTAATGAAACCTTCAAAAGGCAGTAAAATATCATATCTATATAGGCAATATGTGGATCAAATTTCACCAGGTACATGCAAGAGTGGCCAAGTTTTGGCCCAGAAACAAAAATAATAATTTGTAATATTTTTTCTGAATATTTCCAAAAGTATAGAATATCCATGAATCACACCATGAAAAGGCACAACTACATGATATGGGTGATATGTGTATCACATTTTATCCAAGTTATGGGCCAGAAATGAAAAAAAAAATTTTTGTTATTTTTTTCAATATTTCAAAAACTACTAAATTCCCATCAATCAGACCATCAAAAGGCACAATTGGATCATGTAGGCTATATGTGTACAAAATGTCATCCATGTACATGCAATAGTGACCGAGTCTTGATCCGGAACGAAAAAAATAATTTGTTATCCTTTTTTTCAATATTTCAAAAGATATCGATTATCCATCAATCAGACCACCAAAAGGACGCACGACCGCCCGGACGCATGACCGCCCAGACGCCCGTCCGGCGGACGGACAACATTTTACCAAAGTGATTACAATACCTTCTTCGAACTTCGTTCGCTGAAGGTAAAAAGCAATGAGGCATTTGGTCAAAAGTTAATTAAAAGAGCTGTTAATTGTTAATAGCAATGAGAGACACTTTGTATTACTCTCATTGGCAATTATTGTTGTAAGCCTCTTCAATACAATCTGATCAAGATTTTCAATAGCAATCGGGAACTGAAATGATTGAATGTGTTAGTTATAAATAGCAATCAGAGACACAGTTATTGCTGTCACGGCCATTTCAGTCAGACAGGCATAGACCAAGCATGAAGATTATGACATTGCAGGCGTGATGGCGCGAAGTGGGACAGAAAAGAAAACATAGGCTGCGTAGCAGCTAACCTTCAGCGAAAAAACATCATTAAAGGACACAATTACACCATGAAATGTGATGTGACTGAAATTGTTTGTTAGTATGTTTGTTAGTATATATGCAGTAGTGCTCAGTCTAGGCCTAAAAGGGTATGCTAAACCATGGAAAGGCCTAACTAGAGTAATTTAAAGATATTATGGAGCAGTTTCATGCATATACAAGAAATAGGATGTGAGCGGTGGGTCAGATACGAAAAAATAGACTAATGTGAATCAAATTTCATCTATGGACATGCAATATTGACCATGTTTTGGACTGGAAACAAAAAATAATGATTTTTATAAATTTGTTGTCAATATTTCAAAAGGTAAGGAACCACACCCCCAGAAGGGACAACTATATCATATAGGTGACATGTGTACCAAATTTCATCCATGTACATGCAATAATGGCAAAGTTATGGCCAATAAATTAAAAAAATAATTTAAACATTTTTCTCAATATTTCAAAAGCTATAAGATATCCATCAATCAGACCATCAAAAGGCACAACTGGACCATATAGGCTATATGTGTACCAAATTTCATCCGTGCACATGCAATAGGGACTGAGTCCTGGTCTTAAAACACAAATAATAATTTGTTATAGTTTTTCTCAATATTTCAAAAAGTATGGAATATCCATCAAACAGACATCAAAAGGCACAACTGGACCATAAAGGCTATATGTGTACCAAATTTCATCCATGTTCTTGCAATAGGGCCTGAGTCCTGGCCCGGAAACTATCTATCCGCCCGCCGCCCGGATGACCGCCCGACAGACGGACAACATTTGACCAAAGTGATTACAATACCTTCTTCGAACTTCATGCGCTGAAGGTAAAAAACATAGGCTGCATAGCAGCAAACCTTTAGCGAAAAAAAATACCTTTTAAGGAGACCATTACACCATAAAAGTGATGTGAACCATGAATTTTGAGTTTTTTTATCTATCAACATTTTCTTTTTGGCCTGTATGATTCAGACAATAAGTCTGTCATACCATATGGTTGTCTAATAATAAGATGTTTAAAAAAGTCCATTTTGCCGTGATTTTCACAACTGATATACATTGTATGTTTATTTTCATAAAAATGTACTTTAAAAACTCATGATAATCATTATAGTATTGAGTGTATAGCCATTTTAGGGAAGAAAAATGAAGTAAAATAAAATGAAAATTTGCAGAATAAAGTAGATTTTAACTAATAAAAGGAGATTTTGGAAAATTATATTTTGAAAGCATTTTTCTTCATTAAAATATCTCCATAATTTCATGACTGCTGCTTTTGATGTGTTCTGCATATTAGCCAGCCACTCAACCACCAACTGAGACTGACATAAGATTATGTAACAGTTACACAATGCAGAGACATGGAGCAGCCAAGCCTGATATCCACTGAAGTTTTTGCCCCCTTGATCTTGATTTCAGTCATTGAAAGGATTAGCAGGGAAGACAATTACCCCTCTGACATAACATTACATAATCAAGACTTCCCCAGTGCTCCATTCAACAAAAGCCAGTCTGTCTGATTCATTCACATTTAATTTTCATGCAAATAACTAAATAAAAGGGGCTGACATTACTTTATCTAAAATACATCATTGAGTTTAGATATTAGCATGAAGTTATAATAATTGGGAGTTAAAGATGTAGTATCAACATTTTAAAATATTAACAAACAAATGCATGTTTTTGAATATACTTAATTAATGCTTTGAAACAGTGGCGTCCCTATGGGGGGGCACGAGGGGGCACAGGCCCCCCCCATATTGGACCTGTGCCCCCCCAGGTGCCCCCCCATATGAACTTTCCAAATCTGGCTAAAATATACAATTAGTATAGAGGGTGCCCCCCCAGAGAATCGCGTGCCCCCCCAGGTGCCCCCCCGCTCGAGACTCCCCAGTTACGCCACTGCTTTGAAAGTCCACATATATTTCCTATTGATAATATTTGATGAGGACTGGTACAAAAAGTCAAATTTAAACGTTATTGTGGCAAATTTGATTGACCAGGGCCAAATATTTACTGATATATGATTATCTGAAAATATTTCATCATGTTTATCTAATTTTGTTAATATTGACCTCTGCTGTGAATAAAAAATATCATATTGTTCAAAATTAGTGTGATGATGATGTGAAACATGTCAGGTTTATTTCTACAAAAAAAATGTCAACAACTGGTACCACATCAGAATCAAATGGAGAGTAAATAGACATTTTAACAATTTTTGGCATTTATATCATAAATTTCAATAGAAAAATTTGCAATGACTCATGCAATGGCTGTGAATATTAGTCCGTAGTGTGTCTAAATACAATAAGCTTTAAAGTTAAATGATTTACCCATTACCATTTTGGCTTTTCACACAGAAAGGTTGGAAAATTGGGATTTGTTCGAATTTTGGGGTTTTTATGAAAATTCATAGGACCAACATTCCAACTGAGTTGACATGTTTAAAGAGTAAGTTAGATACCTAATTGGAAAATTTCATATATTTAACTCCAAAATTGACTGAATCATACAGGTTTAAAATAATAGTATATTTTTAGTAAATTGTCGTCCGCTAAACCTTTGCAGAGCATTTAGACCCACAAAAAAACACATCTTGGGTATTTAATGCATACAATATGCAAATTTCAGTGTCAAAAGTACAGCAGTTTTTTAGTTCTGTCCCAGGAACAAAAAAAAAAATTTTTGATGATTGTGAGAAAAGTATTTATGTCATGGGCATTAGACCTATAAAAGGCTCAACTGGGATAAAAGATACTATATCTACCCAAAAATGATAAATAAACATGCCATAGTTTTGGCTTGACACCCAATACACAAAAAAGTGTTTTTTCACATTTTTCAATAATTGTGAGAAAAGTATTAATCTCATGTGGATTAAGAAAAGGCACAACTAGGATAAAAGATACAATAATGTCCGAAAAAAAAAAGTATACATCCCATAGTTTTGGTATTACTCCCAATACACAAGTGGGACGCCCGTTATCCGGACGCCCGCCCGCCCACCGGACAAATTTTCCCAAAGTAACTAGAATACCCGTCGGCAATGCATACATTGCCGAGGGTAAAAATGTATTACAGTTTGCCTTTAAAGACAGTGAATGTATTATCAATATAACACTGTTTGATTATTGGTAAAGTTATTTTTTATTTTGCACAATAGGTGATTCTATATGTGGGAGGGGGGCCCGGTGGTGGTTGGCAGCACTTTTTTGGATTTCCATATTTCTTTTTTTAGTTTTTTTGACACAATTTTCTAGGCTTTTTGTATTTTCATTAAAATGTCATTGATTTTTACTGTCAAGCATCCTTGTTCTTGCTTTAAATATTAGGCTCACCTCTGCTCTTGAGCATTTCATCATAATTATATTCCGCCTGGGTTCCAATTTTTCTTGTAGTTATGTTGTCTATGCAGAACTTATTATATAGTTTTCGTTTTTGTTTTGCCGTCTCTTCTGATTTCTTACTCCAGCTGTGCTGTTATTGCCTTGTGAACCACTCCTATTTTTGTACCTTGTCCCTGTCCCTCTATGCTTTTTGTCCCCAGCGTTTCATATTTTTTCCTTTCTGAGGTCTTCCACCTTCCCTTTTCATCGCACTCTTCCCTGATGGTCCTCAGGAGCATGTTGTTACTGGATTTAAACTTTTCTGTGTACATTATCCTATTGCGATCGGTGAGCTTGTTTATCTCCAACATTCCTGTCTCCACGTTAAGCGGTTCCCATGGGGTAGATCAGGGTGTGCAGATTACTATTTTTATGACGCTGTCGGTGGTCCTTTTTAGGTCTTTGTGTTCCTTCTTCGTAGCGTTTACTGCTTCCCATGCATGTGTGGCAATTGGTATTTTCATCTCGATCAGTGGCATATCCAGGATATTTTCCAGGGGGGGGGGGGCAAACCCCCAAGATATTTCCCCAAAATTGTTTTCATGACCAACAGTTTTGTCACATGTCGCACATTGTACAATGTTCAAAAATTCTTTCAGAATCTCATTACTGTTGTAGTTGGCCCTAAATTATTAATAATAATTAACTATACATATGTCTGAATAATAAGGTAAAAAATTACAACAGTAATGAGATTCTGAAAGAATTTTTGAACATTGTACAATGTGCGACACATGACAGAGCTATTGGTTGCGAAAAACTACTTGGGGAAATATCTTGGTGGTTTACCCCCCCTGAAAAAAATCCTGGATACGCCACTGGTGCTTGTTACCTTTTGGAAATTTTTGTGGTGTTTTTTGCAAATGTGTATCATTCAGGGGCAGAAAAATGAGAAATAGTAAAGAAAAATGGGGAAATCTGTTAAAACTCTTCTTATAAATCCCCTTTTCTTTCAGTTTCTTTTTCTATTAATTTCCCACTTCTTTTTTACAATTTCCCGCATTTCTGACCATTTCTCCCATTTTTCTTACCTTTTCCCAATTTTACTTATAATTTCCACATTTTGCTTACCATTTCCCCATTTTGCTCATAATTTCTCAATTTTCCTTTCTAATTTTGCTAGCACATCTGCAGAAATTTCACCAAAATCTGTTCAGGGGGCAAGTTGTCCCCCCTGCCCCCTCACCCCCCCCCCCCCCTTAATGGCTATGCTACTGATCTCAATACCTTTTAGATTTGGCCTTCCTGCTATTGCCATACGAATAGTGAACTCTCATGTGTTCCGCTTGCGACACAAATTCTAGTTTTAAACTATGCTTTAGGCCCTAACACATCTGTATGTATAAGAAAATTTTCTGAAAAAAAAAAGTATTTCATGCGGATAGAAAGCCATCCTTCAGACTTCAGTGTTGGCACAGGTAGGTGGGGGGGGGGCAGAACAATGCCACGCCTAGCTTTGTCCTCCTGTTTGATTTTGATATTAACAATATTAATAGCCATAGATATTTTAAAGTGTTGTCACAAGTTTCAATACAGAATGTAGAATGTTCAGGTTTCCAATGAACATGCTGATGGATTATACACAGGCAAGCATTTTAAACATTAACAATTTCATTGCAGACAAAAGTTTCAACCATGAGCATCATGGCCGAAAATATCAGTAAGTAGACAGGACTTGTTTCACAGGACAAAGCTGATATTTCACATAAATAATAATCTAATTGGATATTTATATATGCATACTTTTTTTTTACAGAGGAAATGGTTAAAAAGCTGTATGAAAGGTCAATGTTTGATGGTAGATATATTTATATATTGATCTCAATTTAGAATATATACTATGATTTTTTATATAGTTGCATGTTTGAGGCCCATTCCAGTAACATCACCAAATTATTATAGAGATAACCTCTGCACACAGCAAGAGCTTGGTTTGAACCCACATGCCTTGGTCACATCAGAAACTTGCTCCCCAGGTCACCATCTCAGAAAAAATTGAAAAAATCTCAGATGTAGTGCCACCTGAGCTAGGCACTTGAGCATAATTTGAAGTCGGTGCTGTCAAAACTCATGGAGATATGACCATTTGAAATTTAGGGTAATTTTTTAACTTTTCGGGAAATCCATTTTCGTCTGTATTTGAAGCAGCGTATAGAGTCACCTTTTGCAACTACAGGTCTAATAGTTTGGTTATTAGGACAATTGCCTCCATATTTACAGTTTTTTGGTGTCAGATTTGAAATATTTCTATTACACAATTGGTGGCAGAGCCCCAAAAATGGCAGAGAACTCAAATTTTCAAAACGGATGTCTATTTGAAAGCTCAGCCACAGGAAACTGAATCAGCAATTAGCGCTGAAACTGGCTTTACAGTTTCACTTGATGTCCTTTAACTGATCCTAACTCTAAAAACCTGTAAATTCATATATAGGCCTATACCAATGCACAGCATACAATCACCCAAGCCATGTTTTACAATTTTCGTCAAAAATACCTTTATTTGATCACATGCTGACAGTCTTATATACCTCTTAAGATATTATGAAGAAAAATTCAGGTTTACTATCCAATGGGTTCTATTTTTTAAACTAAAAATAATGTATAATGTTTTTATTGCAAAACGTGTGAAATGTGTTTTCACCTGATTTGAAGCAGTGTGTACAGTCACATTTTGCAACTACAGGTCTTATATTTTTGTTATAAGGACAATTGCACCCATATTTCACCTGATTTCGCAGCAGTGTGTACAGTCACATTTTGCAACTACAGGTCTTATAATTTTGTTATAAGGACAATTGCACCCATATTTTCAGTTTCTGGTGTCAGATTTGATAAACTGCAATTTTCGCCACAGATGCCCGACCTGCAATGGCCGCCATCCTCAATACCTGTGTACTGGAAAAAACCAAGGAGAGGACCAGCGGAAAGATCAGAAAGACCAGAAGGGGAAAAGCGGGGATCAAACTGCAAAGCAATAGTCTGAAGGAAAGCCAGGCTGATGGCGGAAAGTCACAGCTTGAGCCTCCAGATATTGCTCCAACACTCAGGCTTTGCGAAGATCCTCAAGCCTCTGTCAGACATTCGGTCTGACAGACAGGCACCTGTTGTCAGACCGAAAAGATTCTTGTCAGACCGAAAAATGTATGCGTCATTCCAGCATCAAGACAAAGCGACAGAATTATTGATTGTCGAGCTTTCAAAAAGAATATTACCAGGAGATTGTCTGAATTAGGCCTAGTAAATGCATAAAAAAATGTATAGGCCTACATTGAATTAATTTAATTTTTAAACACTCCAATTATGGACTGCGAAACATCATTTTATTTTCCTACTTCAGTAAGGGCAGTAACTGTTGTTGGCAGCCACCCTTCATTGGTTGCCAATATGATAATCAAAACAGAAGAATTTAATCTTGGAAGAACAAGCATCACATTCATCCAAGAGTCAGTCATAAATGTATTTGATACCACACAATATAATATATTGAACCCTAGTTCATATAATTGGGCTTAAAATTATTTAATTGCTGTACAACCAATATGGCAAGTAGGTAGATTAGATGACAGTCATGACACTGTGCTGATGGCAATTGATTTTGAGGATATGGAGGCATGCTTTTAATTGTAATTAGGCAGAAAGGGTTTCTGGTCAAGGAGGTGTGAATTTGTTAAGTGCAATTGACCAATTAGCCATCTATTGATCAGTTGTGCCCACACCAACACTGCCTTCTTAATTGCTTGAACAAGCTCCATGGCTGTCTTCACCAATAGCGCTAGTACCCATTCTGCAAGCTAGGTGGCTACTTTGCAGTGGGCTGCAAGTGGGGCAAAGGTCCGTAAATGTTGCGCTCGTGATTTTTCTGATGTTTTGAGCTGAATAGAGTCTTTTAAGATGACAAGACCTGTAAATTGATGTCGGACATTCGGTCTGACAATGAGGATGATGGTGTCGGACCTGCCTATTAAACAGTCGGACAGGTCCGACGGTCCGACGATCTTTGCAAAGCCTGAACACTGGCCAGTCAAACTCCCAGACCATCACTCAATTCATCCGGCCTCAAATTGAGTCCCAAACGCTCGACCTGACGGCGGAAAGTCGCAGGTTTGCAGTGTCGGGGAGGTAAACAGCAAAACTAAAGAACCACTGGACATCGGTGGAGTTACTCCTATCAAGGTTCACCTGATGGCTAAGTTGTTGAGGGGTTCACCATACGAACCATTTGTCACAAACGGTCGATTGGAAGGTTTCAAGATCGATTTCAGAGGTCTCGAATGCCCAATAACATCTAGAAACTCTAAGATAGCAAATATCCATAAAGAGGCAGTGGACAGTAACAGGCTTTGCAAAGATCGTCGGACCGTCGGACCTGTCCGACTGTTTAATAGGCAGGTCCGACACCATCATCCTCATTGTCAGACCGAATGTCCGACATCAATTTACAGGTCTTGTCATCTTAAAAGACTCTATTCAGCTCAAAACATCAGAAAAATCACGAGCGCAACATTTACGGACCTTTGCCCCACTTGCAGCCCACTGCAAAGTAGCCACCTAGCTTGCAGAATGGGTACTAGCGCTATTGGTGAAGACAGCCATGGAGCTTGTTCAAGCAATTAAGAAGGCAGTGTTGGTGTGGGCACAACTGATCAATAGATGGCTAATTGGTCAATTGCACTTAACAAATTCACACCTCCTTGACCAGAAACCCTTTCTGCCTAATTACAATTAAAAGCATGCCTCCATATCCTCAAAATCAATTGCCATCAGCACAGTGTCATGACTGTCATCTAATCTACCTACTTGCCATATTGGTTGTACAGCAATTAAATAATTTTAAGCCCAATTATATGAACTAGGGTTCAATATATTATATTGTGTGGTATCAAATACATTTATGACTGACTCTTGGATGAATGTGATGCTTGTTCTTCCAAGATTAAATTCTTCTGTTTTGATTATCATATTGGCAACCAATGAAGGGTGGCTGCCAACAACAGTTACTGCCCTTACTGAAGTAGGAAAATAAAATGATGTTTCGCAGTCCATAATTGGGGTGTTTATATATTAAATTAATTCAGTGTAGGCCTATACATTTTTTTTATGCATTTACTAGGCCTAATTCAGACAATCTCCTGGTAATATTCTTTTTGAAAGCTCGACAATCAATAATTCTGTCGCTTTGTCTTGATGCTGGAATGACGCATACATTTTTCGGTCTGACAAGAATCTTTTCGGTCTGACAACAGGTGCCTGTCTGTCAGACCGAATGTCTGACAGAGGCTTGAGGATCTTCGCAAAGCCTGCAGTAAGCTTCAGGAAGAGATAGAGCTGGGCAGAATCCCTGGTCCCCACGCGGACCCACCATGGGAAGACTTCAAGGTCAGCCCCTTATCACTCCGAGAAAAATCAACACCTGGTTCCTACAGACTTTTACACAACTTGTCGTATCCTTACGACACGTCTTCAGTGAATGGCGGCATAGACCAGTCCTACAAAACTGTCAGGTATGCGACGATACAGTCGGCAATTCAGGAGATCAATAACCTTAGGAAGGGCTGTTACATGGCCAAGTCGGACATCAAGTCTGCCTATCGTCTGGTTCCAATCCATCCGTCACACTTCCATTTATTGGGCTTCAAATGGAGAGACAATTACTATTACGACAAATTCCTTCCAATGGGTATGGCGGAATCCTGCTCAAAATTCGAAAAAATATCCAATGCAATAATCTTCATCATGCATAAGTTTGGCGTGAAACACATTGTGAAGGTGTTGGATGATTTTCTGATTCTGGAATCCTCGGAAATGGATTGTAATCTTTCCCGCAGGAAGTTCAAGTTCCTTATGGGCAAGCTTGGCATCCCATTGGCCGAGGACAAAACATCGGTGATTGCTTCACAGGAAATAACTTTCTTGGGGTTAAGCTTGAACTCCAAAACAATGGTGGCCCAATTGCGGCGGACAAGTTAATCAGGTACTCTTCCAAAGTGGACGGGATGCTGGATAAGAAAACAACATCCCTCAAGGAACTGCAGAAAATAGTTGGGAAGCTCCAGTTTGCAACAAGTGTGGTGCCAATAGGCAAACCTTTCTTCGAAGATTGATATATTTGACCAGGGGACACCAACAAATCTCCACCATAGACTTGACAACGCCGGCAAGAAAGGATCTGAGGATGTGGTCATCGTTTCTAGCAAATTATAACGGGATCGAGGTCTATCATTTCTACAATACCGCATGTGAACAATCAATCCATCTGTTTACAGATGCTTCGGACGTGGCCTTCGGAGGTGCCTATGGGGCACAATGGATACAAGGCCATTGGGAGGGAGGTTGGAAAGACCTCAATATTGCAGTGAGAGAGCTCTACCCAATTGTCGCAATAGTTAAAATGTTCGGAAGAATCACCACATCACCTTTCATTGTGACAACCAAGCTATAGTGGCGGTCATAAACAAGCAATCTTCCAGAAATCAAAACATCATGTCCCTCCTCTGACCTTTAATATTACATCTCATTCTCAACATAGAATTCGAGGCGGTCTACATCCAATCGGCGAAAAATATATTGGCGGATTCTATTTCTCGATTCCAGGAAACTCCGGAACTACTAGCAACTTATGGAATGAGACCATCACCACAGCCGGTGCCAAAATCACTCCATCATCTAAAATTCATCAAGCCTTGATGAGGCTCCCCCTCTTTTACGCCTGGGTATCCCATATCAGGCTACCAGGAAGGTGCATGGGCAGTTCAAAAACTACTTAACAGACAACATCTCATTGGGGTTCCGACTTCAGAGACCAGACTATGCCACTGCTGCCAAATAACCTTTCTCCCTTGCCGAGGTGACGGCAGAAAGTCGCATCTTGGACGAGGGATTCAAATCTAGTCAACTCCTACAAATAACCTCGGTGCTAACACGGTTCAATCCAATCTGGGTCGACGGCGGAAAGCCGCGACCACAGTCTTGCCACAGATCTGTGTCACTACTCCGTCCTCTCCCCCCTGACCTGTCTTCTTGGCGCAACTAAGCCGGTTCGCACCTCGCTTGGTTGTTGGGTGGTCTCTTCGTTTTCCCGCCAAGAAGACCCGGATTTTCATCCTCTGGAGTTATCATGGAAAATCATCTATCATCCTCAAGTCTCTTCAACTGGATTTTTATGTGTGCCTATTACGTTTCTAATCATGGACATTTCAATTTCCATATCATTTTCAACGGACGTTTACTAATTATATATCCTGGACTGTTATAGAATCCGTTAACTTTCATGTCAATATTAAATAATTAATAATTAAAATAATTTTAAATTCCAACATGGTAGTCGGAGTGGTCCTTTCACACAAAAAAAATCACCCAAAATTTCAAATGGTCATAATATTATCTCCATGAGTTTTGACAGCAGAGACTTCCAATTATGGTCAAGTGCATCTCAGGTAATACTGCATCTGAGAATTTTTTTAATTTTTTCTGAGTCAGTGACCTGGGGACCCCTGGGTGATTTGGCATGGAATGACCCTATGCTACGGGGTGGTATTTAGCCCCACAGAAAAATGCTGTCAACTTGAACTAGTTATTTTTGTCATACCCCCCACCCTTTATACACATATATATGTCTTCTTGGGATTAACTTTTGCACCAAGAGGTATATTAATTTCGTAATTGTGACTAATAAAATGCAAGCTAAATAAGCTATTCAGCTTTTCTGACCACGTCAAAAAACGTACATTCATACGCAATATGCATATTGGGCATATTTTCAGTAATTGCAATTTTTTTTTTGCAGGCGCAAGTCTTAGAGAATTAGCAGTCAACCGTCTGTTTAATTGGCCTACCGCTGAAGTCACCACAACTGAAGGCCCATCGAGACGTATCTATATTTAAATTTTTTGTTTTGGTTTGTTATAGGCAAATAATGGGCCGTGATAGTGGAAATCTTCAATTGACAGCTCTCTGACGTTCCTGTGCACATTAAAACTTTTTCCGGGAACTAGCTGCCATTTTGTACCATTGCCAACTCATGGAGCAGGCATTCTGAGCTTCTGTACACTTATAAATTCATTCATCTAAAACACAATGGATTAGCATTGCCGATTCTTAAATGAATTTTTTAGCATGGATTCCCCCCATTAGCCAGTCAATTGACGACGTTTACCTTCAGTTATGGCCCGGTGAAGTCCGAACTAGAACCCAGGGGAGGTGGTGTAGTGTCTGAAGTTCACATACCATGAATCCAGCATGAATCATGCACTGCTAAACCTAGACATATAGATATACAAATTGATAGATACTTAGATACAGATACATTGATAGATAGATATGGCTGATATGCACAAGTGCTGCCCATTAAGAGCAGTGGTTGCTCACAGTGGTTGATCGATGGCTGATAGAACACAAGTCCTCTACATGTTGCACATTAACCATATTTGAAAATTATCAAAAGGGACACCAATTTAACATCTCACCTGAATGATACCCATCTGGGATTTTGATCTTGAAATTCCATTGAAAATATTCTAAATTGACTGCCCAAGGTTTGAACCGAGGCAAGCAAAGACTATCAGGATTTTGGACTGACAACTCTTGGCCACTCAGCCGCCACGGAAACCCGCTATATTTATCCTAAGACCTGCATAGTTCCCTATTATCATGTCAATAATAAAGATGTTACTTATTCACTAACATGCTGCTCTATTCACCTGTCAATCATCCTACCACAGCCAGCTAACTTATAGGCTGCCAAATTGACCAACTGGATCAATAAATCTATCAATCCAAACTTTGAAAAGATCTGAAATGAAGTGAAATCTCATATCGGATTGGCATGGATATTTTGGAAAGATGGATAGATGATTGGGGCTATACAATTTGTTGATGGTAGAGAGTTCGATGCACGTATTATACTTTTAAGGGAGCAAGCAAGATTTCGAACTTATATGATTGTACACTCTTGGTAGGAAATTGACCAAGGACCCTGTGCATGCATATCGCATGCTATTTTTAAAATGTGAAATGGTCGGAGGGCGAAGTCAGCAATTTTACTTTAGATGAAGCTATCAAAAAGTCCAAGACTGAAGTGACAACCAAAGTGGGACTATTTCTTGGAAGAGACCACTTATTTATCATATATATTGCAAATGTTTTAGATTAACTCATTGAACTGTGTCGACCAGCCCATCCAATATGACAATTAGTCCCACATTAATATAAGCAATTTTATTATCTAAGTCTATTATTTGTAACGGTACAAAATAGCGATATGGTTTATTTTATCTAAATAATTTCTACTTTTGTTTTAAGGTCCACTCCCAGATGATATCAGCTTCATGTGTAAGTATAATACAGTACTTAGTATATCTGTGATATTGACAACTTCTGAGAGCATTGGAAGAGTTGCTAATTAACTAACCTGGTAGTATTCAAGAGTCAATCAGCACAATTTTTAGGGTGTTGCCACAATGTGACCCTCCATTTTGCAGTGCAATTGGAAGCAAATCTCAACATCCAGTAGCACCTTAAAACTGTTATCATAAGCAGAGGTCAACCAGTTGTCTCATGCTTCAAATGTTGAAAGTGTAATAAAAAGAACTGGATTTTTACAATATTTATAAAGAGCAAAATATGATTATGATCAGACCATCAGCAAATCTATAAGGCCTATAGTGACAGCTGTTGAATCTAAATTTACACACGTTTTAAAACAGTCATGCCTTTTATTTTTCAACAGTGGGAATGACACACTCCCAGATCAGATCAAAAACCCCGGACGAGCTAATGCAGTCACTGAGAGAGGGAGGTTTTGACACAGATTATCTTAAAACCGTACTCCAAGGTAACCACACAGACATTGTCGACTACACAGTCGAGGACATCGTATACGGAGTAATGGAAATGATGGGAGGAGAATATAATGGAGAATATGATGGAGAATATGATGGAGATTATATGTATGGCAGTAGCACTCCGTGGGGAATATTGACCACAGACAAAGACAGATCAGGAGCTGTCCCAACCACAGAAAGCAGCAATCTCAATGGTGCATGGATGGACTTATTTCAAGTCAATTCGAATGGCAAAGACAAGGAGGAGGTCCCTGCAGATGAGACGAAAGTTCCAGTTGGTGATTCAACTACGAGCAATCAGTTCACTGACGATATGTCCACCAATGATGCTGCAATGATCATGGACAACAGCAGCATTCCAGGAGAATTTTTGACTACAGAAAAAGAAGTATCAGGAACTGGCCCTACACCAGAAACAGAAAGCAACATAGACCAGAATGGACTACTCGACTTTATTAAGTCAGGTTCCAGCGACCAAATCATGAATGAGTCTGTGTCAACCAACAAGACTTCGATCAATGCAACCACTGTGCCCGAAACTGAACCAGATTCATCCGGAACAAATGACAATATCCTGAACAATGGTGGGTTTTTCCCAAAAATAAATAGCCAGGTCTTTCGAGAGAAATTTGGTGCCATTTTCAAACAATTCGGGTAATTTTGATACTTTTTTTTTGAAAATCGCAAATTCGAAATAACCCATTTTCATAAAGTTACTATAACTTGTCTTTGCATCAATCATGTGTGAAAAATACTGCTTCACTATATATATTTCAATAAGCGGAGTTCATTTAATGAAAAGATGACACAAAAGATGACTCACAGCATTATGCTATGCTCTGAATGAAAATGGCCATGTCAAATCTTAATATATTGACATGTCATTTTACACAGCTTCAAAACTATGTACACCTAATTATCACTTGCATCCTATATATCAATTCATCAAATCAAACCAAAGTTAAATATGTTTATATTGATTTTATTGTAAAAAATATTTGATAATTAATACCAGTACATGCAATGGATAATATATATTTCATTCTCTGAATTAAATTTTCATGCAAAGCTTGAAGAATAATGATGTAATCAAGAGCCAATTTTCTGTTATCGAATACGATCCCACCTCCAAAAGGAGCCATCATCACAAACACAAATAAGAACAGATCCATCCTTAGACAAATGGGTTTGGCGGATTGCTGATACGCACTTGTTATGTCCCAATACAGTACACCTGAAATAACAGAAACATATTTTGTAAGTCATTTAATAATCCGGGTAATAAATTAGGACCTTAAGTGTTATTGTAACGTTGTTGCCATTTCTATTAAAAGAAGTATGTCATGGTGTTTTTGATCAAATTGACATTGTTCTTTTTTTTACTGTGGAATATCAAGACAATATTATAGCAGGCACCGTAAAAGGTGCAAGAGTTGAAAAATTTTATGAATGCTGACTGCATATTGGTCATTCATGAGGTTTATTTCTGTGTTGAACATTACAACAGCACAAATTATACTGTGGATGTGAAACAATGTGCACAATATGTCTGTGAAAACAAAAGGAGCACGATTTGAAAATGGCAATAATACGTAGATAAGCCATCATCAGTAGCATAACTTACCGAGCAAGAGATGGATCATCAACATCCAAGTCCCACACATATGTTTTGCCGTATTGGTTTCCCAGAGCCAGCATCTGCAAAAAGGAGGATTAGGAGAATTAGAATTCTGCAAGCCTAATAAAACACATCATAATATATGCCCCACCTATAGACTACTTGAATGAGCATAATAATTTGGCACCTTCTTTACATCCAGATCATGAATGCTACAAATTCAAAGACCTACCATTACATACTGTAAATGAAATAAATGGATGGTTAGGGCTTTATGTTCTGTATTTATACACTTGGTAGGCTAATTAGGACAGGAGGAGGACAAGGCAAAAAGGCAAAAGACAATTGAAACAGTCATCTAACATAGGCCCAGATGACCCAGCTAGAGCTGGATTTGAACCCGCAACCCAGATATTAGCAGCCCAGAACGCTAGCTATCACTGAGCTCACCATCACCCCCTTTAGTCCATGAAAAGCAACATTCACTATGGATAAGTAAAATTCCACATTTATGTTAACCGTGGCTAGGGCTGCACGATAATAGGCTGAGATGCGATATGCGATAACTATGTCTCATATCGCGATGTCGATAAATTGTGCGATAAATTCACAAGCAAGAGATTTACCCGTAAACTCGCAAACTGTAGTTAGAATTTTGAATTTCACGGGAATAAATACCCATTTTTGGTCAAAAATACAGGAAAATTAAAAAATTTATTTCTTGCCTCTTTGTGCGATAACATTATCACCCTACATGATGTCGCGATAACGATGAATTTGCCATTAATCGTGCAGCCCTAACCGTGGCCTAAATATAGCTTTGAAGCACATTGCCCTTCTCCAAATATTACTTGAAATGTACTCGAAGACAAAAATGGGTTACAAGTATTTTCTCTTTGAAGCCCTCCTTCGCAAAAATTTGATCTTAACATATATATGCGATTGCATAATACATAGGCCTGTGCACATTTTATGCCCAAGGCACTGATTTAAAATCAGCAAGACATGACCTTTGCTCACAGAGACACTACATGTTTATAGAAACCTCAGCAAAACCTTTACCTTTTGCCAGTAATCCATAGAGAATCGCATGTACCAGATGTCACACTCTTTGTACTCAAAACGGTGCAATACTGAGACTGTGCTGTCCGACAACTTGATGTTCTGAGAATCGTCAAACAGTTTTCCAGGTTTCCAGCAGACTATGCAATTTTCACATGACTGAAATACGAAATGGTCATCAAAATGTTATTATTTCACTTTACTTGCAATCACAATAACTCATTTACTGTCAATATCAAAGCAGAATTTTAAATAAATTTTGCAGAACAAAAAAGTGGGTTTTTGGTGTATTAAGGGCTATTCCATTTAAAACTCTTGGGGGGGGGGGGGGGCACACCCCCATGCATTAACTTTGATTTTTTCACCCCCCCATACATACATCAAATAAAAATTTTCATTATTACATTGCGTAGGCCTGAATAGAGCGATAGTCCCCCCCATACATCTGCAGTGAATTCCGCGAGTGCCCATTGAGGCATCTACAACGTAGTATTATCGCTCTGAGACACCCGCACATACATCATAAGAAAAATAAACGAGCCCGACCCCCCCCCCCCACAGTTTTAAATGGAATAATCTCTAAAATTAAAAAAAAAAATTGTATACTATAGGATTAGTAAATTTTTTGATAAACATAAATTAATGTATGAAGGACAATATGGATTTAGAACACAAAGGGGTACGACTGATGCAATTTTAGATTTTAGTGGAAATGTTCTTGATGGTTTTAATAAAAAAATGTACACAGTAGGATTATTCTTAGACATGACAAAGGCTTTTGACAGCATTAAACATGAAATATTATTTGAGAAAATGGAACTTTATGGTATAAGAGGTACAGCTTTAGCTTGGTTCAAGAGTTATTTGAATAGTAGAAATATAAGGGTAATGTTCAATAATGTCTTGTCTGATGAATATAACGTTAATTTTGGAACACCCCAAGGTTCAGTTCTGGGTCCTCTCTTGTACTCGATATTAGCAAATGATATGTCCAGTTGTCTAAAATTTTGCAATGCCATTTCCTTTGCAGACGATACCACTATTTACATCACAGGTAGTAATATAAGATTTCTTTTTAGAAAAATTAATGAAGATCTTAAGTATTTAACAAAATGGTTTAATTATAATTCTTTATCATTAAATATAGAAAAATCATGCTATATTTTATTCAAGAGAATCAATAACAAACCGAATATCTCTGGTAAACTAGAAATTGCGGGCCAAGAAATAAAACAAGTATCATACACCAAATTTTTAGGGGTTTACATTGACGAAAATCTTAATTGGAATGAACATGTAAAACGTTTGTCAATGAAGTTGAATTCTGGTATCTATAGTTTGAATATGGCTAAAAATGTGTTGTCTTTAAAATCAAAACGGATGTTGTATTTTGCAAATGTTCAGTCACACTTGAGTTATTCTTTATGCGTATGGGGACCAATGACATCGAATAGTAACATAAAGAGATTGCAGGTTCAACAAAATAAGGCCATTCGGGCATTATTTGTTATCAATAGAAGAGCTCGTCTTAAGCCATACTTTAAAAAAGCAAATATCCTTACTATGGAAGATTTAATTTCACTATCTCTGATGAAGATTTCCTTTAAATATATCAATAACACTCTACCCATAAGAATAGTTAATTTATTTGATCAAAATGTACATGGATATCACACCAGGAATAGGGACTGCCCACGGGTTGCACAACATACCATTCAAATTTACAATAAGAGTTTTCTTGGCAGAGCGCCTAATTTGTGGTTAGAATTACCAAATATTGTTAAGAATAAAAAGAATATCAAGGCGCTTAGTAAACAGGTTGTCATTTTGAAACTAGAATCATATTAGAAATTGTTAAAAAAGATTGTTTAAACTTATTTACTGCACATATTTGGTGAATGAAATATATTCATTATATAAATTAATCAATATTATTTGGTGTGAATGTTCCGATGCTGTGGAAACTAATGTGTTAATTTTCAATTAAGTCTATGTTGTATTAATTTAAGTTTTACTTATCGAACTGAGCTGTGTATTCAGTTATAGTTCATGTACTGTGTCCTGCTTGTATAGTTATTAATTACTTCAGATATTATTATTTTATTTTTGATTTCTTCCTTATTTTTTTTATTTTTTAAAATTTTTTTTACTTCTTTTTTTCTCTTGTAAATAATTGTTAAATCTAGCTAGGGCAGTCACTAGGGTGAGGCTGGTGCCCCAACGTTTTCAGATCAAGCCTACCTTTTTTTCTGAGATGCCCCTTGGTATAAAAAGAAAGTATACCAAATTTCAGCCAGATTCAACAAAATTTAGGTGTGGCCACCTGGCCATTTGTGTTTTTAACATAACAAATCTATTAAAATCGTCATATCTTTTGATATAATGGTCATACACCTTTCAAAATGGGCTCAAAATGATCCTAGACCACATATTCATATTCAACTTCTGTAGTAACTTAGTGTCTATCTCTCATATTTCTTGAGTTATTCAACAAAAACTGTAATTTGACATGTTTTCTACATTAAAACTGCAATATTTTCATTGACGGACCAAACAAAGTATATAACTTTAAGAAAATCTGGGCATAAAGCAGTATTTGTAAGCTTCCATTCCCTTGCTTAACTCCATGGGTATCTCTTGCATTCTTTATGTTGATTGCAAGGATTTTCTAGGAATCAGAAAAGTGAAAATAAATTTCAAAAATCCCATCGGAATAACATTGTTGTCAAATATATATAGTTTCAATACTGAGCTCTTGTGGCATGATCAAATCATTATGTGACTCCTGCATTGCCATATCATTATCATATTCTGTATAAGCATCATAAGGAGGTAACTAGTTTGGCTGCACATTGTACTCTGAACACTCTGATCATCATGAAATGGACTTAAAGATACATGGCATTGTACAAGTGTGAGAACACTGGGCCTCCTTGCTGGATGTTGTTGGTTCAGCAACAATCATAGTCAATGGTCAGTGAACATTACATAAATCAGTCCTTGAAAGGGATGAAAATTTAAAAAAACAAATACTGCAAACTGTGACATGGCACCATAATAATTATGCAATGTATTGGGACACTGGGCTAAATCAGAACAGAACAGTAAATCTTAGTTTTTTTCCTCCAAAAACAAAACTTATGCTTTACACAGGAATTTCATTTTGGCTCATAGTTGTGTGCTTTCAGGTAATACTTTGAAGTGTAGGTTGCTTCTACTTATGCTTGCAGGCAGGTATGGGCTAATGCAATTTAAAACCTACCAGAGGAGCCAAAATATCATTTTCACCATGTGGTCAGACTCTTGTGGCACATGAAGCTACAGACACCAAAGATGCTGTGTACTTTTAGTGCATAGCTGTGACCTATTTTGCATTATTTGGTAACTTTGTGATATCAGCACTGATTTTATTCTACAGAAACTGTGTGTCAGTCAATTTCAGATTGCTTTTGAGGTACTTAGTACAATGTGCACAGAAAACTTACCAGAGGCAGAGTGACATAAAAGAAAATGATGGATATGGTAGAGACATGTTGGAAAATTAACTCAATGTTTAAGAGATGCTAAATAAACTTAATGAAGATTAAATACCCCAAAATTGTGATGAACAGGACTTTGCAAGAACTCATGTGGTTCCAGTATGACATAGAGGTATTACAAAAAATAAATTTTGGGCCTAATCAGTTAAAGTGGGTGTAGTAGAAAATATAAGTAATATTTGAGATTCCAGCTGTTTAGCTTGAGGTTTGGATCCTCATCAATGGCATAGTTCCAAGATTCACCAAAATATGCTTATTGATTTTCCATTCAACATATTTCCATATAACAAAAATTGAATTGTTGAAGCAAGAATCATTTAAATAGTGGATGATTTAGTCCACAATTATATATCACAATTAAAATAACCAGAATTTCCGGAAAACGACTGTTTTTGATGCGATATATTTCATTTTTTTAAAGTCATAATTCAGACTTGTTGACTTGTAGAGTTGCAGAGAGAAAGTAGTGGTTCTTGAAGTAAGTAAATGTCCTAATTCCAAGCTCACCCTTAAGTGTGTTATGTATCGGGACGGTGGTTGACTAAGCCTAAATCATCAAAAACTATACATCTTGAACCCCTTACAATTTGAAAGTATAAATTCAGATTTCTGAGGTTATTTGTTCATGCTATATAACAGGAAAAGGCCTAATTACAGGGTGCCCACTCCTCCTATATTTCCTATAATTCCTATATTTTTTAAGGCCTCCTATAATTTCCTATATTTTGGAAAAATTCCTATAAATTCCTATATTTTTCAAGTTTTCAAGATATTTCGCGCGTATATGCGCGTTTTTGTCTTCGATACAAAGTTTAAGCGTCTTTTCTCCCCAAATATATGAATTTTTAGACGCGTTTTTGTCCGCGACATGAAGTTTTCGACCTATTATGGAAGTGATCCCGTGATTTGTCGATGGTTTCGCTGTCGAATATTTCCTATATTGTGTCATTAAAGTAGGCGAAAACCTCCTATATATTCCTATATTTCACGGTAAAAAATTCCTATATTCCTATAATATTTTGTGCGATGTTCGGTGGGCACCCTGTAATTATGTTCCTGTTTATTCCATAGTATAGTATTAGAATACTCAACAGGGAAATGGCAGTTGGAAATGACAGAATAGTATAATGACAAAGACAAACAAAGTCTTTTATGTACTCCATTTAGGGCAATTCTGTAAAGTCAGATATTCAGATTTGATGCGTTAGCAGCTTGGGTAGCCTTGCCATCAGACCTCAGCTATTTCATTGTTAAACTGGGATGAGGTCGGGTAATCGGGGTATCAGACAAGCCATCAACCAAAGCTCTCTGTGCAACAGGAGCTGAGCTACGTCAAAATTTCATGGTGTCAGACGTACATCGTGTGAGTACGTCCGACACCATGACATTTCGCCTTCTAGCTCAGCTCCTGTTGTGCTTGGAGCCTTGGTTGATGGCTTGTCTGATACCCCTATTACCTGGCCTCATGCCTGGATAGCAATGAAATAGCTGAGGTTTAATAGTAGGGCTACACAAGCTGCTAAAGTGTCAAATCTGTAAATCAGACTTTACCGAATTGCCCTTTAGTAATAGTCCACATTATGTATTTTATTATAGAAATTATAAGATTTTCAGAAAATGTATTTTTTAAACTGCTTGAAACAATGTAGACACTCAGTTATACATGTATGTATGCATTTCCATAAAAAATGTAAAGGAACATACCAGAGAACTGGATAAACTGTGTTAAATGTGTCATTTTTCATTGAAAATCGCCTATATTTGACCTATTTACCTTTACATCAAAGTGGCCACACCTAAATATTGTCCAATATTCATGAAACTTCACAGAAATTCTTATTTTGTCATGGCACAGCTCAGAAAAAAAGGTAGAAGGGATCTGAGGAAAATTTATTTTTCAGGGGGCACCAGCCTCACCCTAGCAGTCACCCCCCATTGGGTACAGTATTAATTTACTCGGGTGCACTGCCCCCAACAAATACGTATTCTTATTCCATTTCTATGAAAATGTCCTTATGGATATCTATTTGCATGATTGTATGTACAAAATATGTTGGAAAATAAATATGTCTATGTCTACGTCTAATAGCCCTATTATAAAGTTATACAATACTGTCTCATATACCTTTGACAAGATGAATTTGCCCAACCACCGCACACAGTCCACGTAGTTCCTGTGAATATCTCTGGTGGTGAAATCTGGGAAGTGGTTGGCTATGGTGGGAAATGGTCTGCAAGAAGAAGAAACATCAAATTGAGCAGAGAATAACAATCAATAATAACAGTAAATTTACAGAATGTTTAAAATTAGCTTATAACCAAACAAATAATATTATAGTATACAAAACAAACCTGTAGGTACAAAACCAATCTACATTTTTAAGAAGGGCTTCACAATTAGGCTGCAGAGAAACGTTATTTCGCCAACTTATTTTTTTTTTCAACATTTCAGAACAAAACTTGATGCATACCTGTCAATTTTCCCAGAGGTGTAGTTGTAGGAATCCTTAATTGCCTGCTGGATTCTCTCCCTGTCCATCTTCCAGATCTTCAGAGAGTGATCCATTCCACATGAAACAATTCTTGTGCCATCCATGTTGAAGTCCTGTAAGAGAAAGGAACTAGCATTTTAGTAACCTCATCGGTACAATTCTTTCAATTGCCTGAATGCTACTGGTGTGTAGCTTAATCAGTTTACGTGACAGGCTGCCATGATTAAGCTACACACAAGGATAAATCATCTTGTACGAAAACATGACATTCGGCAGATGCGCAATTCCAGGATGGATCGATGGATGATTGGTGCTTTATGTCTTGTATTTAAGCACTAGCAGGCTAATTAGGACATGAGAAGAAGATGCCAATGTCAGAGGCAAAAGATGATTGAAACTGCTGTCCAACATTTGTGGGCTCATGTAATCCAGCCAGGGCTGGATTCGAACCCACTAACCAGCATTTGGCAATCCAGCACGCTACCACTGAGCCATCCCCGTAACCTGGAAATACAAGCAAGAGGGCCCGTTGTTCAATTTAGATTTCAAAATAATTACCCCACTCAATACTTCATCCCTGTGTCCATCAGCTCCTCCCAAGATAGCGACACAGACAGCCGTCTTGATGTTCCACAACCTCAATGCATGATCTGTAATTTCAAGAAAGAATTTATCAGAGATATCAATCGATAAAAGCGCCATTCTCAGTAGATCCGTGAAATTTCAGCAGTTAGAAGATGTTGGGTAGAAATATTTATATAGATTTGATTGAAGTGGAATTACCTTTGCTTACTGACATCAGGATATTATTGTCTTTTGGGTAGAACTTCAGTTCATTGACTGCATTGCCATGTCCACTCAAGTGCTGAAAAATAAAAATTCAAACCTGTTGCACACTCGAAATGTTAGAGCAAAAGGCTTCTTGCCAAAAAAAGAAATATCTCAGGCTCTAATATTAATTTAATGATTACCAATAAATTCCATTAAATATGTATATCTTGCATTGCAATTGCCACTCACTTTTATACACTGCATTGTGACGGGGCAAATGATTCGTATGACTCCTCTGGCTCCAGCGACTGCCAACAAGGGCTGACCTGTTACCTCTTCATAGGTCCACGCACAAGTATAGAAGTTCTCCTCAGGCTGGCCGAGTTAAGGGTTCATCAGAGTATTAATTCAAACAATAAAGACCCCGTCAGACAGTCAAATTCACAGCCATCGATACACAGGTGAAATTTGTGGATTTTTAGTGGCTATTGCAAGTCTCTGAAGTTAGCTCTTGCCATCACAAGGTTTGACTGATTAGATATATGATGGGCGACAATCCAAGACAGACCCACCACTGGTTTTACATCAATGATTCTGTCGTGACTCCCAAGTGTGGAGTCCTTCAGGTCCTTTCTCAGCATAGACACTAATGCAAAGGCCAGCTATTTATACATTCAAGATCCTGTTTAATGCACATAAAGAGCCGCCAGACAACTTTTTCTGACTGAAAATCAACCCTCAGGCCAATATAGATAGGAACAAACAAGCAGTCTTTAATATTCTTTCAGAAAATTCTATCTTACTTTGACATTTTAGACATGATAAAGGATACATCAGCGTCCATGTAAGCTTGTAGCAATTTTAGTTTTCCTTCTTCTTGGCATTCATAAATGGTCACCTGCAGCAAAAGATAAAACATATTTGCAAATAAACAAATTTACATTTAGGATACTGTAACCAGTAAAGTTACCTTATGCAAGACACCTGTTTTCTCACTTCCTCAAAAAATAACTCCCTTCTTTGTTTCATCAAAATTTTATTGACAATGTATCTCAAATACTAGCTCAATTGAGCTAATGTTTCTTAATTGTACATCTTTGAAATAAAATATAGTGAACTCCATTTTTTATTCTTGATATTTCAAATATTTATTCAAGATTAAGACTCACCCTGTTACTTCCAACTGTAGCAAATATAAGTGGTTCTCCATCTTTGGTGAAATAATTAAACTGGGCTCCAAAAAGGGGCTGGCCATGGTCTTCCTGAAGTAACAATAACAGAAAAATAAAAGAACACCTTTTTTTCAGAAAATTAATGCAAAATACAACTAAACATGAAAAGTTTTGATATACACAGCAAGACCTAATTGAAGTCCATAATTCGGTACCTTGATGTGATTTGTACACTTGAACTGTAATTTACACTTCTTGTGTTTGCCTCTGCCTCGGCCCCTCCTTCCGACTGTGGCTGTGAACTGAGTAGGGGTCTCACTCCTGGAACTGTCGTCCACAACACTGCTGCTGGTAATGCTGGCTGCATCATCCTGAAATACACCAACTCACTAGTTAATATATCTCAAATAAAGAGCTCCTGCAGGGGCGGATCCAGAAAATGTCGGACGGGAGGGGGGGGGGTTCACAAATGAAAATGTACTAAAAATATCCAGAATTTTTTTTTTACATTAAAATTTACAGGACAAAGGGGGGTGGGGTCTAACCCCCCGCCCCCTGGATCCGCTACTGTCCTGCTTATCTTTTTCATACAAACGGTCTTAGCTGGTCACATTTTTCATATCATCAGCTAATTGGCAACTACGGGCTGAGTAGATTTCCAAGAAAACAGACCTGTTTGACTGTTGGCTACATAGGTGGAGCCTGGAGGGGGTTTATCACTTGGGGCAGTGGTAGTCTGGTTGAAGCTATTGAGGGCTATGGAGCCATTTTAAAAATTGTGTTAGATATTAGATATAGGAATGAAACCCTTCAAAAATATGTACATGGGTCCAGTAGTTCGAAAAATAGTTTAATTTTAAAATTACGAGTCTTGATTGCTTATCTTATAAGGCCGAGATGATTGAAGAGTGAAGTTTTGAATAACGGTCCTACGTTAGAAGCCATTATAATGATTATTTTAGGATTAGTTACAGCGCTTAACTCTATTGGACTCTAATTGCAATTAAGAGAAAACTTGCCCCTGCTTTTCTACTGATTGTTCAACTGTGAACACATTGGCTTCAGTTGGATTCCACTTCATCAATGAATCAGTAAATATCAATTAGATCATACAGAGCTCCTAGAGCAAGACATGGCTCCTAAAGGGTATCAAGTCAAGTCGTAGACACACCAACTCGTAGACACACCAACTGGTAGACAACCAACTAGTAGACAACCAACTGGTAGACACCAAGGACTACCAACTGGTAGGCACATAGGACTACCAACTGGTAGACAACAAATTTACAGGGATAGCCAAGTCGTAGACACAGACTTTTTGGTCAGTGCAATATAACCAAGTCGTAGACACAGTATTTTTGCTGTTAACAAACTCGTAGACACTCATTTCATTTGTTGATAAAAAAATTAATAAATAACCAACAAGATGTAAAAAATTTTCAATTGCAAGGCAATAGGCCTGTACCTCTCAAAGTTGTCACCGAGGTGCTAATTGCCATCAGGGGCTAGGCCTAATTGATTTAATTGCATTTCAAATGCTACTTTGAAGCAAGCTGCCTGAAGTTAAGTGAAGTTTACAATCAACTCAATTGAACAAAGAAGCAATTGAACTAATATAATGTGTCCATAGTTGCTTTATATTATCCCATTTTTAGCTGCTTTGAAGGGCTTTTTTTGCTTGGTAGAGTGGGGAAATCTTGGAAGTTTGGTGTCTACGAGTTGGTAGACCCTAAAATAATGTTGTCTACAGGTTGGATGATGTGGTGTCTACGACTTGGTTAGTTCATTTTATTGTATGTCTACGAGTGGGTAATGACATTTTTTTGTGAAGAGGCTGTGTCTACGACTTGGGGAAGAGCTCATGAATGTGTCTACGACTTGGTGTGTCTACGACTTGGCGTGTCTACGACTTGCCTTATTTGAGGATTAAATTAGTAAGTCTCTATCGGCCTATTGATTCCCTTCAATGGCACCATCACCGTATCAAAAATTTGTCATGCAAATTGTAATTGCCCTTTTGCCACCTCTGTTATCCATATTTCTTTCTGGCACCTCTGCTCGAGCTGCCCTTTTCAAGCACGGCGTTCCCCAAACTCAACAGTAATTGGGCGATTTCGGAAAGATTGCATGAGCAACTTGTGTGACACAGGTAATGAGGATTTGTTTCTGAACATGCCAGATTTTGACTTTCGTGTTTCCCAGAAGGTGCCCAGTCGGCAACGTCAATTCTCGCAGATAGTGTTTCCGGCTACTCCCCAAAAGCAGGGGGTACATTGTATGAGGGTCTCAAGATTTTGTACCACAGGCTGCGGCACCGGACGAACCGGTTCCGTAGGGACGCTACTAACTCACGCGTGTTATTTTTGGAATCTGTAAACAAATTGAAATTCACAAAGTTTTGTCTGAAGAAGCATGGTGAGACTGCAGTAACCAGTGCACATGGTATGCTTTATTTTTTTGGGCCATACATTGACACTCAGAGCCTCCACTTTGAGTAAACCGAGGGACCAGTGCTGCGAAGGGCGACCATCTCGCCCGGCTTCAGTAGTGACAACAAAGGAAAACTGCAGGCGATATTTGGTGAATACGGCGGAAACACGCTGACCTTCGGCGAGTGATTACGGTCGATCAAATCCCTACGAAACAGAACCCATGCTTACATTTTCATCTCCTGATGCTTCTCCACCTGCTTCAGCCTTGACTATGGACAATCGGCTCTTCTTTGCGGGCTGAGGGGCGTTCGCGCCATCAGCCTCCGAAGAAGCCATCTCAAAAATGGAGGTTGCCGAATTGACCGCTTGGGGGAGTCGAGTCGAAATTTTCCCTGGTGGCAGCCGGTCTCGTGAATCAGCAAAGTTGATCACCGGCATTGATGAAAATTACTTGCTGATTCGAGCCTTTAAACCAAAAATTAACATTGAATAAGTTACCTCTAGATAGAAAACAACACAAACATTCAAAATGGTAAGTATGGTCCTTCGGGACGATCTATTTTCAGTAGAAATTCCTGTCCAATTTTCATGGTGGGCGATATTTGGTTGTGTATCTTTTCTGTCTAACAAAATCCACAAAATTATTTGTCTTGAAAGTTGAATACACAAAAGTAGACAAAGTCATGTCTTGAACTCTTGACTACCATCTGACATTACCAAAGAATAAAGTACTGAGTAGCTACATTGACATTGTACATAAGTTCATAACCTGACAACAATGGACCAACATCGCACAAAATTGTCGAAAAGTTAATTTTGTTGAGTCACAAAGACTTCTGATGCAGTCTGATGGTTACCGGCTTGTGTCTAAATTATTGGCGATGGATGACGAATCTGACTATTATTACAGAGGTGCATGCCAATTATGTTTCCTAGTGCTTTTTCGCAATAAAATAAAGCACAGCTCTGCCAATAGACAAGTGAGCATATTCACAGAGCCGGGCTCTGCAAATAGAAAGCCGTCTATTTGTAGAGCCCGGCTCTGTGAAGAGACAGAAATGGCTATATGCAGAGACCGGCTCTGCTAATAGACAGATCAAGCCTGTTCACATAGCCAGCCGGCTCTGCCTAAAGGGTGACCCTGCTTTTTGCAGAGCCGGGCTCTGCCAATAGACTGACCTCTCTATTCACAAAGCCCGGCTCTGCATGTATCCTTGATCAAAAAAATAACCAATACTAAACTTGTGAGGTCAACTTATAGTTAAAATTTTTTACTGGAGTACCGCATATGGCATTTTCGAAAGATTCGCACAAGTAACTCTGGTGACACGTGTTTTTCACTGAACGTGCACGAGGATCGCCTGGAACGAGAAGAGGAATAGCTTCTCTCGGGCAGGAACCAGTTTGTCACTTGGATAGGGAGAGTTAACGGGAGTTTTGATATTGAAATGTGCCATGGTCAACTTGTGATTTGGTGTTTTGAATGTGATTGATGATGTTTTGAATGTGATTGATGAAGTTCTGACAAGTTGCTGTATCCTTGTCTGATTGCTGTATCTTTCTTTTTCAGAGTATCATGTCATATAACGGTGCGGCTGTAATAGCCATGAAGGGGAAGAACTGTGTCGCCATTGCATCTGATCGGCGGTACGGAATACAGGCCCAAACAGTAGGAATGGATTTTGAGAAGATCTTTGAAATGGGCCCTAAACTATTTGTAGGATTACCTGGACTCGCCACTGATGTACAGACAGTGTAAGTGAAATCAAGTTAAATTTTTGTGGCAAGTTTCTGTGCGAAGGTTTTACTGTAAATTCGCATGTTTAAATTTACCAATAATCTTGTTTCTATTTTACAGATCACAGAGGTTGAAATTCCGTCTTAATTTGTATGAACTGAGAGAGAACCGCAGAATTAAGCCCAAGACATTCATGAGTATGGTATCCAATCTTCTATATGAACGCAGGTGAGATATCACTAACAATATAGCAGTCAAAGTTTAAATATTGTCAGTACCAATTGCTAGTTGTCATACAATCAAACATGAAAGTCCTCCTGAATGCAACAGAACTTCTGTTGTAAAGTTGCAGCAGTTGTCTGCACTGCAGTGTTTATGTACTTTAGCTGACGTGTGTTTGATCTGCAAGATTGTAAAATTAAATTTCTTATTTTTCATTTGCAGATTTGGCCCATACTTTGTAGAGCCTGTAATTGCTGGACTGGACCCGAAGACTAACGAACCTTTCATTGCTTCTCTGGATCTCATTGGCTGCCCTATGGTCACTGAAGATTTCGTTGTCAGTGGCACTTGTACTGAACAAATGTATGGTATGGCAGAATCTTTATGGGAGCCTGATATGGTAAGAAATTAAATATGCAACTATGTTATAATTTACATGACGAATAACAAGTAACTTAATGATTTGGTTTGAAAAAGGGTCAACTTTAGATTTTTAAAGGTCAAAATTACCTTTTAAAAGTAGTTCAGTTCTGTCATATATCTTGAGTATACCTAGTGATGCATTCTGCTGTTCTGTGCTGTGAGTGTCTGCATAAACTGTACTGTATGAAGTCTGGAAACAATTCATTTTAAAAGAAATGATGGTGATGTGTCTTCTAGTTCTTAAGTTTAAGATTTGAAGCGTCAAGAAATTATGAAAAAGAAATTTTGAGAAATTAAAAATTTATGAAACCATCATCTGCATGTTTTTATCAGTGGGAAGGCGAACATTTAGTAGAAATGACAAGATTCTGCGGAGTCATCTTATAGGCCTAATTGTGTTTTTCTTGTTCATTTCAGGGTCCTGAAGATTTGTTTGAATCTATCTCACAAGCTTTGTTGAATGCCGTAGACAGAGATGCTGTATCTGGTTGGGGTGGAATTGTACACATCATGTAAGTTCTCTCACAAGCCGATGGTCATGTATATATGTTTTTGCTGTTCTTAGTATATTATTACATCACAATTCAAAATTATATTTCTGAGACTATTTAAAACCACATATTTGCGAATTACTAAACTGATCAATACTTGCATTTTCTTTCAGTGAGACAGATAAGGTGACCACCAGAACACTGAAAGCAAGGATGGATTAATTCTTGTCTGAGTACTTTCCATGTATATTGTGTGTCATTTCATTTATACAAAGTTTATTTACTGCTCACATGATAATGTATTATTAAAATTATTAACTAAAAAAAAAAAAAAAAAAACTGGTGGTTTAAATTTTTAACATGAGTTGTGTATTAAAGTTGCAATGTAATGCAAATGTATTCAGCTGTATTGGACCTCAAGTGAAAGGCATCTGGGAAAGTAACTTGATTTTTAGAGTGGTGAAAAATAATTTTCACTCAGGAAAAAGTCATCAGTGACAATGTGAGTTTTGCATGAGGACGGTCCTTTCAGAGATTGCAACGCATCATTACCTTTGGTCAGGATGCCTCGGCAAAAGCAAATCGGCAATGGTTGGCTGAATATGCAGGATGTCAAAGGTGCCCTTTGGGTTTCGTCAACGGCTATGCCTATGGCCACTTTTGGCCAGGTTAGAAAAGCTTAAGCTACTGAGAATTTATATTCCAAGGGACTTAGCCCCGGGGGGGGGGGGTACTCACTATGAAAGGGTGTATAGAGTCGCTGCTGGATGGTTTTGGTTTTTTGGCCTTCTAAAGAATTAAAATGGTCTTGGTTTTTTAGGAATTCAGATTAATTTGGTTGCCCTTTTTGCCCCCCCCCCCCCATGTTCGGTGCTGTTAGAATCGGCCTGAAAAGACGATTTCAATGGTATAAAAATCATAAAGATTAAATTGGTTGTGGATATTTTTACAAAAAGATTAAAATGGTTTGTGGTTTTTGGTTGGTTTCCATATTAAAATGGTCCGGTTTTCAAAATCGCCGTGGCGCATCCCTACCCAAAAGTTAGCGAAGTACCCCCTCTTAGCATAGGCGTATCGGAGGGGGTGGCAGAGGGGGATTGCCCCCCCCCCCCCAAACATTGAAATATGGCTATATATATATGCAGAGCCTGGCTCTGCCAATAGACTGGTCAGCCTATTCGCAGAGCCAGTCGGCTGTGCCAATAGACTGACCTCACTATTCGCAGAGCCGGGCTCTGCATATATCCTTGGTCTATCATGAAAGATTCAGATAGAGCCTCACAGGCTGTGGCAAAGTAAAGGCTAAAACATTTATTGGTCAAAAAGACCCCATTAATGCCCATTACCGAGCAAGTACGGTAAAATGGCTATTTACCATAAGTTCCACAAGATGGCGCAAGTGGCTTGGCAATGTTGACAGCGCCGTCGAGCGAAAAATATCAGAACTGGAATTGGTATTCCCATATTTGTAAGGGGGGTGACTAATAACACGCAATAGTTCCGTTTTCTGGTGGTAATCTTTTGGCGAGGCAGTCCATTCTTTTGTTTGGGATCTTTTACAAGTCAGGGACTGGTTTCGTGCAGGATTTTACCTTTATAATCAGGTGAGTACCGCTTTAATTTGGCTTAATGTCACAGGTGAAACCAGACACACCACAGTAAAATGGCCGTCCTGTAATATAAACAAGGTAAAAATGATGACAGTTATGTGTAGTGCCAGTGGCCTATCATACTATGTATATGACACTCTTTTTCTCACCAAGTCTGGTACACACATGAATTATATTAGGGCTATATCAAATTGTAGGTCAAATGTTTTTTTATCCCTCAACAACACATTCAAGCTCTTCCACCACTGAACTCTGATGCATGATTTGGATTGGCCTCAGTCTGCTGATATTGAGGTCACCTAAATCTGGCATTCCAAACTCCACTAACAAAGCTCTATTCATTCTGCATAGCATACAAATGATATACCAGAGTGACTGTCCCTGAGAGGGCTTGTTTATTGAATAGACAATAGTTGTAGTACTTGTTACATTTACCACCAATCTGAGTGCGCTTTCACTTCAAAATTTCGACAGCTGTGACTGCTATGTGTATTCTTCATTATGGTATAGGGTAGGGATGCACGGATATCCGGCTAAGTATCCGGTGTCCGGCCGATAGTGGAATTTGCAGGATATCCGGTATCCGGCAAAATGAGGGTATGAGAACCGGATATCAGAACCGGATATCTGGCATGTTCAAAACTTAATGAAAGGCTAAAATTTTGATAATAACCAAAGGAATGTTACCACGACAGAGTCAAAAACATTATTTCACCATCTTCAAAATCAGAATTCAGTTACAGAACAAAACGAAAAACATTCCATCAGAGTAACAGTCCTCCTGCCGGACCGATATGTCTCAGCTCTCATAAAAAATATTCATAATCAACCACAAATGCCGAAAAACTTCATTTTTCGCATGTTTACTATCCGGTTCCAACTATCCGGTTGCTATCCGGTATCCGGCAGTTGGTGTTGCCGGATTATCCGGTATCCGGTATCCGGCTATTTTCACTATCCGTGCATCACTAGTATAGGGGGTACAATAAATACACAATGCCCATAGAGATTTCTCTGCCTAAATATATAATAAAGTCTACAAACAAAGTGGAGAAGACAGAACTTTTATTTTTACTGTGATTCACCCAAAATCAACATTAGGGTGATTCTGAGATCATCATCATGGAAGATGCGTAGGCTTCGGTAGCACTTTTTGTTTGGATGAGAGCCAGAGAGGTACCTGAGGAGCTAAACAACTGTGTATGTTGACTGTAAGATGAGCAAGCTTAGCAGAAGGGTTACCTTGCCAACCTGAGTTGAGTCAGGATCCAAGCTCTAGCAGTGGAAGGAGGGGGGGGGGTGCACAGGGGCCAGAGGAGCTGCAGTTGAGCCTGCAGGATCTAAAAATAGCCTGCAGTTGGAAGGAAATACCTTGGCTTCAGCTCTTTGGTTTTTACAGGCTGATGTATGTATACAGACTGACACATCCTGCTGCAGATTCTTGCTATTAATGATTAGTCAGTGTATTAGGGAACTTAGTAAATAGTTTGGATAACATACCATTGAGATACTGATGAACACTGGATAAAGTTGGTATGCTATATGATGTAGCTTCTATTTAGTTTGCACAGGAAAGGACTAAATACTGAGCTGAACTAAGGATCTGGTGTAGTATGCTGCAGTTGCTAAAGTTACGTTAGAAAGTTAATTGGTCTCAGATGTTCCAACTGTGCTATTTAGCTGATTTCCATTAGGATTAGCTTGGGATTCTGGCTGTTTTGATTTTCCAAACTTGTGTATTATTATGTAAATTTCTTAATGTCTGTTCAGTGGTGATCAAGTGGATTGTGGAAATTTTCATAAATCACTTGTTAATTCTCTGTGTTTGGTTATACTGTCTTTATCTTGAGATTATCTGAATATTTTTTGAAATTAAATGATTAATTATTTGTCATGTACTTTCTTTCTGATTCTAAACGTTTCTCAGAAGTTTACAGCTTCTAGGTCTAAATGAAGTGAAATAGGACAAAGTGGTAATTGAACTTCATTATTAGAGAGATTTTGTTACACACATACAGGTTCCGTGAACATG
This sequence comes from Platynereis dumerilii, assembly GCA_026936325.1. Lineage (NCBI taxonomy): Eukaryota > Metazoa > Annelida > Polychaeta > Phyllodocida > Nereididae > Platynereis > Platynereis dumerilii. The sequence continues at coordinate 141,754,221 of JAPTHN010000001.1, read as the reverse complement.
TGGGTTGCCTTGACAACAACATTATTAGATAGCACTTCTACACGTATACGCGATATGTAACATGCAGCAAAATCTCTGTAACATAACTAATTGATGACTTGATGTTTTACTTTTCAGTATTAAAACATAAAAAATGGATTCCAAAATCGTCTCTGTCTCCTTTCTGGTCCTTATTGTGGCCGTTTACGTCCAATCTTCTGAATTATCAAGGGACCACTACCCCAACCCACAAGAAGACACTGACGAGTGTGGACGTGGAACCAAGAGGTCTTTCTTGTGCGATCCCGACAGGCTTTTGAACCCTGGAGAAGGTAAATGTTTTGTGAATTAGACGTGTGTCTTGACCTGATTTTCATCTTAATAAATTATCTAGGGCTAATCAATTATTATAAATGATATGGCTGACAAATGAAAAGTGTCTAAAAAAGCTATAAATTTGTTCTTTTATATGTATATAATGACTGAAATATCAGGAAATTACTTCAATTAACAGGTAAAAGAAGGGACTTTTACCAAATGGCAGCTATGATAGTCTACAACTTGTTGACTCTCTTGAAGTTGACTACATCCTATGTATTATTTATTATATAGCTGAAAAAAAAATCATAATCAGCTGAAGTTAGCTGAAAAAGTCTGGGATTCCGACGGAAGCTGCTGTAGCTTGAACTTCAGACTCCAAAACGGTAACTTTCACTAATAAACAACTGAACTTCCCTTTTCAGCTGACCAACTCGACAGAGAAATTGAACGAGTTATGAATGAGACAGATTGTCCATGTGCATCGGCATCCTGTAACAAGAGAAAATATTTCAAAGGATACAAAATCGGCATTGCTTTGATTAAGAAGATGCCAGATGATGCAGATATTCCCTTTATGTAAGTATCAGGACTTTCTAATTTGCAGGGGGAAAGGTTAGCTCAATTCGTAGCGCACTGGACTGCCAATTGCTGGGTCCTGGGTTCAACTCCCGCTTTGGTGTGTCACCTGGACTCATGTTGGACAGCAGTTTCAATCATCCTTTGCTACATTGCTCTGTCCACCTGCTGTCCTAATTAGCTCACTTAGTGCACAAATGCAGGAGGTGAAGCCCCAATGATCCATCCATCCAGAATTACTGCATTGTATTTGTGTATTTCTTGGTTTCAGTATTACCTGCCCCACCTAGCCGAACGTTCAGTTTCCATGACAACCACAGAATGATTTTAAAATGTCCAAATTGTCCAAAATTTTGGAAATCCATTCCAAATATGCTGAATTTAATATGTCATATTTTTCTATTTTCAAGGGAGGGAGATAGTGAATTGGACCATGCTTTAGATAAGGCTCGTATTTATGCCTACACCCTGCAACTAAGATGGAAACTTGGAAATTGTGAAGAAGATATCATCATCTTTTATTCTAAAGAAGATCGTGTAGTAAGTATCAGATACAACACAGCAGTCATGACCAAAATCATTTGTTTCAGGATTTGACGACGGTAACTATCTTGCCGGAATTTCTATCTCAGAACTATGCTGGCTCCAGGTGGCCCAGAATTGTAATGCACGACTCATTTATAATAAAAGCATCCAGAAGTGACCACATTACTTTGGTTTTATGTGAGCTTCATTGGATGCCGGTCTATGAAAGAGTTGTTTTGAAGGTGCTATGCGTCGTCTACAAATGCTTGAATGACCCTGCAACCCAATCATATCTAATAAAACTGTTGTCTCGGCGTGTTTCATTGAGAAACTTGCGATGTACGACATCTGGAAACATTCTTACTATGTAGAGTACACGCAATAAGTACGGTCCCGAATATACAATCGCCAAAGGCCAGTTTTGAATCCATGGATTCTTGTTTATTGACTTAATACAGTGATGCAAAAAAACAAAATACTATGTAATTATATGAAAATTGCACTGTCAGACTCTTTATTCCTAATGTTCACCAAAGTACTTCATGACAAAACTAGCGCTCGTTGCACACTGGGTGTGCCTTCTAGTTTAGTAAAATGAAGAGCCTGTTAATCGTTCAGGAGTAAAAATATATTTTAATTTATTTTTCAGCTCTATACCATGACTGGAAAAACAACTAAAAAAGTTCTGAACAGTGGACTTGTAGGAAAAATCTCCATGCAGAGCGAAGGAAGATTTGGCAAAAATACATTTGTAGGACTCCTTGAGATTATCAATAACTACAGGTATTGTTGAAGATTTTTATGCTTTGTTTTGATTCTTTATTACAGCTGTTTGATTAGTAATGAAAAAGATGAGAAAAATACCGTAAAATGGGGTTACTTTGGCCGTTTTGTACTACTTTGGCCGCCAAATGAGAAAAAGATTCAGTATCCTGTGTCTCTCAAACCAATATAGACAGCAAGAAATTTCTTTTTGCATCTGCTAGAGTAATGTGTCCACTTTCCATGAACTTTAATTTTGTTTCAATATCATGATACAAGTGCTTCTTGTGAAGGCCATTCTGGACAAAAGCAGATTTGCAAAAAGTGTGATTTTGCAGGGAAGCATCTACTTTTTTCTGGGTGGGTCAAGTGCAAGCTTACGCAGTGAAAATAAAATTGTGGACGTTTTTTAAAGATAATATTACAGTTTCAAACTACACAGGATTTGTTTATATGTTATGCAATTTAGTGAGCTTAGGGCTATTGCCAATGTTACCCCAAATCTCCCATGTCCGTGTCGGGGTTGGGGGGGAGGGTTGGTCTAGTGGTAGCGTGGTTGGGGGGGAGGGTTGGTCTAGTGGTAGCGTGCTGGGCTGCCAATCGCTGGGTCCAGGGTTCGAATCCAGCTCTTGCCGGGTCACCTGGGCTTATGTTGGACGGCTGTTTCAATCATCCTTCGCCTCATTGCCGTGTCCTCCCCCTGTCCTAATTAGCCTACCAAGTGCATAAATACAGGAAGTAAAGCCCCAATCATCCATCCATCCATCCGTGTCGGGGTTACTTTGGCCACCCCTGGCAATTGGCAAGAGTTGGAACAGTTTGTAGTTAATAGCAGTCAATGAGGTATAGACCTTGATTTAACAAACAGATGTATCACCCTGAAAATTATGTTAACTGCCATAGATGCTAAAAAAACACCATAAATGGTCCGATGCAATAATTGCAATTCATGTCTTTTAACAAGCATAATATAGCGATGATGTACTTGCTGCTGGGGAGGCTCTGAACCACCATAGACATATGATTTCATCCAAAATGGCATTAGACAAAGTTATTTCATCTTGGAGAATTTTTTATGGCGTTTGTCAACATAATGTTACATTGATGAATTACAGAAAAATAAAGAAAATTAGAATAGAAATTGTAAATGTCAAATGATTGCTAAAAATAGTTTTAAAATGACACCTTTTATGACTGGTAGCATATCTTACATTCTTGTGACCTAGAAACTGGGGTATGTTCATACTATGTAATTCTGAATTAGGAGGCAGGAGTACACAGAGTGTGGTAGGCCTACACATATATATAAATACTTAATTTTTGTTAAGAAATCTGCAAATGAGTCACAACTCATTCTAGATTACAAAAATACGTGCCTCGGCTTGTTGTGTGGACAAAATAACAATTATTGATTAAATTCTACTGCGGCACATGGTATTACATGCTCAAAATCTAAGGTTGGCAAAGTTACCCCAACTCGGGTTACTGTGGCCGACCCTTTAATTATGTAATAAACCATAGAACCATCATAGATTTTGGAAATCTTTTGACGGATGAAAACCTCAATGTACTGGGTGTATTATAGAAAAAACTATTGATATTCAACAAAATTTATAGTTTTTCTCAGAACACAAATTTGGTGCCCCGAAACGGCCCAAGTCTTACGGTACACTTAGTGGCTCACTATAGCTGATGATGTGTCATCACCATATGACACCATACATTTAACATTGGAATGATGTGTCATCATCATACTTTTAACATTTGCACATATATATATATACGACTGTTGTTAATGGGAAATTTATGCTCGGAATCTGTTTCCAAAATGAAAGAGGAAGTCATTTGTTATGAGCCAGTGAGCTATTTATAGCTTGGTCTTTCAGTTTCATGATAATATATGTGGCTCAATACCAGAAAAATGACTGATGATTCACATTATCTTGATCTGTTCCTAACCCAAAAAGCCCTCATTTTCAGTGTCGTTAAATAAGGTCTATGAGCTGTATCGAAGTGCCGAAATTAATTAATTATTCTATCTTTTTTTTTCAGAGAGATTTTGTCCGGAAATTACAAGGAGCAGCAAGCAGTTGCTAAACCACAAATCGGAGCTTTGACTGACAGTGCAGCATCGACATCCACATCATTCATCATCCTCACTGGTATTCTGGCAGCCATCTTTACCTTTTAAATTCATCCTTTTTTGTCCTAAAATGTGAACGTAATGTTAAAGATGAACTGAATTTTGAAAGAAAGAAGTATGGTTTTGAAAGAAGGATTAGTTTATTTACTTGAGTGATAAGACTTTTACAAAAAGAGAAGCACTTTTCTGTGTCTGTATATTTCTTCATCTCCTTTGTTTTTTCTGTGATTTGACAATTTGTTAATTGGAGAATCGTATGAAGTTACTGCAGGAAGAGAAGAATATTCGACATTCAGAATGCTTCTTATTATTGAACCTGTTTAAATTACGATGAGCAGTGCCTTGCAAACATTGAAACCTTTATGCGCATTTCATGCACTTGGCAAATGTAGGAAGTAGGCCATTTTTTGCAACTTATTTTGTAACCAAAGCAATCATGTGCCACCAATCACGCGCTGTATATTTATAGGCTGCCTATTCGCTATTCAATCAACCCTATTTATGGTGCTACTTTCTTAATTTGCAATTGTAAATGTGCACAGGATAGTTACTTTTTGTAATCACAAGTATCAATTTATCACTTTTAAAATTATGTTAATATTCTATGAATCTGTAAACTTTGATGCTTATAACACCTTTTCCATGTAAATGAAGCAATCATGCAGGTAAATTGGATATATTGTAGGATATTTTAAATTTTAGTTTGATTTTACAAGTTTCAAATCAAGTTGCTTGAAATCCAAAAGTATGTTGTTGTAAATATTGGTAAAGATTAACTTATATTCAGACATAGAAACAGATTCCTACCCAAAATGATACAATGACTTCCTGCATTATACGCAGGATTCCATCAATATAAATACTAAATTTTAGTAATGTATATCATATTAATTTTGTGAATCCCTGATCACAAAGTTCTTAATAGCTTACAAGTATTATATGTTTTGTATGACCTTAATTCTAGCTTTATTATGAACTAATAGCTTAAAATTTATGTATATTACATACATGTATCTGTTTAATATATATGTTTAATTAACAGTTTCTAAAATACAATTTTTGTGCAAAATATGTCTGCCCTCAAAAACGATGATTCAAAAACTGCCCTGTTAAAGTTTGTTAGAACATTGCGATATGTGTGTGTTATTGTTTCCTATAGTGTCTTAGAATCTCATTGAAACAACGAAGAGGTTTTTGTGGTAAGGGCAATTAATTTTTTTAATTTTTTCTAGAACTATATATGTTTTTTGTATTTGTATTCAAATATAGCCTATATACCCATTGCATGTATTACATTTTTGCGAACTATATATATTTGTATGTAAAGATTGATATGCAACTACTTCTGAATTATGTTAGGCCAGCATTTTAACTAATTAGCTTTCTTACAGTTAATCAAGTATTAGATTTAAATTCACTGGGGCCCACACCAATTTTCAAAATTATTGTTATTGTAGTAATTTGTATAACTTTTTCGGTTTTAGTTTTGGCATTATGGGTAAAAAGATGGTTTCAGTTCTTTTGGAAAAATACTCAAAAATCTCTTCTAATATTTAACGGACAGTCCCAGACCAAACCAGGCTGAGGTTCTCTTGGTTCTGGGCATGTATATGTTTGTTATCATATATATATATGACTTTGTATGAAATTTTTATGTTAATAAAAAAATATTTGGAATGAATGAAATTGGTTGTTTTCAAATTTTAAAAAATTAATGTGCAAGACAGTGAGACTAAACTTTACTGAAGAAATTCAAAGATAGCTAAAGATGTACATGTACAAGGTTCGAATGCATGCACAAATGCCTCATGTCAAATAGGAGAATGACATATTTCAGAAAGGTCTAAAAAAACGAATTTTAAGTATACTAGTAAGTGTAGAGAACAATTTCACCTGCTTCCAAAGGCAGGTGGAGCCACCTTTTGCTCAAAGGACAATATCTCCCTCTGGCGTAAATGCTACAATGCGTGACGTCACGTTTATTTTTCCCAAGGATTCTGTGTTCTGCATGGAGACGGTTTTCTTCACTATTTCGCCAATTTATGAAGATTTCACAGTTATCTGAAGATCGATGCTGGCTGTTTTGGGTTTAAAAGTGTTGTTCCTTGTTTCTCTTACTCAGGGACAATATTTGATAGTGGATTATGGTCGTTGCAGCAAGTATGACTATCCCAATCCAAGAACAAATCCAAGTCTTTGCGGTGTTCAGCAGCCAGGAAATATTTGTGATCCAATCAGGCACTTGGACCTTGCTCATGGTAGTGCAGCTAACCTGTAGAGCCAGAGGAGACCGGGGCGTGTTGGTCCTATTTTTATTTTTTTTGGCTCTCAGTCAGAAACCTTTTTCTGATTTATGTGGGAGGCCTCTCTCAGAGACCCATAATTTTGGCTAAGCTGCCGCAGTTAGCCGCAATAGCAAGTGAGAATACCATCTCTTAGACTGTCTTACTTGATCTCTCTAATATGTATGTATAGTCCCATAGGCTACTTCAGCATTTGGGAGGGGAATCAGTGATAGCATTCAAGACTTGCAAAAAACACTTTTGTGCCAAAAATCAGGCACAAAAAAAAGGAGCTTACACACTCCTTCAATGCTCATGTAATTTTTTTGGCAAAAATGCATAGACTACCACAAATAGGCCTAGTCTCTTTGGGGATGTGGATAACGCCTCATGCTTTATCAAAAATATCACTGATGGTCCAATGTACCCCGAGTTCCAACTTTATCGTGCCCCGGTCTCCCCTGCGCTTTTAGCAAAACAGTGGTGTAGCTATGGCAGGGTTTAGGGATAGGGCTTCCACAAAGGTTCTGACTACTATTTGCCACCACTTTAAAATGAAACTGCCGGCCCTGCGTATGACATTAAAAAAAAAAGATTTCACAAAAAATCATTCAATATGGCCTTATTTTTTGCAGTCTTGAGTTGATGCTCACTCGGACATTTAAATATCAAATCTGGAACTATTTATATTTGGGATGTATTCACAAGAGCTCTATAACATACAATTTGCAATACAATGCATTAACGTATTAAAACGATAATATTTTAGATAGTAAGGCTGAAGAACGTCAGCCCCTAAATCTGATCCTGCCCCTCCCCCTAAATTTTGGCAAATAAAAGGGAAGAAAATTTTGAACAGAAACCCTATATCACCTACCTCGAAAAATCTTGACAGCAGCATAAAGATCTATAGTCATTAGTCGGCCATCTGAAGAGTATATAGCCACAAAGTTATTAACATGGGACAGATAGGAAAAGCCGCAAATCGCCCCGCATTTTATTTTTCAATCTAGTTGTCCACTTGGACAGGAAGATCAAACGGATCTACAAGAAAACACGCTGCGCTTGCTGCAAAAAAGGAGGTTTCAAAATTGCTATAGCTTTGTTGCGAAACACGCCTTCTGATGATGATGTACCTGATGTGTATGTTTTCCATATAATTGTAATCTTCAATTCTTTATTGTCTTGGTATTTATCTTTAGATTTTCCTCATCAAAAATAAATTACGTTTTATTCTTCAATTTAACTTGCAGCAATGGAGACCCACTCAAAGTGGTGAACAGAGACCGAGCGCGTGCTTATGCTTATTATCTTTTGAAAAAGTATAATGTTGGCACTTGCGGAGAAGACATAATAATTCTTTACGTTCTGGATACTGAAATGGTTGGTAACAAACCCAAAATGGATCCATTTCTATTAAATTTGGTTATTTGCAGGTTTTGTGAAAATTTTGTTTACCAAAAATTGCAAATAAATGTGTCAATTTTTATAAATTAATTGTAATGCATTTTTTAATTAACTTTTCAGCTCGTTGTGGAAGTCGGATTGGAGGCTTCTTTGCTAATCAGAGACCAAGACCTCAAAGATATCCAGGCTGAAATAATATCTAAATTACAAGAAGACCGTTTCAAAGGTTTCATGTTCATCCTTGATGAGATCACGTATGTTTACTCTGGGTGGTCACTCTTCAATATTTAGTCTATAGATATTCTTTGATAAAATTGTCAAGATCGTAAATTACCGTCTTGAGGTTGCTTATCTTCATTCACCTGCTCATGATGAATGACAACTATTGTCAGCAGGCTACAATTAGAAATTAGAAATATTTTGATACCAGTCACTACCATGACCAATTTCGGTAACAAGAAGTACTATTATCGCCCATTTATTTCCTTGGTGTGGCTACCATGCAAATATTTCAGAAATTTGACATCTTCAAGACCATTATTAATTTTCCTTTGGCTATAATTACAGCATATATGATGTAATTTGTTTTCAAATTATTTGTAATATTTGGTTGGTATGTTACATTTGAATATTCATAAAAGACTTCTGAATTTCAGATCGCTGCTCAACAATGAATAGACTCTCCCATATCCTGACCTTGGCTGACCTAATCAGATTGTCAACATCATTGATCATGTCAAAACTTGTAAGGTATGTTCATTGTTCATGCGCTGCTAATTGAAGTAGAGGTGTTTGGCCATTCTCAAAATAGTACAGATTATTCATAACTGCATGGTTTACTTAAATACACTTTGCTCAGCTCGGTTTCAAACTTTCAACTTAGTTTATGAAGCCATTGCATAAATAAACAACTTATGACAGCCTTAATAAGTTACTAGGCCTATTTCCGGAATGTCCTTTCTTTACCCCTTTGTCAGCTTATGAATTACCATTCTTCACAATCGGAAATACCTACAAAATTTACAGCATCAGACGAAATTGTAATAATTTGCTAACACCAGCCTTTGACAGAACTTTCCATTTTTTTCCTAAATTGTCTGGAGATAAAGTCTGTTGGTTTTAATATTCATTTCTATTAAATTGATTTATGTATACATATATTTATTATGCATTTCGTAACTTACATCTGACATAATTGTTAGCCATGTTTTACTCCGAATTTGATAAATGACTGACAACACGAGAATTAAAATAATCATTAATTTATTTCAATGAGAAAACTGCAAATGCAAGATCAAGCTACAGGACAAGAATATTTGTCTTTCACTAGTTGATGTATCTTCTTAAAAGTCTAAGAAAACCATTATGGTTTACAAATCTGCTGCACACACTATAATCATCACTGTGGAAGTCATTTCAATTCATTCCAATGATAATTTTAAACACAAATGTACACAAAAACAAACATTGTAAAATTGTAAACCTACAAAAAACACGAAAATCTGTTCAGCCTACAAGTAACCTAGAAGGCGCAGACCAAATGCAACTGTTGAACCGAGATTTGCCAGGAGTCCCAAATAGCCGAAAGCTCCACGGTTCCTCTTTTCTGGCTCTGAAAAAAGATTTAACATTCGAATTAATATATTTCATACATATTCTGTTGCATTTTGTAGTAAGAACTGAGAAGTGAGCAGTTCAAGCTATGATCATACCCCTTTCTACAGCCATGGAGTAATCTCATGCGTGAAAACAATCTGAGACTCAGAGCATAATTGCCAAAATTCCTCAATCAAAGCCCAAAGATAATTTCAGGGCATGAAAATGCCTCACCTCCAGTGTAGTAGCCCTTTGCATAGAAGATTCTGCTGATAAGCCATGTCAACCCTCCAGCAGCACACAATCTCTGCAACAAAATGAACATACTTCATACATGATCATTTATCATTGTAGATTTTCCTTTTAGATAAATGTGCGATGGCACTTGCATGGCATTGCTTTATATCACAGTAGAATTCTATTTAGAACTGCCTGATTTCTGAGCATTGTGCAAAATACTAAATAACAATTTACCCAATTGTATAACATAAATTCACATTTAACTAATTTTGTAAAGTTATATCACTCAAGTAATATCTTGACTTTACCATGAAGGCTTTCAAAAAAAGATGTCATGTAGTTGTAAATCATTCAAATAAAGAAGCAGTTGAATGACTTCTAACATCTTGTATACTTACGGGGTATTGGAGACCTCCCAGCAGCAGTGTTACAATGAATGTGGGATAGACTTCCAATCTGTAATTATATAACAATAATACAATGTAAATGTGTACATTTTTTTTTTAAAGTAAAGGATAATTGATCATGATCATCATGTAATTATTATGTGGTCAGTCAGACTTGGTCCTTAATTTCAAAGGCTTATTGAGCTATGACATTTTCACCTAAAATTTTTCTTGGATCTATGGATGGTTGATTGGGATTTTACATCCTGTATTTATGCACTTGGTGGCTAATTAGGACAGGAGAAGGGCAAGGCAATGAGGCGACAGATGATTGAAACAGTTTTATCGGATAGAACTGAATGCCCAGACTGTGGCATATTTAAGGCTTATCATTATTTGAAATTAATTGCCATTACCTTGTCCATCATTTATCTTGTCAATTATTTGTTTGTTGACACAGTAGCTACTCTTTGGTTGCCCAGAACCTTCTAGAGAAAAATTGATAAGCTCCAGTGCATCTCACACCTTTTAGGCCTAGATGTCTAGTCATATTTTAGATCGCACTGTCTCTAATGTCCTAGTTTGTGTACTTTGCTCATAATTTACCTGTTTACCACATGATAACTTGTAGTATTCCCAAAATAACTGTGACTATGTCCCGATTTGTATATCTTACACACGGCAATTCTACTTTCAAAACTTTATGCTTACGTGTTCTGATGTGCCCTCTGAATGCAGTTAAATACTGGCTCTTTTTCGCTGTACAAAGTAGGGTACTGAAATAGAACAAAGTGATAGCTGCAGTGTATATACATTACATTTAAATGAAAATCACTGATATTAATACAAATTTAATAGACATAATAATTATTTGCTAATGCAATGCATGCCGTAGTACATAATTTAGAGTAAAAGTCACCTGAAACGTAAAAGTCAAAATCAATCAGTGGTTGAAAATGCAATTGACACACAGCAGCATTATACTACTACATGTAATTTAAAACATCTATTCATAAACAAGACATAACACTGTGACTGTCTATGTTTTGCTGCAATGAAAATATACTATGCACAACCCATAATTACCAGGGTAATGCAATGCTACCATTAGATGCTTTAAATTCTGCAAGTGCAACATGATTGTGAGTCAATGTGACAAGCAGCATCATGTTTTAGTAATGCATTTTTGACTAATTTTGTATGTACCTTGACATTGTACTTCTTTCTGGCTTTCACAACATTAATTCCCATCCATTGAAGCACAAAGACTGACCCAACCACATCCAGAATGATGTAGCCATATTCAGGTGACAGTGGCACTGACAGAGACATGTTTGCAGCACAAGGTCGTCACTGGATGTGGATTCCCAAAATCAACACCACGGTTCGTCAGATCTATGCTCTGTGACCTGACCTATTTGGGAATTGGGTCAGGACGCTCTGACGTCACAAGAATGAGGCCACGCCTACACAGGCATTTAGCTGTGTTGCTGGAAGAGCAGACAACTGCTTACCTGAACATTGTACTTCTTCCTTGCTTTCATGACCTGCAGGCCAAGCCAGTTGATCAAAACCCATGACAGTGCCACCACCAGAACGACGTAGCCATAGGCTGACGAAATTTTGACTAGCATCACCGTCATTTTTCCTTCAAATGCTTTGCAGGTCCTCGAAACATTAAAATGTTCTGCAGCTTTCCTCTCAGGCTCTGCAGCTCTGTTCTTGTTGGAATCGAACTGCTTAGCTGGATTAGCTGGTCAGCGCTGCATGACTTATGGTAATCGGGTGGGGCTATCTTGTGCCAAATTTTCAGCTGCCGTTGTCCCAAGAAAGTAGCAGACTATTATTCACAAGGCAGACCTATAGTTTGTTTGCTGGACCTTTCATCTGGTAACAAGATGCCAGAGTAAACTGTTGGCCGTTTCGTTTTCAGATCTTAATTTTCACGAACACCAGATTTCATAGCAATGTTAATCAGCTGTTAATGCAGCTTTTGTCGAAGAGTACAAATAATGTCTGTCGTGTTCAGCTCAGTAAAATAGGTCATCAAAATAAAGGCCATAGGTCACAGAGCATGCCCACGAACAACTTCCGGTCGCCCGCCAGTTTTGACATTTTCTTCTTCAACAACAGAATGCAGTGTCCTGCTGGTGTCTGTAATGATTGGGTCCTGCGGATCTTCTGAATGACTTCTGATTTCTGCTGTAAGTGTACCCAGGGTAAAGTGAGTTGATCTTGAGCTTAGTTAGGCCTAGTATTAAGATGCAGTCAGCTGGTCAGTGCAAAGTTTTGACCCGTGAGGGCCTGGTAATCTGACTTCTCTGGTGATTCTGGTCAAGCGGCTTATGTCATGCATGATTAACCTGATCAAAAGTTTTAAAACTGCTTGCTGAAAAGTGAAAACCCAATGAGCGAGACCGGCCTCACCAGCTGCTCATCGCTCATACGAGTTAGTGCAACGTCTTCGCCCACCTCCCATTTGAATCATGTTAATTTGCATTTGCTTGATATTGCGTGCACTGTAAATCTTTTACTTTGTGTTTTCAGATAATTTCCACTGATTTGCCAATCAATTTGGAATCAGTATGGCTGACGAAGCATTAACATGGAAACGTCCTTCTGACGTGATGATGAAACGAAAAAAGAAACTTGTTATAAAACAACGGCCTCTGTTGCAAGAAAACGGAAGTGGAGACAGCAAAACTGTTAGTCCTAGGCCATCTCCGAAGTCTGTGAAAAGACGGAACCCTTTCGGTTGTAGTGCTACCAAACGGGTTGCACTTTCGGAATCGCCAAACTTTGAGAACCATTCCACTCCGACACCATCAGCTAATGGCTACCTCTTCAGAGTTCTTGATGGGGAATGCAGTGAGAATGCTACTCCTCGGCGGAATATTGACACACAGGCACAGATGAAAGCTCTGGTAGGTCTCTGAGATCACATGCCCATGCAAGTCTAATGGAGCTTTGTCTTTACTTTTCCCTAATATATTCGAAGGTACCATGTTCTCACTAGGCCTGCTAACTTCTTCTGTACACAAAGTTGGTCATTCATGGATTAATGAGAGAAGTTATCTCAAAAGTTAAATTTGTAAAAACTTTTCTGATTGGCTGAATCCAATAGTAACCTCCTTTCTGTCCAGAAGAAGTAAATAGTCTCAATCTGCAGTCTTGCCTCTAAACATGCTAAATAGCCCACACCGGTGCTGATAGGGCGTAAAACACAAACTCACTCACTCAATCAGCAGTCTCAATCACAGTGAGGACCTTTGAATATTCTAGGGACAAGTAACTCTAGACTCCAGTTGGCCTGCACCTGTGGTAAAATCCCCCTAATGCGGCTCACAAATTATATTGTGTTGTGCTTATGCACTATGTTTTCGCATACAAATCACCAAAAAGATTTTGAAATGGTTGCTCAAAAAGATGATTTCATTTCATTTGCAGGGAAGACTTCAAGAAGATGTGGATGATACTAGTCCTGTTGGTGTTGCCCCAAGAACCCCAACATTGTCATTAGCTGACAAAATTTTGAATAAGGTAATGTGAAATGACTTGAGTATTTATTTCTTGTAATATATGATCGAGATTCAAGAATTCAAAAATGAATAAAATGCACCGAAACGCTTATAAACTAGCACATTAGATGCACTCTACATATATTGTTTGCTCTAATTCCAGTTTAGTTGTAATAAGATGATACATGATTGGAAAAGAATAATTTTCCAAGAAATTTATGTCATTAACTTTGTAAATATTGTTTGAATTAACTCATTCCTTTCTTATATTACTTCAGGATGGTGAAGAATCAGAAAAGCCCAAGTATTCTGACTACTATCCCGTAGATTGGAGCCTGAGAACCAAAGCGAGGTTCATTTCTAGTAAACCTTTCAATTGGTGTTGTCAGATGTCCAGCGCAGAAGAGTGTTCTGGAACTGTAGGATTTGTAAAAGGATCTGACACTGCTGTTCCTGAGCCTGCCAACGTAAGTGTTTACATAAGAAATGGTGAAAATATGATTTGATAATGAACTGTGATTGAGGGCACTGAAACTGTACTTGCATGACAAGAATAAGACATATGTTATGATATCATATGTAACTCTTTATGTTTTTTATGTTTGCATTTTTCAGCAAAAAAATGTACATTCAGACACCAAAGGGGAATTCAAACAACTGACCTGCTACTGGATGCATCCTCATCTGCCATGGTTCAAGCTTTTCCCAAGAAATTCTGCTGACTCTAAAGCTGGGTAGAGATGCTTATGTCAATAAAATTGTTCCATCATCAGAAATATCAATTATTAAAAATCAGCAAGCTAAAGTAGCTGTGAATAAATTATGTGTGATACTGTGACATCACGTTTCTAATTTGCTTTTGAAATATTTATAATTTATTGAATTTCAGAAAACCATCGCCGTCATTACATGATGAGTCAGTGCAAGCTTCATTGATGTCAGATTGGTAAATACTGTTCGGTGCTTTTCTTCTAAGTTTTGTCTTTTGCTAGTTTTAGACTCTTACATATTGATGATTTTTGGGAGGCATTCACAGTTTAGTGTTCTCCTTTAAAGATACTATGGCATTACTGAACGAATTAAGCTGGAAATTTGTCTAAAACTCATTTTGACTTTACTGCTTTATAACATGTCAGAATTTTTATAAAATGGACTGATCTGTTTATTTTGCCATGGTTGTTGTGTTTCATATAAAATACCTTTAAAAAATTGTTTTTTTCCACAGGTCTGAAAGTTTGACGTCAGCATTCCAACACTTGCGCTGTGGCTTCTGCCCCTACTTCTATTTGTGTTGTCATCATCTCACTGTCTTGTTCCGAGCTTCAGGGGTGGCTGGCCATCCCGACATGCACGCCCTGATAACACCTACATCCAGAGGCTTCCGTAATGTTATAAAGGAAGAGGGTATGTCGAAACAAATTTCTGTTAGCTAAACCGATTGTAAACAAAATGTCTTTTAAAATCCAAATTCTAATTTGAGACAAGAGGTTAGATGTTAAATAGGCAGGTAAGTAAAAATGAAGAAAAGGCTTGGCAATAAATACTAAAAAAGTTTGTGAATAAAGAAAGGACATGAACTAAATGTTACTTTTTTGGAAAATTTAGAATGAATCAAAAATTTTTGGAACATTTAAAGTCAATCGATTTAGTAGTCAAACGCTATACAGTATATTGAGGTTTGACTGATTGCGATATATTGTGAAAACAATTATTATTTCACTTTATAATATGCACAGGTATTGAGTACAGCATGCCTCTGAATCCAAATCACAAGAGTTCAAAGGAAGGAGAAGACGGAGAGCAGGAAAGTGAAGAGATGAAAGAGGAAGATTCAAGGTATTGTGACAAATTTGTGTAGGCCTAATGATTATATGATTTCTCTAGTTTGCAGTTCATGAGCTCTTGTGCATGTTGTGTTGTAAAATCTAAAGGGTGAAATTCAAGTATATTACTATCCTATAACGAAATATTTTGAGATGGCTGCAAACAAATGGTTCTTAAAGAAGATATTTCCACTCCTTTGTCAAATATTATATTTTCTGTTAAAGGAAAAGTAATGAAAATGGAGCAGCATATAGGTGCATGAAATACTAGATTTTAGGTATTGTGATTGAATAAAGAGTACCAAAAGAAAGAAGATTGATGTATTTCAAGCCTAGTCCATCAATGATTGACGATTGCAATTAGAACTGAAAATTTACCTCAGTTATTTTCTTTTATAATGTCTCTGCTGAAAATATTTTGTGGCACTTCCTCATGTTGTTGATAATGTGATTCTGAAAAGCTATAAATGTTTTCAATGGTTGGTAGTCATGAGCCTTTGATGATATATCACCAAACTTTGTCTGTGGTTAGCATGGCCGCATTTGGTGGCATTCCTGATAATTCATTTTGGTAGTGTCAAACCGATATCTTTGAAATTGAATAACAGAAATGAAGATGCCACAGGAGAAACAAAAAAGAACAGAGAAGAAGTTGATGAGGATGACATGGATGATGCGGATGATGCTGCTTCTTCTTGGCTCAAAGATCTCGGCCTGGATGCTGCCAAATTCAGGTCCCTTGACCCCGCCAAGATCAAACTGTATCCTTGCTCGCATTTGATTCGCCAATTTTGTATCTGGATCAGGAATAGTTAGCATATTGTATGATTGAATCTGATAGTGGATGTTTTATTATTCACCAAGCGTTCATTTTTAAAGGCAATTTATATTCAGATGTATATACCATGTAGTGATTATGACCTTGACTAAGAATTAGTCAGAGACAAGCCTTCAAGAACATTGACCAACGGCCCGAGTCTGTGATCGTTGTGGAAGGAAGTGATGTCCAGGCTCTTTTCAACTATCTTCTGAATTCCACAAATCTGGTCAGCCCCACTGGATGGCAGGCTGGCATTCCTCCTACTATCATCGCTCCCACTGCTTTCAAGGGGGCCACTTTGAAGTCACACCAGGTATACCTTTGTTTTACCATTTGATCTAGGTAGTTATTTAATCCATCAAAGCATTTCGCATTGGTGTGATTTTCTTAGTGCAGGAAGATTTGTCTGTAACCTCATGTGTGGTTAGACGGTTACTTAGACCATTAAAATGGGGTTGGACTAGGCCTGTTATATGAAATATCAATTGTTTTTCAGGTGAAGTCGGGATCGGTCCGACTAGCTGTTGGAGAACCTAATGCGTACAGCTTGGATGTCATTGGCCCTATCATGCCCAATTGTTTGGATGGATTGTTGAGTTTATTTTCTCATACTCAGGAGTCTTATTCCGTCAGTTTCAGCGTCCATGAACCTTCTACTTCTCTTAATGCTCTACCTAAACAAAATGAGGAATCAGACGCTGAGGAATGTTGCGTTAAAGCTGCCGTTCCCTCGTCACATCTCCGTAACATCACTAAAAACTATGAGCTAACCAAGTTTGCTCTTCGTGAAGTAAACTGCGAATCAGGAAGATTTGCCTGGATTTTATAGCACAAATGAATCTCTATGATATCCTTAGAAAATTGACATTATTGTTATTGAGTGAATTCTAGGAATTATTTTATGGAACCCTTGTTAAGTTTTATCTGTGAATGTGTGTTACAAAATTTGAAACATAATTACTTAGATTCCGAATGTGTCATAATACTTCATTGTTGTGTCATCAATATTTAATGTATCCTATTTATTTTGTAATGTATAAAAATTGTTATTGTAATAAAATGCTGATGCGTAATCAGTAATGTGAGAACACGGATGGTTGGAATTTTAGAAATGATGTCAGAACACCGATCATTGAGGTCAGTTTGCAAATGCGTGCTTGCATGTTTCTTATTCATGTGGTTGCATTTGTATAATCGATTAAGAGATATTAAATTGTGTGATTGATAGCCAGTGTAAAAGGTTAAACCTTCAAATAAAAGGTTTTGGCTTGTGAATATCATCAAATTTTATGGTTAATTGCAGAAATGGTTTGGCCTCCAAAAAAGAGGTTTTGACATTATGGCCTTTGAGCAAAATATTTCTACAATATGGCCTGTGAATGTCATCAAATTTAATGGTTAATTGCAGAAGTGTTTTGGCCTTCAAAAAAGAGGTTTTGATGTTGCCTTTAAGCAAAAGGTTTCAACAATATGGCCTGTGAATGTCCTTAAATTTTATGTTTAAATACAGAAGTGTACTGGCCTTCAAAATAGAGGTTTTGAGATAGCCTTTGAGCAAAAGGTTTCAACGATATGACCTGTGAATGTCATCAAATTTTATGGTTAATTGCAGAAATGGTTTGGCCTCCAAAAAAGAGGGTTTGACATAATGGCCTTTGAGCAAAATATTTCTACAATTATTACAATATGGCCTGTGAATGTCATCAAATTTAATGGTTAATTGCAGAAGTGTTTTGGCCTTCAAAGAAGTGGTTCTGATGTTATGGCCTTTGAGCAAAAGCTTTCAACGATATGGTCTGTGAATGTCATCAAATTTTATGGTTAATTGCAGAAATGGCTTGGCCTTCAAAAAAGAGGTTTTGAGATAGCCTTTGAGCAAAATGTTTCAACGATATGGTCTGAATGTCATCAAATTTAATGGTTAATTGCAGAAGTGTTTTGGCCTCCAAAAAAGAGGTTTTGACATTAAGGCCTTTGAGCCCAATATTTCTGCAATATGGCCTGTGAATGTCATCAAATTTTATGGTTAATTGCAGAAGTGTTTTGGCCTTCAAAAAATATGTTTTGATGTTATGGCCTTTAAGCAAAAGGTTTCAACAATATGACCCGTGAATGTCATCAAAATTTATGGTTAATTGCAGAAATGGTTTGACCTCCAAAAAAGAGGTTTTGACAATATGGCTTTTGAGCCCAATATTTCTGCAATATGGCCTGTGAATGTCATCAAATTTAATGGTTAATTGCAGAAGTGTTTTGGCCTTCAAAAAATATGTTTTGATGTTATGGCCTTTAAGCAAAAGGTTTCAACAATATGACCTGTGAATGTCATCAAAATTTATGGTTAATTGCAGAAATGGTTTTGCCTTAAAAAAAGGGGTTTTGAGATAGCCTTTGAGCTAAAAGTTTCAACGATATGGTCTGTGAATGTCATCAAATTTTATGGTTAATTGCAGAAATGGTTTGGCCTCCCAAAAAAGAGGTTTTGACATTATGGCCTTTGAGCCCAATATTTCTGCAATATGACCTGTGAATGTCATCATATTTAATGGTTAATTACAGGAGTGTTTTGGCCTCCAAAAAAGAGGTTTTGATGTTGCCTTTGAGCAAAAGGTTTCAACAATATGACCTGTCAATGTCATTAAAACTAATGGTTAATTTCATAAATGGTTTGGCCTTCAAAAAGGAGGTTTTGATGTTGCCTTTGAGCAAAAAGGTTTCAACAATATGACCTGAGAATGTCATCAAATTTTATGGTTAATTGCAGAAATTGTTTGGCCTCAAAAAAAGAGGTTTTGACATTATGGCCTTTGAGCCCAATATTTCTGCAATATGGCCTGTGAATGTCATCAAATTTAATGGTTAATTGCAGAAGTGTTTTGGCCTCCAAAAAAGAGGTTTTGACATTATGGCCTTTGAGCCCAATATTTCTGCAATATGGCCTGTGAATGTCATCAAATTTAATGGTTAATTGCAGAAGTGTTTTGGCCTTCAAAAAATATGTTTTGATGTTATGGCCTTTAAGCAAAAGGTTTCAACAATATGACCTGTGAATGTCATCAAAATTTATGGTTAATTGCAGAAATGGTTTGGCCTTCAGAAAAGAGGTTTTGAGATAGCCTTTGAGCTAAAGGTTATAACGATATGGTCTGTGAATGTCATCAAATTTTATGGTTAATTGCAGAAATGGTTTGGCCTCCCAAAAAAGAGGTTTTGACATTATGGCCTTTGAGCCCAATATTTCTGCAATATGACCTGTGAATGTCATCATATTTAATGGTTAATTACAGGAGTGTTTTGGCCTCCAAAAAAGAGGTTTTGATGTTGCCTTTGAGCAAAAGGTTTCAACAATATGACCTGTCAATGTCATTAAAACTAATGGTTAATTTCATAAATGGTTTGGCCTTCAAAAAGGAGGTTTTGATGTTGCCTTTGAGCAAAAAGGTTTCAACAATATGACCTGAGAATGTCATCAAATTTTATGGTTAATTGCAGAAATTGTTTGGCCTCAAAAAAAGAGGTTTTGACATTATGGCCTTTGAGCCCAATATTTCTGCAATATGGCCTGTGAATGTCATCAAATTTAATGGTTAATTGCAGAAGTGTTTTGGCCTCCAAAAAAGAGGTTTTGACATTATGGCCTTTGAGCCCAATATTTCTGCAATATGGCCTGTGAATGTCATCAAATTTAATGGTTAATTGCAGAAGTGTTTTGGCCTTCAAAAAATATGTTTTGATGTTATGGCCTTTAAGCAAAAGGTTTCAACAATATGACCTGTGAATGTCATCAAAATTTATGGTTAATTGCAGAAATGGTTTGGCCTTCAGAAAAGAGGTTTTGAGATAGCCTTTGAGCTAAAGGTTATAACGATATGGTCTGTGAATGTCATCAAATTTTATGGTTAATTGCAGAAATGGTTTGGCCTCCAAAAAAGAGGTTTTGACATTATGGGTTTTGAGCCCAATATTTCTGCAATATGGCCTGTGAATGTCATCAAATTTAATGGTTAATTGCAGGAGTGTTTTGGCCTTCAAAAAATATGTTTTGATGTTATGGCCTTTAAGCAAAAGGTTTCAACAATATGACCTGTGAATGTCATCAAAATTTATGGTTAATTGCAGAAATGGTTTGCCTTCAAAAAAGAGGTTTTGAGATAGCCTTTGAGCAAAAGGTTTCAACGATATGGCCTGTGAATGTCATCAAATTTAATGGTTAATTGCAGATGTGGTTTGGCCTCCAAAAAAGAGGTTTTGATGTTGCCTTTGAGCAAAAGGTTTCAACAATATGACCTGTGAATGTCATCAAAACTTATGGTTAATTTCATAAATGGTTTGGCCTTCAAAAAAGAGGTTTTGATGTTGCCTTTGAGCAAAAAGGTTTCAACAATATGACCTGTGAATGTCATCAAATTTTATGGTTAATTGCAAAAATTGTTTGGCCTTCAAAAAAGAGGTATTGAGCCTTTGAGCAAAATGTTTCAACAATATGACCTGTGAATTTCCTCAAATATTATGGTTTAATGCAGAAGTGGACTGGCCTTCAAAATAGGTTTGATGTTATGGCCTTTAAGCAAAAGGTTTCAACAATATGACCTGTGAATGTCATCAAAATTTATGGTTAATTGCAGAAATGGTTTGGCCTTCAAAAAAGAGGTTTTGAGATAGCGTTTGAGCAAAAGGTTTCAACGATTTGGCCTGTGAATGTCATCAAATTTAATGGTTTATTGCAGATGTGGTTTGGCCTCCAATAAAGAGGTTTTGATGTTGCCTTTTCAACAATATGACCTGTGAATGTCATCAAAACTTATGGTTAATTTCATAAATGGTTTGGCCTTCAAAAAAGAGGTTTTGATGTTGCCTTTGAGCAAAAAGGTTTCAACAATATGACCTGTGAATGTCATCAAATTTTATGGTTAAATGCAGAAGTGGACTGGCCTTCAAAATAGGGTTTGATGTTGCCTTTGAGCAAAAGGTTTCAACAATATGGCCTGTGAATGTTCTTAAATTTTATGGTTAAATTCAGAAGTGGACTGGCCTACAAAATGGAGGTTTTGAGATAGCCTTTGAGCAAAAGGTTTCAACGATATGGTCTGTGAATGTCATCAAATTTTATGGTTAATTGCAGAAATGGTTTGGCCTCCAAAAAAGAGGTTTTGACATTATGGCCTTTGAGCCCAATATTTCTGCAATATGGCCTGTGAATGTCATCAAATTTAATGGTTAATTGCAGAAGTGTTTTGGCCTTCAAAAAATATGTTTTGATGTTATGGCCTTTAAGCAAAAAGTTTCAACGATATGGCCTGTGAATGTTCTTAAATTTTATGGTTAAATTCAGAAGTGGACTGGCCTACAAAATAGAGGTTTTGAGATAGCCTTTGAGCAAAAGCTTTCAACGATATGGTCTGTGAATGTCATCAAATTTTATGGTTAATTGCAGAAATGGCTTGGCCTTCAAAAAAGAGGTTTTGAGATAGCCTTTGAGCAAAATGTTTCAACGATATGGTCTGAATGTCATCAAATTTAATGGTTAATTGCAGAAGTGTTTTGGCCTCCAAAAAAGAGGTTTTGACATTAAGGCCTTTGAGCCCAATATTTCTGCAATATGGCCTGTGAATGTCATCAAATTTTATGGTTAATTGCAGAAATGGTTTGACCTCCAAAAAAGAGGTTTTGACAATATGGCTTTTGAGCCCAATATTTCTGCAATATGGCCTGTGAATGTCATCAAATTTAATGGTTAATTGCAGAAGTGTTTTGGCCTTCAAAGAAGAGGTTCTGATGTTATGGCCTTTAAGCAAAAGGTTTCAACAATATGACCTGTGAATGTCATCAAAATTTATGGTTAATTGCAGAAATTGTTTGGCCTTCAAAAAAGAGGTTTTGACATTATGGCCTTTGAGCAAAAGGTATCAACGATATGGTCTGTGAATGTCATCAAATTTTATGGTTAATTGCAGAAATGGTTTGGCCTTCAAAAAAGGGGTTTTGAGATAGCCTTTGAGCAAAACGTTTCAACGATATGGCCTGTGAATGTCATCAAATTTAATGGTTAATTGCAGATGTGGTTTGGCCTCCAAAAAAGAGGTTTTGATGTTGCCTTTGAGCAAAAGGTTTCAACAATATGACCTGTGAATGTCATCAAAACTTATGGTTAATTTCATAAATGGTTTGGCCTTCAAGAAAGAGGTTTTGATGTTGCCTTTGAGCAAAAAGGTTTCAACAATATGACCTGTGAATGTCATCAAATTGGATGGTTAATTGCGGAAATGGTTTGGTCTTCAAAAAAGAGGTATTGAGCCTTTGAGCAAAAGGTTTCAACAATATTTCCTGTGAATGTCCTAAAATTTTATGGTTAAATGCAGAAGTAAACTGGCCTTCAAAATAGGGTTTGATGTTGCCTTTGAGCAAAAGGTTTCAACAATATGACCTGTGAATGTCATCTAAATTTATGGTTAATTTCATAAATGGTTTGGCCTTCAAAAAAGAGATTTTTACATTATGGCCTTTGAGCAAAAGGTTTCAACAATTTGGCCTGTGACTGTCATCAAATTTTGTGGTTAAACGCGGAAATGGTTTGGTCTTCAAAAAAGAGGTTTTGATATAGCCTTTGAGCAAAAAATTTCAACAATATGGCCTGTGAATGTCATCAAATTTAATGGTTAATTTTTCTCATTCCGTTAGCTGATTGGCTGAGAGAGTCAACTAGGTCAAAATCTGAAATAGTGGCTTTAGCTGGCCGTGTGGGCAGTGTATCTGATTGGGAGTATGCAAAAAAGAGGTTTTGATATAGCCTTTGAGCAAAAGGTTTCAACAATGTGGCCTGTAAATGTCGTCATATATTATGGTTAAATGCAGAAATGATTTTGCCTTCAAAATAGAGGATTTGAGATAGCCTTTGAGCAAAAGGTTTCAACGATACGGACTGTGAATGTCATCAAATTTTATGGTTAATTGCAGAAATGGTTTGGCCTTCAAAATAGAGGTTTTGAGATAGCCTTTGAGCAAAAGGTTTCAACGATATGGCCTGTGAATGTCATCAAATTTTATGGTTAAATGCAGAAATGGTTTGGCCTTCAAAAAAGAGGTTTTGATGTTGCCTTTGAGCAAAAGGTTTCAACAATGTGGCCTGTGAATGTCATCAAATTTTATGGTTAATTGCAGAAATGGTTTGGCCTTCAAAAAAAGGGTTTTGACATTATGGCCTTCAAGCAAAAGGTTTCAACAATAATGTCAATATGGCTTTTGAATGTCATCGGACTGCATGGTTTATTGCAGAAATGGTTTGGCCTTCAAAAAGGGTTTTGACATTATTGCTACTGTGCAAAAGCTTATGATGTTTCATTTCAGCAAATCCTTCAGTGAGTAAGTCTGAAATAATCACAATCTTGTAAATGAACATTTCGATAGTTGCGGACCAAGAACCAATAGGGCATATCTGCTTAACATTAATTGTACAGATATGCCCTAATGGTCCCTGGGTATCAAATTTTATTGTTATAATTTTTTGCTGGCTAACTTGTCTTAAGCAAATAGAACAAACTCTTTGACATTTGAAAATTCTGTATGGATCTTTCGATTGGGCTGGTGCTTGCTGAGGTGTTTTTTGTACATTTTCAGAAGATGGCAGTTATACTTGTTCCCACCCAGTGGTGACATCTTTATGTGGTTAGTTCAGCAGGGAGGATAAACACAGGCTGTGACACAGGCAGTCAGGGACCCTTTGAATCTTGGAGGATCTGTTCAGAATTAAGTTGTGTTGGCACTGCATGACTGCCATGCATGCCTCTTTGTAGGAAATATTGATTGCAAATGGTGCAATAACTGTGGAATAAACTAATTAGATGCGAAAACTACTAGGCTGCTAGCTTTTACTAACTATTTTGCACACAATATACCTCCAGAACCAATCCACTTTATATATCCAAATCAGATGCTGATGAGATATGAAACTTGCTTATCTGTTAAACACTTCATGATGTCAGGTGTTAATTTAATAAAGATATTTAATGCTTTAATTGATTTGTATACATCTTCTTCAAGACATTATGCAAATCTCGTTCTTTGATTTCCTCAATGGTGTATGTCAAAACCATCTTTTTTGTTTGTCTGTCATTTGAACACACTTAAAATATGGGTATGATTTGTTCATAACCACCAGGGTCCCCTACAAGGTTTATGAACTATGAGGTGGCCATGCATTTAAACGGTTCGTCTGATATGTTCATGATTTATAGAGTTCACCTGGCCTTGTTTGTGCAACCACTGGCTTTGATGTCTTGGGTTTGGTCTGATTCCATGGGACATTAAAATGCAGGCGGGTTGTATCCAGGCATCTCTGAATGAATAGAGCATGAGATGCTGAAGAGATGTTAATAGACATAAATTTTATATGCATTTAATGGTGCATTGTATAATGTACAGTGGGTTGCAGAAATATACACCCCCCTTGGAGTGGTCTTCAATTTTCTGCCATATCTTCCTTGAGAAATGCGTCAACAATCCAATACTTCTACATGCTCATACCAACCTCTCTCACAACCTATATCCACCATAAAATTCTGGGTGGTAAGTCATGGACGAGTAGAAAAAATTAATTCTGTGAAAATTAGTGTTGCGAAAATATATATCCCCTTCATGCAGTGAGATTGTATTCAGCTTTAAAACATTTCCAGCTTCCGGAAGTCCAAGAGAGCATTATGTGAATGATTATCTACATTATTTAAGCATTTGGTGCTGTTTTAAGTAATTTTTTAGAAAGTTCCTTCTTTTGTAGACTGGTCCAAAATATGTATTCCAGGTGCCGTTTTTGCCTGTCATACAAATTTGGAACCAGCTTCTCAGATAAATGAGAAAATATCAAGGAGATGAGCTGGACAGGTGTATACTTAGTATTACTTACCCTTATAGAACCCAAGACACTTTCCAGTTTGATATCTGTGATATAGGTAAAAAATGAGAATGATCACATTTTTTTGATAATTGTCATATTTTATCAAAATTGGGAGACGAGTAGAAATATAACTCAAACTTGATTCAGCATTGTCAAATCGCACCCGCTTTATATTCATAGCTGATAGAACCATACATGGCCAATGGCTTTATTGAAAACATGTATTTTAAGACACAAGACATCAAATTGGAGAGGGCCAAAACTAAGCATTGCCGCAGGTTCCTGTGAACATATGTATTTTAAACTTCTGTTGCAGATACTGAACCGAAACTTTTTCTAGGTTGTATCGGGATGTGTCCCTGCCTGTCCAGCCCTTTTCTTGCTTTTTGGGGGCTTATCAAGGAAAGAGTATCCCAACACCTTTTGTCAGGTATAAATGTCAGTTCATACTGACACTGCTGTGGGGGATGCTGATTTGTAATTAGGGCTCAAAATATTTTTGTTGCCCCATTCAACCTCTAAACTTCTCAAACACAGCTTATCAACATCATTAGTAGGGGGGGTGTTATTTTGAAAATGTCAGAAAATCATGTCTGTGCGCATTGAATATGAAAATATAGGTCAAAAGGAACCCAATGATGACTTAACTGCATTATTTGGTTTTAAAAACCCATATGTACGGAGGCATTGAAGATAACGCCTTTTGCAACGACGGCAAAATTACCCGAAAATGCCGTATCTCGAGAACCAGTGCACATACAGGCTTCAAAATAGGCTCAAATTATTCGCAATCCCTGAGTTTATATTTGTCTTCCATAGTAAATATATGCCTATCTGACTTATTTTTTAAGATAAAGCCAAAAAACCTTAATTTTAAGCAAAATACCTTATATTTTCGATTTTTTGGAACGTTATGGGCCTGATTTGAAGGAAGTCAGCTTAAGAAAATCTATGTTCCACTTGCTTCAAGCCTCAACCACTAAAATTTAAGTGTCATCCTAAAATGTTAAGTCTTTCTATGTGTCACAGTGTCTATCTTCTCTATATTATATAACCTAGTGATGCATGTGTTCGGGTTTTATCCTCGTCAGCACTTCAATTACTCGGGCTTTATTTGTCTTCAGTCATTTTCTCATATTTTAAAGTAAGTCTGTGTTTGGTGAAGAAATGTAGACCTTATTTTGTTTACCCATTTGTATATTAGAAAATTAGATGAGTTTCCTGGGGGCAGCGCATTTCACTATATTTGGAAATTTTACTTTTTTATTGTGTTTTTTTTTTATCACGAGGACACTGAAAGGTTTTGCAACCTGAAGCAGCATTATCAAATATAAGTTGTTAATGTGTTAGTCTTAAGTGTCCAATGAGACTTGTGAATCATGACCTATTGTTGATGGTGATGATGAATCAGACATTCAGATCCTAAGTCAGATCTTAATTTTTACAGCTGCTTGCAGCCTGTATTACCGGAGGAGTTCCAAGAAAACTTATGACAACTCCCCTGGTCGTGTTGTTTCACCTATGTCATTAAAATTTTGCTTACAGCCTAAATATAATTTTATCTTGCTTCCATCAACTTTTGGTAAACTTCTGTGACATAAAACATTTTATTTACGAAACTAAAATGTTCGTTTTTGGGCGGGAGTTTCAAATGATCAGCTGCAGTGAAACCAGCAGCAACAGCTGCAGCCAGATCCAGTCTTTGCAGATTCAAAAGAAAGAATGAAGGAAGGAATGAAGGAAGGAAAAAAGGCAGGAAAAAAGGAAGGAAAAAAGGAAGAAAAAAGGAAAGTATAGGAAGGCAAGTATAGGAAGGAAAATATGGGAAGGAAGAAAGGGATGGGGGAGGAAGGGAGGAAGGGAGGAAGGGAGGAAGGGAGGAAGGGAGGAAGGGAGGGAGGGAGGATATATACATGTAGATAGATAGATAGATAGATAGATAGATAGATAGATAGATAGATAGATAGATAGATAGATAGATAGATAGATAGATACTAAGTCTATCTACAAGCAGCTGTTAAAGTGCTTGCACGTTATTTTTAACCGATAATTTTGGTAAGCAGAAATATGTAGTTCCCAATAAAGAACACTTTTATACTTATGCCATCTTCAGTGGAAACATGTCACTAGTTTTAGGAATTGAGAATTTTGTATTTCTGGCACTTTGCATTACATTTTATTTATAATTATGTGTAACATTTTTCTCTTTACTGTGTAGCCATTTTTTTATAGACTTCATTTCCCTAATAAATGGCCTAACTTGACCAATAAAGTTTCTGCTTCTTTACAAAGATTGTTAACATCTCTATTTTTCAACAATGCATACTTTTCCAACTCATCTTTGGCATCAAACCACTTTCAACCAAGTTGAGCATCTTAAAAATTCAACAAAATAACTGATTTAGTAAATTAGAAGTAGTACTTTGCCGGTTGTTTCTTGCTGGTTTTTGCCTCTCTGTCCAGCTTGTCATTGATAGAGCATCCAGACCTTTCAGCATCAAGGCCATTTTGTTCACTATAATCTTCAGATACAGTTTCCTTAAACCCAATTGATACATAGGAGAAAGCCTCCAGTTAGGGTACATGTATTGAGAGAGTTTGGACAAATCTTTGTCTTGACATGCATTGGTAGCTTTTGAGAGAGGAAATATTCTCAGGTTCCAGTTTCATGCCTGAATTTATTTTTCTGAACAAAAAATTGAATGACTTGTTCTCCCAAGTAAGACTATTCCTGGTCATCATTTGTCACTTATTGTTTGTGTAACTTTTGCTTTTCTTGGTTTAACTGTTCTTAATCTACATGGTCGAAGTCACTTGGTAAAATCAGATGAACAATGCTATCAACACAGCAGTTCAAAAAGATCCTTGAAAAATTCTATGTCACTAAAGACATAGGCATGCAAAAAAAAATTAAGCAAGGGGGTGTTGGAGAAGGAAAGAAAGAAAGTATTTGGGGGAAAACTGTATCTTTTAAGAAGTCCCAGGGATTGGTGCAAGGTCACTTGGCAGAGGTAGATTTCAGCTTAATCATTCTCTCCTCAGAGAAAAAGCTTACCTTATTTCCAAGCTACATGTATATGCAAACCCAATTTTTTAGGGTATCGGCCAATATTCATGATACTAATTTTGTGCATTAAGATGTCAGACACAGTCAGTACATTGTAAATTGTTTTGTTCTGTCATATTTGTGACAAAAAATGATTAGATCATGTCTCATCTTCTTGTTTCTCTTCTTGAAAAATCCTGTTTTATTCTTTGACGTTGTAATATATATCATTACTAAAAAGAGAGCATAGCAAACAAATGGATATGACTAATACTCAATTTGAGAGTAACTTGTTCATCAGGGGCATCTCTTTCCAGTATTGAACTGTTAGTATTATGAGATTCATTATTTATCTAGAAATGGCACAAGTACAATTTATACAATATATATTAATTTTATACTCTTCAAGCTAATTTCATGCAATTACTGCTGTCTCACATGTGAAGAAAGAATTATTGTAATGTGAGTGTTACTTGTTTTATAAGCTTGTCAAAAACTTGTCAGTAAACCTACAGACTCTTAGGAAAGCTACATAAATTAATCCACACAGAGTACCATGCAATTATATGAAACTAAATATTAGTGATATTGTAATAAGTAAATAAAATATCTCGCTGATCAAATTAATTTAGGCATTATCTATACAATGTACACAACTACTTTGTATAGTTTGATGCAGTATCAATGATATGGAATAGAACTGTCTATTGCATTTAGTAATGTAAACAAAGATTGATAAATTTTTGCAATTATTCAAGTTCTAACGGCCTGCAACGCGAATTTATGCCTGTATACTGATGGAAAAGAGTGAAAAAAACAGTTTTTGTCCAATAACTAAGGAGATATTGCACTTAAGCCTATAGTTACTATGAAACACTGATATGAAAGTGGGTATTCCGGTTAATTTGAGCCTATTCACAAGTCTCTATGACCAATAGTTCGTGAGATATGATTTTTTTTGGTTATTTTCGATATTATTTCCATGCGTCAACCTTCAACGGCTCCGTACATATGGGTTTTCGGCTTATATTGACAAACGGAGGCAACCGTGTTGCCTAACTAGGTCCAGGTGACACAAAAAAGTGCGCACACAAACATTTTGGAATTATCACCCCCCCCTATCATTAGATATCTCTTTTATTTTCATATAGAATTTTTTATTTACAGAAGGTTGATTTTGTGATATTGTCCATCCACAGTCGACTACAGAAGTTACAGAAATTGGATAAAATAATCCAAAATGTTAAAATCCAATCAGAGATCAACTCTTCATATCATGATTTTACTTTTTCAGTTCGAAACAACAATATTATCACTGAAAAAACATCAACAACTTACAAGGGGTGCATACTTTCGCAACACTAATTTTTGCTAGTTTAATTTTTTCTACTCTTCCATCACTTACCTCCCAGAATTGTATGGTGAATATAGGTAACAAGAGAGGTTAATATGATCATACAGAAGTATGGGATTGATGATGCATTTCTGAAGGAAGATATGACAGAAAATTGAAGACATCATCAGAAGGGGTGTATATTTCTGCAACCCACTGTATGTGCGAGGTTTTTGAAGCTTTTACACTTCTCCGATGATATAGGTGCTACAGTTGGTGCTTCTTGAGTAACATCATCTAATTTTTCAGACCTTGTTCCTTCGAGTGCTTTTGGTGATATTTGGTGTGGAAGATTTTTTAACGTCCTGCAATTCTTCGCTTAAAAGATGGTATGCAATGCATTCACAGGGTCCTTTGTCGATTTTCTACCAACCGTGTACAATAATATATGTTTGAAATCTTGCATGTTTTGCAAAGAGCGCAGCTGGCCAGTTTCTATAAAGTGCACTGACTGAGTATACAAGTTTACAACATAGTCTGGTGTTTGATGGTGATCGCAGAGGGTAGATGAAATTTTTACCGAATATTCAAGACCAGTTTTTGATGAAGTGGGGCCTACAATCCTGAAGAGATATGTTGAATAAGAGTCAAGTTTAGCACTGAGAGTTGCAAGAATGTACAGGTGGGGATGCATAAATACCAAATTGGTCATTAGGACACATCGTTTGGGGTTGTAATTTTGTCTGTGAAGTGTTTTTGTGACCAAAACAACTTTGGCAGTTTGCAAGAAGTGAAGTTGATGATAATGGCTCTTTGTGTGAATATCAGCAACCCAAAAAGCAATGCTCAGCCTCAAACATATAATAATGTACCGATGGTGCTTAACGGGTCCAATCTCACCATTTCAGTCAATCTCAACAAAGACAAAGAAAAAGCTTAATCAAAATGGCAGTTGAGAAATTTTCGTCTCTTGTGTTCCTTATAGTTGCTGGGCCAATTTCCACTTTGGTGCATGGGGTTCAGATCCTTCAAGAAGCTCAAGAGGATTGTCCTCTGTAGCCACATATCCTGTGTTGTGGTTATGGTAGAACCTAAGCTGCAGGTTTGATTAATTATCTGGGTAAAGATGCTGACAGAGTTATTGATCGCTCTAATTGTTTTAGCACTTATTGATTTTAGGTTTTTATGAATATTAGCACAAGGGACCCACCACATGGATCGCACATCATGTTAAACAACAGAAGTCAATCCTTTACTGTTTCCCAAAGTTACTGCAGTTTTGAAGGGTAAGAGATTTTAGGGGAATCTTTTCCAACTTGCCACATGCACTGTAAAATTTGAATTTGAGTCAGCTGAAATGATTGAGTGAGATGGTTGCACAATTCCTTTGAGCTAACATAGCTTGTTGTTTTAAGTTATGATCATGGACAGATTATCATACCTTAAAACACAAGCTATGTTAGCTCAAAGGAATTGTGCTACCACCTTACTCAATCACTTACACTGTGGCAAAACAGGACGAGGGTAACTGAGTTACCCTCGTCTCAATTTCTCAAAATTAATTGAAAAAACTAGGTCATCCCATTGGATCCCATGTTAAATGAGGATGAAGGTAACTGCTTTTTCAATTATGGAAAGACGAAGGTAACTGCATGTGATGACGAGGGTATTTGCAGCTAAATTGTGTATTAAATCAATACAGTTTGGCCCAGTATGATTACATGAAATGGACAAATGTTATAGTCACACCTGAGATCATCAATGCCCAAAATACAAATGCAATTCAAACCAGATATAAGCTCCAAAATATTATTTTCCGACACATAACAATATCTGTAATAAAGTGATTATTAAACATAATTACCATAATATAAAGTGTAAAATATTTTAAATAATATTTATGGATATATTGTATGGATTCCATCGTCTTCCTATCTGGGTTATGTGTATTAATTTCAGTAGGCTATTGGCCAAATCACTTCTCAATGAGGCTTGACAAACTGAATTAGTCAAAAAGGTTTTCAGTGAGGTTCCACCTCCGCCCTTTCGACCATCTTTATGTTGCTAATTTTAGACATCATCCCACACATTCGGGTATACAGCTCCTCCAGAAAAGCAGAAATCTTTGTGGGGCACTCTTTGCCACTCTCGCATTCAATTTTATTTCCTCCCTTCCCCCAGGGCAGATTATGAGCATAATTTACTTCTTAAAATGAATCATCAAAATGTGTGTCCACTGTCCATTGATCAGTTGAATGCAAAGGATGAGTGTTTAAAGACTGCTTTAAAAGATTGGGGATAGGATACTTCGAAATAAAGATATGGGTAGAAAATGCATGGAAGGTGGAGACATCATGGAGGGAAACATGGAGTGAGAAGAGGCAAGAAGGAGAATTAGTGAGGAGAAAAGAGGGACGGAGGTGGCCAGGTAAGGGACTGTTCAGAATTCACCACTGGGGGTGGGAGTTTTGTCAGATATTTGCCATTAAAAATTGATATCCCCCCTAGGTTTCATGCAGATATCACCCATATATTTATTTCGAAGTACCCTATAAATGTATCCCCAGTGATTGTATAATCGTATGGGTTCGCTCTACAAGAGTTTCTCATTGCGAGATTAAAAAAGTATACCGTAATATGGGGTTAATAGGGACACAGGGGTGAATCGGGACAAGACAGGGATTTGTATTATTTCTTCAAATATCAACCACTTCTACTCAAGCTAGGGAATTTATTTTTGGCACATGTATAGTTCACATACCAGCGTATACTGTGAAAAAATTTCATACTTCTAACTGCAGACAGTAAGGAACTGCACCACCTTAAACCTGGCCCTGCATAATTTGAATTTTAACATACTGGTCAAAACTTTGCTCATTTCTCAAAAAGGAAACTTTTTAAAAATTTTAAATGGTATCAGGGAATCAGAATAGTAGACTAGATGTGGGATTATGTATGTTTGGTCATGGGTTAAGATCCAGGCCAATGGCAAAGTTTCGGGAATTATAAAAATATACTCCACCAATTTTCATTTGAATGTACTGGCATGGCTTTTTGATAAATATTATTAAACTTGGCATCATTTATTATGGATTTAGTCCAGAATTTGTAATCACTTGCAAAATTAGCAGATAACTACAGTTTTTGACAGTTTTCTGCCATTTACCACATTTTTTATAATATGTATATTATCAATGGAAATTGTTTCAGATTTTCCTCAAAATAAATATTTTGCATTTTGAAGATGTTTTCTAATGTTTAGTCATAGGAAGCAATCACTTAAGGAAGCTAGGAAGTATTGATTGTTGAAATAATGGACTGTCCCGATTCACCCCATAATGTGGGGTGAATTGGGACAGTGGTTTTTTGGGCCCTGGGCCTTGGTAATTTAAGATATCATTTCAAGCTCCTATGGAAAGATAGACCTTCTGTTGGGACACAATTTGACACCATATTTCGGTTTCTGAGTTGATTTTTGTCCATTTTAACACAGAAAAACGGCCAAATCTGTCCCGATTCACCCCATATTACGGTATCTTACCTCTTATCTTATCTTAGATATTTAGTAAGACCCCTCAGGTGCAATGTGGATTTTTTGTACTCCTCGCCCCCCCCCCCCCAGACATACAAAACTTACAAAGCAATGCCAACATATTGTTTTATATGCACACCTTGGGCAGTTGTACTTATAGATATGCACATGTTTCATTTTGTTCTTATGTTCAAATTTCATACCCTCATAGACATTACATTTTTGCACAAATTCTGACTGAAAACATTCTGCTTTAAAGGCAGCTGAAGATCCCAGCTGACAGTGTACCAGCCAGCTGGACACCTGCTTCGTAACTAAATTACATTACAGATCATGGAGTGCCCCTGCACAGTGGTTATAGAATGCTGAATGTGATTTCTGGCACACGGCTCACTGATGTTGTGTCTTGTGCTCAAGCAAAAGCTCTTCTCACTCAATGAGTATATATGCGTATTTAAAGCATGGTGTGCTCATTCAAGTCTTTGACTATTATTTTTTGCTGTTGAAGGAAACATGTTCAAAACTACTCTTGTAAGTTGGTGTGACTTGCCAATCAATACACATAAAGATAATAAAATTAATAGAATAGTTCCTTAGTTTATGAAAAAAAAAACGAATTTGTGAAGTTAAATTAGGATGAGATGACCAGAATAGATCGTTATCATCACATGTTATTGTTAAATGATGTCAAACAGTCAACAAACAAGGCCAATAGGATTTCACTTCCGAAATATTGTAAAACACAACTGCATGGAAAAGGATGCGACAAACAAATTATGAAAATGTCAACTTTGCCTTTAAAAATTAAAACTGGAAACCTGCACTATACAGTAAATTGCTTGAAAGGGGGCACCTTGATTCATTCCACAATCCAGACATTGAGCTTTAATTGACTGGATTTGTGATTGAATTTTAGCTCAATTTACATTGGCCATGATTTTGGTTCTGAATAAATTAATGCACAATGCACATGAAGTGGTCTGATTTGGCCATTTCTATTTTTCCCTGGAAAACGTGCATACCACAACAAATAGATTCGGTGATGTCAGTGCAAATTTACATTGAAAATGAAAAGTTAGATGTATGTGAGCACTACATGTATACCATACAGTTTAAATATCTTGCACTGATTATCCTGTAAATGAATACAAGGTCTGCTGACCAGGTTTACTGGCTTAATCGAGTTAATGATGACTTTCTAGCACATTTGGAGAAAAATAAAAAGGGCAAATACCCTCGTCATGTCAACAAGCATGGTCACAGTTACCCTCGTCTCGGGATGCAGTTACCCTCGTCATTTTTGTTGTGCTTTAAGGCACTTTTTGATTGTCAGAGACTGAATTCCAAGTGGCTCTTTTTCAAAATGTCATTTTGGATCCCATACAGTGACCATACACTACCTGGATAACAGTAAGCACAACCAACAGACTCAAAATCAATATTGCATAATATTTAAGGCCAATTTAGAGACGAGGGTAACTCAGTTACCCTCGTCCTGTTTTGCCACAGTGACTTACGCTGACTCAAAATTTCAAATTTTACAGTATGATGTTTGGCTTATTCTAATTAGTTAAGATTTTTTGTTCTTGAGCCAATCATGTTGAGTTGATATACTTCTTGGCCAATTTAATGCAAACCCTTGAAACGTATACCTGATTTGCCAAGTTAACTATGTGGGGGTTTTCAGTTACCCCAGCATAGAACTGATGATACGATCTGCATCAAATTGATGGATATGGTAAGTGCAGCCCTCTAAGCCCAGTTCTTGGTGCTCACGAGGGTTGGTTGATGAGATGAGAGAGAGCAGGAGTCCTCAACATGGTACAAATTTACACCATGTGAGGGATCTTTTACTTGCCCAGCACAGACACTGATACAAGGGGCCGCCAATTTAACGTCTCATCCGAACGACATCCAGTTGGGATTTTGCTAATAAAGGTACGCTGAAAATTTTGGGTTCCCCAACCGGGAGTCAAACCCATGCAGGCAGAGACCTTCAGCGGAGCAGGCGGGAACCTTAACCACTACACCACCCAGCAGCTTGGACTGGGACTAAACTGTTCTACTGCCAAGATTAATGTTTGTTTCAATGAGCTGACATAAGCATATATTTATAGTGAGGTCATAACTTGTGGGGTGTAACACAACCACTTAAGCTAAGCATTACTAAGGAAGGTCAATTGGATTTAATAAAGACTTGATCCTTGGCCTCAGGCTAAGACCATTAACCTCAGCCTTTCAGTCTCCTGATGGCTTTCTTTATACAAGCCTGTAGTGGGGAAACGTTTTCAATATCAGCGGCTTGGTGTATGAATACTGATGTCATGATTTACTGCTTGTGTTTCTTGTGAGTTTGCTATCATGTGAGACTCTTGTATTATCCTCTTTATTGATGGGCAGATGTAGAGCACTAAGCAGGTCAAAGCAGCAGATAATGTCTCCTGAATAATTCAGTCTGAAAGATACATCAAAGCACAAGGAACTGCCTGGGAACTGCCTGAGGACATCCTGTATAAACTCCCCACATAACCCTGTCTGGACGTTACACAATATGTATTGCTTGATGGTTGCCTCTCATACCACTCCCACGAAGCACCAAAGAGCAGCTTCTGGCTTGCATGAGACCAATCCTGCAATATAATTGGGCCAAGGCCCTCACTGCACAGAACATCTGATAAAAAGTCCTTGCAGTTTTTTGCTGGGATAATATGTTTTGTTTTGGATGAGTAACTGCTGATGTGGAATGCGATTTATTTGTATGTCAATTCTGAGACTTTGCTTGAGACTGGAGCAAATTGTGGACCGATCGTTAAAATTGAATAAAAAATTAATTGGATTTTATTTATAGGTCTACTAAAAAAGGATTCAGTAAATAATTGATCTTAAACTGTGAATGCATGCATTGAAGTGATTGTGAAGACTGATGCTTTCAAGGAACACAACCACTGAATCATACAAGCATCATACTTTGTGAGTAGGGCAAGGGCAAGTTGGAGCTTAGCAGGACCAATGGGGAACATGTGAACAGATCATATTGTGCTGATCAAGAGCCTTTGTGTGAAGGATAAACGCCTTGATCAGTGTGCTGGGGACGTGAGCTACTTATTGGAGCTCTTTGGCTTGCTCCTGAATCATGGCCAGTACATAGTGGATTAGTCTGGGAAAGGGGACCATGCAGCTTCATGATACATTAAGTCCAATGAGCCAGTGTCCCCACTCATCTCTTGTGATGAGATTACCCGATTGCCTCTCCTCCTGCAAGCCGTCCTCCTTTTTCAGTGGCATCAATCAATCTTTATATGTCCCTCTTCCGGCGCCTCTTCCAGTCCAGTTTTTATCTCATGCTTGTGTCGCTTTTCCCATGCCTGACCTGCTTTGCATCATGATCAGTTCCAAAAATAAAATTGTTGCAAGTTCTCATTTTGTTTACACTGATGATTTGTTGTGGTTTGGGTCTTGTTTGTCTTGAGACTCCTTCAGTGAGTGAAAAATGAATGAAAGGGACACTCTGGACAGCTAGATTAAGTGTCAACTATAAATGTGTTTCTCAAGCAAAAGTCATGAAAGATGCGTGGATGAGTGAACTATTTATCTGAATCGGTTTGAAAGACATGTTATCACAAGTTTGTAGATAAGTGATTTGAGCATGAGGCTGAATAGGATTAAAGCCATTCCAATGTGGCAGTAGAATTCAAGCTCTATGAAGTGACAGATTAGTCTTTTTTTTCTTTTTGGCTTTTGCATTTGTTGCCTGATGTTTATATCTTTTAGACTAGAGGGATGAATGTAAATGCTGGGATTAGTAAACTGCATGATGTCATGCCATTTCCTGCTAGTATTTGGACCAATACTTTACTGAGCAGTCAGAATGAAGAAAACAAAATGTAAAAAAAAAGGAAACTGATTGCCGGATTTTTGGTGATCGCATTTCAGTAACTTTTAGCGGCGTTTCTTTTGCCTAGAGCAAATCACCTGTCTTTATCTCCCTGGATTTCTCTGGCCACTTCAAACAGAGTGGCATAAGTAAAACTGAAAAAGCCAGTGACTTTGCGTGATGCAAGTTTGATCACAAGTGTTCTATGTCTTTAAAGATTGACTTCATGGTGATTGCAACTGGTTTTTGTGTGGCTATCGGCAAGTGCAGAAACAAGTAGTTCAAGTCTTGACTACTGTAATCTTTTTTCTGCAGTTTAGAGAATGTTTTATATAGCCAATTGGCTAACTTTTAATTGCAATGTACTCTTTGAAAAGTTAGTCACTACAACTACAAACACAGATGTTTGTTCTTAACATAAACTGCACTCGTGGATCTGGTCACTGGGTTTAGTCTTCCTTGTCTTCTATTTGTCATTGATCACTTATCTGGCTAGGCACTTCCAGGGAGTTTTAAAGTGGTCATTGTGTGCTGTGACCACCTCCCTCTTCACTTTAACTTCAAAACAGCCCCAGGAGAGTCAGAGTTATGATTGCAAGAAGAAAAACATGGGGTAATATGATGCATCAGAAGGGTCATCTGATTATTTTTCGGAGGCATAAATAAATTTTGGAAGTAGAGTTTGTATCCCCGTTATTCTTCAGCATACCTTGTTTGCTCATCACTGTCATTGGTTTCTACACTCTAAAAAATAGTGTTGGGTCATAAACATGTTATAGTGTTTATATTCACTTAGGTGATTGAAAATAGACACCATAGTGTTAAAACAAAAACACTATGGTGTTTATGCAGGACAAGCTGAAGTGTTAATGGGACTTAGACAATTTTAAGCCAGTTTGGAAGGTATATTACTATGTAAGGAAATTAAGACAAAATCAATTTTTTCATATACATATATTGTCAGAATATAGAATCAGAAATTTTTGCCAACCAGCACGAATTTTGTGTGCTTTTATAATGTAAAAAGTCCAAGTTGAAAAAAAATTCTAACTTTCATAAACACTAGTGTTTATGATGTGTCTAATCATAAACACATAATCAAGCACTTAAGCTTCAAACTTAATGCATTTATCAACAGAAACGTTCGCTCAGCCATGAAGGTGAATGTTAGCCACTTTCAAAAAGCTGTTGATTCTGTTCAATGTTTGATTGTTTGAGCTTTGTGGGACCCATAAGAAGTCTTATAACCAAAGTTTTGACAAGGTAAGTTCTTAAAATAAGCAAATATCCTTATTTCATTAATCAAGACAACTGTGCTCAGTGTTGTAAAGCTGTCATATTGAAATGTTAGAAAGATAATATTTATTTTCAAATATAAATACCCTTAAAACAGTTTTCATTGACACTAGTTACAGTATCTTTTAAATATGCAATGTAAATCTTTGTAAAAAACTATCTATATATACTTTGTGAATGTCAGGTGCCTATGTCAAATATTGTTTTGTGAAGGATTCTGTCACAAGGGTGGATCCAGGAAATTTGAAAGGGGGAGGTCCAGTGGCGAGGGGGAAGGGGGGGGGCGAGTCCAGGGGGTCTGGCCCTGAACTCATTGTGTCTCTTACGTGTTTCAGAAAGGCAATGTTTGTCTTCAAACTGTGAAGTTTTATTTTCATTGAATGAACAAATAGTAGTTCAAAATAATGGGGAACAGCTACAGAAATAAAAGGTGATTATTTTTAAATGGGGTTGAAAAGGTGTCTAATATATGTCACCAATATTCAACCTGAACAAGAACCCCCAGGTTGCCTGTGGTTTCTACTGATGTGGGATTTAAGTAAGGCCAAATGCTAAATGGTGCAGATTCTTTATGTACTCTTAAATATGTTTTTCAGAAAGAAAATGCCAGTTTCCAAATTCAGGAATTTTTTCATTGGATGAAGAAATTTGAGTTGCAAGTCAAAGTGAACTTCCACTAAAAGGTGATTATTTCTAAAATCTGGTTGAAAGAGTGTTTAATATGTCGGCAACATTTTTCTTGAACAAGAACCCGTGGGTTGCCTAATTCAGGTGGTTTATGATGCAAAATGAATTCAGATTCATTTTGTACCTAATGTTTTTCAGGAAGAAAATTCCAGTTTTCAAAGTCTGGAGGTATATTTTCACTGGATGAAGAAATCATAATTGTGAATCATGGAGTACTGCCACAAAAAAGTGATTATTTTTAAAGTCTGGTTAGAAATGTGTCTAATATGTCAAAAAAATTTAACCTAAACAAGAAGCTCCGGTTGCCTAATGCAGGTGGCTTCTTGTGATAAATATAGTTGGAGAGACGTCTTACATGTCCGGGGAGAGTGAGGGTTGGTCTAGTGGTAGCGTGCTGGGCTTCCAAACCCTGGAATCCAGCTCTAGTTGGGTCACCTTGGCCTATGTTTGATAGCTGTTTCATTCATCCTTCATCTCATTGCCATGTCCTCCTCCTGCCATAATTAGCCTACCGAGTGCGTTAATACAGGACATAAAGCCCCAATCATCCATCCGCCAATCTAACATGTTGTCAAAATTTAACCTGAACTGGAACCCACAGCTTGCCTGATCTAGGTGTTTTCTATTAAAATGATTAACTTTTAAGTATGGTCAAATGCTAAATGATGCAGATTCATTATGTATCTTGTGTTTTTTCAGGCAGGAAATGTCAGTTTTTACACTCTGGAGGTTTTTCACCGGTTTAAGAAATTGAAAGTTCAAACCATGGAAAACTGCCATAAAATGGTGATTATTTCACGATTGTTTTGTATGTTTTACACTTGTTAACTTGCACTGTAAAAAACAAAAAGAGTTTCTCTTTTTGAGGCTAAAATGAAGTATATCATTATAGTTAACATTATATGTAAAATCTGGTCAGAAAGGTGTCCAATGTCTCTGAAAATTTAATCCAGGCAAGAA
This sequence comes from Platynereis dumerilii, assembly GCA_026936325.1. Lineage (NCBI taxonomy): Eukaryota > Metazoa > Annelida > Polychaeta > Phyllodocida > Nereididae > Platynereis > Platynereis dumerilii. Next base: position 141,714,228 of record JAPTHN010000001.1, on the reverse strand, counting down.
TCTCAGAGTTGCCAAATGTAGGCGGCTTCTTCTGATAAATCCAGTAAGAGAGATGTCTACTGTGTCATTGAAATTTAACCTGAACAAGAACCAGTGGGTTGCCTAATGTAGGTTGTTGCTGCTGATATAATATTTACGTTTTAAGCAAGGTCAATAGCTATATGATGCAGATTCATTATGTATCTCATGTTTTTCAGGAAGAAAATGTTCGTTTTTCAACTCTGGAGGTATTTTCACTGGATGAAGTATTGTAATACTTGGAAAACTGTCACAAAAGGTAATTATTTCTAAAGTCTGGGTGGAAAGGTTTTTAATATGTTGTCAAAGTTTAACCTAAACAAGAACCTCCGGGTTGCCTAAGACAGGTGGTTTCTTCTAATAAATATAGTTGGAGAGATGTATTATATGTCACACAGGGGGGGGGGGTCTAGTGGTACCATGCTGGGCTGCCAATCGCTAGGTCCAGGGTTTGAATCCAGCTCTTGTTGGGTCACCTTGGCCTAAGTTGGAAGGCTGTTTCAATCATCCTTCACCTCATTGCCTTGTCCTCCTCCTACCCTAATTAGCTTACCAATTGCATTAATACAGTACGTAAAGCCCAATCAACCATCAATCAATGTAAAGCGTTGTAAAAATTGAACCTGAAAAGGAACCCACAGTTTGCCTGATGTAGAAACTTTTTAAGTATGGTCTAATGCTAAATGATGCGGATTCATTAAATGTATAATATTATGTTTTTTCAGGAAGAAAATGTCTGTTTTCAAACTGTGGTTTTTTCACTGGATGAATTGTAATTGCAGCCCATGGAAAACTGCCACAAAAAGGTGATTATATCTAAAATCTGGTTAGAAAGGTGTCTAATATGTCACCAAAATTAAATTGGGGAATCCCTGGCTTGCCTAATATAATATTGGCGGCTTCTTCTGATAAATCCAGTTGGAGAGATGTCTACTGTGTAATCAAAATTTAACCTGAACAAGAACCGCGGGTTTACTAATGTAGGTTGTTTCTGATGATATAATATTTTTAAAACATTGAAGTAAGGTCAAATGCTATATGATGTAGATAGAGTTCCCCGTGGCCTGATTGGTAAGTGTGCTTGTCAACTGGCTTTGAGGGTGTGGGTTCAAATCTCACCCCGGGAACTCACGTTAGTCTGAGCCCATTGGACATTAAATTGAGGCGGGTTGTATCCAGTATTCTATGCTGGGGCAACTGAAAGACCCTGGGCATCCCTGAATTAATAGAGTATTGGCAGACTCACAGCCTTCTCATCTCATCATCATACGGTGATCGCCTGCCTCGATATAGCCCACTAAGGTGTTGCAGAGGCGTAAAACACAAACAAACAATATATAATGCAGATTCATTATGTATCTCATGTTTTTCAGGAAGAAAATGTTCCTTTTTAAACTATGGAGGTATTTTCACTGGATGAAGAAATTGTGATCGGAAATCATCGAGAATTGTCACAAAAAGGTAATTATTTCTAAAATCTGGTTGGAATGACTTTTATCATGTCATCACCATTGGGAAGATCATAGTAAGCATTTTAAAAAATTAGGTCAAGTGGCACAGCTTGGCCCGATGCTCGGGTAAGTTGTGCTGCATGATGGGCGAGTTGTTCCTGAGGTTTATTCCAGAAGAACCTTGTATTTCACCAAGGGTGCCAGAACAAGGGGGTGGAGGGGGCAATTGCCCCTCCTGCCCTTGTCCAAGGGGGGCAGGGGGGCACGGTGTGTCCTTTTGATCTTATTAAAAAACATTATAATAATTTTATTATCAAAATTATTATTGACAGTCTTTTTAAATGTTGTTATGCAAAATTGACATGAATATACCCTTTTTCATCCGACCGCCCCTGCTGCCCGCATTTCCTTCCAGTATCCCTGTATTTCACCTGTTTCTTCAGATAGATCATTTGTATCTGGCTTTAGCATATGGCTGATATGCTACATGAAACTAATCAAACACTTAATAGCCATCTTACGCAAAAATTCAAAATTATGCAAAAACTCGAATGTTTTTAGTTTAGAAAGGGGTATAACACTTTCTAAGTTAATTGTAAACAGAAATCGATTAATGACAATTAAATCCTATGTTATATCATAGCCTCATAGGCACAAACTCACTCCAATCCAAACGGCACAAATTAGCCCGTATTGATTTCTGGAGAAAACCGGTTGTCAAAAATAAATCAACCATGCAAGATTAAATCTTTCGAAACAATGTCTAGATATATCTTTTAACTCCATCCTACCCGAAACACTTCATCTTATTACAAATACCAAATGACTGAGAAACCAGAATGTCGGTCCTCGTTACATCAGGTTTTCAAGAAAAATTTAATTTATGAGTGTAGCTTTCCATAGCTTTACAGTTGACAGTTTTTTTCTAGGTGCATAATGATGTTGACCTATTGCATTTTTACCCAGTTCTTAATTTTTACCCCAATAGTGGGGGTGGGGGCACAACTTACCCTGTGGCACAACATACCCCGGTCTCCCCCACATTTACAAATTCAAAATTGCACAATGTGACTTGACTGCTAATTGTTACAGATTATGGATGACATGTGAAATAAAAAGGGAAAAACAAGAAACGTCACTCGCCACTTCTCCAATATAGAAGGTAAACATTTATTTAATTTTTAAAGTTATTTTTAGTTCCTGTTGTCATAATTATAATGAACACTTCATAATCAGGGATTGACTGGTTCCTAGTAAGTCCTGTTGTTGCATAATTACTTAGTGCACATTAGGAATACCACACTAACTGGATGTTTTCTCATAAAATTCAACGCTTAAGCACAATTTGCCAATCATTGGATAAATGCATAACATATTAAAGGCTCCCATGTATCTCTCTTTTATTGCTCAGGTAAACTTTAATAATAACGGCAATTTTCAATTTTGCCGTACAAATGGACAGAACTTTTAACTTTTATTTCTTTCTAAAAAAAATAATTACCAACCATTTGTTTAAATAATTTCTTTTCTATCATTACAGGTTCTATGCATCATTGGTATCTTACGGGTCATCTGCATCATCTATGTCGTCATCTTAACGTTTCTGGTCGTGATTATGGTGTTTTTTATTACTTGAGATAAAATACTCATCGGTGCGCAGATCTGCCTACTTCGATGCAAATAAGCGATACTGACTTAATGGAACATTTCTTTATTTTTACTTCTGTGACAATTTGACAAAGACACCTTGAACCTTATCCACAAAAGGACAGATGAGCATTCACCTGATTTTCAATGCTCTGATTTGTCCTGTGTTATGCAATAAATATGCATATTATTTTTATAAACATTTGAGCGTATATCAATATATGAAGTAAAATATACGATCTAATTACTTTTATGCCAGGTTTTCATCGGAGGAACTAACATTCAATCGTTGTTGTAAAAAACATACATTCACTGTTGTTACACTGAACAAATTTGGGTTGCTTACATAATTTTGAAATATAAAATTGTATTATTTGCAAGCGGTAGTTTTGTGGCGAAGTGTAATCTAAAAGTAGGACCGACAAATGTCCTACATATTCTCCTACAGTTTTGCAAATTACATTTATTTTATGATGAGTTGAACCAGTAAAAACATATATTTTGCATGCCTACTTAAAAAGATTCTCTTTGTTGCTATAGAGTCTGACGCATCCTTGTAATATTTCACTAATGAAAAATTGGAATTATTAAATTGTGAAATTACTGACACCTTTTGTTGATTTTCTATGAAGATGAGCTTCAAACAAGTAGTTGCACAGCTTGGCCTGTTTCTCAACGCTTCAATGATGTATTGCATAGACTTTCCTGGGATGCAGGTCTGAAGCTTCCAATAATTCTCTGAAAGCAAAACTAGTGGCAGTTCTGCTTAACTTGATGATGCATGCGAGGCTGGTCACTTTCACTTTTAAAGTTTTTTTCTGCAATGCTTAAAATGAGTGTTCAATATAGAACTCTTCTGAGTGTTCAATATAGAACTCTTAGAAGACAGTGTCATATGAAGCATTCATATTTTCTATAAAGAGCACATAGTTCTACAAAAATAATATTAATGTCTGGTATTAATAAAGCTGCAGTGCTTATTTCTTGGTTTTCATTACCAATAGGGCAAGCTTTAGAATGAAAACCTGATTTTGGGTGTGTGGTTTTAATACGACCATATTTGGCAAAAACCCCAACAGGTGATAAAAAAGTCAGACATCAACAAGAAATTGTCATACTTGCTTTATGGCATGTGTTTTACTGTATGAAACACAATGTCATTGACTCTGGGATCAATGTACTAATTTTCATTTTCAAGCTATAAACAATAATTTAGTTTTGCTTTTCGTCAATCGTTGAACCTTGTTGAAATTCTATCAACCTGGATAAATGATTAAGGCTTTACATCATGTATTCATGCATTTTGACAGGCTATTGTAATTAGGACAGGAGCAGGGCACAACAATGATGAGAAGGTTGATTGAAACTGCTGTCCAACATAGTATACCCGATGGTGACATGGCCAGAGCTGGAATAAGACCCAGGAACCAACAATTGCATTGAAGTCCAGAGCACTACCAACTGAGCTGAGATCCCCTTCCCAGTAAAGTAAGTCAGATTATGTACTTTACCTTTTTAACCTGCTTAAGCAAAAGTGGGAACAAAAAATACCAAAATTTCATTGAAGAAGGTTTTTTTACAGTGCTGTGCAAAAATGTTGAGGCAACCCACAATTTTTCTTTGTTTTACATTCCCTTTGAGCACACATGACCCTCCTCTCCATGTTTCCCTTCCTAAGTATCTCCATACAAGTACTCATAAATGTTTTTTAAAATGGATCTTGGAGAAACATTCCTGAACACTATGCTAATAAGAATACAACATCATTTGGACTCAAAACGTAGTTTGGAAATCAAGCATAAAAATTTGGATGTGGCTCAAGACTTTTGAACATAACTGTATTTTCGGCGTTTTATTACTTCATTTCATAGGTCCCCCTCTTTGCTGTTAAGGCATACAAAGGCAAGTAAAATCTGCTCTTACTGTACTTCACCTTTGTGGGGCAATATTTTTCCAGGAGTATTTTTGCCCTAAGGAAATGCCCTCGATAGACTGACAGACAATCCTTCAGCTAGACAGACAGACAGACAGTCACACGCAAACAATACCCTCACTCTGCTTGGAAGTTAGCAAAATAATACTATATAAATTGAACGAAGATGCCATTTTAAATTTCTTTTCTATCTATTTGAATTTTTGAGTGCATTTACTTTGGGGCAAAACAGATACAATCATACTAAGTATATATGCTATTTTTCACAAACTAGATGCAGTATGATTAGACCTGATTAGCAGAGATTGCTTGTGGTGATTACTGTGTGTTTGTATACAACTGTTTGGTGTTTCTAATCCGACTGATCTCAATGACTGTTTCAGATCAACGCTTCTTCTCCCCTCATAAAGATAAACACCTAGTGTTTATTTTAAAACACTTCTAGAGTCAAAGACATGTTGAAGTGTTTAAAAAGTGTAACAAGCTCATTAAGGCGTTGTCGTGTTTATAATTCATAAACACCTCAACATGTTTATCTTTATGAATATAAACACTTCAACATGTTTAAAAAGTGTAACCAAAAAGTGTTTATTTTGGTGTTAAAATAACAACACTTGTTTTTAGAGTGTAGTTGTTATAAAGTTATCCATCAGATATAAGTCATTAACTCACATATTTGTCCTTACTACAATAGGAAATAAGGAGTTGATAATGAAGAATTGATGGTATGTCTGAAAACATCTGGCTGCTTGATGGTCAAGTTTATTGGCAGAATATTTTAGTTATCAGGCAGTTAATAAGTAGACAGTCAATGAGACACTTAACAACACCTTAAGTAAAATTGAAAACCACTTCAAAGATAGAAATGTTTTGCAATGCATGGTAAATCTTGGCTTCTGTTTTACATTTATATATCTGCAATTCTGCATACACTGTAAATTTGATTTTTTGAGTCAGCTGAGATGACTATCTTGTTGAATTTTGAAAGCTTGAGACAGCATCTGTTGATCCTTCAACTGTTGTTCCAGTTGCTTCTTTTGCTTGATGATCTTCTTGTTGTTATGTTTTTGCTTACTTGGCTTTTTGCTCAGTTCAGGTTCTTCATGGAGTTGGCACAATGTGCGTATTTCAGTCTTTTGTTATCATCCTTCAACCTGCTAATATAAGTGCTTCGCTTATGTGTCTTGTGAGTTTTGGTTACTGCCACCAGTGTTATGAGCCTTTTTAAACTTAGCAATTAGAGATTCCTTCTCCTCCAGTAGTTTGGCCTTTTCTTTCTTCAACCAAATTATCTCCATGTCCTGACACATTGTCCTGTTCTTCAATATTTCTCTCTGCATGAGCAAGATCATAAATTATGTGTTGAGATGCTCTAGCGATGACTTATTCTGGCAGGAAGTCCATATAGCTCTTCTTGCATTTCTTTTGCATAGAGAAAATCACCTGTCGTTATCTCCCTGGATTTCTCATGCCACTTCAAACAAAGAAGCATAAGTAAGACTGAAAAAGCCAGTGACTTTGCATGATGCAAGTGATCTATGTCTTTAAAGATTGAATTCATGGTTATTACAACTGGTTTTTGTGTAGATATCAGCAGTGCAATAACAAGTTGTTTGACTACTGTTACCTTTAATTTTTCTCTGTACATTTAAAGAATGTTTAATAAGTCCATGGAGCAACTTGTATGTACTCTTTGAAAAGTTAATCCAAATTGCAAAAACGGATTTTTTTTTAAAACTGCATTCATCGATCTAGTAACTGATTGAGTAACTTCCTATACTATTACTATAGTCTTTCAAAGATAATTTAGGCACTCTACTATCATTAACCACTGTTTCACGAGTGACAGCCTTGAAGCATGGGGCTGTCATAAGGAGCAGGAGGTGGATCACGTAAAATTGTTAGTCTTTTACAAAACATGTATTGAAATTGCCATCTAATATTAGAAGTCTGCTTCAAAATGTTGAGATTTCCACAATATGTTTCTCTTAGCAACTTTCGAAGATGAGCAAATAGCTGATGTTTATGGGTGAGCTGTCAAATTATATGGATGATTGGTCCATTATCCACCAAATTGACATTGCTCTTTTTTGCTAATTACCTGCTGTGAAAAAGACAACATACTGTAGAGTCTATGTTATTCTCTCTAGAAGGTATGTTTGACTCAACTTTGAGCATCTGTTATCATACCCTTAATATGAACACAGTGTCTACACAGTCGATAACATGCAGTGCCGCCTGTAAGTAAGTGAAATGCATAACATTGTGCCATTGCATCAAATCTAAACATCCTCAGCAAAACTGCTTGCGGAAGCATGAATTCTCATCCGATGGGAGGAAAACATATTGGTTTATAAAGGCCTATATGTGTTATCCCTCATGCCTGACATAGTGGCCTTTATGACCCAATATGTTTTCCACTCTCTGGATGAGAATTCATGTCTCCACGAGCAGTTTGGTTGAGGATGTTTAGCATTGATGCACCATATCATGCGTTTCACTTACTTCCAGATGGCACTGTATATCTCTCGAACAATTGCAGGTAAACTGGAGACCTGGTGGATACATACATATGACCAGTGTTGTACAATGCATAGTATACTACATATACATTTTATGCCTTTTGTTATCTATGCATAGTCTTGAATGTTTGCTAACTCTGCAAACAATCTGTCACACTATTTACTCACTATGAACTGCCTTTCACAACTAGAATGTGAATGATAGTTGAGTAGCAGATCTCATTGCTTTCACCTTTTTTATGGTTGTTTTTATCGAAGAACATTTGGCTTTAGTAAGATGGTCACTGGAGACAAAACCGGCACACAAGACGGCGGAAAAGATCAGCGTCCATAATTTAGTAGAATTTCGAGAGATGGACCATTGGAGTACACCGCTTTGCTGCTGGTCAAATGACTTAAAATAATCTATCTGTACTATCGCTTGTGGAAGAATTAAGGCAGTCACTCCTACATGTGTAAGTGGTGATGGACTAAGGTTAAACTTGCAGGAGGATCTGAAAAGTCAAAAGCACACTACCCAAAAATTTCGCATATTTTTTGATACTATTACAATATATATTGTTATAAAACTGCACAGTACATCAGCAAAACACATTGTATTGACAAAACTATAGTTCATTGGAAAGTGGCCCATCTGGAGATTTGCAAAAAGAGCTTGTTTTAGCTTATTTAAGAGCCAGCTAAGCACAAAGTTGAAATATATCCTTTGGGATTCCACACAGCCCGACCTGAATAAGCTCTCTGGAGATCGTCTCTGCCTTAGAAAATAGAATTCAAATAGGACTGCCTCAAATGACTGAGATCTGAGGATAATGAAGGAATTATATAACGAAGAATGTAAAAAATAGTTTGGAGCCAGGAAAAGTATCAGGATTTTGGTTGAATCCAAGTGAAGAGATAAATTTATAGATATTGAGGACTCTTCCCCCAGCCTGTGTAATTGAGGACAAAAAAATAATGTGCAAGCACTTTAAGCTGCGCGAAATGTCAACATAATATAGGCTTACCAAGCAGGGGGTAGCTGCCCTCCTTAAAATATAGCAGTAGACCCAGAGTGGATCCAGACTGTCATGGCTGAATGCACAAGGCAGCCACCTGGTCAAGCACACTGTAAAGATGCTGCATGCAAATTCAGCTGACCTTTGACCGTGTGAAAAGAAGCCTATTAAATTTTGTTTTCTTTATTAATTTGTATTGTAACAGTGGGGCACCAAAAGTTTATTGTCGTGATTTGAAATTCAGGAGAGGCTGTATGCTAAGTTTGAATGAGATGGGTAAGCAGGGGCACCCACAGTTATGGTCATAAGTTTTGGCAAAATTTCTTCAGTAAGAGCTAGCGTTTCGCACTGCTAAATAAAAATGGCTTGAATTTGAGACCTTCTAACCACTTTATTGTCTGGCCTGTTATGAAGAAGTATGTTGGCAGGAAGGGTGGGGCGCAGATACGGAAATGAACAATACAATTACAATCCTTAACAAAAATCCAACTATATATTGCTTTGGAAAATCATACTGCAGTTTCACTAGCTTTTCAATATATTGTGTCTTGTTCTGCTAAGGCTTCTAATGGTGTTCATCAATGTATTTCAGAAAACTTTGCAACGCTTGTTGAATATTCAACAGAAATAGCTGTGACTATTCCCATGTTTCAGCAAATCACATTTCTGTTCCATGGTCTTTCAATGAAATGTGTCTGATAGGAAAATCTAATTCGAGTACATCGGCGACTGATTCAATATTTCTTCAATATATAAAGTTTAGCTCGAGTTTAAAAAGGGCATGAACGGCATTAGATAGAAAGATAGATAAACTGTATTTCACTAGGGTAAAACCTATTAAGTATGAATACTCATTTACAATAGGGCCTTCCTGTTAGTAAAAATATTAGTACATATGATATTGTGAATCTATAAGGCTAAAACAGCCTAATCACCCTGAAACCGTAACTCTATAATTGATGGTCAATTGTTGAGTAAATAGTGTTACATCACTGACTTATAGCTGTTTGCAGATTGGCGGTCCAAACAGTTTCAAAATTAACTTTCAACTCAAATCAAATTGGCTTAAAAATGTTTTGTTTGTGTCAGTCATGGTTAATCGATTACTTCAGTGCTTATCATATCTAGCAGCGTACGTGACAACAAACTAACTAATTAAATAACTAAAGGTACTCATCTAATAAGAAGATAAGAATACCAACAGAAAACTTTCAATGATGTGGCAAAGCCAGTGTGCAAATTGAAAGTAGGAAAATTTAATTTTTCTCGTGGACCGCCAATCTGCAAAGAGCTCTAATGTATTTTTAATGATTTGTTTATGTCAGTTCATGTTCACTGGACTTGTTAGCATGTGTCATTGATATCGTAGCTTCGTAAGATTTGCAAAGGTCATTGAACATTGCTCGTCTAGCTCTTGTGTGGTGTCATTGGTGATGTGAGAGGAAGTAATAGGCCGAACTGCTCAGTAACTGTTGTTTCTGGTTCAGAATGTTGAGTGCGTGCTATTGCGTAGGTTGTGGAATTTCTCTCTTGAGTCGTCTCTTCGGGGTTTTCCCATCAAACTTTTGCTAGGCCAAAGCATCGCTTATTGATCTATTCATCCCAGTTCCAACTCTACCCAGCTGTCTTTAAGCACATACTTTTAAAAGCAACAAGGGTTACAAGGTAATCCAGATCCTCCCACTTGCAATCCAAGGATGGATTCCTAGTACAAATTCCCACCAGAGGTTATTATGCATCATCCATAACACATCTGTGACCCAATTCATGTGGTGATGACAATCATCGACTTCACCTTAAAAAGGCGAGAAATTTAATGTTACCTGCCTGTGTAGTTTCCATATATCTATCTGCTTGAAGTCAGACAAAGATACTTTTTAAGCTGTGAATAGCTTGCCAGGCTGCCAACGGTTTATTATTAAATAAACAGAAATAGACAATTCTTAAGTATATTTTGCTGTAATTACTTCTCAAAGATATAGTTTAAGAATCGTATGGGGTCTAAGTTAGTTAGACACCTTATTTTTTGGTTCTAACATGCATTTGGTCAGTTACATAAAATGTGTGTCAGAACTCTCTGAATCGATGTCTAACTAATACAAAAACTGTTGCCTTGTCTGAATGGACTTCCGAATTCACTGGGAAAATAAATCCACTTAATAGTTCTTTTTGCAGGAGAATTGTTGGCTTAAAGAAAAGGATTACTAGCGGCAATTCAGTCACATGAGACAGCTCAAAAGATCATCGTCAATAATTTAGCGGAATGCCTTCAAGCCGAACAGTTGGAGTACATCGAGTCTGGGGCCATCAGATGACTGCAATACTGATCTCCACCATCACTTCTGGATTGAAAAAGAAGCCAGCAGCTCACAAAATATATTGTACACGAAATCCCCCACTTCCAAGGCGGTCTTCGTATTGTACAGATGTGGTAGTGTTTGTAGATAACTTTTAAGGATTGTTTATGAAAGTTTTTCTCAACTTAAATTTTAGACCTCACAATGATTTTTTACAACATGATTGGAAAAGCCGAGATCTAAATAGACAAGTATAGTGATAAACATCCTCTATTTAAGAAACATGGTATGCTGCAACAATGTGGCAACACTGTAAATGACTTCCTTTCGGATCAAAACTTTGGCTTGGAGAAAGCACATGTTTCAGAAAAAGTCAATTCATATGAAATCAAATTGCTGTGAGCTATAGAAAACCACTAAGAACTGTTTATTTACTCACCGTGGACCAAACCTATGCAAAGTATAACCTTGTAACATCTTTGATGTTTGATTAACTGCCTCCCCAGTGTCCTCCGATTTGTCCTGTTAGTCATTTAAGAGATATCCCATGCAATATAGTTTTAGTCCTTGGACAATTTCATCTTGGTAAATGGATGCTCAAATGTTCCAATTATTAATTCTTTGTCAATTACACCCTGGCTCTGGCACATATTCTTATGTTTTGACGGTGCTTTTTAAGGGGGCCTGTTACAAAATAGCAAGCTGGATTATCTTGTTTAGCACTGTTTGGCATTGGCTGTTTGTTGTAATCACCTGTCTCAAACCTTAGGTCAGCAGAGTGCACCAATTTAATTGTGAATTCCATAATCCATAGGCTATCATATTACGCCTTGCGGGCTCTGGTGAACTATAATTATTCATATCGATAAGATGTTCTTACCTCTTGGAAGTAAACACCTTATCTGAGGCCAGGTGTCAACTTGTCAAGGTTCATGATCAGGATGGATAGCAGAGCTGGTCAGTACTTAATGGCAGCTGGGTGGCCAAGTGGTTAAGGTTCCCGCCTGCTCCGCTGAAGGTCTTTGCCTGCATGGGTTCGAACCCCGGGTGGGGAACCCGAAATTTTCAGTGTACCTTCATAAGCAAAATCCCATCTGGATGTCGTTTGGATGAGACGTTAAATTGGCGGCCCCTTGTATCAGTGTCTATGCTGGGCAAGTAAAAGATCCCTCACATGGGGTAAATGTGTAACATGTTGACGACTCCCAATCTCTCCCATCTCATCAATCAACCCTCGTGAGCACCCAGAACTGGGCTTAGAGGGCTGCACTTACCATGTCTATCTATCTAACTTTATCGCCAAGTTGACTGAATATTTTCTGCAAAAAAATAAGAAAAAACTACCCTTCAATATGCAGTATTGAGTCCTATTGGTATATTTGACTTCCACGCTTCAACTTTTAGAGGAATTGAATTGAATGCTTAATTTCACTGACTTTTCAACTTGTTATGTCTTATTCTGCAAGGGTTTTGTCAACTTTTGAAAGGTTTCTAATGATGGCATTCATTAGTGTAATTCCAGATTAGGAAACCTTGCAATGGCTGTTGATAAAGCATTTAACAAAAAGACAGTAGTTTGAGACTATTCCCATGTTTCAGAAAGTCACATGCACTTTGTAATTCTTGGCACATCCAATAAGAATTATCCCTGTCTAGTCCCGTATTTATGAGACAATCTTATTTATTGAGAACGTCATTGGACAATTAGATATTTATCTACACATTCATGTTCTAGTGTGGAAAGTACAGAAACAAAACAAGTTTTTATCACAATGTAGTATTGTTTTATCATTGTACAGTGTAAATTATATAAATACTACTGAATAACACAGTTCTATGTTTGACGTTCTCAAAGGATTTTACCTTGTTTTTATTTATTTGTGCATAGTGTATATATTTCTCTAGTCACAAAACAGCACTGGTTGCTAGTGTTTTATTGTTTTATTTCATGTGACTTTAAATAAAAATTTGTTATTGTTATTTGTTGTTATAGAGTACGTGTAAAATATAATTGTGATATCTTGTTACTTTTACCTGTTGTATGACTTGGAATCCTGGAATGTTTGCCTTAAAAAATCCAATTCATTCTAGGCAATTTGTTGAAAAAGTTAAGATGCCACTGTTATTTTTGGGACTGATAGAAAGATTGGACTTCCTGAGTTAGTTTTGGCGAACAAGGCTCTTTGTTTTAGTATCGTTGGCTGTGTCAAGTGGTCCAAAATATTGCGTATCGATTAATTTGGCTCTGTCCATCTGCCTCAATGGTAAGTTAGTCTAAACCTGAAAGTCTCGCTGCAGAATATGGGATATATACATATTGTAGGCTATGTGAAAGGCATCTCACAGGCCAGTCAAAAGTGATCAAATGAAATTAAAGATAGAATATCGAAATTGATTTTTTATTTGTCCACAGATCAAACATTACTCCCCGATGGTAACCACTGTTTTCCACATGCAGAATGGAATGGGGCATGGCATTTGAGATCTCTGTGAATCAATACCAATCAAATATTGATTGGACAACCAACACTTAGTGGGAGCCAAAAAAGCATTCATGGGCTAGCAACAGGTGCTAGACAGTTGTGCATCTTAACTCCCTTGGTAAGGATTTTTGATTTGGCAGTTTGCAGAAGTTAGGAAAGCATTTTATAAATTGTGTTCCATTTTGTTCAAAATATCGGTATTAAAAAGCACCATTATAAATAGATCTACCCTGCCTGTTGTGCAATAAATTTTCTATGCATGCAAATTTCAAAGAATATTTTGGCAACATTTCAAACATCCATGTTCTTTTTGATTGAATTTGCATGTGGGTTTCCATGATAATGTATTATTGATCTATCATTCTAATTTCAGGCAATTGACAATTTCACTTAAAGCGTTGTCCAGATCGTATACCAGAGCAGTGTCAACTATGCTAACAAAATGTGAGTAGCGATTTTCAAATTATTGTTGGTAAAATCCGAATTAAGGAGCCTTACTGAATTTCATATAAATTGTTTAAGACCAGTTACTGTCTGGAACCCTATCTAAATCTGAATCTCTCTAAGAAAACATACTGCAATATAGCAAGATTTAGAGTTAGCTCTCATAACCTGAGAATAGAAACAGGCAGACATGATATTCCAAAAACCCCAATAGAGGAAAGAAAATGTGATAAATGTGACATAGGTGAAGTAGAGGATGAAATCCATTGCCTCCTAACTTGCTATAATAACGCTGTCCCTAGGCATGAGCTTTCACATAAACTTAGCAGTCTGATCCCTAACTATAATAATCTTGATAAAACCCAGCAATTCATATCAATTCTTTCAGACAAAAGGCCCGAAATCATACAAGCCTTAGGGACCTACCTAAATAAAGTAACAAGAATATCTCGGGAATAATTATGATAAATAAAAATAGTACTTTGTAGCTGAAAGCCTCTCTGTCCACCAAGCCAACAATTGTCTTGTGGCATTATGTGAAATTATTGTGTGATAACTGCGATTATTGACTCAGCAATGTTTGCCCGAGCTGACTGACGCTATACTCAGCCTATAGCATGGACGCAATCGAGCGGTTACCGCTGTTCATGCTTGAAAAAAATGATCATGAACAACTCCTTGAGACATTTTCTTGTGACATGGACATGACTTGTATTTGAATGACATTGGACACTTGTATTTTGATATATTTGCATTTTTAATTCGATGAACTGGGACCATTATTGTAAACTACCTAAGATTTGACTTTCATTGTGTAAATTTCTTATAGATGTAGAATAGTTTTTGATTTCTTTTATTGTTGTATTTTTTTCGTATTTTTTGCGGACACATGTATCTTCTTGATATTCTGATGTCTAATAAAACTATATATATATAATTTGAGCCGATGTTTGCTTATTACGCGGACAAGACATTGGTTATAATGCACATTCAACAGTTTATCACAGGCTAATGATCAAACAGCATTAGATATATTGGTAGATTACTAACGATCTACTGATGTTGACAGTTCAATTCTTATTAACTGACTTTAAATAGAAGACATTTTGTTTGATTTTTTTTTGGTGCTGAACACAGTACATGAAATAGCAAGGATTACACAAAAATAAAACGCCTTATTTCCGTTTTGGTCCTTACTTTACAAAATAGGCTGCAAAAAAGAAAAATCTTTCAACATTGCAATAATGTGAACCTGTTCGCATTCAGAATCTTAAATTTGGCGTGCAATTATTAGCCACATGATCAAGCCATTTTTATTTCCATTTCAGGCAAAAAAATACCATTTTCATTCATCACCTTCATCGTTGTGGTGTTTATTCTTCTGACAAGCAGACTTGATTCAAATGAACTGGCCAGCAAGATACATGAAATGACAAGAAAACAGGCAACAGCAGCAAATGCTCGAGAGTGTTCTTGCAATTTGACAAGTGATGGAGATACAGCAGCAAGCAAGGAAGAAGAAACAAATCAAACACTAGTGAGATATGCCAAAGGTTTGGCGGTAAACAGTACTATATTTGTAGTAACAATTGGTGGTGAAGATCTGCAAATAACTTTGAATCTCTGGGAGACAAGCTTCTTTAAGCTGGGTATAAACAATTACATTTTCTTAACCTTGGACAGGAAGCTGCACAAAATAATAGAAAAGCTGGGGATAAACAGTTTTCCGTTGGGGAATTTGACTACGCAAGATGACAGCATGAGGAGAGAGCAAGGCGAGATTGTGTCAGCACTGAAACTGCTTCACAGCAATCTGATGGTCATTATTTTGGACGTGGACGTGCTTTTCTTCAAAAACCCATTACCATATCTTGAGTGTGACAAATGTGACATTAGTTTGACAAACAATCCAGATGGAGATCGCATCGGAATCTGCGCAATTCAGCCAACCGCCAACGTGACAAAATTGATGGACCAAACTAAAGCCAGACTAGACTCACTATCTAAATCAGACCAAAAGGTTTCTTTAAGGGAAATTGTAGAAGTGAATAGTAAAGGAGCTCTGAAAGTGCAGCAATTAAATAACCAGAAATTTCTGGTTGGAAAACAATATTTCACCAAAGACAGGATGTTCAACTCCACATGCAAGGAATGTGTGTTGATACACAACACTGGGATTAAGGGAAAGAAAAGCAAAATATACAGATTGAAAGAACTAGGTCATTGGTTTCTGGACGATAAAGGATATTATTCAAGTGAAAAGAACAATTATTTAACATACAAAAATCCGGACTTCATTGACACAGATAAGGAGAAGACAGCACTTGATTTTGCTTTCAACTTGGGTCGGTTATTAGGTCGAATAGTCGTTTTACCTCAATTCAATTGTCTTGGAAAGAGCAGCATTCAGCCGTGTCACCTTCTTGAGCGTTTTGGGCCAGGTTATGTGGAGGAACTTGATAGCAGCATTTACCGGGAGAGTTCATTTTTCTCCCATCCTAAGGTACCCCATCGAGTGAAAAAAGGCCTCATACCGACAGTGCATATCAATTTCTTTAGCAAAACTCTCCCCATCCTTCAGGAAAATGACTCTATCTTCATTGATATACCAAATGGAACTTCTCTCAGGTCTCTGCCGGCCTTCATTTCAAATCAGCTGCGTCTGCGACAAACTCATTTCTATAGAGTCCTTCATTTCACCACCATGGTTTTTCATTGAAACCATTAAAATCACATTTTAATTTTGCTTTTTATAGATGCATAGCACTTTTTTTCAAAAGGTGTGTTTCTTATAAGTATACACTGAAAGATTTAGTTAGTATGCCATTCTAGACTCTCCTAGCCAATTTTAGTAATTGGAGTGAAATCAATTCATGCAGGAAGCGGGTTATTTTCCTTCCAAAAAGTGTGTAGGTAGTTAATTTTATACAGTTATGGACTTCGGTTGAGGTCGATTAAGGTGTTGTGAAACCATTTTGTTCCGTCACTAAATATAGTCAATTTGAGTTTCTTCTGTACAACTTGGTTTTACTGTAACTCATCATATATCTGTAACTATTGGACTCTCACAAATAATTTTGACATTTTTGGAACCAAGACATGAACTCTATGATGGGTTTGTTTAATTATTTTAATCTAAATCTTTACAGCAGACTGGACACCTCTAAGCACAGCAATGTCACCAAAAACTTTCAGAGATGTGATTTTTGTTCACTTAATGCTGTACATCATGTAGCCATTGATTATTTTGATTCAATTTAAATTTAGAATTCTAATTGTGTCACAAAAATGCTCAACTTTTGACACCAAATATTTGCAAACATTGTACATTCTAACATGTGCTTCAATGGGACTAACCCAGCCTTATGTTGTGACATTCCAATTGAGCAGCTGCTTGTATACTACTTTTAATAAATAGTGTTCCTAATGTTCCTCTCCGCGGGTGTTGTTTTTTGCCAACAAATGGATGTCTACAAGAAAAGTTTCCCTCTATCTGTCATTGTTTCAAATGGAAGAGGCAATTGTAATGCCTGTGAAGTGAGGTTCGCAGTGTATTTCATATAATTTTCTGCCATTCATTGTGGGATGGTGAACTTTTGCACCTTCATTTTTGCATCTTCATACCGAGGCAATTTCATGAAGTGATGTCACTTACAAGACAATAATTATAGAGTGTTAAACAATGATTGTAGAGTTGTATATGCCTTCAAAAAAGAGAAGCTATAGACCTCATATGATTATGATATTGCAGCCATATGACTTAACAGCTCCCTCAGATTGACTTCATGGTGATTGCAGATTGTTTTCTACAATGTAACAAAAGGCAGACTACTGATAGCTTTGATCTTTCTGTTCCAATTCTAGTTGTATTGCTATCTTACTCTCAAACACCAATTAAATGGCCTATATTGCTGTCTTACCCTCAAAACAGATGGATGAACAGAAGGGATGATTTTTGGTCACAACTAAAATAATGCTTAAGGAGTATCTTGGTGGCATTTGAGTTTGTCAGACACATTTTCAACCAATAGATTGTTAATCACAACCAAACTGTTTTAGAGTTGTGTAACAGTTGTCCGTCTCCTTGTTCATGGTGTACTGAAAAGGTTAATTTAAGTGTTATGAAGATCGCATACATTACTGTACTGTGGCGGAAAAGTGAAGCAGAAAAATCAATTGCATTCATGGGTAAAACTAGTGCCTACATTCATAATGACAGTCACACAATAAAGGTAAAGGTTTCGAATTAAATTCTTAATTGAAGGGCGCTTAATTTTAACTTGCCTTTTTGTCCTGCAAGAAGACCTTTGAATTAAAACAGAAAGATCAAAGCTATCAGTGGTCTGGCCTGGTCTCTTTTTGGTACATTATAGAAAAAAAAATCTTTTGCAATTGGCATGAAGTCAATCTTCAGAGATAAGGAATGCCTGTGATCTAATGCTCAACATGCAAAGTCCCTGGCTTTTACAGTTTTACTTCTGCCACTCTGTTTAAACAAACCTCTTTGAAGTGGCCAAAGATCAAAAGAGATGGTGACATGATGTGATTTCTCCCAGAAGAAAAAATGCAACTGAATAAAGGTTAAGGGTTACCAAAAATCCTGCGATCTATTTCTTTACTTTTGTTTGTTTTAGATTTGTTTTCTTAGATTTTATATACTTGTCCTTTAATTTTTGTTGTGCAAAAACATCATTGGGAATTGCATGGCAGCATGCAGTTCTCTAATTCCTGCATTATTTTCATTCATGCCTGTCCAGGTAATGTAAAAATGAGGCACAGTATGTAATAAGCACATGTTGTCTCTTTGCTTTACTGTCAATCATTTTTCTGCTATATTAGGATTTAAGCGTACCAGAGTATAGTCATGATTAACTTATCCCTAGCTTTAGTCAAGAGTGTCTATATGATTTATGAAGTTTTAACTGCTGTGTAGTAAACACGGAAACTCTTCTCTTTAGTGCGCTTTACTGAGGCAACAATCAAATTATCCGATGACGTTCTCAATAAATAAGATTGTCTTTTTGAACCAGATTTGGGGATAATCGTAGAATTACAAATAATGCGCATGTGACTTTCTGAAACATGGGAATTGCCTCGAACTATTGTCTTCCTGTGAATATCTTATCAGCGTCTGTTGTAAGGTTTCCTTATCTGGAATTACATTAATGATGCCTTCATTAGAAACCTTTCGAAAGTTGAAAACCCTTGCAGAATAAAATATAGCAAGTTGAAAAGTAAGTGAAATTACAGCGTCAATTTTCTCTATTGCTGAAACCTTAAAAGTTTCGTCTTACGTTTTGCTGTATAATGCCACTCAGACTATGACATAGTTCAGTTTTGGTTTGAAATGTTGTGCTGACACCACAATGAAGAATGATTACATGGGAAGTGGTCGCTCATCTAAACTATTCTACTGAGCAGGCTCTGCTATCCATCCTGATTTATGAACCTTGAGTGTCCATTGTGTCAGTTGACAAGGGGTCAAAGTATTGATCATAGATGGACAGCAGGTTCATCTGAGAGCAGTTAGTTATTGACGCTGACTAACAGATGGCACTGAGCTCTGTCACAGATAAGGTATTTACTTTACGAGACCAGAAAATCTTATGATAAGGAAGATTTAAGTCCACCACAGCACGTTAATGTGAGCTTGGACGATATGACCCGGATCTGCCAGGCCTGCTGCCATCAATGTTGCCCTCAATTTGAGCTTTCTGTTGCAAATATAGGATTTAGGTGACAAGAAATGGGAGGAACCTGACATGAATATGTTAAGGCTACCAACTAATAAAGCCAGCTTTCTTTACACAAAGTGATATGCTGTGTCATTGATACATGTATAGTTATAGCTCGTAAACATTCAGACAAGCAATAAAGGAATTTGTTGGCCATTATTTGGTTTATGATCTTTTGAATATGAGGCCATTATAACCCTTTTTTTTAAAATACCAAATTCCAGCATGCTATGCTGAGTGTTGCTCACTTTGAAGCTGTACAAATCAAGAATGCCATGTATACTATGCACATAAAGAAAACGATGAAGTTCTTCCATAGACAATGGTCACTCAGCTGTACCATGCCACTGGCCAGGTTCTGCTATCCTGTCCTAAGTTAGGAGCCATGACATATCCATTGTGTTGGTCAATGTGCATAGTTGACTCTTATGGCACAAAGTGCCAGAAAAGATCAGCTATTGATCATTGAAGGACAGGAGGTTCATTGGGGAGCAGTTAGTTATTGACGCTGAGTCACTGCCCAACAGACACAGCCCATAGCTGGTCCTAAGATAAGGCATTTAGCTGTTTTCTTTATATCGACACAGCTTCTTATTGATAAGGATAATTTAGTTAATATGAGAGTGGCTGATACAAACCGGATCTGCCGGGACTGCTGGCATCAATGTGGCCCTCAATTTGAGTCTTCGTATTTAGAGGCAGGATTTAGGTGACAAGAAATGGGTGGGACCTGTCTTGAATAGGTAAAGACTCCTTTCTATTAACACTGGCTTTTTACACCCAGAAATCGAATAGACCATTGGAAAGTTTCAAAAGTGCAATGGTTATCCCATGTGAGGCTGTGAGTTGTATGAAAACGGAGTTAGAATAGAATAGAATTAGTTTATCTTCAAAGAATAGAATTAGTTTATTTTCAAGAATAGAATTAGTTTATTTTCAAAAATAGTAAAGAGTTTTATATTTATGTCATAATAACTTCTGGAGAGGCTTATTTGACGCATGCATCCTTCAAATATTTATGAAGATTTGGATTTCTAAAATTATTGAGACTTTGTTTATGTTTTATCTTTACAATCTATCTTTTTGGGTAGTTTTTCAAGTCCAGAAAGTAACCAGATTTCTTGTTCCACTAGAGTTCTATGGAATCCCAAAGGATATATTCGTGCTTTGTGCTTAGCTGGCTCAGAAGACTTTTTTTTAAATAAATGAGCAGACTAACTGCTTCTAGCAACCTTATTATGATCGGCTAACATGCATGTAATGCAAATTAGCTGTCTTGCTTTTCTGCAATTTATGTTTCTTTTAGAAAGTATGCCTTTTGATTATGCAGTTGGGTGACCTATGTCCTAGGGCACAAGAGAAAACATTGCAAACTTGTGACAGCTGCATTTGTTGTATTCATTTGGCATTTTATTATCATTATCTTGCTGTAGCTTAAGTATATGGTTTTTTAGAACCCTTCACCACAGAAGTAATTTTATCAGCAATCTTTACTATTAAATTAGGGTCCAAGTCATGTACCACATTCAACACTGTAAAATTTGAATTTTTAGTCAGCTCAAAAGATTGAGTGACATGGTTGCAAAATTCCTTTGACCGGACAAAGCTTGTTGTTTTAAAAGCTATGACAATTGATTATCATAACTCAAAACAACAAGCTGTGCTAGCTCAAAACAATTGTGCAACCATTTCACTCATTTGAGCTGACTCAAAATTTCAAATGTTGCAGGAAACAAGAGGCATCTGTGAGCAAAACCAGCATTTCCTTTCACACGGGTTTTCAATTGCGTTTACATCTGCATTTGCATCCTTGAGCGTCCCAGAAATAACTACACATTCCATGGCTTCTTTATATTTCTTGACCTCTTTTTTTTCCTGGACCACTTTCCCATGAAGATCTTTACATCAAAATCGTCAGAAAGTTTCTTGATGGTATGATCACCTTTCCCTATCACTTTTACCACTTATCCGGCTTTTATTTGTAGGAATAAGTTGACTCGTTAGATGAGTCAGTTGCAATGGTTGAACTTGCCCCTGACAATTATGTTCTGCGCAATTTTCTCTATCACTGAGTACTTTGTTTACAGGAGCGCAAAAAAACAAAACATGAATACAGTTCATTAATTAGTACTATAGTGTTCATTATTATCACACTCACTGTCAGGACAGAACTAGTCAAGTTGGTCATCATCGCAGATGTTCACTGATTCCTGGTACCACCAGGAATGGCATTGACTGTTGTCGCACATTATGCTGAATTAATTCGGAATGCCTCCCACTGCTCATCAAATAGAATTCTCTCCAATTAAGTAGCGTAATGACCGAAGATGATGAAGTCATATACCAGTCTGCTTTAGCAACAACTCTATTACCTTGTACAGGTCTGGTAGAAGTACTGGTGGTGGTGTTTTAAGGTATTCAAGAATCTCAGGATAGGGGGTATTGGCAGCGTTCACATCTCAGTGGACACTTCACCTCCAGGTGTCCTCTGGCACAGCAGCTGCAGTTCACAACTCTGTTCACCAATGTACACTAGTTTTTTAAAAACAAATTTTGTCTATGTCTATTATTATTTATTTGGTGAGCTCCATACTATGTATTTTTCTAGTAGAGTGGTGTATAGGAGATTAGTAATGTGATCATTTGGCTGGTCAAGATGCAGTATACATACTCTAGATGTCCATGCAGCTTAAAGTAATTCCGTTGAATTATGGACGCTAATTTAGTCCGCTGTCTCATGTGACTGCGTTGCCTCCAGTGACCGTCTTCTTGTGGCCAACTATTCTCCCATAAATAGAACTATTCTCCCATAAATAGAACCATGAGTAGATACTTCCTTCTAGGTGACTTAAGCAGACCATTATAAGCAAGGCTGTAGTTATTTGATTTACTGATATACACTGTAGATAGATTAACAGATTGTTTGTGTCATGCATACAATCATCTAAGAATATATTCTGGCCAAAGGTATAAAACACTTAAACATGAAAGACTGGTGTGAAATATATGGATTGCATGTCACAGTGTTCAAATGATTTTCATTGACTTATAATTATTTGCATGTCATACAAATATGTCTGACTGGTTTGACAGCCTTAATAGAATAAATTCTGACGAAATATTGTAATTTGTTCAGATTGCATGTTTGCCCACATGGAAAGGTGTTTCATTGCAGTATGAAAAGTATGTCCCTTTGACAAAATTTGCATGTATTTGTTGATGCTGACTTCATAAATAGAAATGAAACACAGAAGGCATTCTGACGATCATCATGTAACAAGTACATCTACAATGTATTAAAAAATGTTTTTGAAATGGCGTATCCAATTCTTGTATCAATTATTGTTTTTTGTATAGCATTTATAGGTTGGTATGACGTTTTTGTTATTTGGAACTGTATGGCCAAAGAAGGAAATCAGAAATATTCGAGATTTCTGAATAAGTGTTGATTTGATGTGCTATGACCCAATGCCACCATCACAATGGACAATCAGGCTGTGTTTTCTGGCTAAATTTTCTTTGACAATAGGCGCCTCAAGCTAGATTGGCATGAGGCAGATGGTGCTTGGAGGCAGATGTAATATTTGAGAGGTGGGAACTGCTCACACTCTGAAATAGCTATGTATGATTTGTAACTAATACATATTGATCGATGCATTTATATGAACATGATGTCATCAGAACATTTTTTTTTATATCTCCCTGAAGTACTTGTTGATGTAATATTGCCAACTCGAGATGGTTTATTTCAAAATACCAAGCAAATTAAACATTTTTTAACTTGCTACTAACAGCAGCTTTCAAATCAGACCTCCACTTGTTTGTTGGAATTTCTGGACATTCGAATATAATTAATCAGATCTATCACTGATGGGACGACATTTCAAAAATTGTATCTAGATCCACATTTTCCTGAGGCAAATGTATTTAATATATGTTAAATTAAACAAGGAACAGAGCATTTAATTATAGAAAGGTAAAGCACTGATTTCCCGAGTACAAACATGCAGACTGTCCCGGGTTAGATCTGTTGTTGAATGTCCAGATGGTCTAGAAAAATGATGGAAAATATGTCAGTCACACTGAATTTAGCCTCACTGAAATGAAGCCGTAAATTGATCTCACAATTTATTCATAGTTTATGGTATGACATGCAAAACTATGTCAAAAGAAAAATGGAGTTTGTCTGAAAAGTATGATTAAGGTATGAGAGTAGTGGATTTACACAGAAAATTCATTTTCTCCTCCTTTCGCTGATGAATAGACCCTAAATTTATGTTGTATGCGGCAGTCAGAATTTTGGATCATATTGGAGTTTCTGCTGCCATCCACGAGAAGAACCTTGTTGACCCTTTCCCATATTTCAGCTGTGTCGCCCAGGGACCAACTTCCAGTATGAAATCAAGATATCTCAATGATCCAATCTGGGCTCAGGCTATTTTTGGTAAATATGCCCCATAAACTTTATCTTGTTAGCCAAGCCACCTCCTCGCTGGTAAATGTCAGTGGCTTTCAAAAATGAAGGTAACACAGTCAAGAAACATACATGGCTGTTGAAGGTTAGCACAGCATTGCCGATTAAAAAAACTGTACAAGATCATTGGTATTTACTTATTTAGCATTAATGTAGTAAATCCTTCTGATCTAATATGCATTCTCAAATATTTTCATGGTATTTTGATGATTGTGTCATTTTCGTCTGTGTTACTTTTGAGCACTATTTTTTTGGTACCATTTTGCAAGATGTTTGCACACGTTGGGGATACGATATATAGTTTGTCTTCTAGCATCTTTCTTGACAGGTACATTATTTTGCAGAATATAGCAAGCGATTTACATACAGGAGACAGGGACATCAACACAGGTTACAAGTATGACAGGCATGGCAAGGAATCAAGAGGAGGGGCCGTTGTTGCAAGTCTTGTGTGACTGGTTTATAGTTATGTTCCAAATATAACTGTACATCTGTTATACTAAATATAATACGAGTGAGTAATATTAAAGTGCCTTCATGAATATAGTTTCAAATACTTGTCTTTCTATCAAATTTACCAACAACAGTTGTAAGGTTTCGTAATCTGAAATTGCATTAATAAATGCCATCAATAGAAGCCTTTCAAATTTTGTCAAACCCCTTGCCAAATAGGATATGACTAGTTGAAGAATTATAGAAATTCAAGCTTCAGGTTTCTTCCCATGTTGAAATTGGAATTTAGTCAGAATTCAGGTGTAAAGATTGATGTTTCAACAGTTGAAGTCTTATCAAATATGCCAGTACTTCTTGATGGATTGATGTTTTTCACTAGCAATGGCCACTCTTTGGACAATGGACAACCACTGACCAGGCTCTGCTCTCCATCCTGATTTATGAACGCTGACATATCCATTGTGTCGGGTAATGAGCATAGTAGACCCATTTGGCAGAGAGTGTCAGGAAAGATCAGGTATTGATCATGGGAGGACAGGAGGGCCATTGGGGAGCAGATGGTTATTGAGGCTGACCAGCCCAATGATACAGTGCACCAAAAAAGTTATGGGAAAAAAGCGGTGGCCCCAGTTTTTGCCTCTAAATTTGAAGAAAGGCATTTACGGTGATCATTATTGATGTTCTATCCTTTCAATACACTTCTCCTGAACAGTTCTGGATAATAGTTTCGTGGTTTTATGCTATGATATGGATATGCCAGTGAATCTTGGTGGGTGCACCATTTTTTGCCTTCAAAAAAGTTATGGGAATTTTTCATGAAGCAGTCAAATACTGAAATATAGGAATGAATTATTGCTTTTTGGTTGTCATGTTACTTTCTAGAAGTAGGGAATTGACTCTGGGACCCATTTTGTTGGAGATCCGGGGGTTACATTTTCCAGAAATATGTATTTTCAATGATATAAAGTAAGTTATTTCAAATAATTCTCAAATTAATATATTGCCATCCAAATGCCAATTTAATCCTGGAAATCTGTATGACACAGCATTTATTTCAATATTTATTGGTAGGGGCTTCTGGTTTCATTTGGAAAAATGGCTCTTTTTAAGCCAGGACAGAAGTTAATTCAAAGTTTATGTCAACAGATATGTTGGTGCTGATATTCAGCATCAGGAATTTTCAGCAATTTGGTGTTATTTGTGGTGAAACTGCATTAAAATGTTACTTTTGTTAGTGAAAAGGTTGTCCAGATAGTTTGAATGACAGAAATCACAGCACCTACCACTTTATACACTGTCTGAATTATTTTCACTTCCATACTGCAAAAGTGGTCAAATGCTTCCATTGCGTTTTCCATATCTATGGTCATATCATGCACAAATAACAAGTTCACGAGGTTGAAAGATGAATTTCACTTACCATCAATCAAATTGTATCAATTGGAATGATACAGAAAAATTAACTTTAGCTTTTATAGCATCTTGATTGTTTGTCCCATATTCCACAAGTTTGCAACAGACACCTCAATCATTCATTTGTACTGCCTTATCCTTTTGGAAGCTTTTGAAACATTACATAAAGGCCCTGAGACGTGATGACAACCAATTAATATGCTATACCAAGCAAAATAAGGTAAATGTAGATCATTTATAGGGCCTCTAGTATGCCGTTTGCTATTATCTTGCTTCAAGATGTTCATCATTCAGGGGACTGCTCATCTTCACTTTACACGGACAAGTCATACATGCTCAATAATCATATGGGTAACATATTTCAGCAATACCAGAGCAATGAGTATGCCACAGGATATATTTTTTTCAGAACATACTTATTTTAAATGGTATTTCATTTCAAAATGATCAATATCCATTAAAAATTACTAAAAACCATTGTCATTAACATCTTTCAAGTTTAAACAATGTTCAATTTGGCCAGTATAGTCTAATAACATATTACTGATGTCATCTGTATAAGAGACGGCATCTTTAAGTTGTTATTTCTGAAGAAATCAAATTTTTCCCATAACTTTTTTGAGGTCGAAAATTGGAGTTGCAACCAAGAATCACCTGGCATACCCGGTTCGCTGATTAAAACAAAAAAGCAACCTGGTAGATCTGTTCGTGAGATGTCTATTGAAAGGGTAGAAGTGAAATAATTGTCTTCGGAAATTGATTATTGAGAAATTAGGGGCAAAAACAGACCCATTCCAATTTTTCCCATAACTTTTTTGGTGCACTGTATGACCGGGATCTTGCCAGGACTGATTCCATCACAGTGGCTCTAAGTCTGAGCTTTTACTTTTGGACACATGTTATTCAGGCATCAAAAATGGGGGAGGAGACTGCTCTGAATAGGTAAAGGCTGCCAACTTATTAGGACCACTCTTCTCTGCAGTATTATTATCTTATTATAGAAAACAGTCACAGAGAGATGGTTTCGTCACATCCCAATGAGTTTGTTGCCCAGCTTTTAGTAAAAAAGGAATTCAGAGAAGCTTCATAATATGGAAATATACTGGTCATAGTGCGGTTAACAATACTTTATTTATAACCTGCAAACAAAATTTACAGCATACTGGCTTTGTTTAACATAATGTCACATCCCAACGATGCGCAAATCCATGATAGAACACGAAAATGAGGTGTCTACCTGACTTAGATATCATATACTTCTTCTATTATACCATTAACTTACAATTTGAGGTGTCTACCTGACTTAGATATCACATATTTCTTCTATTATACTATTAACTTACAATTTCTGAAAATTAAGCAATAATCTGTTTACTGTTGATAAGTGTTAATCCTTAACAGGGCGCTAACATGTAAAACTGTCAGTTATATACCAGCTTTTCCAATGGTATAAGTATCTTGGTGATGTCTGACTGTAGTTACAAGATTTTCTGTATTTCTTTGTGAGTAATCTGTCTCTTCAGGCACTTCTCTTTGTTTTAGGTACAGGCGATCGCATGATGCTTCTGCAGTTTTGCGGAATAAAAACCGATACATTATGCTTTGTGCTCAGCTGGCGCTTAAGACCTCTTTCTTGTAAGTCATCAGAACAGCTACGAGCTGATCTATCTCAATATAGCCTTCTTACGATGCTGGGACAAACATATAATGATAAGCGCCTACACTGTCCAGTGTGTCCACTGCGTAATATAATAGTTATAGTTAGTTACTTGGTTGGTCTACACAACTTCTTGCAATTGGAAATGTATAGCGGGATGGAAATTGAAGTGTCCATCAAATACATTTTATAAACATAATCCCACATTTTTCCATATTAATTGTGTCCATTAATTTCTTCGATGACATTGACAATGTAGTATAAAACCCTGAAAATCGGTACATAAACTACCGCATTGTTATTGTATAAAGTTCAGTAAATGTATCGTTGCAGTTAAACATTTTAACCGATGTCTTTGAACTTCTGTTTCTTGTGCCTTCTCAGCTTGAGTTTCACTTAAATGAACAAATGAACAAACACCAGATCTGATTCCCAATGAATAAATTTCCATATGTTGAATCAGACTAATTATTTGACTTTCCAGGAAGAGCAAATAGTGCTAGTGTTTTATTGCAATTTGAGATAGTCTCAATAAATGTTTCCTTCAGTAACTATTTCCTTCTGTTGGATATTTTATCAACAACCGATTGAGGTTTCCTAATCTGGAATTACATTAAGGAATGCCTTCATTAGAAGCCTTCCAACACTTGACAAAATCAGTGCCAAATAAGATGTGACAAGTTGAGAAGTTAGTGAAATTACAGTTTCTCCAAAATTTAAAGTTTTTACTCAATGGCCAGGATTATTATTTGGTGCTGTTATCTGGTGTTGGAACTATACTTTGTCATTAATAAGTATAATGCCACTTCAGTAGTTTTTGGCGAGGAGATATCCTGTTTTAGTTGAAGTTCTAGTTTGATATACATATGTGATTGATATGGTATGAGTAAGATCACTAGTCTTCACACAACAAAGGGAGATTTAACATGACAGCCATACTTGTTCATAAAGTACTGCTTTGGAGGTGAAGGGTTTTGTGTGCTGTGCAGTTTGTTAGATGTCTGTTCTGCTTTGTGTACTGCCTACAAGTGATGGTCAAGATCAGTTCTGCAGTCATTTGGCCAGCTGAGACTTGGTGTACTCTAACTCTCCAGCTTCTCGGGCCCCCGCAGGTCTCGGGCCTCCTCGTGGCGGTGGGTGGTAACACTAAGGTGAAGCCCTCTATCCTTAGTGGCCAACACGAGACAGTGCGCTTGCACACGTCTCCCCGACGGAAATGGGGCAACCTGTTTGCCGTGGGTTGCGACCCGTGTCTGAGGATGAAGGGGTCCTGGTAGTTGAGTTGGTTTGGACTACGTTGGTCCCTCCCATACAATACACTACTTTGGCCTGGATTTCTCCTAGACGGGAGGCTGGATTGGCCCGGTCCAGTCAATCGGCTTGTCATGTTGTCATTAGGACCTCGGTCCTACTTGGCCATGGCTGATGGGTCAATCAAAGAAGGTTAGAACCCGAGTATTTGCCTGCCATGATTACTGTTATCATGATTTGAGGCTATATTGCAGGCCTAGCCTTTTAGAGTATATCCTTCATGTATCCCTGAGACTAGGGTACTGGGCACTGCCCTACCCATGTTGGTCTCCCCTTGTTGGGCTCCGTGGTGGGTGGGGACCATGAGGGATGAAACATGGAAACCTTTATGGATTCTTTATATCGCAACTTTTCTCAAACAGGATCTTTTGATTGTGAAATTGACCCTTGGCCAAGGTACATAGTACTGAAAGGTAAAGATGAGACCTACCAAAAGCTGTCCTCGGTGGTTCGTGCGAAAGCTCTCCATCAGGCAATCGGCAAACCTGAAGATGTCAAGCGACTTCCTAGCTCACTTTTGATTAAGTGTCGGGACAGACAGCAAGCTCTGCGACTATTGGATTTAGAAAAACTGGATATTGCGAAAGTCGAAGTGACTCCACATGAAAGGTTAAACTCTGTCAGAGGAGTGATTTATTCGTTTGATAGTCACGAGAGTTCAGATGACCAGCTACTTGACTGGTTTGAATTCCGTAAAATTCCGGTTGTTTCTATATATGGGATGAGTAAAAGAAAGACAAAAGATGGATCAACAGTAGAGACCCTTAGTCTCACTTTCAAGGGTTACCGACTGCCAGATGCCGTAGAAATCGGATTTGAGTTTTGTCGAGTACGGCCCTATATTCCAAATCCGCGGCGTTGTTATCGATGCCAAAAGTATGGTCATATTACAAAGACATGCAAAAACAGAGTGGACATATGTGCCACCTGTGGAAGCTCAGAACACACACATACAAAGGATGCTCCGTGTGGCCATCCACCAAGGTGTGTAAATTGTAAAGGAAACCACACGTCATTCGACAAATCATGTCCAAAATGGACATATGAGAAAAAAGTCCTTGAGATCAAGGCAACTTCCAATGTATCCTTTCCTGAAGCACGAAGGTTAGCACAGTCACAGTGCGGGGCCAGTAGTTATGCCGACAAGGTCTCTGGTGGCGGCAGTGTGAATCCTCATACAGGATCACAGTGGTCACAGAGATCGGACAATCATTACTCTTCTGGACCCAGGTCCTCGCCCAGAACTACACCCAGGAAAAGACTTGACCTAGATGCCACCCACACTTACTCAAAATATTCTGACAAATCTGACTCCCAAAACCACACAGAAAAGTTCAGTGCACTGTTTGACCACGGAAGGATGGATGAACTCCTGGAAGCCCATGTGCAACACATTGAACACAAACATGACCAGACAAACAAAATGCTACCAAAAGACACACAGACCACATCAACAAAGAGGAAGTCAGACAACAGTAGTTCTGATGAAAGAACACCTGCGAAAATCCCAGCGACAGAGGTGGTGGAGTCCGACCTCAACGATACATTTGAAACCGTTGACTCTCAACAGACCGAGGAAGAAGATATGGATTCTCAAACCCCTGCCTCTGTGGCTGGGATAGTTCAGGACAAACCAACTAACAACACCTCCCAGACCCCATCCGCTGCTTCATCAGGTGGGAAGCCGGGTCAGGGAGGCCAACCAGATAAAACTAAAAACCCTACACAGGACAAACTACCACACAGAACCCCAACAACTCAAACACATCACCAAAATAAAAGTCCTGACTCAAAGAACACGAGTCAAACACATCCAACAAGTACAAAAAAACCTGGCCCTCCAAACACTTATATGGGGGGAAGAACTACTAACACCAATCTCATTCTGAAACGTGACGACCATAAAACTACGCCTAGAGCCCCGTTAAGAAGATAACATATATATGACTGAACAAACCCATTCCATGGACAACATTGTTCAATGGAATTGTAGAGGTTTAAGAGCGAATTTTGATGAAATAAAAATACTAACATCTGAGCATAGGGCGAGCATCCTATGTCTCCAGGAGACTTACTTAAAACCATCCGACAACATTAATATCAGAAATTATCATATGTATAATTCATACGGAGAAATTGTCCATGATAGGGCAATAGGTGGTTCTGCCATTCTGGTTAGACAGGGCATAATTCATACTTGCCTTAATCTAACCACAACTTTGCAGGCAACTGCCATCCGTATTACTTTGCGTAAAACTATTACCTTATGCTCCCTCTACTTGTCCCCAAGTATGCGGGTGACATTACAAGATTTGAATAACTTATACCAGCAATTACCTGCCCCTTCCCTGATTCTAGGGGATTTCAATGGTCATAGCCCTTTATGGGGTAGTACGGACCTGAATAATCGAGGTGAACTTATTGAAGACTTTATTAATGAAAATAATCTATGCATCTTCAATGATGGATCAGATACCTTTCTCCATTCAGGACATGGAACTTACTCTGCTATTGACCTTAGTGTAAGTGATCCAAATTTGTTTTTAGATTTTGAATGGAAAGTACTAGAGGATACACATGGAAGTGATCATTTCCCAATTCAATTGAAATTGTTAGATGTTGGACCTAACTCCGGTTTATCAAGGTGGAAATTCAATAAAGCAGACTGGAACCTCTTCTCAGAACTCTGCAACAAAAATATTACCCAACAGAAATATGCAGATTCCGATTCCCCTGTAGACAATTTCACACAAGATATTATAGACATAGCAAATAAAGCGATACCGAAATCTCAAGCCAATCCTCACCATAGCCCTAAACCTTGGTTTGACACAGAGGTCAAAGAGGCTATCAAAGCCCGCAAAAAAGCATTACGTGCCTTTAAATCTCACCCAACACCAGAAAATCTAAATCAATTTAAAATCTTCAGAGCAAGAGCAAGAAGGATAATAAGACAAAAGAAAAGGGCTACCTGGCAAAACTATGTCTCTAAACTTAATACCCGTACACCCAGTTCCAAAGTATGGAAAATGATAAAGAAGATACAGGGTAGAGATACATCCACACATATTCAACATCTTGTCATCGACGAAGAGGAGATAACCAAAACTGAGGAAATTGCAAATAGAATAGGTGACCAATTCACATTTAATTCCTCATCGAACAATTACACCCAAGAATTCCAACAATTTAAAGAGAGGGCCGAGCGACAAAATTTAAATTTCCAGTCTGATAACTCTGAAGCATATAACATGCCCTTCTCTATGGAAGAGCTCATAGCGGCATTGAATAAGGCTAAAGACTCTGCTACTGGAGCAGATGAAGTTCATTATCAACTACTAAAGCATCTACCGGAAACAAGCCTTAAAATTATGCTTCAGATTTATAATAGAATATGGGACTTTGGTACATTCCCAACGCTGTGGAAGAAAGCGATAGTAATACCAATCCCAAAACCTAACAAAGATCACAGTGATCCTCTTAACTATCGTCCGATTGCACTTACCAGTTGTCTTTGTAAGACCATGGAAAGGATGGTCAACAATAGACTAGTATGGTATTTGGAATCAACTGAAGCCATAACAGAATATCAGTGTGGTTTCAGGTCCAAAAGAAGTACCTTGGACCATTTAGTATCATTCAAAACCTACATAAGAGATGCCTTCATTAAGAAAGAACATGTAGTTGCAGTATTTTTCGACTTAGAAAAAGCTTATGAAACCACTTGGAAATTTGGAATTATGAAAGACATTCATGAAATGGGTCTACGGGGAAGGCTTCCTCAATTTATAAATTCATTCCTTCAAGATCGTAACTTCCAAGTCAGAATAGGAAGCACACTATCCAACAATTTTAACCAAGAAATGGGAGTTCCTCAAGGAAGTATTCTCTCTCCGACATGTTTTAATATTAAGATTAACAACATAGTCCGACATATCAAGGAGAATATCAAGTGTTCTTTATACGTTGACGATTTTCTTGTTGCTTTTAATTCAACCAAAATGACAAGTGTCGAACGACAATTGCAACTTAACCTAAACAGGTTGCAAAAATGGTCATATGAGAATGGTTTTAAATTCTCCAAAAATAAAACGGTATGTATGCACTTCTATCCTCCCAGAAGCTTTCAGCCGGATCCAATCCTAATGCTAGAAAATTCGAAAATCAAAGTAGTAAACCAGTACAAATTCTTAGGAGTTTTACTGGATTCTAAATTCTCCTTTATTCCACATATCAAAGAACTTAAAGCTAAAGGTTTAAAATCTCTTAATCTTCTCAAAGTAGTCAGCAAGCTCAGTTGGGGTGGAGACACCACTGTATTGCTACGACTATATAGGGCTATAACCCGATCACGTCTCGATTACGGGAGTATTGTATATGGATCAGCAAGACCGTCTTACCTCCGATGTCTAAATACAGTACACCATCTCGGCATTCGCCTGTGTCTTGGGGCATTTAGAACATCGCCAATTGAGAGTCTATATGTCCTTGCGAAAGAGCCACCATTGTCACTACGGCGAATAAAACTTTCGCTGCAATATTTTGTAAAACTGGCAGCATGTCCAACAAATCCGGCTTTTTACCCGGTATTTCAGCCAAGGTACCAACAAATTTATATGACTAAACAAAGTGTTATAAAACCCCTAGGGCTTAGAATGAAACCCTACTATGACATAATAAACAAAGACAACTGCGTAGTTGCTGAAGTGCAGGTTCCATCCATTGCTCCGTGGACCCTTCCTTCACCAATTTGTATTCTAGACCTGACAAGTCTTAGAAAATCTTCTACAAGTCCCCTGGAATACCAGAGTAAATTCCTCTTAATAAGATCCCGGTATCCATCATACAAGTTTCTTTACACGGATGGGTCCAAAGATGGACTTCTGACTGGTTACGCAGTCACCTCCGCAAAGACAAGTTATTGTAATGAACGTATACCTGATGTGTGCTCGATATTCACAGCAGAACTGACAGCTATCTACAAGGCGGTAGAAATGGCAGTAAACTCGGAAACTAATAATTTTGTAATTTGCTCTGACTCAAAGTCTGCATTGCAGGCAATAGCCAACAAGCAGGTGGAAACCCCTCTTGTATTAGACATTCTTTTTACCTTAGCAGCGATGAAAGAAAACAAGGAGATTATATTTTGTTGGATTCCAAGTCATGTTGATATCAAAGGAAATGAGATGGCTGATCTTCATGCGAAGAGAGCCTTAAGTAAAAACTTAACAGACTATGTTGTCCCTTATACGGATTTTAGAAAGCATATCAATGACTTTACCAAGTATAGTTGGCAAGTACGATGGAATGCTTGCCAACGAAACAAGCTACGCACAATACTACCACACGTCATGAAAGATATAAAAATTGATGTGCACTCACGCAGAGAGCAAATCGTAATTCATAGATGTCTTATAGGGCACAGCAGATTAACCCACTCACACTTATTAAACAATGACGCAGCACCAATATGCGACAGGTGCCAAGTACCACTTTCGATCAAACATTTCTTGATGGAATGTAATAACAATCTACATCACCGACCCTTTCAATCAGGTAATCTCAAACACTTGTTCTTAGAAAATTCAGCGTCCAGTATAACACAGTTCCTCAGAGATAACGACTACTTCTACAAATTATGAGAAATTAGTTCCAGGATAATCTATCTAACCAATGTTGCCTCTAAATATCCCACACTGGTGCTGATGGGGCGTAAAACACAAACTCACTCACTCACTCACTCCAGCTTCTCGGAATTCTGTTAAATTATTGACACTGATCTTTTCTGCTGTCTCGTTTGTTGCCCAGAGTGACTGTCTCCTATAACGGCCAGCAATTTTACCATAAGATGAACCATTAATGGATTCCTAGTGAATTTAGTTTGCTTTTCACAATTGGCTAGTTTGGTTGTTGGTGCACATATTTCATGGGACTTTTATTTCCTGTATTTATGCAGGTTTTTAATAATACAGACCAGCATCATGATAATAAGAATTGTATGAACGATATCATGGGTAGTAAGAGTTATATGAATAATATCATCGGTAGGTGCAGTACCTCCTTATAGTATAGTAAACTCCCCGAGACCAGTATATTCCTGAGACCCGAAGGATTGAGGGAATATACTAGGGTCGAGTGGGGAGTATACTTATACTATAGGTTATCCCATGCTGCCCTGTGATTTCAAAACAGAGTAACTGCCATTTCAGTGATTTTGAGAAAAACGCATTTCTTTGTTTGTAACATTGTGACCTCTATATCTTAATCTCCAGATGAAGCACCCTCAAGTCAATGCTTCAAATATGAAGAAATATAGTCAAAGTGTATTTGTCTATATCATTTGTCACTCAAAACGACTTCTTATAGATATATTAGACAACATTGTGCTTTTTAATGACTTACTGTGTTTTGAATGAGAAACCGTTGGTTTTTTATTTAGGTCATTGCTGAAGATGTCTGCTCTGTTGAAGTGAAAAAACAGTATCTCCTGGTTTGTGTCATGTCAAAACACAGTAACTCAAAAAGAAGCCAAACAGATACTGTGTTTCAAAACAAAATGAGTAAATTACTGTGTTTTGGCCTGACATGACTGGTCCATTTTGATGTAAACAGTTGATACTGTGTTTATTTATCATGGATTTGTGGGGTAACTAGAGGTGATACAGGCATGAAATTTGGCATGTAGGCAGATATTATTAATAGGATTGAGAAGTTATGCTCAACTCAGTAACTGTTTTTTGGTCACTTACTGTGTTTCCATTTCACAGGGCAGCATGGTTGGATTGGTGTCCTTCCCTGTTTCTTCACCAAAGACTCACTATCCTCCCGAGACCGAAGTCTAACATTGGTTGCCTCCTCGGAAAATTGAACCCACATCCCAGAGGTTAGCAGCACAGTATGTTACCCCTGAGCTAGGCCCGTTAATGCAAATAGTGAGGTATATAGATAGGTATCAATAGATCTTTGGATTTGAGGCATAGACAAGGCCTGACCTGCTGATATAAGTTCAGTTATACCATACCTATGAGCCATCAGCCAATCAGAAGCCTGTATTTGGCTGGTATATAGCCCATATTCTTTGTTGTTCACTTATACGCCCATGGGAGTATATAGGATATATAAGCCTCATTGTTTAACAAAGCTCATAACACAAACAGCAAAACTGTACTAAATAGTGAATTACCAACAAAAGTATTATAAAATGGAACACCTTTGGCAAATTCGTTAATCCTTTAATTTGACCCCAATTTAGATTTTAATGTCAATTAATGTCAATAACACAACTAAGGGGTCAACCATATTAGATCTCAGGGAGGGGGAGGAAGCGTTGAATTTTTTTTTTAAAATAAAATTCCTTGTCTGTCTCGTTTTGGTGAGATAAATTAATTCCTTTTGATTAGTCTTAAAATAAGTGGTGGAGGTATTTCGTTTGATTTAGAAACAAGTATTTGACGTCATACACTCAAAATAAATGGGCCCAATTACTGCTACAGTTTCAATGAAATAAATAATTTTGTGTCTATTAAAACTCCAACCCCCCCTTTCTCATCTGATGGTTGCAACCTAACAATCCAAATGCATATATTCTTCTGATTTTTTAACAATTTTTTGTCCACAATTTATCTTTTGCCTACAATTTTCCCCCACATATATTTTTTTTTCCTAATTCCCCTCCCCCTAATTTTTTACCAAAATAATTTTTTTCCAATCTTTTTTTTTATACAATTTTTTTTAGTGTTTCCCATCCCCTCCCTTAATTTTTTTTCCAAAATTTTTTTTTTTTTCACAAACATTTTCCAGCAAAATAAGTCGCCATTTTTCCCAAATTTTTCTTTTATTATTTTTTTTTTCATCAATTTTTTTTCCTTACATTTTTTCCACATTTTGCTTTTTTTTAAATTACTTTTATTCAAAGAATTTTCAGTATATAAAACGTGATTCTTTTCAGATGCTTTCATGTTATCAAATAAATCCCAACTGACACATTGTTTGTAACTGTTTTCTTTTTCTCTCAAATCCTTCTAGTTTTATTTTCTTTTTTAAATCTCTTAAGTTTTTGTTTTATTTTGTTTTGTTTGAGGTATAAGCCAGTTATATCCCTTGTTTTCGTGAATATGTGATAATCCTCGGCTGACGCCTCGGATATATCACATATTCCCTCAAACGCGGGATATAACTAGCACTTGAATCATTAATCCATTGCCTTCCAACTATCATGTGTGCTTTGCAATCCAGTTTTTGCATGATGATTTGCATGAATGAAATTTCATTCGCAAAACATTTAGTACACAATATGTGAATTACGTTTTCAGTTTATGTCTCTTTGTATAGCACACAAATGCTTGGCATGCTACAAGGCATCTTTATTTTAACATAATAGAAATCCCAGTTTCAGGATGTCTGAATATGCCTTGATTTGACGTGGTATATGACCCAGTTCCATTCACACAATGGACAATCAGGTTGTGTTCCTGTGTTCCATTTTTTGACAAAAAGCACAAAAACACAACAAGCTAGATTGGGATGAAACAGACGATGCTTGGCTGGAGATGTTGTAATATTTGTGAGGCAGTTGTTAAGTCCATGCTCAATGTCTCATCTACTTCCTCTGAACTGCACACCTTATGAAGTAGGTCATACTGAGTTTTTTGCTTTCTCGCAGGTTGAAACAATTGTCGAAAGGCCACTGAAGAAGATGCATTCAGGATATAAGAATTTTCTCCATCTAATCTAGTTAATCTATTTTTTGTTGTGATCTTTGCTGGTTACAGTCATAGTTAACACAGTCTTGTACACAGCCTTGTGAGTTTTGACCTGATTTGCAGCAAAGCGCAGAGAAATTTCGGACAAAATATTGAGAAGTTCTGTTTTTGATGAATGATTTCCTCAAATCACTGGATTTTTAATATACAGAATTTCTCTTGTTTTGAGCAAATAATTAGTGGCTTTTGATCATGTAACCAAAGGTCAAAACTCACGTAACTGTTTATCATTGAATGTATATAATTTGAAAATTATGCAAAATCATTTAGAAATTAATCTCATTCGAAGATAGTTTGAATGCTGAAAACAATCAATTGGAAGAATTTGACTGTTGCAGACAACATGGACTGAATATTTGAAAATGTTTACGACACACTGCGAAGTTGACAATCACTACCGTAATATGGGGTTAATAGGGACACTGGGGTGAATCGGGACAAGCCAGGAAATCATTTTTATCTTCAAAAAGCAACCACTTCTACTTCTTGCAGGAAGTTGATTTTTTGCACGATTTTTATATATACTCCAATGATGATTCGTGTGGATTTTCGTGATTCTACCTGTAGTTGACTAGGAGCTGCAGCATGTCATACATTGCCCTGCTGAATTAACCTTTTCACTAACTAGTCAAAACTTTGCTTGTACCAGTAAAACTATACAAGCTACAGGCACGAAATTCTCACAAAACTTGAAGTTTATAGTTGTGGTCAATTACGGAAAAAATCATAAACTTAGGTTCATTTGCACGAACAATATTCGACAGGCACTATAACATTGTCAGTTTTATAGTTATTTTAGTGTAACTTTCAGCCCCATGTAAGAACTCATGAAACGAAATCAGTGATATAATGTTATAAATATAATGTTGGATGGGGTACTACCATGCTGAAAAATTATTTTTATCTTGTAGGAATGATATAGGAGTGTCAAACTATGCCAAAATTGTGATAAATATGCACTTCTGGAAACTGATAAAAAATTATGTGATATAACATCAAATAAAAGCTGGACAATGAAGAATATATAGTCCAAATCGATTTAAACAGTTTTAAGAGACCAAGAGAGTTATTGAGATGTGATATTTAGTCTGTCCAGTCATGGGTTCGGTTCCAAGTGAATGGCAGAGTTACAGAGCTTGCCCAAAAAACCTTACCAATTTTCAATATAGCTTATTTTCATGGATTTTGGGTTTAAATTGTTGAAATTGGCATCATTTGTTGTGGATTTAGTCCAAAATTATTCATCACTTGTAAAATTTGTACTCGGTGTCAAGTTACTTATTTCGAGAATTTGGGAAATGTTAGGGATAATTTTTGATAGATTTCTTGTCCTGCATCCCTGGTAAAAATTGAATTTTATGACAAGATATAATGAATCTGTGTCTCTAAAAGTGCCCTGGGCCGCATTTCATGACTTTTGGTTTCCATGGCAACAAATTAACCATTTATTTTTGTTTCTATGATCTGATTTTTTGAGGATAATTCACAAATTACTTCAATATTATCTGACAAAAATATCATGTTTCTGTATTAAATATTTCAAAAGTTATAGCAAGTTGGACAGAACTTTTGGAAAACCCCTCGTATAAATGCATAGAAGTAAATAAGCTGGTATTAAAATCCAGTATAAATTTACATAAAAGAATTAATGCTGAATATATAAATTGTACCTACAAATATATGTGCCACTTCTATTGATATAATAAAACATCCTTTAGGTTTGACAGTCAGGTGCTGACTAAATTCTGAACTAGCACAAAGGAAACATTTGACAGCTTGGGGTGTGAACACCAAAAACTACAGTGAATTATGGAAAACCTCTTGCTCTATTAAAAATCAGACATGCAGCCTAAACAATGAATGACAGCACATGGAATCAAGTTAAATACATAGAGAAGAAGATACTCGCAAGTAAATAAATTCTTTTTATTAATTACATAAAACCCAAAATTCTACCATAGTTATTCACATCACCTTGTGGACTGCAAGTCCTCAACACATCATACAGTGCCAAATACCATTATCATAAAGTCCGGAAGTCCATCACCAGAAAGTCCATAAGTTACTGCAAATCCAAAATGTGTCCTTGTCAGGAAAGGGAGATATTCTATGAGTCAGCGACTCCATATTTGTTCGGCAAGTACCTGAGATTGGCGCCACTTCTGCCGACTGTCAATTTCATTGGCATCAAAGTTACCAACGAGATACACCTCCATAGTCTATACCTCCTTGCCTAAGTTATTTAATGTTAAAGCGGTGTAATCAAAGGACTGGAACTATTGTATGTCAATAGTATACTATTTACAATGACCTCAACTTCAATCAAAGCTAATCAAACGATTGTCTCTGAGACACAATGTTCTTTCGAAATTGCCTTCAGAGTTCTCTTAACAGAGCCAACAAGTCTCTCCCATGCTCCTCCGAAGTATGGGAATGTGGTGGTATGAAATGTCATTGTACCAAGTTCAGATTAGTGAACTGATGTATCCTCTGTTGATCGAGAGATGTGTATCCTTTATATGCGGAAATTTTCATTGCTGTAGATTTCAACATGTCTATTTGAAGTTGAGATTGAGGTTATGTCATCTGCACATGTATACTAATTGTTCCAATTGATATACGTCATTGAAGTATTCTTCAAATCGAAGTAACTCGGTTTTTGAATTTGTGTACAATGCATGGTCTGTTGTTAGGATTCCTCCTTGTCCTACTCCTTGCTTGATCTGTAATGGTTCTGAGATGTAGTCTTTCCATTTCAGTTTCACTCAACATGTTCTTGATCAATAACAGCACAGATAATATTTTAAAAAATTGTCTATGTAACAATATTGGATGGCTCACAACATCAAACGCCTTCTCAACATTTTCTGCTGTCTGCAAAGATCTGCGGCAGAAAAAGAATGATGGCTGTCATTGGACACATCAGCCATTATCTCAGGGTCGATCTAAAGTCTTGCAGGCTCTGGTGAAATACTTAAAAATCTCTTCTACTAATTAGCCTATCAAGTGCATAAATACACGACATGAACCCAAATCACCCATCCATCTTAAGTTTTATTTATCAAAGTTAAAAGGATTGCAGTCTGGGGTCATTGTCATTTGAACCACTTTGAAAATTGTTCTTCATTTTTTTCCCAGCTGTAGGAGAAAGAAGGGAGAAATAATCCACTTTTTGCATTTCACCTTTTTATGACTACAGTAGTGAAGTTCAGTGTCTGTATTATGGAGTTTTGGTATGTTAAAACTTATATCTGGTTTGTATTACTTTCAGTCCATGATATGTTTTCGTGAAATGTGGTAGTTAATTTTTATGACCAAGTGGCCCAGTTCTCCCTCTGGTTGGGAGAAGTGGGCCACAGGGGTGGGAGAAATGGGCCATCTGTTTCGATATTGACTGAGAAATAGCAGAATAGGGTTTTACTCTTCAACTGAGCCAGAAGCCAATGGCACACAAATTCAGGGATATCCCAATGCTATATTGAGCTAAAAGCATGGTGGCCCAGTTCTCCCTATGGCCCAGTTCTCCCTACTTTCCCCTATAGACCATATCTTCCTCTATCTGTTGTGGGATAATGCCTGAGTAATGATGCCGTTTAAAGTCACAGTTGATGCTTTGTCCTATGGCCTATTGCTCGAAGTTATGAATTCTTTGCAGCTTATTTGGTTGAACGTACCGTCAACATGAACTGAATTGACAACACCACTTATACTTATTGAAAATTCTATTGTGCATTAGTCATGGTTCTCTCCTCCTTGGTGTTGTTGATGTGCACTCTAGAATTTCCAGGATCTAAAATTTTGCTTTGTAGGGAGAAAATTGTATAGTATTTATATATGAGCTTTTAAGAAGGCTCTGTTGAGACTTCCGTGACATACACATCCTTCTGATTTTTTTTACAACGTACAGCAAAAACAATTGTATGTTTCCAATATAAACTTAAACTTCCATTGTTACAAACCCAAATCAGTTGTTATATTACCTCAGTAGCTCTTCAGATGGTGAGTGCTGATGCTGGAACCTGGTCTTGTCCATGTTCAATTCGTCCAAAAAGGGGTCCACAGTGCCCCTGAGCAAACTTTAAGATTAAAAAAAACAAACGAGAAGACAAATAGCACGCAGCCGTAGAGCAAGGTCAGGAGGAAATTTTAAGACAAAAACGAAAACATTCTGTTTGGAAAAGTTTGAGTTATACCAATTTTGAGATTTTTGTTTATCACACCCACGTTTTCTGCCTAAAATTGGGGTCATAAAAGTGGATATAAGTTATAAAGTCATTTACAGATACAGTATTTGAATTAAAGACAGTAATATTTAATCACTGTGACTATGATGTGTGTGTGAAACATGTTATATAAAACAATAGTGTGCAGAGTGTGATAAACTCACTTACTGTATGTTTGTCAAAAATTCTATGTTTTTAGCCTTGCTAAATTGACTCTATTGTTTCTTTTGAGTGTTCAGCTGCTTCTGGGCGGGTTTGAATTTAGCTAAGCCTTTCTTTGGAGTATTTTGCTGCATGTTCATGACAAAATGTGGTCTCAGATGTAGCTTTTAGGATATTTTATATCATTGATATTTATGAATAATCAACACAGGCACAGAGCATGACTAGTACAATTGTCTTTGAAAACTCATGTTAACAATGCACATCTGTTTACAAATAACCCAAAGTCATGGCTTGTTTTGTTCTTAGAACTGCATGTATGACATTGTATGTATTAATGTTGACTGCATAATTGTATTAATTTTAGGACAAAAAAATCAAATTAAAAAGACTTCCAGAGATTCTAGACCAACATATTTTGCAGGCAAGAACCTAGTTAGCTTGATATTTCTACCAAACTGAGATTTGGCATTGAAACATGTTTGAATTGTCATGATGAGTGTGCACACAACGGTGTATGTAGGTCATTGAGCAATGGTGGGACAAATAAAAAAATTAATTATCTAATAAAAATT
The DNA here is from genome assembly GCA_026936325.1 of Platynereis dumerilii. NCBI lineage: Eukaryota > Metazoa > Annelida > Polychaeta > Phyllodocida > Nereididae > Platynereis > Platynereis dumerilii. Next base: position 141,671,670 of record JAPTHN010000001.1, on the reverse strand, counting down.
GTTGGGAAAGGGAAATGCGGAAACGTAATATCTGCACCTGAAGACCATTGAGGATGCTGATAAATGAAACTTCACCGATATGACTTACAACGACACAGTAAACAACATTCTGTGGCATGTTTGACATAAAACATTCTCAATATAGGTCTAATATAATTTAAATCCAGCCTATATACAATTATCCATGCAGAAACAATACTATTACTGGGGATAATGTTGGAAGGCTACAAACTTGTTCATCAGTGTCCTATTGGTCTGGAGCAAACAGTCACATGTGTTTGTCACACTCTGCACACTATATTTAGGCAAAAAATGTTTTACACAAATTCAATGGTTACAGAAATTAATGATATTGTCTTTCCATCAATAATATTCCCTGCATATGATCTAAAACTTTTCCTTCAACGCCTATGCCCTCGTTTCAGCATTGAAATATGAGTGTGATAAACCAAAAAAATTAAAATCAATATAACTCAAAATTTTCCCAACAGAATTTTTTCGTTTTTGTCTTAAAATGTTCTCCTGATCTTGCTCTACAGCAGCGTGCTATTCGTCTTCTCGCTTTTTTTTTAAATCTTAAAGTTTGCTCAGGGGCACTGTGGGTCCACCTTGTCATGTCTCATCAGCATACATGTCGAATTGACGCTGTTGCCTCCGATTTCCTAAAGGACAGTTTGTTTCTATTGGAGAAATCGGAGACCCACTTATTAGCTGACAAGGTATTTCTGAATGCTAGGCCCTGTTTTGATGCAACTTATTTGGCTGTCTTCTTTAGCAGAGATCTACTGAGACCAAGACCTCGGTCGGCCCTCTGCTGGCAGTAGTGAGCAATCTTTACTTCAACTTCTTTTTGTAGCAGTGGGGCTTTCCCTCATATAGCATCAATTTCAAATCTTATCCAGGCCTCAGTGTCGTCCTTATTCAGACTATGTATCTTGGAATTTATATGCTGAAAAAAAAAACCAAAGATCTGATATTTAGGAAATACCGTTGCAATTTCATTAGGCCACACAATGTCTTTTGGGTTTTTGTCGATGAGCCAGTTTCCATTGTTTATCTTAGCATGAGTGATAGACTGATTGTGTCAACAATGATTTGATTAAGGAAACGGTTTTGCTTAACTGTTGCTGATTGGTTTTTACGTCCTAGTTAGGGGCATAATCAGGGGCATAAATACAGGATGTAAACCCAAATGACCCTTCCATCTGAAATTTCACAAACTAGAACCTTTCGGTTTTAAAGATCTCATAAAGACAGCAGTTGCTTGGAACAACTTGGGTTTGGCTGGGAGGCCTAGCATATAGAAGTTCAGTGGCAGTCTTGAGAGAATACACACCTGCACACTTGAGAGTGTGAAATGTTGCATAGTGGAGAATGGGTAGGGACATCAAGTGCAACAGACAGAAAGGAGTATAGACAATAGACAGTAGAAAAATATTTATTTATAGTCGACATATTAAACAAGTATAACTTTAGCTCACAGAGCTATTTTCCGACTAGACAAAACAATTGTTGAAACAGAAACAGTAAAAACAGAGGAATACAAATTAAAAACATAATGTAAATAAGGGTAAAATTATTAGAAGCTAAACAATTGAAAAAGCTAAAAATTAAGATTAAAATTACTAAATAAGTCTATTTACATTGTGCGCAGCGGCAGGGATTGCCCTTATAATTTTCAAGTTTTGACTTGAGAATGCCCAGGCTGCCACTCATCTTAATGTCTTTATCGAGACTATTCCAGAGTCTTGGGCCGAGGGTCCTAAGTGAGTGCGATCCATATTTTACAGTTCGAGCTCTCGGCTGTTGGAGAGTTGGGCCCCGTCTTGAATTTGCACAATGTAAAGCATAAATTTCATTTAAATATTCTGGGCTAGTCCCATTTATACAATTGTAAATATCAGTAATGATAGTATGATTGATCAATTGTTGATAAATCCTTCACTTTTGGGCAACATGCACAGTGAAATAATTTGCCGCTGAGGAAAATGCAAGCCTATCACCAAAAGTGGAACAACAGACAATGCATGTACTTCCAATAGGTCTGTCTCCATTTTGTAGTTCTGAATTTATGGACAGGTGGTGTCTCCAAGCAATAGGAGCTCTGATGGAATCCCCTTTGCCTTTCAGCAAGGTGATTGGTGTTGTTGACCAAGCCAAGGAGTCTGACTTAATGAGTGTGTTTGTTGAATGTTTGATTGTTTGATTGTTTGGGTCAGCTATACTGTATTGATTATGTTCCCAAAACAGCAGTTCAACAGAAAAGAGTGTTGTTATCATACAGATTGGCGGATTATAACATGTTAACAACCAGATTATTATTAACCGTTGGTCACAGGATTTCACTCACTTTGCAAACAAACCAGATAATATGTCATCAGGTGGGCTTCCCCAAGACAAAAATAGCACTCCCACCCTATCATTGCACCACCTACCGACAATACCTGTCGTAATCCCAATATGGAGACACACCTATTGTCAACCGTGGAAATGAACTGATGTTCAGCCTGATTGCTCAGCATGTAAATGTTGCACAGTAGTTATACATGTATACACTCACAGATAGATCAGTCAATTCGTAATTTGTTAATCACACTTCTTGACGTCATATTCCGTGACCAAGAACAACAAAGTCATATTCACAGCAGTTTTGATAAGCATGAGTTTATTGGCTGCCTACTACATATTAACACTGATTCAACAGTTCAGGTGAAGCTAAAGTTGTATTTAGCAAGTGACTCAGAAAATCCAGCTTATTAAATTGCTGCAAAAATGGAGTGCAGGCCACTGAAGGGGGTCTCTTTGAAGCATCAAATTACATTTTGACAATCATGTAGGGGAGAGTCCCCCTAGATCGGATCGGTGCCTTGATCGGAACATTTTGAATGTGACATAATTATTAAACTTATGAACAGCTGTCCTATCTTTGGTGATTCCTTTTCTGTCTTTTGGAAATGGTCATGAATGATATTTGAATTAAGATAATATGCATAAAATAGTAGTGTCTGATCAAATATCGTCATACAGGTCTCTCACACTGGCACTGCTGGGAAATCTTCCAGAATCTGTTTCAGTGACCTTCAACTAAAACGAGAAAGGAAACTTCATCAATCTACAAAAATCAGAGCACTGTGAGGCATCAATTTTGCAAATGTCATTTATTCCCTCGATTGGACCAGTAGAGAGTCCTCAATCTGACCACCTTAAGGATGTATGTTTATTGATAATACAGCCTGTAGATATGACAATTGTAATGTTTTACGAAGTAATTAAGAATCCCTAAAAATGTTTTATTATGGTCCCGAGATCGGTAAAATTTGTTATGATCATTTAACTCCCAAGCCAACACGCCTTCTACTCACATTTTCAGGAACTATACATCAAAAAGGCAAAAACTCCAAAACTGAAATTTTCTATTGCCGGTGGTTTAATATTTGAAATAAACAGAAACTGTTGTTTCTGGGCTACTTAATAATGCAAATAGCACGGATTATTTAAAACAATGCTTTTCTGGTGTGGTCCAATCGAGGATAGGAAGTTTGTGATTTCAGAAATTGAAAAAATATTTTGGAAATGGTCTTGTGTACATACAGATCTAGCTTTGTGTACAACACAATAGTACAACATATTTTCTCAATCTTCATCTTTCTGACCCATTGTTAGCTTCAAAGCACCGTCACCCATTCCACACTGAGCACTTTAAGTTAGGTGTTCCGATCCTGGGGACTCTGCCCTGCTGACAATTGCATCTGTGCACAGCTTGCATTGCTGCAATAATAACATTGTCACGGCTCAATGCTCTGGTGACCTACTTAGGAATAAGAGCGCCATATATGTTAGACAAGTGTTGCAAAACAGCACTAAAAAATTGTAAAACTAAAATTTCCCGGTTTTTGTTCAGTGATGCTGCCATGGTCCTCTGTTAATCCAACTAAGAGAAACTCTCATCCCACTTGCCTCCGTTCCAGAATAGGAATTGAGCGGATAGCTTTTCCACACTCCTTTGCAATATCTAGGTCACAGTGACCTCATTGACAACTAGACACAGATTAGCACAGAGACTTCAGAAATGTAATAGATCTCATAAAGCTTTGTGATTCAATAAATTCAATTGAAATAACTTACTGTTATTACAATTTTAGTAACAATTCAAAACCCAATAGCAAAAAATATTCTATCAATTATTGCTTTTAAACACATTATTTTCTTTAACGATAACCAAAATTTGAATCTTACATTTGCCTTTTCCCTCCAAATTCCGCTCTTGAATTCGGTGTTCTTATAGTCTTTTAAATAAGTATTGTACAAGAACTCTTTCTCTCGAAACCATTCAGCTACATCCACCTTCTGCTCCTGATTTAGTGATACAGTTTTCTTCCTCTTTTCCTTTCTGCGCACTTCATTTCCATTTTCATTATTTTCATTTAGGTTTTCAGGTCCGGTGTCAGCTCCATTTTCAGTTTCATGTTCAGGTCCTTTATCATTTTCAGTTTCGATCTCATCATTTTCGTTTTCTGTTCCATTGTTATTACCATCAATGACATGAGACATCACTTTTCTAGTTTTTCTTGCTTTTCCTTTCTTTGGGGGCATCTTTATCAGAACTTGTGATCGATGTTTTTTTTTGGAAAATTCTGTTGTGCATTAATCATGGTGCTCTCCTCCTTGGTATTGTTGATGTGCACTCTAGAATTTCCAGGATCTAAAATTTTGCTTTGTAGGGAGAAAATTGTATAGTATTTATAAATGAGCTTTGAAGAAGGCTCTGTTGAAACTTCTGTGACATACCCATCCTTCTGATTTTATTTTTTCACCACACAACAAAAACTATTGTATGTTCCCAATATTAACTTGGACTTCCATTGTTACAAACCCAAATCACTTGTTATATTACTTCAGTAGATCTTCAGATGGTGAGTGCTGATGCTGGAACCAGGTCTTGTCCATGTTCCAGACCTGGTCTGCATGGCAGTCATCAGTTGTCATCAGTGACAGTTCGTCAAAAAAGGGGTCCAACTTCTCATGTGCCTCAGATTTCCTAAAGGACAGTTTATTTCAATTGGAGAAATCGGAGAACCCACTTGTTGGCTGATAAGGTATTTCTGAATGCTGTGCCCTGTTGTGATGCGACTTCTTTGGCAGTCTTCTTCAGCAGAGATCTACTGAGACCGAGGCCTCGGTTGGCTTTGCTGGCAGCAGTGAGCAATCTTTTCTTCAACTTTTTTTTAAGCATCAATATCGATCTTTCCTGCAGTCGATCGTGAATGCTTTCTGAGAATCAAGGGTGAGTATGATTCCTTCGTTGTTGGTTGAAGTTTCAAGGTGAAATTCTTGGGAGCGGGAGGGCAGTTGTTCATGATTCACCTTTAATTACGCAATTATTCTCAAAAATAACCATAGCCTCCAAATAGCCCACATGGGTAACTCAATAAAAACCTAGTTTGCTTTTGCCTTAATTCATGACTCAAGAGCATTTGCCTTTGAGCAGGAAAGAGAGACCGAGGCATGACTGAACGCTCATAGGCCTAATTGCCAACTGCTTCCTTGATTTGGATATAATAAGCAACCAAGCAACCGTACTTCTTTAACTTCACTATTTTTTATCTGATACTGATCTTCACATTGTTGCTTGAGCTTTTCAATATTATCATCTGTCCCGATTTTTATGGGTACCCACTGTTTCCGACTGTATTGACTGATTTCCTTTCAAATTTAAAAACTCCCTCATGGCTAAACAAGGCCTGCCTACTAAGATATTGAGTGATCCTGTTGGACATAACTACGTTTTGTAATCAGGTTGAAAAGTACTTCATCCAGGTTGAAGAGATCAGCAATGGTCTCAACATTTTCTGCTGTCTGCAAAGATCTGCGGTGTAAAAAGAATGATGGCTGTCATTGGACACATCAGCCATTATCTCAGTGTCGATCTAAATTCTTGCAAGCTCTGGTAAAATACATAAAAGGACATTTTGTTTCGTTTTGTAGAAATCGGAGACCCACTTGTTGGCTGGCAAAGTATTTCTGAACGCTATGCCCTGTTGTGATGGGACTTTTTTAGCAGAGATCTACTGAGATCGAGGCCTCGACTGGCTCTGTGCTGGCAGTAGTGAGCAATCTTTTCTTCTTTGCCCCATATGGCATCAATGTCAATCTTTCCTGCAGTCAATTGCGGAGAGTCGACTCTTTAAGTTGTCCCAACTCCTTAAGTGAATGACCCCAAGATTCTTCCTACTAAATTCTTGTGTCTTGAGACACTCTGCCTTTCTAGGACACTCCATCTTTAACAGAAAGTCTATGAAGCATATTATTTTTTGAGGTACCAGATGAATTTTTTGTTTCCTAAGCCTCTTCGCTTCTGTGTGAGTGACATTCATATGCATAAAATCATAACTGTCCTGTGATGTACAAAATGCAGCGTCAATACCTACAACAGAGTATATTAACCATGCAGAAATAATTATCTGGTGGTGCTCACAAACAGCTATTCCAGGACCATATGAAATGTGATGTTATACCATGGGATGATGCATTGCGGCCATAGTGCTTCTGTTGCAGAAGAATCATGCAAAAGCTTGTTTAGAATTTACAATTGATCATGTGGAACTATTTTGCTGATGATTGGGGGAAATTCTAAATAAGCTTTGGCATGATTCTTCTGCAATAGAGTCGCTATGACAGCATTGCATCACCTTGGCCTACTGTAAAATATTATACTGGTCATTACCTCTTGCTGCCAATGTAGCAAACTTCTTTCAGGGCTTTCGTTCAATCATCGTGGGTTAGAGGACTTTCTAAAATGATTTTCGCACTTGTGGACACCTGTGTAGGTGAGATTATCGTGGCACTGCAGACCAGCATGTTCCAGTGGTGATTTCTTCCGAATTACCTGAGCTGAGTGACAAAACGTCCACAGCAGTTATTTTGATGCAGCAATGGCTGTATGCTCAAGATTTGATGACGCAATGCGTGGTGACATCGTACACATATGAGACAAAAGATGTATAGGCCCAGGCGAATCGGTGCCTCTGATTGGTCGATTCCAGTATAAATTCCATATATCCCTGCATATTCCCTGCTTGATTGCATATTGCAGGGAAAAGCTCCATATGATGGACAATAGTTGGCTGGACATGGGATTACTCCATATATGCAGCAGGGAGGTTGCTTGCCACAGGATCGTCTGTAATATGAAACTATAATGTGTTCTTACAGCCACCCAAAAAATCTTTTGGTTTAATATGCCATTTTTTAACCTATGTCCTTGCTTGCATACAAGTTATTGTACCTTTTATTTTTGTTACTATTTATTCTACGGTGTACAGAGTAGCGAATGGAGGTTGAGGTGAATATCGTTTTCTGATTTGTCTTGTTAGGCCTTCCTTCCACATGGACATAATTTTGCAGATTTGGCAACTTGAGTTGCGTACAAGTGACAAGGTCAACACCAGAGGACACTAGGAGGACAGGTCAAAGTGATAATGATAAGGGGAGAGGATGTCTCTGCTCAGAAACCCATCAGCCCAGACAGCCTGACTGGTTACATAAGCATGCATGGCTTGTATATTTGCTAGCACTTTTTATTGCCCCTAAACATAGTTAAAACCTTTCTTTTTTTTGAAAGGAAATTTTCTTGGCTGTTTTATTACCGTTTCATTTGTTTGTTGCTTGTCACAGATTATTTAAAGCTAGTAGGTCCGCCTATGCTAGCGACGCTTATGGCATCAAAATAAGTGTCTCGCAGCTGATTAATTGTACTCCTTATTGTTATCACCTAAAATTATTGTTATTGGAAATAAACAATCTCTCTCTCTATTCGACTAAAACTTTACCTTGTGGTTATAGATCATGAACTGAAAGATTCTAACTATAGCGTACACTTCCAGTCAAAAGAATTGAGTGTTTTCCATAATAAAGTGAGTTTAATTGGTTATAAAGCCTTAAATCTAATCTTTCTTTTGGACATTTTTCAATCTGGCGACAAACTAGCTTAAAAATAATTACTTACATGAGTTTTCTTATTTTATGTATGAATTGCTTTTATGATCCTGCCATTGCTTTTGATACGTATGAATGACATCATTGACAGATGCCTGAGTGTCTGATTTGTATAATTATCTGAAGATAATAGTGCATCGCAAACAAAAAGAATAATATTCATAATATAATCCTTACAAAAATATATTTCCCGAAAAAAAACTTTTCCTGTTTTTGTTTTTCTTTTTGACGAAATATTTGTGTCCTCAGTTCAGCTGATCAAAGATTTTTGATGCATCCATTAATGTGCAAAAGATAGAATCAAGTGCAATATGTCACTTCAGAATTGATCAAGGCACTGTACCTACTGACGTCCCAGCAAGGGTTGGCAAATACACAGATACCACATTCTGAATGTGGTGATGTTTTTCACAATGGACAGCAACTGACCAGCTCTGATCTCAATCCTGATTTGTGAACCATGCCATCATTGACATATCCATTGTATTGGTTAATGAGCATACATGTAGTAGACCCATTTGGCACAGGGTGCCATGAAAGATCAGGTATTGATCATGGAAGGACAGGAGGGCCATTGGGGAGCTGATGGTTATTGAAGCTGACCATCAGAGATCAATGAACTGACCTTTTTATTTTGTGTAATATGAACTCTTTATTTACAAGGACAATTTCGTCAACTGATAAGGACAACCTTTTTTATATCCTCATTATTATCAGAAAACTTTCACAATGCAATGGTTTAAACATACAGTACATGTGAGCAACAGTTGCTATTATTTACACAGTTAAGTCACCAAGCATTGCTGAGAAATTTGTAAGAAAACAACGAATAAAAGAAATTGCAACAAAAAAAGAAATAAACTGGCGATGGAACAGAATTATAAAGACAATTAGTACAAACCAAGTATCATCTCTAGATAGCCCAATCAGGTGCTGATGAGACGTAAAACACAAACTCGCTCACTCCAGACAATTATCAGCGGGGACTTGCTCAAAACATAAATTGACCTTTTTTTTAGATATCACCAACAAGTTTTGGTTGCCATGCTGCTTTTATAATTGAAGATAGTATAGATGAAACTGCTTTAAAATATTCTTTATTGTGTTGTTTCTCAGCCTCTGTCATATGAATTGTTATAAATAGGCGAAATAATACATTTCGACCAAAATTTAAAATTTGCTAAATTTGGAAAGATTTGCTACTACCCTGTACATTTTTAAGGCAGCACATCCGTGATTTGCTCGGCACCCAATTTACTGAAAGTCATATAGGCCTATTTTTCCTTGAAAGCCTAATGTTAATGTGGAGTTTATACATTGTAGCCATCTAGATTTTTTAAATTCACATTGTCACACAGAGGACATTTCTTGACTTGAGGATATGGAGAATAATAAATCAAAATGAATTAACTGGAAAGAATCTTTATTCCAACATTCTTTTGAGTAATGTTTGTGCATCAAGTACATTCATTAGGATTAGGAGGTTCAGGAGCATCTGACATCTTAAGATCTCTTCTGAAAATGGTTGATTCAGCGGCGAAAAAAGGCTGGCAAAGATCATATTGTTGAAGCCCCTCCTCAGAGAATCCAAATGCTACAGCAACTCCAATTGGCCAGTCATATGCGTCCGGTATTCCAACAAAGACATTTTCTTCAATTGCAACCAGTCTCGTCGGTTGAAATGTGCCATACTGAAAAATCAGTGATTTCGAATCGTCAGAGGACACTGTCAGGTTCCCATTATAGAAATCTCCGAATGTTCCGATATAAGGACTAAGATCAGAGGGACATGGATGAGGAGGTGACTGCCCAGTTTTTATAAATCTGTGTCCGGGACCATCGTTGTGGGATGATATCTCATCAATGAACTGTTTAGCCTGTGCTCCAGATAGCCAAGGATCGGGAAATGTGCAAACTGTGGTGGTATTAAGCCATGGCTCCTGGTCCATTGTGATGTCCATGATAAATGAATGCAGTAAGAGACGGGCTAGAGTAGTCCAGTCAATCCCATTTAATGCCATGAAGACACCAATGTTAACATCAGGTAGAAGTGTCAGCTTCGCATTGTAGCCGTACAGGTCACCGCTGTGCGAAACTGTTTTGTAACCTGCAATTAGAAATACTCAGATTCATAATGCAAACTTTTCAAAGTTTTTCAGATGCAAGGCTAATACTTTATATTATCTGTTCACCCGTTAGGGTTCGATGCTTTGCAAAAATGCACCTGGCACCAGCTTCTTCCAAGCTCCCATTTGCTGCTTCTTTTCAGCTTCCAGTCAGCTTCCAGTTAAAATGAACGAAAATTTGGATTGAACTGATTGCCTCCTAAGATCAGGCATAAGATTAAGAGCAAATCCAACCAGAACTGTCAGATATAATATGTCTTTTGTTCCTGCTAGTACCCGATTGTTCAATAACCAGTAACTTGTCTTATTATCATTTTTAAGCCGAAGCTATTACATAGCATTTGGCTTATTACGATCCTGTGTTTCCATGCCGGCTGGCAGTTTTTTGTTTACACTTTTCCTATCACCAACGATTGCTCTGTCAATCTGCCGAGTACACCAACCATACTTCTCCCATGTCTTTATTTACCCCTAACCACCGCCCCCGCAGGTCTCGGGCCTCCTGGTGGCGGTGGGTGGTAACACTAAGGTGAAGACCTCTATCCTTAGTGGCCAACATGAGACAGTGCGCATGCACGGTGTGTCCCCTACCTTACAGGGGAATATCAATGAATATGTCATTTACCATGATTCCAAACCGGATCGTACGTCAACCGGGTTACCAAGGTGCGCGTCCCTCAGCGGGAAACCAGGCTGAGATCGAAAAATTTGCGACTGGACTACCAAGATTCCCACGGACAAGTACATCATCAGATGACTTGATTGACCCTGACCGCCCCTCACACATGTCAAAAGATGAAAATTGCCTTGTGATAAATGGACTTGAGAAATCGCTAGAGGACCTATCAGCAATCGCTGTGTACGAAATTGTTGCAGACATTTGTGACAACACAGTAGCAGATAAAATACAACGTCAATTCAATGGAACATTTCTCATTCACCCACGCAATGACACACAAAAAGAGAAACTGACACTTGTCAAAGAAATAGCGCATACACAAGTCTCCATTGAGCCTTTCCAAAAACCAGGCAAAGGCATTATCTTCTCGAAAGAGAGCAAGACATGCTCAGACTCTCAACTGTCGAAGTGGTTCCACAAACATGGCATTACCCAATTCAAACGTTTGTCCCAACGAAATGGCTATGAATCCATAAAACTGACATTCAAAAACAACAATGTACCCAAGAAAGTACCTGTAGCTTTTGAAAAGTGCAGAGTTTGCCCACTCTTTCCCCGACCAAAACGCTGTTTCAATTGCCAATTGTATGGACATTTCAGCACAACATGTGGACGGTTCACAATTTGTGCCAATTGTGGTGATCGAGATCACACTCACACGAGAGACAAACCATGCTTCAGGCCCCCGCATTGTGTCAATTGCCGAGGGGACCACCCTGCGTTTAGCCACAACTGTGAAGTCTTCAAGAGAGAAAAAGAAATTGTACAATTTCAGATTGACACAGGATGTTCGTTTCCTGAAGCCAAGCGCATAGTTCAACAGGACATGGACAAAACTGACCAAGACGCAGATTACCCAAGACCAGTTTTACATTCTTCACCACGGAGAAGGATTCAACTTTTTGAGAACCTTTTCAAGGATATGTTTGGGACAACACCTTCACCATCCCGACCAAAGACGGGAGAAACTGTGAAATATCCTGACTCTGACTTATGCATACCAGCCAGTAAAAAGATTCAACAAAGTCAACCATCCTCTCCTTGTGCTCCACGGACAAAACTGTCACTCCAACAACCAAAGAAGAAAGAAACGGCTTCTGAGTACAAGATACCATCCAAAATAACAAATCGAGACAGCTCAACAGACCAACCATTTCCTTGCACAGACAAGAGAAACATGACAAGCAACAAAAAAACACCTGTCACATCTCACAGACTTAACAAATCAAGAACCTTGACACAAACCAAGTATGTCTCTAAATAGCCCACTCAGGTGCTGATGAGACGTAAAAAAACCAACTCACTCACTCACTCACCCCTAACCACCGGTCTGAGTTGTATTTCAGCTGTAAAAAGTGCCAATTTCTTCTTATTCAAGCCATTTATGTCACTCCCCATCCTTCAGCACCCTCCACGTCCGCCATCTCTCAAATCTGAATCTTTGTTTGGTGACGTCACTATGAGTCACATTCCCCTGAGGTGGCAGCACTGGTAGCAAAGTGCTGTGTTTACTGCATTGACACTAGAGCTCTATGAACATGAAATGGAGTGGGCTGGAAATGCAATCAGTTATCAATGGCAATCAATTGGGCCTATCAATGGCAATCAATGATCAATGGCTATCAATATAGTCAATGGCAATCAATGCATGTATTGTTGTTCAGATTTCATGGCCATCAAACACTGATCAGAAAACTATTTTGATCTAAATTACTAAATTCCTCCTGCATTAAATTTCAATTTGATGAATACATAGATAAATAAAAATAAATATTAGTATTAATTTATAAATTTAAGCATAAATCTAGCCATCTTTTTATCGATTTATCTATTCTACCTGTCTATCAATGCATGCTGTATTTGTGCCTTGATTATGTATGTCCAACCCCTGCCACAGTGGAAAGTGATAGCCCGCTCCTAAATAATGAACTTTGATAAGTAAAAGTTGCCCAGTGTTAATCCTCAGGTGAGTTTAGGGGCATAGGGATAGAATTGAAGGTGTTATGGGTTGAGAGGAAAAAGCCTTAGTGGTGAGATGAAAAACACCTGCTATTATTATGATTAGATAGATTTTTACGCTGTTACAGTTTCAACTTTGCATAAGGTCAATTCCGCCATGCCTATTGGGACAAATGATACAGTTTTTGGTGTTATCACTAGCCAAATGTGATAGAAAAAAGTAACAGAATTGTGTGGCTAATCCATATCATTATTGGTGCCTTAAAGAATAAATAAGTGAAGAAAAACTTCCGGAGATCAATTGCTGTTTCTGCTATTAAGTGAAATATACTCCTGTGACTGACATTTTTGACCACCGGTCTTTGGGTGTGTTTGCTTATCTTTAAATATCTGTGTTGAAAAGCATGCCATATCTTTTTATCAAGGTACGTTTACTTCTTACTGAGTGTCGCCTTCAAATTTTAAAAACACTCTGTTTTTTGTATTCCACCTTAGTTGCATATCCATTATTTTCTAGCTTGACTGATGGGACAAATCACTGTGGGATGGATGGATGATTGAGTCTTTATGTCCTGTATTTTGTTACTTGGTAGGCTAATCAGGACAGAAATACACGGCAATGAGGTTAAGGATGATTGAAACAGTTGTCCAACATATGCCCTCATTGCCCTGGTGACCCGGCAAGAGCTAGATTCGAACCCTGTACCCAGCGATTGGCAGCTAAGCATGCTACCGCCAGACCAACCCTCCTGTGACTGATGGGACTGCTATCTCAAATCTAATTATTTGGGCAACGATTGTCTAACTTGGGGTAAGCATATTCACACACAAAATTCATTTAGGACTACTGAGTGTAAATAATGGAATTTTATAGGTAAAAAACGCGAAAATTCTATGAAATAAACCAGCGAACACAATGAATTGACTTCTATATTTTTCTACTAATTAGTACTGAGATGTGGGCATATACAGTGCACCAAAAAAGTTATGGGAAAAAAGCGGTGGCCCCAGTTTTTGCCTCTAAATTTGAAGAAAGGCATTTACGGTGATCATTATTGATGTTCTATCCTTTCAATACACTTCTCCTGAACAGTTCTGGATAATAGTTTCGTGGTTTTATGCTATGATATGGATATGCCAGTGAATCTTGGTGGGTGCACCATTTTTTGCCTTCAAAAAAGTTATGGGAATTTTTCATGAAGCAGTCAAATACTGAAATATAGGAATGAATTATTGCTTTTTGGTTGTCATGTTACTTTCTAGAAGTAGGGAATTGACTCTGGGACCCATTTTGTTGGAGATCCGGGGGTTACATTTTCCAGAAATATGTATTTTCAATGATATAAAGTAAGTTATTTCAAATAATTCTCAAATTAATATATTGCCATCCAAATGCCAATTTAATCCTGGAAATCTGTATGACACAGCATTTATTTCAATATTTATTGGTAGGGGCTTCTGGTTTCATTTGGAAAAATGGCTCTTTTTAAGCCAGGACAGAAGTTAATTCAAAGTTTATGTCAACAGATATGTTGGTGCTGATATTCAGCATCAGGAATTTTCAGCAATTTGGTGTTATTTGTGGTGAAACTGCATTAAAATGTTACTTTTGTTAGTGAAAAGGTTGTCCAGATAGTTTGAATGACAGAAATCACAGCACCTACCACTTTATACACTGTCTGAATTATTTTCACTTCCATACTGCAAAAGTGGTCAAATGCTTCCATTGCGTTTTCCATATCTATGGTCATATCATGCACAAATAACAAGTTCACGAGGTTGAAAGATGAATTTCACTTACCATCAATCAAATTGTATCAATTGGAATGATACAGAAAAATTAACTTTAGCTTTTATAGCATCTTGATTGTTTGTCCCATATTCCACAAGTTTGCAACAGACACCTCAATCATTCATTTGTACTGCCTTATCCTTTTGGAAGCTTTTGAAACATTACATAAAGGCCCTGAGACGTGATGACAACCAATTAATATGCTATACCAAGCAAAATAAGGTAAATGTAGATCATTTATAGGGCCTCTAGTATGCCGTTTGCTATTATCTTGCTTCAAGATGTTCATCATTCAGGGGACTGCTCATCTTCACTTTACACGGACAAGTCATACATGCTCAATAATCATATGGGTAACATATTTCAGCAATACCAGAGCAATGAGTATGCCACAGGATATATTTTTTTCAGAACATACTTATTTTAAATGGTATTTCATTTCAAAATGATCAATATCCATTAAAAATTACTAAAAACCATTGTCATTAACATCTTTCAAGTTTAAACAATGTTCAATTTGGCCAGTATAGTCTAATAACATATTACTGATGTCATCTGTATAAGAGACGGCATCTTTAAGTTGTTATTTCTGAAGAAATCAAATTTTTCCCATAACTTTTTTGAGGTCGAAAATTGGAGTTGCAACCAAGAATCACCTGGCATACCCGGTTCGCTGATTAAAACAAAAAAGCAACCTGGTAGATCTGTTCG
Source organism: Platynereis dumerilii (assembly GCA_026936325.1). NCBI lineage: Eukaryota > Metazoa > Annelida > Polychaeta > Phyllodocida > Nereididae > Platynereis > Platynereis dumerilii. The sequence continues at coordinate 141,656,408 of JAPTHN010000001.1, read as the reverse complement.
TGAGATGTCTATTGAAAGGGTAGAAGTGAAATAATTGTCTTCGGAAATTGATTATTGAGAAATTAGGGGCAAAAACAGACCCATTCCAATTTTTCCCATAACTTTTTTGGTGCACTGTAGTACAAGAATGCCAAGAAAAAAAATTTAGATTTTTGACCATTTGGAAAATTTCGCAAAACGGAGAATTTGTTGAAAATTTCAAATAAATGGAAATTCCTGCTTTCTTGCAATTAAACATAGATTTACTACATTTCAACAGTCTTACAATACCAGTTTAAATTGTTTGATTACGCAAAAAACTTGGCAATCAGAGCTGTCTCAAAAATCAGCAGAAATGGTGCACTTCCGTGGAATTGACCATAAGGCTACTTCGTAGTGATTACTTCTGTAGAATTGCATAACACTATTAACAGCAACTTTAATCTATAATGTCATATATATTTGTAAGGTCCTCAGGCTATGGAAGTGCTATCCAACTTACCTCTATACTGGCCTGTTTCAAACCCCAAACCGTAGCCTGAGGATGTGTATGTCACTGGAATCGTAGGTTTAGTGAATACAGACGGAAAAGTCCACAGGTTGAATGCAGTATGAGTGTCACTGACTACATCCTCAGGAATGACTTGAACCCCATTCAGACGGCCTCCATCCAACTGCAGTTTCAACCACTTTGCCATATCTTCTGCATTGGTGACTATTCCACCAGCTGCTCCAAGACTACACCACCTCCTGTAGTATACAACGTGCGATCTTTATAGATTGTTACTTCTTGTCCTTTTTGGTGGGATCCAAAAATGACCCATGATGATGAAACTACACCACAATATAATATTCTCTTTTAGCGGGGCAGATTTGTCATGAATAGGGGAGTAATAGTGCATTTATACATAGAAGCATGAAACTATCTAAATATTTAGATAGGGAGCCACTTCAGATTTGACCTGGTTGACCCATGGCAGCCATTTTCCAAAATGGCGGTTAATTATCTCATTTTCCTGCTTTTTGTGAAGTGTCTATAGTTTGAAGGTATGAAAACAGTGCTCATTATTCCTTCTACTGATCTAAAAAACATTATCAATTGATTTCTAGATTGAACTGAGGAATTTTAGGGTAGTCAGGGTCCTTTTTGTTGGAACTGTTGAAGAAAATGTATCATTTTCGCGGTTTCCCGTAGTTTCATGGAACCTCAATTTATTTTAAAACTGACTACATATTTGAATTTCGCGTGGGAAGAGCTTTCAAATGAATGGTCGCATCAATAGTTTCGTGAATTTTTTGTCAAAATTAAAGAAAAAACAAAATCTTCATAAATTATTTTATTTTCATTTTTTCATACCAAATTTACGAAATCCATTAATGCGGGTACTCATTTAAAAGCTCTTCTTACAAGAAATTCAAATATGTAACTTTTCTTGAGATTGATAGAGAATTGGTGTAACCATCCATAATCGCGAAATCCAGTGTTTTAATCAATATTTCTGACAAAAAGAATTCCAACAAGCCTGAAAATAGACCAAGGCTACCAAAAAATGTTCTAGTAATGTACTGAATACTAAGAGAAGCAATAAAAAACAATATTTACGTGTATTCCATTTGTAGGAACTACACAGAAAGCAGCAAAATGGAAGAATTGACCGCGATTTTGGAAAATGGCTGCCATTAGCCACCTTAGCTAAATCTGAAGTGGCTCCCTATCCAAATATGTTTGTATAGATGTTTTTAAGTGTGCGCCAACTTTCATGCTTCTATGTATAAATGCACTATTTTTTTACATACCTGCCCCACTATTTGTCAGTATGATATTTTAATATGATAAATATTACTCACGCATTTACTGAATCATTCACTCTTATCAGTGGTCCGCCCAATTCTTGCAGATAGTATGGTCTGGCCAGATCATCGTTGGCTAAGTCAATTGTGTGGATGAAGGTTGTTGAAGACATATTAGCTGGTTTGAATATCTTATCTGTCATCAGATCTTCCCAATTTTCCCCACTGATCACTTCAGTTACATAACCCATTAAGTCATATAGCTGGTTGTTATAGAATAGTGAGTCGCGGAAGTCACCTTCTGGTTCGACAAATCGAAGATCACTGAGGTAAAAATTGCATCAACAGATTATAAATCAATACTGCGCTACTGTGTTGACAATAGGACTGTGCTTGTAAAATTTTGTGACAGATTTTATTTTACAATGTATGCCTATTGTGACAAAGATATATCATTATTATATTATGTATTGAGATAATATAATTTTGTATATGATTTTTTTAAAATGTATGAGTTGTTGAAAATTGTATTCTATCATTTAATTTTTTTGTAAATTACTATACTGTCTGCATCTGAATATAGTTAAAAAATAAAACTTCTTTGTTTTTTATATGGGACAATATGCAATCCAAAATCCTTACAAAGCAGCATTTTCTCTTGTGACTCCTTCCCGGAATCCAGTTTGATCTCTTCTTGGCAAACCTAGCCGATGAGCTGCGAGGTCCTTCAGTGTTGCTTGGCTTGTCGTCAGGCCATCAAAGAAGTAGAAATCCTCGCCCAGTATATCTCTGACTTTTGTATCCCAGGAAATTCTGGAATTCAATTACTGTTTCTTTATGGAGCTTCAAACATTTTTACTTGCATTTATTTACTGTAGTTTGAATACAGTCAAATAAAACACTCTATGGCCTTTTTCCAACTTGCCAATGAAGGAACCAAACAAGCTATTAGAACCTTGAACAAGTAGGCCTTTATGTTGCAGTCGAAGAATGACGGGTACTTCCATTCAGCTGCTTTTAGACATCAGTGACCTGTCTATTGCTTTGAATGAACTGTTTATTTGTCATTGAGTAACTTGTGACCACATTGATACTCAGGTGGTGACTTGTTTTTATAGTATTGAAAGTATACAATATGACCTCGCAAATTGCTTGTTAATAGAGAATAACATGGCATGGATAGGCATATGTGCTCACAAGAACATTTTATCAATTTTGTAAGCACTTGACATTCGTCCACTGTAACACTGCGATTTATTATCAGTATGAGATGTTGAGAAAGCAAAATTCCACAGTTCACATAGTCTGCATCAATTCACAAAACTCAAGTGCTTCGAACAGTCTTTAAAAACATTTGATAAATTGAGAACAGCACATACCCATTTTCCTCCAAAGCTATGCCCAACAAGGTTGCAGTGAACTGCTTTGTCACCGAGGCGATGTTGAATAAGGTTTGAGGAGTCACTTCATCATCTCTGTCAATATCAAGAAGCCCATATCCTTGGGAGAAGATGGTCTCTCCATTTTTGACAACTGCAACTTGGGTTCCTGCTATGTCCCAACATCCCAACAGAGCCTCCACTATTTCATTGATTTGTTGCTGTTTCTCAGGATCCAGGTAACTAGCATTGGTGCACACAGTACAAGCTAGCAGAAGGGAAATAGCGTCCAGTTTCATAATTGACGTTAAACTTTCAACTGAAATTATACCACCTGAGTGCCATATATATGAAATTCAAATGCCAGTCTGAAATCCAGTCCGGCTTCCTGATATAGTGTAATGATATACATTTAATAACAAAGTTGATAAGGGTTTATCAATACTGGAAGAGAAAGAGCATATGGTCATTAGTCACAAAGGCAACCAAAGTTCTTGGTCCATTTACACAAAATTGTTTTTGACCTGTGCTCCGTTAATATAGCATATATGTAAGTTTGTGCTGATGGTAAGAATTGCAAAAGCACAGTATTTTGTTGAAATAAAAGCAGTTTAATAACAATTTAATGATTCATGGGAGATGATTATATGAATATAGATCAGTAAAGTGTACAGTTAACAGCAAAGTAACCATTTCAGAGTGAATATTGCACTTGTGAGTCATTTTGCTGATGACCGTGTACTTGTGGGGCCTTTTTGCACATACACTGCCTGGCAAAAGTTTGGAAACACTTCGGAGGTGTCTGGACTTGAGCATTTGATTTGTTCACTTCAATTTCTGGTAGTTGAATCATCTGCTGGTCTTAGACAGCACCTTCACTAATCCATGGCCCCAGAAGGCTAAATGAGTTGTTGCTCAGTTAACAGTATGTGAACTGTGTGATGTATGGCAAATTTTGTAAATGACATTGTAAATGCAGTATGGATATTTTATATCATTCCTACTGTACATGGTTATTATCATACAAATATTACTATTATAATGGTATGTGTATTTTATGTCAATCATACTGTATAATTCATGTATTTCTGTATATTATCATTGTTTACAATGATCTGCTATTGTGTATGATTGTTTACATTTACATTGCTATGCAACACCAGTTAACACTTAATTGCTATTCTATTATGATTACATAATCAGTTGATAAACAATTGTGTTGACATTGTGACCCAGTTAAGTTGTTGATTTGAATGTGGAAACAAATGGAATGTTCTGTAGAAGAAATAATATATCTGGAACACACTGGATGATGAGTCATGCATTCCAGAAGGACTGGAACATGCTAGAAGGTTTTGATGCATATAAATATGACCGGGAGCTGACATAGTGAGTCACTTTCTACCAAATCGCTGAATGGTGCATATCATAGACTGGACATTGCGGATCACACTGTTGGACATTATTACACTGGACGTTATAATGGAATCACTGGATTACACCATACAAGGACTCAGGACTCTGGATTATTTTTACACGGACGCTATTTTCAGTAGATTATATTTCACACGGACTTTATTGCACATTTCGAAACACCAACGGACCTCTGGCTTCCAGAATATTCTCTATGGACATTCAGCCATAGGATAACACAGATAAGTGGTTAAAATTACTCTGGGTCACACAATTAGTTAAGTTTGAGTAAATTTAAAACTGGTGAATATTGTAACTGTAAATATTTTTATTGTTTTATTAAAATTGTAAACTTTAACTATCTGTGTTTGTTGTTCATTGCTGCTGACCCGTAACAACTGTCAGCTGCATTCAAAGATAATGTTTATCTCACACTTCCAAGATTTTGCCTAACTGATATTTTTAATCAAAACAACTAAACTTTATCAATAATGACATTATCATTCAAGCTGGAGTGACTGAACACTTAAAAGTATACTGCTTTCTAGAAAAGTTACGTCAAAAATCAATGTCACCTTGGCTTGCCCTAGACAAACAGACACTTTCCAAAGATGATCATCTTAAACTCAAAGAAAGTTGGCGAGAAGAATGACCCCCCCCCCCCAAGGAACTAATGCTCATCCTTGTCACCAAGATGATATTGCCTTCAATATGATGATTTGCTATCTTTCAACAATATTGATGTATTTAGCTGCTGCCCAGTGTTCATGACCAGCATAAGCCCTTTAACTTTTTTGCAAGTTTTAAAATTGGATTTGTGAAGGCAAATTATTTATCTTATCTCTCTTGAATTAATCCTTTACTAGTTCAAGTCTGGTCTTGGGCAGTTTTCTGTTGATCTTTGCTTCTTTGCTCATGATCTTGGGTAGTTTGTTGTTGTTCTTGGGTAAATGCAATTTGATTTTCTTGTGTTATTTTCTTTTGTGGTTCAGTAGCCAGCAATACCCTAGCCGCCAAAATCTGAAATAAGTCTTCATTGGACTAACGGATAATGAGTAATTGGGCGGGTTCGTCATGGACTTCTTTTTCAAAATTCTTGACACGGGTCTCTGGTTACATCTGATTTAGCTCTGATGATGATGATACGACTGTTTTGACAGAGGATGCTGCAGTTAGCGAAGGTACAATGAAGGATGAATCAATTTTGGTTTGTGACAGAGAAGATTCCTGTTTCTTTTCAGAGGATTATCTTTATGAGATCTGTGCTTCGCATCATCTGCATGTCTTGTTTTATCAGAAAAGGAAAAATATGTTTTTCTTCTTCATTTTTTATTGTGTTTTCTGGTGGATAAAGTCAAACAAGCAGCAATTTTGTTGAATGAATCTTTCAGAATTAAGAAAAATTGATCTAATGGTTACAAAATCTGTTTGGTTTAAGAAAATTTGATCTAATGGTTACAAAATCTGTTTGGTTTTTTGACGGTTATGATACTAAAATTTGATAAGACTTGGCCAATTGCAATACCTTAACACCAAGATGGCATAAATAATTTTTTATATTTTTTGCAATATTTCTAAAAGTAGAGAATATTTGCAAATCAAACCCTCATACGGCACAACTGTAGCATATAGGGAATATATGTACCAACTTTAAAATAATTTTTTGATATTTTTCCACAATATTTCAGAAAGCATAAAATAGCCATCAATCAGACCATCAAATGGCGCAACTGCACTATTAGGCTATATGTGCACAAAATTTCATCCTTGTACATGTTATAGGGGCCGAGTTTTGGCCCGGAAACAAAAAAATTTAGTTTTTTGTTTTTTCTCTCATTATTTCAAAAAGTGTATAATATCCATCAATCAGACCATCAAAAGGCACAACTACACTATATATAGGCTATATGTGTACCAAATTTCATCCATATATTATGTGCAGTAGGGGATGAATTCTGGCCCGGAACTGATCTAAAGGCATACGTCTGCTGCCCGACCACCCAGTGGATGGACATCATTTGACCAAAGTGATTTCAATACCTTCTGTGAACTTCTTTTGCTGAAGGTAAAAATCAGGAAGTATGGTTGTGAAAGTGGATGTGTTTCTGTGTGATGTCTTCTTTCTGCTTTGTCTTTTTGCCAGAAGTGATGGTTGAGATTAGTTTGGCGGTCAACTTGCCGGCTGAGACACAGTGTACTCCAGCCATTCTAGGAAACTGGTAAATTATTAATGCTGGTCTTTTCTGCTGTCTCATGTGTCGCCTCTAGTGACCATCTTCTAGAGGCCAACAATTCTCCCATAAAAAGTAAAGAGCCATGAGATTTTAGCACCTGTATACCTGTTGGATTTATAGTTGGGTATTCATAATACATGTATAGTTAACTAATGTAGATACAATTATTGATAAAGAGACAGATAGATAGTCAGGCAGATCCGATCTGCTATATATTGTCTGCCATGGAACTTGGCGCAGTTTTGTAGGATATTATCAGCTTTCTTTCGTGTCCACTATTATGATGGATTTTGAACTGGATTTGGTCTCACAATGGCTATCAAAGTGACTGGTCACCGATTTAAGTTGTGCTTAAAATTTTTTCAAGGCTTATTGAAGGGCACTTGTGTCCTTTAGCCAAAACGCACTAAGTCAGTGGATTCGTTCCACATAAAAAATGCCCAAAGAGCAAGTTGCATACAAAATGCGTGAACAATTGAAATTTTAAAAGGATATTGTTATAAAATTGGCCAGAAAAAAAAGCATAAAACATGGATGTCAAGACGTAAGCCTTACCAGCTTTATTGGATTGGTTCTGCACAGAAGCCTGAGCATGCACAGGAGAACCCAGACTTTCCTTGAATCGCCTTTAGCCAAAAATATACAATAGTGCAAAAACGCCATATCCACTGATTTCTGAACTGCAGACTTCAGACTTTCACCAACGCTTCAATTTTTTACAAGCACCTGCAAGTTTTGGCTGCCATGTTGCTTTTACAATTGAAGATAATATTAATGAAACTGAATATAAATACTCTTTATTGTGTCGTTTCTCAACCCATGTAATATGAATTTGTTGTAAATTGCGCGAAGTAATACATTTCGACCAAACTTTAAAATCTGCCAAATTTGGTAAAATTTGCTTTTACCCTGTATATTTTTAAGGTAACACATCAGTGATTTACTCTGCCCCCAATTTACTGAAAATTATAGGCTTATAAAATTCCATGAATGTCTCAAGCACATGTTAATGTGCAGTTTATACATTGTTAGTCATCTAGATTTTTCATTCAAATCCACACAGAGAGGACACTTCTGGACCCAAGGAATGAAAGTATCTTTATTCCAGCATTTATTAGTTGCGTTTGTGAATCAAGTACATTCATTAGGATTTGGAGGTTCAGGAGCATCTGACATCTTGAGATCTCTTCTGAAAATGGTTATTTCATCGCCGAAATCAGCCTGGCAAAGATCAAATTGTGGAAGCCCCTCCTCGGAGAATCCAAATTCAACTTTAACTTGAAGTGGCCAGTCATATGCGTCCGGTATTCCAACGAAGACATTTTCTTCAATCGCAACCAGTCTCGTCGGTTGAAATATGCCATACTGAAAAATCAGCGAGTGCGAATCATCAGAGAACACTGTCATATTCCCATGATAGAAATCTCCATATGTTCCGATATAAGGACTCAGATCAGAGGGATATGGATGAGGAGGTAACTGCCCAGTTTTGACAAATCTCTGTCTGGGACCACCGCCGTGGGATGATATCTCATCAATGAACTGTTCAGCCTGTGCTCCAGATAGCCAAGGATCAGGAAAAGTGCATACTGTGGTGATATTAAGCCATGGCTCCTTGTCCAGTGTGATGTCCATGATAAATGAATGCAGTAAGACACGGGCAAAAGTAGTCCAGTCAATCCCATTTAATGCCATGAAGACGCCAATGTCAATATCAGGTAGGAGTGTCACCTGTGCATTGTAGCCATACAGGTTACCGCTGTGAGAAATTGTTGTGTAACCTGCAATTAGAAATACTCTTTATTCATAATGCAAACATTTCAAAGTTTTTCAGATGCAAAGCTAATTAATACTGTATACTAGACTTCTGTTTACCCGTTAGTGTTCGATGCTTTACAAAAATGCATCAACCAAAGCCCCAAGTGCAAAGGGAGCTGAGCTACATCAAAATGTCACGGTGTCGGACGTACAACGTGTAAGTACGTCCGACACCATGACATTTTGCCTTGTAGCTCAGCTCCTGTTGCACTTGGAGCTTCGGTTGATGGCTTGTCTGATACCCCTATTAGCTAGCCTCACGCCTAGCTAAAACAATTGTAGGGCTACACAAGCTGCTAAAGTGTCAAATCTGTAAGTCAGACTTTACGGAATTACCCAAATGGCAAGCACTTAGATTTATATGTGGCAAAATGCAATTTTGCTAAATGCCACAATTGAATTTCGGGGAGCCGGATAGTTATATTGCTCATGAAGTTCAATGAGCATGCCAAAAGATGGGGATTGGGGAATTTAATGGCCTGCAATATGATATGCATTACTGCCCTAAATGATGTCCCAGATAAATATATAACTCCTAGATTTTTATGTGGAAGAATTTGGTTCTTTGGCCTAAATTGCCAGAAAACTGGAAATAATGAACTTCGATTGGTAAAAGTTGCCCAGTGTTAATCCTCAGGTGAGTTTATGGGCATAGGGGTATAATTGAAGGTGTTATGGGTTGAGAGGAAAAAGCCTTAGTAGTGAGATGAGACAAGTGCTACAGCTATTATTATGATTTGATTGCATAGATTATTAGGCTGTCACAGTTTCAACTTTGCATAAGGTCAATTCCACCGTGAATTTTGGGACAAATGATACCTTTTCTGGCCATATGTCATATCAATGGCCAAATTTGATAGAAAAAATTTACTGGCTAGTCTATAGCATTCTTATTGCCTTAAAAAGTAAAAAAGTGAAGAAAAAACCTCCGGAGATCAATTGCTGTTTCGGCTATTAAATGAAATATACAAGGGGTTTTCCAAAAGTTCTGTCCAACTTGTCATAAACTGCTAGATTTGATGTAGAACTATGATATTTGGGTCAGATAATACTGACATAATTTGCAAAAAACACCTAAAAACTTAGGTCATACAGATAAAAATAAATGCTTAATATGTTACCACGGAAACCAGAAGTCATGAAATTCGGCCCAGACTTTGTTGTGCAGCCTAAAAACTAATTGAATACCTGCTTGCATTATCTGTGTCTTGACTTATTGAATTAAAGTATATTCACAATTTTTTTTCATGAAATACAATCAGTTAATTGTGAAATCATAGATAACAATGGAAACTGGTATTATTGTCACATCTCAGTTACTTAACCATCACTCATGTTGTTTCTCGGTTTTTTATGAGATGAGCAATTTTTTGGATATGGATGACATCATATGTCCCTGCTGTATTTCGTCAATTTAATTGGACAAAAACTAGCAGAGAGAATAAGAACCTTGTATCATACAGAAAAATGAGGAATCTTGCCACAAAGCTCAGAAGGCAATCGGAAATAAACTATTTTAGAGAAAGAAGCAGGAGTGTCGATGCGAATGAATTCTGGAAAACGTTTAAACCTTATCTTAGTAGAAAGTGTAATTCCAGTAACAGTAATATTATTCTTCGTGAAAATGATTGTATAATTACAAAACCAAAAGAGGTGTGTGAGGTGTTTAATTCTTACTATGAAAATATAGCAAATGACATTGGAACCCCAGATAACTTTGGTGAGGAGATATCTCATGAGGTTATCCAGTCAGCCATTGACATACATGCTGAACATTCCTGTATCAAAACGATAAAGATGTTGTTTCCATCCCCAAACAAGTTTGAATTTAAAAGGGTGACTTCTGATGAAGTGTTCAAATGCTTAAAGAAAGTAAATGTTAAAAAGTCAAAGGGATATGACTATATATCACCATACTTTCTCAAAACTGCTGCCAATGAACTTGCCAATCCTGTATCTCATATTGTGAATATGTGCATTGTTGAAGGTGTATTCCCTGATGTGTACAAGAAAAATGAAATAGTACCTGTGTACAAAGCAAAAGATTCTTTTAACAAATCAAATTACAGGCCAGTCAGTTGTTCTACTGCTATGTCAAAGATAATTGAAAATCAATTTGCCACTCAATTAAGACACAATTTTGATGATTATTTTCACGAAAAACTGTGTGCATATAGAATACGCACAGGATGTGAACATGTAATAATTAACATTATTGAGGATTGGAAGAGAGCCTTGGATGAAAACAAAATAGTTGGGTCATTATTAATGGATCTCAGTAAGGCGTTTGATTGCCTGCCTCACAAGCTTCTAGTCGCTAAATTGAACGCATATGGTCTCAGTACAAATGCTTGTAGTCTTATGGCTTCATACCTATCCAATAGAAAACAGCGTGTAAAATACTTTGGTTTAAACAGTGATTGGTCCTCTAGCAAAAAGGGAATCCCTCAGGGTAGCGTTCTGGAGCCGCTGATGTATAATGTCTTTGTTAATGATTTGTTGTATAATATAAGTGAGAACATATATAATTACGCAGATGACAACACAATAGCTGTGGTTGGTACTGATTTGTCTGATGTGTTGAAACGATTGGAACAAACTGCTGAAAAATGTATTGAATGGTTTGAAATTAATATGATGAAGGCAAATCCAGAGAAATTTCAATTTATTATACTGAATAGAGCAGCTGAAGTAAGAAATGTAACACTCAATGTAAATGGTTTTCCTCTGGAACCTGTAAAATCTGTCAAATTGCTTGGTATTCACATTGATGTTAAATTAGATTTTTGTACACATATAGAAATGTTGTGCAAAAAAGTGAGTAGAAACTTTAAAGTGTTACTAAGATTGTCAAAAAGGATTAAAGATCCTAAAGACCGCTTTGCATTAGTAGAGAGCTTCTTGATGTCTTGCTTCAATTATTGTCCTACTGTATGGCATTTCTGTAACAAACTTTTATCTGGAAGAATGGAAAAATTATACGAAAGGGGACTAAGATTTGCTACAAAAGACTATCATTCAGATTACTCGGAACTACTTAAAAATAATGATAAAAGTAATATTTTGTTAATGAGATTGAAGAAAATTGCTGTTTTTGTATTTGACTGTGTCAAAAAAACTTATGCAGACTACTTAAATCAAATGTATACACTGAAGGAAAATGAATATGATTTGCGAGACAATATGGTTGCTAGCATTCCAAGATTTGACACAGTTCGGTTTGGTAAAATGTCCCTGAGGTATTCAGGTGGTAAATTGTGGAACTCTTTGCCGATAGCATTCAAAGAAGCTCATGACATTAATAATTTAAAACATATGTTAGCAAGTTGGAAATGTTCCATCAAAAAATGTACTAAGTGTACTGATTTTATGTACCACGTCTAGTCTTCTGTTTTTATAGCTTTGTTATTGTTTTTTATTGTTTTATCACTCGTTTATCAGCTTTTGCTGTTTTATTGTTGTATACATGTATGCGAGTATAAATAAAATTTATTTATTTATTTATTTATACATATAATACAAGGAAGACAGTGTGAGTGGCAGAACCAAATGAATATTGTACAAACTTTTTCTGAATGAAGAGAACACAAATTGGAAAACCTAAGAAAAGAAGACTTTGCAATGCCAAAACCGACCTTAACACTTTTAGACATGGTTAGAAAGTATGAAAAAATGTATTTACAGGGTCCAAGTCATAAGTTTAGGGAGTTGTGAAATAGCTATGACTGTTTTGAATATAGTCTGTTGTATATCTCTTGTAATAATATGTGGGCATATAGTACGAGAACGCCCAGAAAATTTTCTTTTTTAATTTTCGACCATTTTGGTTCATTTTAAAAAAAAAAAATTGGTAGAAAATTTCAAATAAATAGAAAGTCCTGCTTTATTTCAAATAAAACATACATTTACTGCATTTCAACAGTCTTGATACAATACCAGTTTAAATTGTTTGATTATGCAGAAAACTTGGCAAACAGAGCGATCTCAAAAATCAACAAAAATGGTACATAAAGCTACTTCATAGTGATTACTTCTGTAGAATTGCTTAACATCAACTTTATTTCATAATGTCATATACCTATATAATGACCTCAGGCTATTGAAGTGCTCTCCTACTTACCTCTATACTGGCCTGTTTCAAACCCCAGACCATAGCTTGAGGATATGTATGTCATTGGAATCGTAGGTTTAGTGAAAAAAGAAGGAAAAGTCCACAGGTTGAACGCAGTATGAGTGTCACTGACAACATCCTCAGAAATGACTTGAACCCCATTCAGACATCCTCCATCCACCTGCAGTTTCAACCGGTTGCCATATCTTCTGCATTGCTGACTATTCCCCCTGCTGCTCCAAGACTACTCCACCTCCTGTAGAATACAACAAAACACATGCAGGACATACAGAAAGTGAAATCTTTACAGATTGTCACTTCTTGTAATTTTTTGGTGGGATCCAAAATGACCCATGATGATGAAAACTTCATCACAATATAATTTTCTCTTTCTCATTATGATAATTTAATTTGATAAATATTACTCACACATTTACTGAATCATTCACTCTGAGTAGTGGTCCACCCGGTTCCTTCAGATAGTATGGTCTGGCCAGATCATTGTTGGTTAAGTCGATTTTATGGATGAAGGTTGTTGAAGACATATTAGCTGGCTTGAATATCTTCTCTCTCATCAGATCTTCCCAATTTTCCCCACTAATCACTTCACTTACATAACCCATTAAGTCATATAGCTGGTTGTTGTAGAATAGTGAGTCGCAGAAGTCACCTTCTGGAAGATCACTGAGATAGAAATTGCATCAACAGATTATAAATCAATAATGCACTTATGTGCCGACGTTAGGAATATGCTTGTAAAATTGTGTGACAGAGATTTTATATTACAATGTATTGTGACAAAGATATTATATCATTATTATTGTTGAAAATTGTATTCTATAATTTGATTTATTTTGTAAATTACTGTACTGTCTGCATCTAAATATAGTTAAAAAATGAAACATTAATGTTTTTGAGATGGACAATATACAATCTATAATCCAAAATCCTTACAAAGCAGCATTTTCTCTTGTGACTCCTTCCCGGAATCCAGTTTGATCTCTTCTTGGCATACCCAGGCGATGAGCTGGGAGGTCCTTCAGTGTTGCTTGGCTTGTCGTCAGGCCATCAAAGAAGTTGAAATCCTCGGCGAGAATATCTCTGACTTTTGTATCCCGGGACAATCTGGAATTTAATTACTGTTTCTCTATGGAGCTTTAAACATTTTTACATGCATTTACTTACTGTAGTTTGGCGTGCCAAACTGACTGAGCGAACTAACCAAAGGATGCACAGTTGGCCACCAGACACCTTTGCAACCAAAAAAGACGTACTTGATCTAGTCACTCAGCACGACTTCACAGACGATTTTTATGGAGCCATTATTGTTTTGATTCAACATGATTTTTTGTTTCATGCTTTGAAAGTGATAAAAGAACAAATACAAAGACAAGCGAACATGAAGACAAAGACAGGAATGACAAAATAATTACCAAACACCAATCCAACTGAATTAACTCCCTTGATACAAACCAAGGATGTCTCTAAATAGCCCAACAAGGTGCTGATGAGACGTAAAGAACAAACACACACACACACACACACACACTTACTGTAGTTTGAATACAGTCAAATAAAACACTCACTGACCTTTTTCCGACTTGCCAAAAGAAGGAACCAAACAAGCTATTAGAACCTTGAACAAGTAGGCCTTTATGTTAAAGTCAAAGAATGACGGGTACTTACATTCAGCTGCTGGTGGACATCAGTGACCTGTCTATTGCTTTGAATGAACTGTTTATTCGTCATTGAGTAACTTGTGACCTCATTGATACTCAGGTGGTGACTTGTTTTGATAGTATTGGAAGTATACAATATGACCTCACAAACTGCTTATTAATAGAGAATAACATGGCATGGATAGGCATATGAGCTCACAGGGAACATTTCAGTTCAATTTTGTAAGCACTTGACATTCGTCCACTGTAACACTGCTATTTATCATCAGTATGACATGTTGAGAAAGGCAAGCTTCCATAGTTCACATATTCTGCTTCTTTTTCACGAAACTCAAATGCTTTAAACACAGTCTTTAAAAACATTTGATAAAGTGAGAAGAGCAACATACCCATTTTCCTCCAAAGCTATGCCCAACAAGGTTGCAGTGAACTGCTTTGTCACCGAGGCGATGTTGAATAAGGTTTGAGGAGTCACTTCATCATCTCTGTCAATATCAAGAAGCCCATATCCTTGGGAGAAGATGGTCTCTCCATTTTTGACAACTGCTACTTGGGTTCCTGCTATGTCCCAACATCCCAAAAGAGCCTCCACTATTTCATTGATTTGTTGCTGTTTCTCAGGATCCAGGTAACTAGTGTTGGTGCACACAATACAAGCTAGCAGAAGGGAAATCGCGTGCAGTTTCATATTGACCCAAAGAAATGACATTAAACTTTCAACTGAAATTATAACACCTGGTTGCCATATGCAATTCAAATGCCAGTCTGACGTCCAGACAGGCTTCCTGATATAGATACATTTAGCAACTCTATTTATAAGCATTTATCAACACGGTAAGGGAAACAGCATATGGTCATTGGTCACAAGGGCAATTACTTGGTACATTTATGCTAAGTTTTTCTTGGCCTGTGCTCCATTACTGCAGATTCATTTAGTATGAGTTTTTATGGATGGTTTACTCACTATCTACGCAGCATTTTAAGCTTGTCTGATTGGTCAATAAGCAATAAATCGGCCTCTGAATCTATATGTTGAACGTAGGAAACTGTGAGACGCGTGACAGTTCTGCTTCACTGAGCAGCTTAGTTTGGTTTGTACATGAGATAAGGCACCAAGAAGCACGTCCACTGGACTTGGTATACGTTTTGTGGTATTCAAATTAGTTATATAGTACGAAATTCAGTGTCTCAACCAATCACAGGAAGTACATGAGCCACGTTTTACTGGCCTATTGCAGAAACTCATACTTATTGAAATTGCAGTAATACAATAAGAATGGCTTACAATAAATCTGTGTTGGTGGTACAATTAAGATCAAGATAACATATTGAAGTAAGAGTTGTTTGATAACAGTTTAATTATTCATACAATTCAGTGTATAGTGAAACCTGCAAAGTCCCAATTTCACAGTTAAAATTGCACTTTATAAGTAAGTCCTTTGGCAATGACCATGTGCTTTTTTTTTTTTTTTGGCTTTTTGCACATACCAAGTGCCCCCGCAGGTCTCGGGCCTCCTCGTGGCGGTGGGTGGTAACACTAAGGTAAAGCCCTCTATCCTTAGTGGCCAACACGAGACAGTGCGCTTGCACACGTCTCCCCGACGGAAATGGGGCAACCTGTTTGCCGTGGGTTGCGACCCGTGTCGGAGGATGAAGGGGTCCTGGTAGTTGAGTTGGGTGGGCCTAAGTTGGTCCGTCCCATACAATACACTACTTTGGCCTGGATTTCTCCTAGACGGGAGGCTGGATTGGCCCGGTCCAGTCAATCGGCTTGTCATGTTGTCACTAGGACTTCAGTCCTATTTGGCCATGGCTGATGGGTCAATCAAAGAAGGTTCTGACCAAGTCTACATGCTGGCCATGTTTTAAATATGATTGCAGCTGTATCTCTTACCAAGCCTTCTACGAGTATATCCCTCATGTATCCCTGGACTAGGGTACTGGGCGCAGCCCTACCCATATTAGTCCCCCTTGTTGGGCTCCTTGGAGGGTGGGGAGCATGGGGGATGAACATCACAATTTCCTATGGCATACTCTCTTCCTAATTCACAGTCTCGACTAAAACGGCAGCGGTCATCCTCGGATGACTGTATCGACCCGGAACTTCTAAATCGACAAACGACAACACGAAAGTCGGAGTACCGACACAGGTACATAGTGTTCAAACCAACTAACAGGCTATCTCCCTTCGCCATCTACAAGACCATACTTCAAGAAGTCGGCGAACCTGCTGAGACAACGTTACAGAGAGATGGAACCGTCCTATTTAAGACCAGAAACGACGACCAGACTCGAAAACTCCTTAGGCTGAAAGATGTTGCAGGTACACAGGCAATAATCGAGCCTCATCGGACCTTGAATACTTCCAAGGGAGTGGTTTTCTCCTCCCTTAGCTATTTAGACTCGGACGACGATTTACAAGAATGGTTTGAAACTTTTACTGATGTCATTCATTTTCATAGAATCCCACAGAGGGATAATCGGGAGCTTCTTATCTTGACTTTTTCAGACACGACTCTTCCAGAGAGTGTCAAAGTTATATGGGAGCAATGTAAGGTACGACCATACATCCCCAATCCAAGAAGATGCTATAAATGTCAACGTTTTGGTCATCTGAGCAAATGGTGCCGACGACAAGAAGTTTGTGGACACTGTGGATCCGAGGACCATGTTCAATCAAAGGAACAACCTTGCTCATCCCCTCCTCTTTGTGTCAACTGTAAGGATGATCATCCGTCTTACAGCAAAACTTGTAGACAGTGGACTAAGGAAAAAGAGATCCTCACATTGAAGGCAACCCAAGCGATATCTTTTCCGGAGGCTAGAAGGATCGTGGACCAACATGCAGGAATTCCCAGCTATGCGGACATGGCAGGATATCCACAACCTCAACACCATGCGACACCAAGACGAAGGTTACAACTCGAAGAACGCAGCATCACCATATCACATCAACAACACACAGAGAACACAGAAGACAACAGACACTTAGGAAGAACACATGCAAAAACCACTTCACAGACAACAACCGTCAGAAAAGACCCTATGATGCACCGTGAAGAACAAAACCCAACAGCTGCCACAGCAACTATGCCTGAGGTAGCTATGGAGGAAGAATACACAACAAAAACAGACACAAAAGAGGAACAGGAAGGCTCAGATGACGGCGGGGACACTACACCAGGCAACGAATCCATGGAGGCGGAACAAGAGGAAGAGGACGAAAAAGAAGAGGATCAAGGGGATGCACAGGAAGAAGAAAATGAAGAAGGCCAAGAGGAAGAAGGAGACGACGACCTAGAAGACAAAGAACAGGACAGAATGGGCGAAATGGAAAAAAAGGAAACAAAACCTGTGGATGATGGAAAAGACAGGACGAAATGGGATGACCGGGAGGCTATCAGTCCCAAAGAATATCTATACCTCCTCCTACAAGGTCAACTAGATCCTGATAACATTCAGCATTTCAGACGACCTATTATAAAGGATAACCTTGACTCAGCGGTTGAACTTCTTCAAATGTCAGGCTTTGGCAATGTGTCAAGGAAGCTGATCGAAAGAAGAAAACAAGAGCTGCACTCCTGGCAAGAAGATAAACATACCACCAAAAATGAAATACACAGTTTAGTCACCAAGTATACTTTCACTGACGAGTTCTATGGAATTCTCATTTTATTGGTCCTGCATGATCATTTGTCTGTTGCTAAAAAATTGGTTAAGAAACAATGGATAACAGAATCCACTACACAAAAAGAGAAATAACACGTAGCGATGTAACAGAACTATAAACACACTTAGTACACACCAAGTATGTCTCTAAATAGCCCAATCAGGTGCTGATGAGACGTAAAACACAAACTCACTCACTCACTTGCACATACCAAGTGGTTTCTGATAATCGCACAGTCGAAACCATTTCTAAATATCAAGAAATTGTCTAAATTCCATGGCCACTCTATTGCTGCATCCAAACACGTGCATTTGCCTTCCCAGTTACTCTTTGTGTCTACTGCAGCAGATTAAGAAAAAACAATCTTGGATTATATATCCTCCCTATCTGTTACAGGTGTTTTCATTACCATGCGATTCTTGTCATTCACACTTGACTGTGAGGAATCAATGCTAAACGTTTGATAATTCAAATGTGTGACGTTCTGTTGTTTCTAAACCAATCAGATTAACTAAAAATCGCATGTATTTGGTGGGTCTAGAACCTAAGAATCGCGTACTAATGAAATCACCTGTAACTTAAATGGTGATTGCTCTCATGGACAGTAGTGGAGGTGATTTTATAGTGGTGTTGCAGATTGACATGATGCAATGGTGAATTTTCAAGTTTTTTTCGAATTTCTTAAAAATTTCAATTTGTAATGTTGGACCTGTGTTAATCTTAAAACATAGGCTGCAAAGCAGCAAACCTTCTGCCAACAACTTCCCAACAGTGAATGTGGTATTCTATCATGGAAAACTGAAGCGTGTAGGACTGTAGGTGATAGAAAAACAAGTCTATTTACAATGGAATTGTTGCGTTCACTGTTACTCATTTAGAATTGGAAAATGAAAAATATTTAACTGGCACCCTCTAATAACTTAACAGTCTGTATTAGGCCTACCCAATTTTCGAAAATCTTTTTGAAGTCTAGCTCCAAAGTGCTCTTTGAACGAAGTTGGTTGTATAAGCGAGGTCCACGTCAAAGCTAGTTGTGTTCCTGAATCACTCTTTGATAGCCTCAAATACTATTTTAACTAATTTTTCAAATTTTGGCTTTCAAAATTGCAGGAATCATTGAGTATTGAAAATAATAGATTTTTTCACATCTTAGCTAAATTTTTCCCTTATCTGTTTTTGTCGGAGCATTTAGACCCGCAAAAAGGCACATCTTGGGTATTTAACACATACCTATGGTATATTTTCATGATTTTCAAAAATTTACAAAAAATGTATACATTAGGCCTATATTACGTAAATATGAACCCCGAGAGACATTTTTGATTAGGCAAGTGGCTGGCACATTTTGGGCAAGTTCCAGGTCTCTAATGGCAATTATTTTTGAGAAAATGCATTTTGATCAATTAAAATACCAAATATGTGTGTCATTAGCATCATGCCTATAACTTGAAATCCGTACCATTTAGAGCTGAATAATGTATTACCAACAAATAGGAAAGTGTCTATTCTGCACACAATGAGCTATATTTCAGGTCTCTATGACCAATAGTTATTGAGATCCTTGAACAAGAAATTTACAAAAACAAACAAAAATACTCTTTTCATCAATAGTTTGGATTCTGAATAATAAAGATGATCTCCACTACTCCCTCCAGTGCCCAATGTATTTGCTAAACCATATTTCAGATGCTAGACAATGGTAAAATGTTGCTGGCACCCCATATTTGGTTAGTAGTTTCAGAGAAGAATTAAACTTCATACTAAGCATGTCAGATGCGAGGAAAATGCAAAAATGTTATTTAATAGTCTGTTGAAACATTTATTTATAATATATATTCAACTGATTTCAATTCCGGTCACCTGCAACAAAATTTTAGTGAGATAAAGGCAATAAGCCATTTTTGACATGATGCTAATGACAGCGTGATGCTAAGGATAATTACAGTAAAAATCTTTGTAGGTAACAGTGCAAAACTGGCAGTCTTGGAATATGTGCATGCAATGACCTTATGAACACCAGAAACATGTTCACAGTGATTTTGGTTCAGAAATATGCAGTCAAAATAGAGTAGCAAGGCGTTTGCTAATGACAAATTGAGATAGGACAACTGACATGCCGACAGAAATACTCAAATATTTTGGTTTACATAAATGATACAGAGCTACAGATAGTTCAGTTATTTTCTTGGGTTCTCAGACAACATCAGACACAAGGTTTTCTCTCAGAATGTGTGTCCCTTTATTTTTTATATGAGGTCAATTTGCAAGCAAAAGAAAACTATAATTTTTAATTTAAAGCACATACCAAAATTCAAGATATTTTTGTATATTATTCATTATTATAGCCTCACTGTCACAGAACAACTTCTAAATTATAATGCGCCTTCTTGTTGAATACAAAAAAAAGTAGATTTTATTTATATTATGGAATTGAGAGGGCTGTCAACAGTGGAGTTGAAATTTTCTATGGCCTAAATAAGATAATCATCAAAAACGTTAGTCATTTAATGTTGATTGATTTCTTTGATATCAGAACGTTGTCCAAACCGCCCCCAGTGAAAGTATAATGGCTTTATGTGGCATAGTTATATCCTGAAACTGAATCTGAACGTTATATGCCTATTACCAATATTGACTTATTTTAAGCTAACGAAAGATGTTGTTAAATTATTAAAACCCATATTTCTATATTTTATATTAATTTTTTATTGTGCTTTATTTTACACAAATTTTCCTAGTCAAGCATTCAACGAATTCCTGGTACTTGAAATAGGTATTTTAATGAAACAAATGTGGCATATAGAACAAAAACACGGGAATTTAATTAATCTAACATGATTATTCTATCCCCAAAAGAACCCTTACAAAATTGGCCCAAAAGAACCTTGTGTCTCGACCAATCACAGAGCAGTATTCACCAGTGCAACTTCCCATAGCCAATCACAGACATGTAGACAGTGTTGTTTTTGTGAAGGATTTCCCTCTCTGTATTGTTGAAAATATCTGACTGAAATTTAGCTAAATACAAATTTAGTCATTTCACTTATTAGGTTGACTATTGTTATTCCTTTGACTTATAATGTAGGAAGTCACTTTAGTTATTTTTAGTTAATGGCAGCTTCACCAAAGTACAAAGCTCAAATGTGAATAGACAACATTACTAAGCCAATGTGTCTGAATGAGCAACTGTATATTCTGTTGCTTTTAATTCTAAAGTGATTACAATCATCACCAAGGGAAGTGAAAATCATTGTGAATCAGTCAAAATTTGGTATTCAACTTGAAATTACTAGGTTTATTTCTGAATATTTATAGATAAATCAATATTTATCAATTGATAAGCAGAACATCATATTTAATCAATTAAGAGTTAGATAAATAAATATTTGTGCATGTTTGAAATAATAATATGCGACTATTCAGTTTATAATTGGGTAAGTAAATGACCCAAATTGTCCCAATTTGAACAGATTTTAATGAAGGAACTTGATAATAATATTATGAAAAATTGTAATATTATTAATATTACTTGTTAAAACTATATATAACCTACAGACCCATAACAGTTTGTTGTATTCATAACCATTAGCTGGAGTTAGATTAGAAACAATTAAAGAAGACAAGTTTAAAGTTGTAAGACAGAATTATTGAAAGTATTTTCAAATATATTTGCAAAAATATTTGTATTTGTATTTAAATACTTTCAAAATTTGAGTATTTGTATTTGTATTTGTATTTGAAAGAATTGAAAGTATTTGTATTTGTATTTAAATACTTTTGAGCTCAACTTTATTTGTATTTGTATTTGTATTTAGAAAGATTGAAAGTATTTGTATTTGTATTTAAATACTTTTATCTGTATTTGAACCCAACCCTGATTGGTGACCAGATTTTAGAAGACTGACAGTCAAGTCTCCATGTATGGAAGAGTTTAATTGAATCAGAATCCTGTACTAGTTTTTATGATGCGATCTTTCAAAGAAAGTGTTGGTGGAGACAGGCCATTTTCAGGGGGGTTGGCCACTTCAATGCTATTTTTGGATGGGATAAAAATATTCTGCCACATATTTTTTGTGTTATAAGTTTTGCTAATATCCTTGTTTATGACAAATGACAACAAGAGGTCCTCTATTGGTCTTCCTGCCATCATGAATTATCGTTAAACACTGGAGACAAGAATTTCAGACTTATCAAATTTTGACCCATATTCTTAGATAGACAGAAAATGATATTGACCAGTACATGGACCAGTACATGGACCAGTACATGGACCAGTACATGGACCAGTACATGGACCAGTGCACCAACCAGTGCATCAACCAGTGCATCAACCAGTACATCAACTAATACATCAACCAGTACATCAACCGCCCCCGCTGGTCTCGGGTCTCCTCATTGCAGTGGGTGGTAACACTAAGGTGAAGACCTCTATCCTTCAGTGACCAACATGAGACAGTGTGCTTGCACGGTGTGTCCCCTAACTTACAGGGGAATATCAACGTCAAAAATCATGTTTCAAGACCGGATCATACAAAAACACTTCTTGCATCATTGAGACTTCGCGGAGCAAGCACACAACTTGTACAACGTACAAAACAAGCAAAGGGGCGGTTCAACAAAGACAGTCTCAGCACAAAGTCAGGCCTAGTGTTTCCAATGAGACTGAGAATTCTCAAGAAGTCTCGAGATCAGCAATGACTCAGCATTTTCTCGCTCAAAGGAGAATTCTCGAGAATTTTGTTGCCATTGACAATAATGATTTTGTGGCTTGTTGGATGGTAATAATCTTACGAAATGTTCCGATAACACGCACATTACTTTAAAAAGCTGTCCCATTAACCTTTTTTGAAGAAAATATTGAAGATAAAGCAGATTTTGAATGAAAATTGAAGATTTATTTATTTATTTACACAATATAATTATTTATACAGGGTGAAATATTCAGTAAAAAACTTACTGTTTTACAATATTGCCCTGATTTAACACAAAAGAGAACTAAAAACAATAAGAGATGAATATACAAAGAATGTGAAGAGAAAGGAAGATGAAAAACAAAAACATATAATAAAAAATATAAAAAAAGTTAAAAAGAAACATTCATAAAATAATTTTTACATTTAGCTTTAAAATGACATAGACTTCCTGAGGACTAAATATCTAAAGGCAAACTATGCTACACCAATGGTCCTCTAACAGCAAAAGAATTACTACACAATTGTGAAGTATGGTGAGGAACATAAACGTTATTTTCATCAAAACTTCACGTAAAGTTGTTGGCATCAGTGTCTGAAAATAAAGCGTATGAACCCAAACTACCGAACAATGGGGTTGTTATGCATATCCAGGCTAGAAACACAAACACAGACAATCAGTCCATAACAACCCTGTCAGCGTGCATCGGCGGTCCAACATTGGCCCGGCGTCGGTCCGATGTCAGCAGCATCGGACCGGCTTTGGGCCGACGTCGGGCCGCCGAGGCACGCTGATAGGGAAAACTCTGAAAAAATTTTTTAATAAAACACCTTTTTTCGAAGACTTTAAAAAAAGGTCCTATAGGGGGCATGCCAGCATTGACACTAAATTTTTTAAAATTTCATCATCTTTAATTGCAGCTTGGTCAAATTTCTCTTTTTTCCATCCCATTAAGGATGTCATTTAGGACTATTTTACATTAATAATATTGATATGTTTTACTAATTTACAATGGGCATTTTTCTTCTTTTTTACTTTATTTGTTCTGAATTAATTCAACTTTTGTGTGTTGTGCATTGAACTTCAACATTTTGTTAAAGTAAACGAACATCATTATTGAGGCCTATTGTATGCACTTTATCGTTTTGGTAATAATTTTCCAAGTGGTGTTGAGATATCCATTTTTGTCTAGTTTATCATCTGGCACCCTTCCTTGACATGGACAAAATTTTGCAGATTTGGCAAGTGAGTGGCATACAAGTGACAGGGACATCACCATAGGATGACAGGCCACAGTGACAAGAGGATTGATATTTCTGCAAGGAAACCCCTTCAACCAGGGCTGACTGGTTATTAGTACGGTTTTTGTTATATTTTGCCTACATGTATGCTTTTACTCCACCACGCAAAATCATAATTTGACTATACTTTACAATCTGCACATTCAACATGACATTGCATGTTGATTCTGGTATTGCTCTTGATACAGTGGATATTCACAGAATTAAGATTTCTGAAGAGTTATATGGACCGAACTATTACATTTCATGATACATATTGGTTGTGCAAAAACATTGGTTGTGCAAAAACATTGGTAACTGAGACTAAGTGGCAATTTTAAAGAGCTGTTGGAAAAAACATGCAACCATTTCAGGCTGGGAAATTCCAAAAAGGGAAGAGATTATCTTTATTGAGATGGATTGTATCAGGACAGCCAGTTGCAGATAACAGTGACACTGCTGATCCAGACTTCCAAAGCCATTTTGAGAACAATGTTAAAATCCAAGGCCATGTCTTATTAATTTCATTTTAAATGCAGTAAGATTCACTGCAAATCTTGCATGGGACCATTTTCCAGATTTATTTCTCAGTCACTGTCAGTCAGCATAAGAGCGGAGATTTTAGAACTGGGTTTAGATTATATTAGGGTGACTTGACTCACTGATCAGCTACTCTAAGAAGTCTGAATTAAGGCAGTTTTAAGTGACAGAGGGAAGGTCTTGTGTGGTGCAAGCTAATGTACTTCAACTGATACGATGATGTGTCATCTAAGAGTATTTGGTGTGATTAGACTGACATGTTACATGGAGCAGAGGATGTCCCGTGTCTCCCACTGACTTAGCTTGACTCAGAAAATGTTTAAAACGTTCATCAGAACAAAGACAATTCAGATGAGGAACGGGTTTTCTGAAATGAAAAAAATATTACATACAGTGTAGCACCTTGGGCGACTGAAACACATGGGAATTATTCACATACAGGGTGACCCACCTCAACTTGTGCATGACTCTAACATTTTACTGAAGACAACAAAAATGAGACAGGCAATTTTTGAAAACATGTTTGTCAAATTGGTAGTAATGGCTGTTAAATAAAGTGAGTTACAAGCCTCTGCAGTAATTCTATCAAAAATGACAAGCAAGTTAAAATGTGTTGCTGTTTTCTTTTGTGCCGAAAAATCAGCCGAGAAGAATTCAAAGTGCACCAGCATCAACAAAGTCCTCCAAAACTGCCTGAAATGACTTTGATATGCAAAAGGAGGTTCTTAGGGAAGGGAATGGATGGTGTTTGTGAGAATTAGGGTCCAGTGTATGTTACCAAGTCAGAAAATTTAGAATGACAACCAGTCGGAGACAAACAAATCAAAATATGGCAAAACAATTAGCATAACCGACAGTCAGATGATTTCCAACACAAAATAGTAAGATATTATGATTGTCAGAGTCAACAGAAACGTAAAACATGACACTCAGGTTTTAAAAGCAAAGAGAAAAAGTATAGCAAAACTTCTACCAAAATCCATTTTTGGTGTCATCTAGAAAGTCACAAATTTCCATCCCTCAAAATCTGGTCTTATTTTGACCAACATTTGTGATGGAAACACATGGTTCTTTAATACTGCCAGGTGCAGAAGATTCCCCTCAACAAATTCACCATGTCATTTGGCCTAAAAATCCAAGCCAAGTAATTTTTCTTGGAGATATAAGATGCATTGATGACAATTTATGTGCATTATTGGAACAATTAATAAAGTGGCGGATAAACACATCAATGCTCAAATTGAAAGTGATTAATGATATTCCCATGTAAGATTAAGCTATTCAAATGCTTATTGTGAGGCAACAACAATTTTTGCCCACCCATCACTGGTAATAGACCCCAGGAAATGACCGGTATGAAGATGGTGCACTGCATCAGGACAGTATTTGGGCTTCCTGACTCCGTAAACCCAAGCCCCCGCAGGTCTCGGGCCTTCTCGTGGCGGAGGGCGGTAACACTAAGGTGAAGACCTCTATCCTTCAGTGGCCAACATGAGACAGTGCGCTTGCACGGTGTGTCCCCTACCTTACAGGGAAATATCAATGATAATGTCAAAAATCATGTTTCAAGACCGGATAGTACGTCAACCGGGTTACCAAGGTGCGCGTCCCTCAGCGGGAAACCAGGCTGAGATCGAAAAATTAGCGACTGGACTATCAAGATTACAACGGACAAGGACATCCTCGGATGACTTGCTTGACCCTGACCGCCCCCAAACATCTTGAAAGACGAAAATTGCCTTGTGATGAAGGGTATAACAAAATCTCTTGATGACCTGTCAGCTATCGATGTTTATGAAGTCATTGCAGACACTTGTGACACCTCCGTAGCTGGAGAAATAAGGCGTCGAACCAATGGAACCTTCCTGATTCATCCTCAAAACGATCAACAAAAAGAGAAATTAACATCAGTAAACGAAATTGCTGGAACAAAAATCTCCTTTGAACCTTTCAATAGACCAGGCAAAGGCCTTATCTTTTCAAAAGAGAGCAGAACATGCACTGATGCTCAGCTAAAGAAGTGGTTCAAGAAACATGGCATTGAACAATTCAAACGTCTTTCCCAACAAAATGGATATGAATTACTACGTCTGACATTCAAAGACAACAAAATACCAAAGAAAGTACCAGTAGCTTTTGAAAAGTGCAGAGTTCGCCCTATCTTTCCTCGCCCAAAACGTTGTTTCAATTGCCAAATCTATGGACATTTCAGTAGCATGTGTAGAAGGTCGACAGTTTGTGCCAATTGCGGAGAACTGGATCACACTCACACTAGAGAGAAACCATGCTCAAAGCCCTCACACTGTGTTAATTGTGAAGGGGATCACCCGGCATTTAGCCAAGACTGCAAAATCTTCAAGAAAGAAATGGAAATCCTACAACTACGAATTGACACAGGAATATCGTTTCCTGAAGCCAGACGCTGTGTAGAAGAAAACACGGACAACATGGACCATGGACCAGATTACCCCAGACCAGTTTTACATTTATCTCCGAAGAGACGGATTCAGCTAACGAGGAACCTCTTCATGGATGTATTGCAGCAGAAATCTTCACCAGACCGTCCTAAGAAGGAAGAAACTGTGCACTCTCCTGAACCAGTTTCATCCATATCACCCAGGAAACAAAGTCATTCGTCCTCTACTGATATCCCTCCAACGAGGATGTCACCTGAACAAGACAAGAAGAAAGAATCGTTGGATTCTGAGCACAAGAACAATCCTAAAAAAGGCAATGCAGTTATGGCTGCATCCAACAAAGACATCTACCTCAAATTGGTACACAAAGATCTTTCAATGACCACATACGACCGCCTTGCTTTGATTGAGAAGCATCTAGAAAATTCTAAAAGTACGCTGACAAATGCAGGCCTAGAAAATGGATATGGACTTCTCTTACAGAGAACAAAACAAAGTGCGGGTTGCTGGCCAAAAGAAAAATATTGTACTCTTTCCGAGATCCGGGAAGCCACAGCATCACACCTATTCACAGAGATTGAATATGGAACTATGATTCTTCTTCTTATCCACGATCTACTCTTTCTTATCCTGAAATTGGTAGAACACAGTCGGAACAGCTCATGTCAAAAAGAACAGTCGGGACACCTAACTAAGTCAGCTGCAGCAGTTGTCTGCTTGGTGTTAAGGCCTATCTCAAAAATAATGAAGCCACACAGCTGGTTTTCACTGAGGGTCACAAATTGTGATAACAGCTGTATGAAACAACTTCATATTGAAGTCTTGCCTTAAATACATTCTTACGTCAAACTCCTGAAAATTTCATGGCAATTCGTCACAAGGTTATAAAGATAGAGATGAAAGTATATCGGAAAACATGCATTTTTTCACTTATTTAGCGTGACATAGACTTTTTCACCTGATGAATTCTTTCAATTTTACAAAGTTTGACATGTTCCATTGCTATTTCCTTTTACTTTTTGGAATCTCCACATCCCCAGGCTTCATAAATCCATTGAAACAAGCACTTCCATCCACTTGTTTTGACATGATTGAGTTATTTGGGTTCAAAGGTCGACTTTGTAAAATTGAGTCAAATTTGAATGTTCCTGATCAGAAATGCTCTAGTTTCCCTTTAGCATATTTCAGCTGAATCTTTTTGCCATTGAGATCTAGTGTTAAATCTACTTAGTTGTTTTGGAGCTTTTTATGATTCTGGAAAATCTAGTTCACGGAAAAATTCCAATGAATAGCTGGAAAGGTGAATGTGTCGCACGCATAACGCCAAGAGTACTTTCAAATGGTACAGAGCTATGAAAGCTCTGTTTTTAATCTGGATTGGCTCAAAATATAGTACATCTATGAAGTTTTATTAATCTATGAACTAACCCAAGTTTTTGACTGGTTTCTGGTGATTAAATTCAAAAGTTATGTTCGTCGCACACGTAACGCTCTGAAAAATTTTGATCGTATTCAATTTTTTTTCTGACAAACAGTGAAGCGATCATTCTAATATTACTTGGAGTGAAAATTGACAATTAATTTCAATAGTTGGA
The DNA here is from genome assembly GCA_026936325.1 of Platynereis dumerilii. Taxonomy (NCBI): domain Eukaryota; kingdom Metazoa; phylum Annelida; class Polychaeta; order Phyllodocida; family Nereididae; genus Platynereis; species Platynereis dumerilii. The sequence goes on along the minus strand of JAPTHN010000001.1, from coordinate 141,627,810 downwards.
GTGCGTTTCATTGCCTAATTACAAAAATTTTAACATTTATGGAGCATTCTTTAAAATTTGGGGCCAAATTGTCTAAAAAGGCAATAAACTGTAACAAAATATTTTTTATTTTGTAAATGGTTGTATTTTACCCCCAGTTATGATTGATAATTAATATAAAATCGATTTGAGTCAAAACCAGAACATTTTCCGAAGATTCATATCACACCAGTACTTAAAATCAGCTTTTTATGTCGAAAAATGGGCAAAAAATCACACTTCTATCGTCATTTCCTGCGCAGACATTCACCTCGGTGGCACCTATTTGGTATCAATTTGAAACCCACATATAGACGCATAACATAGGGCAGTTAAAATCATTTTAAACGAAAAAATATGCTTCTGGGGTTAATATATGTAAGTTTTGAAAAGAAATTTCCGAAAAATTTCGAAAAATTGGGTGTTTCTGAAAATATATTTGGTGTATTTGAATGACAATCGTCCAGAAGACTTTTAAAAATGTGACAGTTGTTGTCAAATAAAGAAAACGGATTTAAGTACATGACAAATTACCATTCAGCCCAGTTATGTTTCACTGCCATGAAAAACAAACTTTTAAAAATTCTGTAATATTCAGCTGTTATCAATTATTTCCACTCATCAAAGCACCATGGCCAATATAGTTTCTGGAACTTAAATATGTTCTTTAAAATATGCTTAGGTCATTTCATACAAAAATACATTTTAAAATTTTGATGGTCATGTCACACTTTGGCTTCATTATTTTTGAGATAGGCCTTAAACAACAAATGGCAAACTAGTCGAAGGAAACTCACAGAAGACTATCTTGAGTACACAAAAACACTTCTTGCATCATTGCGACTTTACCAAGCACGCACACAAGTTGTGCAACGTGCACAACAAGCAAAGGGGCCGTTCAACAAAGATGGTCTCACTACAAAGTCAGAACTCATCAAAGCTATAAAGAATTACAAATTCACTGAAGAAGGAGCAGGTGCTCTGATCCTTCTTATCCGCCACAACCTGTTTACAACTGCGCTGAAAGTAGCGCAGAAGATCCGAAAATAACTTCTTCACTAACCTACAAAGTTAGTCCCTCAAACACAGACATACTATGTTGACAATAAACAAAGACAAATAACACCTAAGCTAGCCTCGATATAGCCCAATAAGGTGCTGCAGAGGCGTAAAACACAAATACACACACACACACTCCGTAAACCCAAACCTCCTTCAAAGAAAAGCCCTGGCACTGCTTTGTTGTAGCTTCTGTAATACAGTACAAATGAGTACATGCATTACATGTGAGCCGAAATATTATTTCCAAGGTTGACAGAGCTAAATTGTAAAAAATCAGGAAAAAAGCTATGTGAAAATTTGAACTCTTTTTCTGAGTCCAATTTTAACCAAAAGTGAACCAAACTTGCTTAATATTCTTCTCTTGGCTCTTGTCACTGAAAATCCAATTTGGTTTTTGCATTGGAAATCTTAAACTTTTTCAGTAAACACTGTTTTGGCTACAACATCAATGCACAAGTTGAGGTGGGTCACCCTGTATAGTCAAGTGGCACAGTCAATATCATGATATAATGATGGCTGAACTGACAACATCGAAAACTTTTTCCATTACAATAAAACATTGAGATTATACATACATTATTTGTTCACAAAATTATTATATGCAACACTAGATGTTACGAAAGTATTACCATTTCTGCTTGTCATTTTTGTCTAATTTATCATCAAGCATCCTTCCTTGACATGGGCATAATTTTGCAGATTTGGCAAGTGAGTGGCATACAGGTGACAGGGACATCACCATAGGATGACAGGCCACAGTGACTAGCGAGTGATATTTCTGCAAGGAAACCCTTCAACCCGACTGGTTATTAGCATGGTTTTGGTTATATCTTGCCTATAATTGCTATTACTCCAACACACACAATCACAATTTGACTATACTTTACAATCTGCACATTCAACTTGACATTGCATGTTGGTTCTGGTATTGCTCTTGATACTGTAGATATTCCACAGAATTAAGGCTTCCATAGAGTTATTTTTATAATACCCAAGCTGAGAACTTATAAAATTTTTAAGAAGCAGTTCAGAGTTGAAGAATATGCCCATCTACGTAGTAAGAAACAGCGCTCTCTGCTGTCCCAGTTGAGACTCGGTATTCTCCCTCTTGAAATAGAAACTGGTAGATGGAAGAGTATTGATGAACAAGAAAGATTATGTAAATTATGTGCTGATGGTCAAGTTGAAAATGAATACCATTTCCTCTTTGGATGCCCTTTCTATTCTGATCTGAGGAGTAAATACTTCAGTGACATCAATATTACATCTGATGAATTTCTTGTAATGAATGTTCAAGAACAATGGGAACTTGTGATGAGCCCTGAATATTTTGCTCACACTGCTAAATTTGTATGCTTATTGTATGAAAGTAGAAAGTCTGCCTCGTTTGTATGAATATTTTTTTAAAATTTTATTTCTCTGTATATAGTAAGCATTAGTAATAGTTTTTTATATTTTATTTCTCTGTATATAGTAGCCATTAGTAACAATTATTTCGTCTGTTTGATTGTGTTACTGAAAGAAATTGGGTTGTGCGTGTTGCTGATAGTAATTTAACTTGACATATATATTTCCTATATTTTCACTTTTCTTAACGGAAGTACATGTTTATACATAATATTATGTTTATATCTTACATATAAAATCCTATGAGTTATTAATATTGATTATATAAAATATCAAATTTTTGGCGCCACTTATAACAGTAAAACTAAGTGTGAAAGTGACTTGTAAGCCCAGTGGGCTGGATGCAGAAGTTGATAATCTAACCAAAATATTTATTTCTCTTTACTTGTACTAATACTGATTACATAATTATCGACTGTATGCATATGTCACTAAAATAAACATTTAACAAACAAACAAACAAACATATGGGGGTAACTGTAATATTCCATGATACATGCCGGTTGTGCAAAAATATTGGTAACTAGATCTAAGTGGCGATTTTTAAAGAGCTGTTGGAAAATACATGCAGCCGCTCTCTCAGAAAGTCACTGCTGATGCTTTGGATCATTTCAGGCTGGGAAATTCCAAAAAGGGAAGAGATTATCTTTATTGAGATGGATTGTATCAGGACAGCCAGTTGCAGATAACACTGCTGATCCAGACTTCCAAAGCCATGTTGAAAACAATGTTAGAATCCAAGGCCATGTCTTATTAATTTCATTTTAAATGCAGTAAGATTCACTGCAAATCTTGCTGGGACCATTTTCCAGATTTATTTCTCAGTCACTGTCAGTCAGCATTAGAGCGGAGCTTTCAGAACTGGGTTTAGATTAGGGTGACTTGGCTCAATGATTTTGCTACTCTAGGAAATCTGAGTTAAGGCAGTTTTAAGTGACAGAGGGAAGGTCTTGTGTAGTGCAAGCTAATGTACTTCAACTAAGACTATGATGTGCCATCTCAGACAGGTGTGATGAGAGTGGCATTTTACATGGAGCAGAGGATGTCCCGTGTCTCCCACTGGCTTAGCTTGACTCAGAAGATGTCTTAAATGCTCATCAACACAAAGACAAACCAGATGAGGAACTGGGCTTTGTCACATGAAAAAAATATTTCAGAGCACCTTGGGTGACTGAACAGTGACCACATATCCATGGAAAATTATTTCATTTAGCAAAGGATTTGTGTTGTGTAACGTTTTCAGCCTTCATCATTACCCTATAACTGGAAAAAGGACAGCCACTTTGGTGAATGTAGTCATCTGAAATCATCTCTTTAAATAAAACTGGATTTAACTTTACTTCTGGTGCAAAAAAAGTTCCAAATTTTCAAAACATTTTTTCTGAGTTGATGCCAGTTAGCATTAAGGTTTGGCCCTCAAAACTTATCCGGGATTATGTGGCTGGGCCTCATTATTATGCTTCTCAGGGATTTTGAATTAAGGCTGTTTTTAAATGGCAGAAAGTTTCTTAAGAGGTCCAAGTCAATGAGCCTCAGCCACATCCTATGTACGAGGCTTATAAACATTATTTGGTGTGAAGTGGCTAACATAGTATCTTTCTTACTTATGGTTTATGCAACTGAATGCTTTTTTTTTATATATCTCCAAATCAAATAATACGTATAATGAAGCATACACGTATACCCAGTAGGGTAGGTTGATTTTCCAAAAATTTCTGAATTTCAATCTTGGACAAGTTGGGATAGTGACATATTCATGTCAAAAGACCATATCAAAAACTTCAGGTCTCTAACTCTAATACTTTTTTCAGGAAATCCATTTAAAGTTTTCGAGTTTTTAGAAATTTTTTGATAGGTTTGCCGATTCGTGGTATTGAATATTCTATATATCTATCTATCTATCTGTCTATCCATCTATCCATATATCTGTCTAGCTGTTTAGGTGTCTGTCTGTCTATCTATCTTCGTTTCTATTTATTTCTATTTATTAACTTATCTATTTATCTTTCTTATCTATTTATCTTTCTTTGTTTCTTTCTTCTATCTTTTTTCTCATTTATCTAACAGGTTATTTGTCCATCTATAAAGCAGGAGCTATTCAGTCACACAAACCCTTTTTAAAAATTTATTGCTGGCTTTTTTTTTCATACAGCTTTTTGTTTTTTCAATTAAGAGTACCAATACATAATTTGTCACAAAGAGATATTTATGAGATGGTTAATAGCCTTGATCTTATGATGATACTACAGCTGATTTTTAGCTCGTCTGTTTTCTTTGAAAACGAAGAGCTATTGTCGTCACTCGGTCGGCGTCGTCCTCGTCCTCGTCCTCGTTGTCCCGGTTAAGGTTTTTGTAAGTGTCCATTTGTGACCTTAGTTTTGCACTTAGAGTTATGAAATTTGGTACAGGTATGGGGCTATGGGTATTAGACCCCGGAGCCGTCGGCAAAAGTCGCCGCCGTCAGTCAATGCATGGAAAAGTCAAGTCCAGTCACTGACAATCCAAGCCGTCAGTGATGAGTTAGTCAGCCGCCGCCGATCGTATTACCCCTGCAAGTTTGGTACCTTTGGATTGGTCTTGAAAAGACGATTCCAATGGTACCAAAATTGTCAAAATTGGATGATTCTGGCCCGAACTAGACCATGTTGTTTGCATTTTAAGACAGAATATTTCTGTAAATTTTTGAAAAGTTGGTCACACCACCTAAGCCCATCCGATGAGCATGATTTTAACATTATATTACCCAAATTAACAATGTTCATCTATTGTTTTAGTCAGCCAAACTGACTTAGCCAGCCAACTTCATAGTTAGTCAAGTCAAGTCACAGAAGATGACAAAGTCGACTTAGTCAGTCAAGTCAAGTCATTGAACATCAAGTCAGTCATCCAAGCATGACTTGACTGGCTCCGGGGTCTAATGGGTATGGATCAGGAACATGCTGAGAAATCCAAGATGGCTGCCATTTTGTGGCGGCCATGTTGGCAGCCATCTTTCTTTGTTCTTGAACTGCCCATTGTGACCTTAATATTTCACTTACAGCTATGAAATTTGGTACAGGTATGGGACTCTGGGTATGGATCGGGAACATGTCGAGAAATCCAAGATGGCGGCCATTTTGACAGCCATCTTTCTTTATTCTTTAACTGCCCATTGTGACATTAATATTTCACTTACAGTTATGAAATTTGGTACAGGTATTGGCCTGTGGGTGTGGATCAGGAACATGTTGAGAAATCCAAGATGGCGGCCATTTTGGCAGCCATTTTTCTTTATTTCTTGAATTGCCCATAGTGACCTCAATAATTAACTTACAGTTATGAAATTTGGTACAGGTATTGGCCTGTGGGTGTGGATCAGGAACATGTTGAGAAATCCAAGATGGCGGCCATTTTTGCAGCCATCTTTCTTTATTTCTTGAATTGCCCATAGTGACCTCAATAATTAACTTAGAGTTATGAAATTTGGTACCGGTATGGGCCTGTGGGTATCGATCGGGCACATGTTGAGAAATATTAAGATGGCGGCCATTTTGTGGTGGCCATTTTGGCAGCTATCTTTCTTCATTCTTGACCTGCCCATTGCCAAGTCAATATTGTAAGAGTTATGAAATTCGGTACAGGTATTGGCCTATGGGTATCGATTGGGAACATGTTGAGAAATCCAAGATGGCGGCCATTTTGGCAGCCTTCTTTCTTCTTGAACTGCCCATTGTAACCTTAAAATATTGCTTAGGGTTATGAATTTAGGTATTGGCCGGTGGGTGATAACCTGCCACACATTGATAGATTTCACTTTAACAGACGAGCGTTGAAACCGCTTGCGGTTCTGGTTAAGATATAATATGGTTCTGAAGCTACCATCTGGCTTAGGAATAAGAAATATTTTGGAGAATACTTGATCTGAAACAGCCACACATGGCTCAATGACTTCTATTTTCAATAATTTCTCCAATTTAGCAGCAAAATTTACATGCTCCTTATCAGACTGAAATGCCACCTTGAAGGACGGCACATCCTGGGGATTAGTCTGACAAGGACTGCCCAACAGCAACGTAGTTGTTGGTCAGAAAACAATGCATTGACTGAATTCAGCACAGTGCGACACAGAATATGTCGCAGGGCTGTCTGGGGCAATTTATAGGACATCTTGGACTGATCTTCCCAGAAAAATGTATTTAAAGCTAGCATGAACTGACCTGAGGCTCCTACATTTCCCCAAAATGATTATAAAACAAGCTGCGAAGTTTTGAATCGATGGACTTGAATTTGAAGGATCAGAAAATGGTAGAATATGCACCCGCTGAGAGGAGTTGCAACGGCAGAATTCGTCTGCTATGGTCAATACTATAGGAAGGCAGGATATTTAACACCAGAGGGCAGGATATTGACACCAGAGGGCAAATGAACAACCGTTGCAACATGAGAATGCAGGAAAGTCTCAATGCAATGTGTTCTATCTCAAGACAGCCTCCGGCTGTCTTGAATGAGATAGAATTTTTTGATCTACCTGGGGATCTTTAATGAAATCTAGAGCAATACCAAAAATACTATCTAAAAGTGACTCGTCACTAGTAAGTTCACGCCAAAAGGGGACAAATGCAGACAACCTTGCACCAACCAGAGGCATGCCCACCTTCTCTACTCGGACTTCTTGGGTGCAGCTGCGCCCCGGCCTAAAAAACCACGGTTGGAAGCCCTTCTCTGTGACTGTTGCCCATGGCCAATTCCATAAGCATGTGTTGCCTGGTACCCTGAATACCCGGAGTACGGCTGATAGCGAGGTTGGAAAAAGCCACTGAAAGGGGTGCTCTTCGAGCAAAGGTGATGGTACTGTTCATTCAAATTGACTTAAACAGCTCTCTACATCTGATATTCAGGTCCACGTTACTCTGGCCAATCAGAACTTGCTCATTTAATGAGTCTTTAATCAACGATTCCACAGTCTCTTTGGAACACGAAGCAAGCTGCGCCTTCAGATTGTACAAGGCAGCCAGCACTTTACACATCCCTGCACCTAAAGCCACTAGCATGGATTGCAGAGATTGCAATTTTGAATCCATGGTACACATACGAGGATGCAATTTATCCCAAATAGCCTGGTTGGTACGAACTTTATCCAGACCTGGACAATTCTCAGGCACCTCAAACAACTTCAGTTTAGCTTCTCTCTTGGCATCAGACATCTTAGAGCGAAATGCTGAGTTAACAATCTGGTTGATTCCGGGTTGAATAGCTTTACCAGTACGTCCTTCGGGCGCAATCTCAGCCATATGACCCTCAAACAAATCTTCCTGAGCAGTTTCACCATGTGGGACACCCTCGGCACCCAAGTTATCTTATAAAGCCTGAGCAATTTCACGATCAATGTCTAAGCCGACAGCGTCAACATCCCCACTGCCTAACTGGCCAGGTGGGGGAAAATCTTCCCCCTCAAAGAGAGAACCATGATGATTAAAATAACCTTTTACTTATCTAATTTACAAACTTATGTTCGATTAGTGGCAATGGAATCACATATCAAACATATATATGATGATTAGGCAAATTTGTCATTGCTGAATAAAATTATGCAAATTTGTAAGCTGGCGCTAGTCGATTACTTTACAGTGACAAAGAACTATTGTACATTTTCCATCTAAGTTATTATCCCAGCTTCTACTTTACAGTTTTTCAATATTCAAATTGAATATTGTAGCTGAATGAACAAATTAGTTTCCTTAAAGTACCCTTTCAGAAAACGTTTTGAAAGTTTCATTTTTTGGGGGGAAATTTCAAGGTGTTATGCATGTAACATCACTCAACTCCCCTTATTTTCATAAATCCCATGGACTAATAGCATCAGAATTAATTTTGTCCATAAACTTCCACTAATTTCAGTGTTTACTCTACAGTTATTATGTAACATTATGCAATTGCAATTTTTTTGTGAACATGCAGAGTAGTGTTCAACTATCATTTTAGTGAAAATTCGGCAAGTATTTGCTATCTTATATAGTGTCTTATACTGAAAGTCCAATATCGGCGTATGGAAATTTTGAAAACTTAAGGCCCTGGCTGTGTATGTACATCCAGAAATTCCCGTATACAATTTTATTTCATGAGCCCTGCATTCAATATGATCTAAGCATGAGTTTAACCTAAAATTCAACAACACAGCATTCATTAATTTTTGCTTTCATGAGATAAAATTTGACACAGATTAAATTTCATATTTAAAGAAAAAAGGACCACCCGAGATTTCAATTAGCAGAGTTGAGTTATGGCATCCGCAGTTTTGCTGCTGAAATTTTATTGTGCCTTTCAAACTTTTTTGCCTTTCATTTGCTTCACAAATGAGCCATAAACAATAATTACAACATTTTGAGATGGACTCTTAACCTCGCTTCGTTAAATCTTGTTGGTGAGCAGAAAAATGAAGTTGGCGACCGAGCTTAAATTTCTTGTAGAACCAGTTCTCATTAGTCATTTCTATTTGTAATAACTGCTGTTATTGACAATATTATGTAAATACATACATAATGCTTCTTTCACTTAATTTTGGCATTTGGTACTATTGCCTCATTTTATATATGCATATTTCACTTTTGTCAGTAAAATAACAGATGGTAACCTTTGCACAACAGAGGGAAAGTTTAAGTTATGTTTTGCATTGTAAGAATGGCCTGCAAAATATGAATTCCCTGGCCAGGATGGAATGGCTTCTCGAGTAAATGCAGTAACAATCATTGTCTGAAGTAGGTAATCTGAACATTCCCATAAGAATAGAAACATCCTTTGGCCAGGGTATTTTTTGCTCCTAGACAGCTTGACAAATTACGTTGTCTCCCAGAGAGATTATTGTGACACAATCAATGGGAGAAATCTGCCATTTCCAATGTTTATGTCCTCCACAATTGACTGGAAAGGAAGCATTATTCATTGGCAGAACTAAGAGCATGTTACTCTCCAGACATTAGACAAAATTAAATTCCGCTATTTCTTTGTTGTTGTGATTCACAATCACTTCCGGAATAGTTCTTTATAGTTTAAAAGTGCACAAGAGGGAAATGTAAATTCTTACAAGTATGTATGTTTTGATAGCAGGAACAAGTTCAAAGACAGACAGATAAGATGGAAGAAGGTAGTACCAAAATCAACAATTATGACAAACAGATTGTGTGTTATGAATAGAAATGAAAACATTTCTGACTTGTGTACAAAAACAAGAAAGTGAATGTAACTTCTGTTGCACGCTGTTGAGTGCTAATGCAAAATATTGGTTTAATATGGAGTGAATTTCGAAAATAATCTGTCTCATAGTAGAATTGATATTATCTCTTCCAATTCTGCAGCCTTAGTGCCACTTTTTTCCAGTTCTTCTTTCTCAGCCACTTTGCTAAGTGGTTGCCATTCAGCATTTATTTGGAGGATTCAGGTGACTGCTATGTTTGGAGCTGTCTGTGTCACTGATATTGGAGTAGACAAAAACAAGCGCTCCGACAAGGGAAAGGAGGAGGTGAAAATAGATTTGATTGTCTCCTGGCTTGACATGACAATTCATATACATACATGTTGGGTAACTGATGATGTGCAAGCAACAGTAAACATTGTTAATATTGATAAATAATAGGTAGACGAAAAACAATGCTACAAAATTTACGACACTTTCTCTGACAGTGTAAGATTTACAGCAATTTCGAAGCAAATGTAGATGCCGCATGCGCATGGATGCTGAAATAACTGATTATATTGACATCATGTGCATTGGCTGTACTTAAGTTTCCTTAGTTTGATTGTGACTGGGGAAAATATATGCATATCGCACAATGAAAAGAAAACATGAGGAACTATAGTGCATACTGCATAGTGCATAGTGCATACACAGCAACAGTAGACCTCTCATGGACTTAGTGCCCCTTTAAATGCTGATTGAGTATGGTGTGATCATACCCTGACATTTCTTTGAAATACGCTTATTGGACACCATGTATTCATTACTCTTGTAAACTCAGACCCAGGTGTTTGGTTCCGCGAATTGGCTTACTTATTATAGAATGGAATTTAGCAAGTGACGTGAAAGTGCTTTTTGAAAAGTATCAGTGTGTGTACCATGTTTTTTTAGCTTCTTTGTTTGTTAAAGCGGACCCTAAAATGTAGGAATTTCAAAATGACAGAGAATTCCAGATCAGCCACTTAGAAGCAGTGGGACTAGGGTTTGCTAATTTCCCAGTTTTCCTAGAAACCCGGAAACCGGGAAATGAAGTGCCCAGAACCGGGAGTTCCGGGAATCCCAGTTTCGGTTTTGGTCAAAATCAAATCTTGAAATCCATGGGACGTTTTGCCAAATTAATCTTTTTTTTTATAGAAAATTAACAATTCATGAACAAAGGAAATTCTGGATGGCCAATTGCAAAAATAGGGTGTTAATAGGTATTCATACATGCCTATGTGTGTGATTCATCACTCCTGTAGAAATATATTTTGATTTGTTACAAACTGTTGTCTTGTATATATATTTTCCCATAAAACATCTTCAGATACTTTACAAAGTATCATCTATTACTTTAAGACCTTTAAGAAAATTAATATGATGCAAATTGAAATGCTTTATTGAGCAATAATGCCAATAAATTATTACATTTGTGTGTTCAAATTATTATTCTTGAAAGAAGGACTTATAATTAAATATACATTTCTGGCCATTAAACAGAAAATTTTGCTTAAGCACGACAAAATATAATATTTTTAAATAAGAGCAAACTAGAACATTTCGTAAAATAAGCTTTTTTTGCAGAAAAAGAGCATGGCATCAGATGTTATGACAATTTAATGACTTTATTATGTTGAAAATTACACGACCAGTCCAAAACTTTGTCCGCAAATAGAGTGACTGTTCATGGACAACAAAGTTCTATGTCAATATGAAGTGCTCCACTGTTACCTGATGCAATAAGTTATAATTTTTTCATCACTCTACATCACTGATAATCTAATTTTTTAAGAAATAAGGAATCATTTTTTCTTGAAATAAAAAAAATTGCTTAAAAAAATCATGCCATCAGATGTGGGCATATTTAGAAATCCTTATGACAATTTAATGACTTTTCATGTTGAAAATTAAAAGGCCAACCCGAAATTTTCTCTACTACCTTGCGTCACTGACCAGTTAACTGCAAATGTGAAAGGAGAGATATATCAATTCTATAAAATGTTTAGAAGTTATTTTTGCTGCAAGTTTATTTCACATCACCAAATCAAAAATAAGGTTCAGATATGATTTTTTAAAAGAATGGGACCACCCATGATTTCAATTTGCAGCGCTGAGTCATGGCATTTTTAATGTGCCTTTCAATTTGTGTTTCCTCTTGGTTGCTTAAGAGCCATAACATGGGTAACAACGTTTTTAGATTGACCCTTAAACTTAATTCAATATATTTCAGAAATGATAAACAACCATGCTTGAATTTTACCCAAAATAATACATTTTAAAAGTGTTTCCAATGGAATGTCTGAAAATACTGCAATGTTTCCAAGCAAAATGAATCAACTCTCTCTATAATGAGTGATAAATGTCAGAGAATAGATAGACTGTTTACTTCAATGACTCCATACCTTACTACTTTTTTGTTTGATTCTTATACAATAAATTACATATCTATATTGCACAATGCACATATATTAAAATGACAGAGAAATAATAATTGATTATGAATTTAATAAAATTGTATGCAGGTTACATTGACAAAGAAATAAAGGAATTCAATTCGAAAGTGCCTGGAGAGTAACATGCTTGGTGTTGCCTATGAATAATGGTTCCCTTCCAGTCAGTTGTGAAGGAAATAAACATTGGAATTGGCTGATTTCTCTCATTGATATTGTCACAATAATCTCTCCGGCAGACAACATAACTTGTCAAGCTGTCTAGGATAAAAAATACCCAGGCAAAAGGATGTTTCTATTCTTATGGGAATGTTTAGTGCACATTATCTGCTTCAGACAGTGATTGTTACCACCTTAACTCAAGCGACTATTCCGTCCTTGTCAGGGAATTTGCCTTTTACAGGCAATTCTTACAATTAAATGCAAATCATAACTTCAGCTTCCCCTCTATTGTGCATAATTTCAATGTATTATTTTACTGACACAAGTGATATACGTATATCAAAATAACAACAATTATTCCATGTAGTAACCATTTATTAGAACTGGTTTTGTGAAAAAATTAATCTGGGTTGTTTATTAATTCCCAGTTTTCAGATCATCAACCAAATTTACAGAATCAAGGTTAAGGGTCCATCTCAAAATGTTGTAATCATTGTTTGTGGCTCATTTGAAAAGAATGCGTGAAGGAAATGTTTCAGAGGCCCAATAAAATTCAAATAGGAAAACTGCAGATACGATTACTATACGCTAGAAATTGAAATATCGGGAAGTGCTTTTTTTTAAAAATATAACATAATTTCATGTTTGTGTGATTTGAAATCAAATTATTACAAAACAGCCTGAGTGTGGTTCCGTTGGCATCACTCGTACAGTAGTACACCTTCCAGTTTCCAAAGATTTGCTAAATTGTTAAAATGCAATTTAACAAGCAAGAGACATGGAAGTATACTTAAGCAGAAGTATAAGTTGAATCTTTTGTTTACCATGTTCTTCATGCTCCTTTTTGTACCAGCTCCTACAAAATGTATGAAATTAAAAGATGCAGGGAACTCCAGATCAGCCTCTTAGAAGCTGTGAGACTTAAAGGACTATTTCCTTTCTTTTGTAAGAAACCATGGCAACAATTCCAGGGGGTCCATTTTGTGTCCACGTCTTCGCTGACCTCATCAGTTATCTGAAAATCTTGGAAGACTGAAGTAATTTACTCACCCATTGGAGAAGCTGGATGAAGTAAAGTGATAAATGTCCTGCAAGAATGAAAAAATAAAAATTCAAGTTGTTACTGTATTCAAACACTGCTTTAAATATTGTGACAGAAGGCATATTGTTTTATTGATCTAATAATGGGAACCTATTTTGGGAGCAGCATTATTTATAAAGCTTACGATTATCTTGATGCAGGTTTTACATGTGATTTGACAATAGACAAACGCTTTTTCAAGCGTGGTAAATAGCCTTCCAACTGATAGAGGGGGATATAAATGTGTCTTTAATTTATCATGCATATAATGTCTGACATGCATACAGTGGATTGCAGAAGTATACACTCCACTGGAGTGGTCTTTCATTTCATAAAATATCTTTCTTCTGAAAAGAATCATCATTCCCATGTTGCTACATGGTCATACTGACCTCTCGTACAACCTATATACACCATAAAATGCTGGATGGAAAGTCGTGGTGGAGTAGAAAAAATTAAATCAGTGAAAATGGGTGTTGCAGAAGTATACACCCCCCTTGTAAGTTGTGATTTTCTTCATTGATAACCTTGTTGTTTTCACCCTAAATAGTAAAATTATGGCATAAAACATTGATCTCTGATTGGTTTTTAACATTTTGGATTGTTTTACCTTATTTGCGTAACTTTTGTGGATGGAAAAATATCGAAAATCCACCTACTGCAATAAAAATTGTAAAAATTCAATACAAAAATGAATCAATTATGTAATGATGTTGATAAGCTGCATTTGAGAAGTTTAGAACTTGAGTGGGTAAACAAAAATATTTTTGAGCCCTAATTACACATCAGCATCCCCCATAGCAGTGTCAGAATGAACTGACATTGTGACCTGACGGAAGGTGTTGGGATGCTATTTCCTTGAGAAGCCCCCAAAAAGCAAGAAATTAGCTGGACAGGCAGGGACGCACCCTGATACAACCTAGAAAAAGTTTCGGTTCAATATCTGCAATAGAAGTGGAAAATACATGTGGTCAATGTTTGGATAATTTTCATATTTTGTCACGTCATTGGAAGACTACTAAAAATATCACTGGAACTCCACTGAGCATTGTCAAATTGCACCAACTTGATATTCATAACTGTTAGAACCATGAACAATGAATGGTTTTATTGAAAAAAGAAACTTTTGAGACACAAGACATCAAATCGGAGAGTGCCAAAACTAAGCATCATCACCAATTTATGTGACCATACGTATTTTCACATCTGTTGCTGATAGTGAACCAAAGCTTTTTCTAGGTTGTATCAGGGTGTGTCCCTACCTGTCCAAATGATTTCTTGCTGTTTTGGGGCTTCTCAAGGAAATAGCATCCCAACACTTTCTGTCTGGTAATAATGTCAGTTCATTCAGACATTGCAATTGGGGATGATGGTGTGCAATTCGGGCTCAAAAATGTTTTTGTTTCCCCATGCAAGTTGTAAACCTCTCAAATGCAGCTTATCAACATCATTAGATACTTGATTTATCTTATTATTGAATTTATTATAATTTTTATTACAGTAGCTTGATTTTGTGATATTTTCCATCCACAAAAGTTAAACAAATAAGGTAAAACAATTCAAAATGTTAAAGACCAATCAGAGATCAATGTTTTATACATAATTTTACTTCTTCAGGTCAAAACAACACGGTTATCAATAAAGAACATCATAAATTACAAGGGAGGTGTATATTTTTGCAACACCCATTTTCACTGATTTAATTTTTTCTACTTTACCATGAATTTCCATCCAGTATTTTATGGTGCATATAGGTTGTACGAGAGGTCAGTATGACCATGTAGCAATATGGGAATGATGATTCTTTTCAGAAGAAAGATATGTCAGGAAATGAAAGACCACTCCAGGGGGGTGTATTCTTCTGCAACCCATTGTAGAATAATGTCAAAAGCCATAAGGTGGATATCAAACTTTTGGCATGCTAGAGAATGTACACTGTTGATGTTGTGGCTTGCATAAGATTTAATGTGATCCATAAAAAGATTATTCAAAGAAATAGCTTAATTTCTTGTATTTTTAAGACTTACGTGAAAGTTTAAGCATTTATCATAGTAATCAGTAATGAAAATTAATTTATGTTTTATTTAATTTTCATCAAATAAAATGTAAAAGTTTGAATATTTTATTTTTCATGTAGTTTTTTGGCAATATCAAATTAATGTTTTTCCACCCAATATTGGTAATATTCAGGTTGAACAGCATATTTTCTGTTAAAGCCAACATTTGACTGTCTTGCACTAATATTAGGTTGTTTAGTCATTTTGTGAGTCCCAGGAAATTAGTCTGTTGTGAGTAGTACTTCATTTTGTTGCCATATGGTAATGACACAGCCATAACTTTTTATGGCGCAAATGGAATGGGAGTATCCTGGGGCAGATTTAAAACTTTTGGATAAGGGTTTTAAGGGGTAAAGAGATTTAATTAGGCTGAAGCATGCACAGTAACAGCAGGAGATAGGCTTTTGTTTTGAAAATTTGGAAATCCAAAGAATCTTGTAAAGGACCACAGCAGGAAAATTGTTGTGTCAAATCTTTGCGTCTCACCAAATCCCTGTATGACATCTAAGACGTAGTATTTAAACTCACTTCTTAAAATATTCACCATTGAGTTAAAAAATCTTTCAAAATTTTTTTAATACTAAAGGAATTTTCTTCATGAATACTTAGATTAGTAATATATTCTTCTGGCAACTCCATTAAAAAAGTCTCAGATTTTGTCGAATAGATATTATCTTGCATGGAAATTTGTCTACCAAGCTTGAATGTCCCATCATCATATATGTTAATACATTGTATTTCTGGAGTTTTTGACGAACAGCAAAACTAATGTGTACTTATTTTGCTTTGTAAGTCAATTTTAAGACCTGTCATTCACCTGGTAAGTGTTTTGATGTTGACCTGAGTGTTTTTGGTGCAAGGTTCTCCACCATGGCAGGTCTTATTATTATCAACACATTATACAAACGTTGCCATGGTTTCTGATCAAAAGACAGGAAATTATTGCTGTTCCTACAGCTTTTGTAAAATAGGCCAAGGACTAGTTGTTAACGTTAAGGAGCCTGAACATCTTTTGTCTTGAGCAACTTACTTTTCTTTAGTTGTTTTCAAGGCAGGACGACTGTCTATGTGAACTTTAATCCAAGTTTAATTTCTATTTTTAATCCAGGTTTAATTACATTTTTTATCTTTTCCACAATAATGGTTTACTTTTACAACAATAAAGTCTGAAAAATAAATTGCAAGTCTGAAAAATAAATGTCATTTTTCCAAAACTTCTTCTGGCACTCAGTATAACGGAATATTGAGGTAATAGTCAGTTATCTGTTAAATTATCAGATATGATAAGATTTACGCAAGATTCACATGATCATTTGACTCTGCAACAAGGTTGATGAATCAGTTGCCCATCACTAGAAAATTGCCTGAATCAAGCAATGCTTACACTTCATTGCTGCAGTAATGGCACAGCCATAACTTTTTACTACATGAAATGGAATGGGATTTGCCTGGGGCGGCTTTAAAACTTTTGAATAAGAGCTATTAGAGCATCAGTCTTGATTTAATGAGGCTGAAGCAGGCACAGTGACAGCAGGTGTTTCACATTTCTTTCTTTTTGAACATGTGGAAATCCGCATGTTGGCCTGAAAGTTCAATTAGTTCATGTTCATGGGTCACAGCAGGGGAAAATGTGCTCTCTTGTCGAATCTCTGAAAAATCTCTTCAACGCTATCAAAGTTTTAAAATCTCTTCAACGCTGACAAAAGATTTTAAATGATTTTGTATCAAGACTTCACTCTGTGGGATTCTGAACTGCTATCAGCAACAGGTTTAAGTATGTGTTGTAACTTTATGTACTTGGCAAAGTTTCTTATGGTATATTGAGTACATTGTACACATTATGTAAATATAGAATAGTCATAATATTTTCAAACTGAAAAGCTTAAGTGTTCTGAAGCATTCTTGATCCAAAATATCATTTGAAATGAATCTGCAGTCAGACTGAAGTAACAGTTTTTTTGTTATCTATTAGAGAACTTGGCTTTTTGTGCATCTTGGAGTAAATGTGGTGGGCTGAATAGGTTGGGGCAGTCCAAGGTCAGTGCTGAAAAGATTCCTTGCCAATGGTGGTGTTTCAATCAGACACTAGTGCGTGGATGAGGAAGTTTCAATCCATTCCTAATTTAATCATAGAGCTCTGCCACTGGATGCTGATTGCTTCATTGCAGCTAGGTTGGGAATATCGGTGTACCAATGTCGCTCTTCTTCTCTCCAGTACTGTTCCTGGGTCTTTGACACTAATATGCTATAAGTTACTGTATGGTTCAGGTTGCTTTCATCTTATTTTACTATGAAAAAATAGGCTTAATTGATAATATATTTAAAAATAAAAACTACCGGTAGAGTTATTGAAAAATAAGCGCTCATAACAACATCTAACCTATTGTCCTATTTATCAAATGAGAAGATATGCACCTAATTACCTGTTATGAGCATGTAAATAAGGCACTGCTTGGTTGGATGCCAAGAAACTTGAAACCAGATGAATGGGCATCTGGGCCATTCTCAAATTTCGGGACAAAGGGTATAGGAAAATTGTCCTGTAACGGAGGGGACAATGTGGTAACGGAGGGGAATTTTGATGTAAAAAACCAACTGTAGGAACAGCAACAAAAGGAAAAATGATAAAAGATTGATGTAACTATTATTTTCAGAAGTACTTCATCTCGTATCAGTAGATTTTTGGTCCAAATGTCGATTTCTTGCTCATGATCTGGTAACGGAGGGGACGGTAACGGAGGGGAACAATTTTTTGCTTTTCGCTCATTACTGCTTTTCATTTTGGAGATTAGACAAAATAATTGCAGAATATTAAAACCTGCCACCCTCAGCAACATATACATGAAATCGCTCTGTAAAATTATCATTGGTAAGCCTGGAAATGAAGGAAACAGAGGGGACATTTTAGTGGGACCAAAAACATTTTTTATGAACATTATGTCATAATTTATTGAATACATGTTTTATGAAGTCTGCAAGGCAGTGGTACTATGGCGCACATGCGTCTGATGATATTCAGTGAAAATAGCTCATAAAAAACTATAACGAACAGAGCTATGGCAAGTAACGGAGGGGACAAAAAAATTGACATAAATTAGTGACATGACTATTGTATCAATTTAATCAATGAAATTATACACACAAAAAATTGAATATGAACTAAATATAAATTCAAGTCTATATTCCCATGAATCGTGCAAAGAAACTTATGAAAATAATGGTATATTAGAAGGAAAATGAACACTTGATTTTGTCATGTCAGGTCCAGTGACAGGGAAAAACCATTGATTTTGCACGGATTTCTGGACATAATGCATTAAAAAAAGTCTAATGAATGACTTTTTGCTCCAAATGCAGTGGTTCTAAGTAGAAATATGAATAACAGATGCAGAGTGACGCTTCAGATATTTATAGGATTCATATTAATGTCAGGGAGCTAGAGTGACGCAAATTGTCCCGGAATTTGAGAATGACCCATCTACATTCTAACACCTGATGACACTGTGTGATTAAGTATAATTAATAATTCATTTCTAAGCTAAATCACTTTGCTTGCAAACTTCTGTGGCCTAAACACACAATTTACCTGACTTAACAGTTTAAAATGGAAGTTGAAATAAGGTAGACAACAAAATTAACATTTTCAGAAAGTATGCATGTGTCATCCAATTTGCTGACTGGGTCAGGATAAGATAGACTTTGGCTCCCAGGAAACTGACTTTAGGCAGTTTTAAGTGACAAAGAGAGGTGCTCCTTTAAGACCCTTGGGACTATTTGGTGTGATGGTTCTGACATCTTACAAGGTGGCTTTCTCTGTCTAAGACACTGTACGTCTGGAGAAGGCTGAATTGCTGTGACATGAGTCTCTACAAAAGGAGAAACACAATAAGGAGGTGAACTAGATTGCTCCATTGAGGTGATCAAATGATTGGCTGACTGCTTATATTGGTAATGGTATTAATTATGCAACTTGTCTGAAAGGGTTTCAATCAATTGTGGAAATGATAGGCCCATAAAATTAAGTGCTATTTCGGAAGCAATTACATGGTCTGGTCAGAAGTGGTGCTGCAAAACAAAAATGAGTGATTAGATACTGATGAGATGCGGTTCTTGAACTTTTACCGTATCTTTTCCTGATTGGTTTTTAAATCACTCCAGAAAGTCCTTCTGTTTTCAAATGGTTCCATTTTAGACCTTTCTGCCTTCAAATGGTTCTATTTTAGGTCCGTCTTATTTCAAATGGTTCCATTTGAAGTCTCAGAAAAATGTGTGGGTGTAGCTACTACTAATAACGAGGAAGGGATGTGAGCACCAGAAAATTGTTTGCTCAATTCATTTAGGATTTGAAAAAGTATGTAAATACACGTGAACCGCTTGTGGCGACTCCAACAGCTCAAAAGATCAAGTGACCACATGATGCTAAACATCTGCTACATTTACAGGAATACCAATAGACCTTATGAAATTTGTATTTTGTAAGTGTATGGTAGCTGATGAAATGTCATGATCACACTTGAACAAAAGGAATCCTTAAAATCCAGATACATACTTTGTTGATTTCTCAGTCTCCAACAAGCAATATTGTATAATAATCCTTAAAAGGCTTTGAAAACTAATGGTATGATCATGGTACATCATTGAAATCATGACACAAAGTGCATTTTTATGGTAAAATGGTTCTTTCTGTCCCCACAGATATTGAAATTGTTGTAACACTGCTTACAGTGCCGCCTGTAAGTAAGTGAAACGCATGATATTGTGCCATTGCATCAATGTTAAACATCCTTAACCAAAATGCTTCTGGAGGGATGAACTCTCATCCGATGACAGGAAAACATTTTGGGTCATAAAGGCCGTTATGTGAGGCATGTGGGATAAAAATAGCAGCCAATTTTCTTTGCTGTAGTCGGAGTTAGGTATGGGTCAAAGTCTTTGATAAGTAAGTGAAACGCAGGCCCAATGTTAAAACATAGGGAAGGATGGTTCACTTACTTATCAAAGACTTTGACCCATACCTAACTCCGACTACAGCAAAGAAAATTGGCTGCTATTTTTATCCCACATGCCTCACATATCGGCCTTTATGACCCACTTTGTTTCCCTCTGATCCGATGAGAATTCATCCTCCACAAGCAGTTTGGCTGAGGATGTTTAGCATTGATGCAATGGCACAATGTCATGCGTTTCACTTACTTACAGGCGGCACTGTACAAACATGCAAGCAGTTTATCACAACATAGCGAAAGTGTAGTAAATGTTGTGTTGTACAAATCTGTCAGTTGAAAGTGTGTAAGACTTGAAGTGTTATTGCCTTCCTCTCAAGTGCTGTTAGACAATTCTCTGACACTCAAATCTAATTTTTGCAGTTAGCTCTTCTGGGTCTTCTGTCTCAGCCACTTTACTAAGTGGTTGCCAGTCAGCATTTTTTTGGAGGATTCAGGTGACTGCTATGTTTGGAGGTGGCAGTGTCACTGATATTTGAGCAGAGAAAAACTAACCTGCAACAAGTTGAAGGAGGGGGATGAATATAAATTTGATTGCTGCCTGATATGGTTTGGAGGTACTTGTTGTATAGCCGGAATATGTTGATTCTTTTTTCCAGACAATTGTATAAAAGAGCAAATAATGTGTATCTAACAATTACAATGCGATGTGTATGGCTGCTTAGCTCATCTTGACAGAAAACCAAAAAGATCATGATGTGTTTATCTGAATAAGACAAGCTGGCTTGGACTTCTAACTTCAGCACTCAATCCCCAAGTGCACTGCACAAGAGGAGGTGGTTGATAAACTGCAAAGACAATTCACTCCGTGACTCTTTGATAGTCTCTGACTGTTAGTTTTGCCAGTGGTATTGCCACAATATGAAACATTAACCTGACAATCATACAATACAATACATGAAATATATTTTGTATGACTCATCAAAAAATAGCTGGTTGTCTTGGGAAATTTTTTCTAATTTTAAAGGCACACAAGAGTGCAATTTTTTTATTAGTTGAGAGCATCAAGTGTACCATTATAGAAACACGACAGTGATCCTTATGAATTTCTCCCAAAATAAACCCATTAAAAAAATTGTTTTAGTTAATGATTTTGGCCAAAATTTTGGCACAAGCAAAAGCGACTCCTGTTGGAAGAAACTGAGCAAGTCACATAGGACTGGGTAATGAATAAACATAGAGATGACCTTTTATGACCTCTGGAAGTATGGAAGAACTGTGAGGCCCAGCTGTGAAATGTTTAGAACAAAGAGTTGCTATAATACTAGCTGTGAATTGTTACACATGGGATGAAGCTCTTATTTGTGCAAGTGACAATAGCTGCTAAAAAAAACAGAATAAACCAATTTACAACTTACAATCATTCAGTGATGCACTGAAATTTGATTGGTTGATTTTCTCAAGGTTGAGAGAGTAAGCAGTGACTGATTTTGACCACAATTTATGAGACCAGACCGCAAAATGTACAATTAGGGCCTAAATGTATGATAGAATGATGATGCAACACCCCCTTGCAGGTTTCAAGATACACCATATCTACGTATTTGTGTATAGATCTATGTATAGATCTATGTATCTATGTATTTATGAATCTATCTTTCTTTCTTTCTTCCTTTATTTCTTTCTTCCTGTGAAATTTTGTCTATCTATCTATATATCTATCTATCTATCTACATTGTATCTATCTATACAGTATGTCTGTCTGTTTACACATATTTGTCCATCTTGACATTCTGTTAATCTAAAAAGCCAGTTGCTGCCATCACAAAATGCGTTTTGGACTAGGCAAATATGAGGCAAATTAACCAGTGCCAAATAAAATCAAAAGAACAAGCCAATCAGCACCTAAAAAATGTATAATTATGAATATGATTGACACTTGGGCTGAGTTGGCTGTGCAATAGACCTTATCACAAGAATTTTCAATATTTTCCACAGTTTCAGTTTGTCTCAGATTTATACTGTCAGCTTTTTAAGCTTCATGTCATGTTTCTTAATTCCTTACAGTTTGTCATAGGCATATTAGGTGGACAAAATAGCAACAGTCCCCACATCAAATGTGTTCAATAAATTGGAGGAGAGGGGGGAGGCCCACCCTACCCTACGTCACTCATCAGCTGACTGAACATGCAGTAGGGACACAAAATATTGCTGAAATCCCAATTTCATATATTTTTCTTGATCTGTGGTTAAAACCAATTTTTTTAAGGTTGGCAGAATGCACTTGCGGTAGCCCATTCTTTCATCAGGGAAAAAATTAACGAAACTGTCTTTTTGATGAGTGCGTGCCTTTAAAGAATAAGGAGTGGGCTTCAATTATCCGTACTGTCAGCACATGCAAAGCTGAGCTCTAATATTCAGCCTGTTTTTGGACAAGGAGAATTTGAAATTAGTTGATGAGCTCCCTGTGATGAAATAAATTCACATTAGCCGCCACAAAACCTGAATTATCACCAGATATCCTTAATTTGATTGCTCTTTGTCTTAACCTTGAACAAACGTCATAGAGAAATTTAATTGATTTCTTGATCTAATGAACGAATGAAGCAATCTGCATTCAGAAATAATTAAATTAGGGTAAATTGAGTTTTCCTAACCGAGAAATTTGTGGCAAGGCAACTGTTCAGCTTGATGTTTGTGGGATGCTACTGCAACATTACTGCAACATGGATTGTAGTTAAAACATTACAAATGAAAGCATAAGAACAAAGAACATGATCAGATATTATTTATTTGCAACATCATATAAAGATCTCCTCGAACTTTCTTTGGTTTTATCAGTAGACATTGATACCATTATTATTGGATGCAACTGTGTGATTCCAAAATATCATAGCGCTCAGTAAGTCAGTTCTCTATGAACAATTACAAGATTGTGTACAATTATAACAGCTTAATTGGAAGGATTATGAAACCCCTCAGCATACATACTAAACTGAAACCCTTGATGTTAGCTGAATTTGGATAAATTAGTACTACCCTTATCATAGACATGTGAACTGGACGTATATTTCCTCTAATTCCTTTTCCTTGTCTTTTGTTCCTGATATCGAAGACAGAAAACAACAACCAAACAGAAAAGCATGGC
This sequence comes from Platynereis dumerilii, assembly GCA_026936325.1. Classification (NCBI taxonomy): domain Eukaryota; kingdom Metazoa; phylum Annelida; class Polychaeta; order Phyllodocida; family Nereididae; genus Platynereis; species Platynereis dumerilii. The sequence continues at coordinate 141,604,293 of JAPTHN010000001.1, read as the reverse complement.
TGCTTATACCAGGCTGGCCAAAGGTCAACAGTACAGAGTAACTTTCTTTTATTGTGTTCAAGTCTGGAGATTGTTTGGGTGACATTATAGCCTAATTATTTGTTCCAACACTTCCTCTGGTATTCAATATGACATAATATTGAGGTACTATGTCAAACAATGTGTGTCTGTTTTGATAAGATTTGACTCTGCCACATGGTTGTGAATTCAGTAGTCCATCACTAGAATTCTGATTGCCTAGATTGACCAGTGCTTACGTTTCATTGCTGCAGTAATGACACTGCAATAACTTTTATAACTTTACTGCATGAGTGGAATAGGAGTTACCTGGGGCTACTTTAAAATTCTTGTGTAAGAGCAATCAGAGCATTAGTCTAGATTTAATGAGGCTGATGCAGGGGCAGTGACAGCAGGTGATTCACATTGGTTCCTCTTTTAACATGTGGAAATCCGCATGTAGGTCTGAAAGGAATCTCTAAACTAATCTCTTCTATGCCGTCAAAACAATTAAAAAAATTTGTTTTGCGAGAAGTCCACACTTTACAAATTGATCTCTTGTTCCTGATGTGATTCTGCTTCTGAATCAGGAACATGCCTTTTTTTTATCCTTGCTTTGTAAGGCATCTGATGGTGCCCTGAGAATGAATATATCCATGTATTAAAGAAAATCTAAATTCATCAACTAAAAAAAGTGTTCTTAATGATTCTTGATGTATAAAACTTATGATTGTTTGAGTCAGACTGAAGTTACAGATTCTTGTGATTTATCACAGAACGTTTTTTATATGTTGTGCTTCACTGTTAATTTGGTGGTCTGAATGGGTTGGACCTGCCGAAGGTCAGTGCTGAAAAGATTCCTTGCCAATGATATTGTTTCAATCAGACATCAGTGTGTGGATGAGGAAGTTCCAATCCATTCCTAATTTAATCATTGCTACCACTAGACGCTGATTGCTTCTTTGGAGCTACTTAGCTAGGTTACTCTCCTCTTCTCCAGTTCTGCTCCTGTGAGTTAGACCAATGTGTTGTGGATCTTCAACCTGATGTGTAAATGTAATTAAGTATGATTAATAATCATTCCTGTACTCAATCACTTTGCCTACTCTTTTCTGTGGCCTCAAACTATTAATATAATTTAAAGTTGCCCTGAATGATAAAACTTTTTGCCTAATACTGTTGGTTTCATACACAGTATAATATAAATTTATGATAAATAATGTTTTTGACTAATTTATTGAAGTATCTCTTTAATGACATAAATAATTAAGTTGTTTCCTTAGCTTTTTCCAGATAGTGCCACCCACCTCCAGCACGTCATTACAGATGGCGTCACAATATCCATTGTTACAAAAGTATAGTTATAAGTTAACAATTTCTTACAATGGTGATGACGTCACAAAGTAGAAAGCAAGCCAGACTGGCATTTTTTTCCGAACATGCCCCATTGCATCGGAGCACTGGATGGGAAGCATGTTGGCATCAGATGTCCTCGGAAAGCTGGGTCAATCTACTTCAACTACAAGGGCTTCCATTCCATTGTGCTTATGGCTTTGGTGGATTCTGACTACAAGTTCCTGTACGTGCAGGCTGGATGCCAAGGAAGCTCATCGGATGGAGGAGTCTTCCTGGACACAAGGCTGAGGGACCTGCTGGAAGAAGAACGACTTGGGCTACCCTCTGCTGAACCTCTACCTGGCACAGTTGGGAATCCTTTTCCATACTTCATCGTTGGAGATGAGGCCTTCCCCCTGAAGAGCTGGTTGCTGAAGCCTGTTCCAAGAAGAAACCTTGACATCCCCTCCAGAGTCTACAACTACAGAATTTCAAGAGCCAGGAGAGTGGTGGAGAATGCCTTCGGTATCCTGTCCCACAGGTTCAGATGCTTCCTAACTACGATGCCCCAGAACCCCGGCAGAGTGGCAGCCATCACTCTGGCAGCCTGCACTCTACACAATCTTCTGCGAGACAGAATAGGAATTCATCGAGCCATGGACAACGACGTAATGGACAGAGAAGATCCTGCAACCCATGAAGTCACTGAAGGACTGTGGAGAGGAGACCCCTTGCATGACCTTGGATTCGCTCCAGCATATGGAAATGCCACAAGACAAGCCAAACAGTACCGAGACTACCTACGAGACTACGTGAACAGCCCAGCAGGAAGTGTCCCCTGGCAGATGGACAGAATTTGAAGATGAAGCAGAGCAGCAGCAGCAGCAGCAGCAACAGCAATTCAATGCCCCCCTTAAAAAACCACAAATTAACCCAGCCCTTGTAAGGGCTTACCACTTCCTCCAGAAAGAGCAGGCCTTGTACACATCTTTATGTTGACAAACCCCCCCCCCCCCAAAAAAAAGCCCTCCCTGCAACAACTACATATTTTGTGACGTACATAAAATAGCAAATTTTTAGCTTTGTATCTATCTGTACAACCCATTTAAATCACTTTCACTTCCTCTCTATCTGCCTATCTATCTAGCTATATATCTGGCTATCTATCTGTCTATCTATCTGCCTATCTATCTATCTATCTATCTATCTATCTATCTATCTATCTACCTATCTATCTATCTATCTGTCTATCCAAGTGCAATCCCTGCAAAGTGACGATAACTGCTTTTGTTTTCTGCAGTGTATATATGTAACGAGCATTGTGTTCCATCTATCTATCTATATTTTCTTCTATATAGCTATCTATCTGCCTATCTATCTGCCTATCTATCTGTCTATCTATCTGCCTATCTATCTGTCTATCTATCCGCCTATCTATCTATCTATCTATCTATCCAAGTGTCATCACTGCAAAATGACGATCACTCGTTTTTCTTTGCTGCAGTGTATATGCGACGTCCAAATATTTTCTTCTATATAGCTATCTATCTGCCTATCTATCTGCCTATCTATCTGTCTATCTATCTGCCTATCTATCTATCTATCTATCTATCTATCTATCTGCCTATCTATCCATCTATCTATCTATCTGACTATCTGTCTGACTATCTGTCTGACTATCTATCTATCTATCTATCTATCTATCTATCTATCTATCTATCTATCTATCTATCTATCTATCTACTATCTATCTATCTATCTATCTATCTATCTATATTAATTAAAGTGGTGAAAAAACTTTAATTAAGAAAGCAGAAATGCCACCTGTACTGGTTAAGCAGAAAGTGAAAATGGGCCAAAAAAAAAAGAAGGGAAATAGCACCTTGCTTTTATGAAGGTGTTTAAAATTTACAAGGGCCAGGACCGGATTTTTTTTTTGGGGGAATTTGTCAACTTTTTTTTTTTGGGGCTCTTTTCATTTTTGCTCTTGTTTGTCATTGCAAGAGTTTTTTTAGTCAACATAAGATGTGTACGTGGCCAGCTCTTTTTGGAGGATTTGGTGGCCCTTAAAAGGGCCAGGGTTTTTTTTTTTTTTTCAGACGACTTGAACAGGCATCACTTCCTTGGAGAGGGCATGTTGACTTGGCTCCACTGGAACGACAATGGAGTTTGCCGCTGGTGGACAACTGTCGGCTGCTGCTGCTGCTGTAGAGACTGCTGCTGCTGCTGTAGAGACTGCTGCTGCTGCTGTAGAGACTGCTGCTGCTGCTGTAGTGGTGGCTGCTGCTGCTGTAGTGGTGGCTGCTGCTGCTGTAGTGGTGGCTGCTGCTGCTGTAGTGGTGGCTGCTGCTGCTGTAGAGACTGCTGCTGTAGTGGTGGCTGCTGCTGCTGTAGAGACTGCTGCTGCTGTTGTGGCTGATGCTGCTGTAGAGGCTGGTGCTGCTGCTGCTGTAGTGGCTGCTGCTGTACTGGCTGCTGCTGCTGCCCAAAAGAGGGTCCGGGGAAGCCAAGCTTCTGGGGGCTGTCAAGCATCAGCTGGCTGAAGCTTAAAGATGACTGCTGCAGGGCTGGAGTCTGGCTTCGAATTGGCTGCAGGGACTGGAACTGGCTGCTGCTGCTTGGCTGGGACTGCAACTGCTGGCGTGGAGGCTGGGACTGCATCTGAAGACTTGGCTGCTGGGGCTGCTGGGGCTGATGCTGAGTTGTTGGAGGCTGCTGCAAGTCCTCGTTGACAAAGGATGGAGCTGGACCAGGAGGAGGGATGTATTGGTGCTGCTGCTGCCCTAGGATCATCTCCACATTCTCTTGCTGCATCATCAGGATTTTATCTTGGACGGCCGCCTGTACGAAGTAGTTGTCCGTCTGGCTCAAGGAGTGCAGGAGGCGAAGTCTCAGGGCACGGTTCATGTTCTTCCCAGATGTGAAGATACTCCTGCACATGTTCTGCAACTGGTGTACTTCTGGATCCAGCCTGTGAGCAGTTTGTGGGCACATGTCACAGAATGGTCCTGCCGGCTGAGGTGGTGCTGCTTTCCTGGGCCTGTCTGAAGTGTAGTGACCAGCAATTGAAGTCAGGGCAGAGGCCATCTCCTGGTCTGTGTCCTTCCTCTTCTTGGATGGCTTTCGTCCTGGGAAGACCTGGGACTGCTGCTGGGATGGCTGGAGGGACTGCTGGGACATCTCCTGGGAGGACTGCTGCTGGCTGGCTGGGAGGCTGTCATCAAGGTCGGGCATAGGATTGTAGTCCATGGGGGCATCAGAATCGGACGACAGGCGGTTACTTCCTCCTGGTCCAGTGAAGCTGGAGACTTCCACGGCACCCTTCGGAATGATGGAGGACCTCAAGAATTCACACTTCGCCAGGATGTACTTGTCTCGCTCGGACATCTTCTTTCTGCCAGCTCCAGAAGGTTGAGGTCTGATGCACTTTGAGAAGGTAGTCCTGATGTTGTTCCTCCATTTGTAGACTTTAGCTGCTGTGATCTCCTTCCCCACTAGCAATGTCAGTTCTGCTGCTTTCTCTGCATCCAGTCTGTCCTTCTGTCCACTCTTGAAGGTGGTTGAGCCCTTGGTGTACAGCTGCTTGTTTTCCCGGTACCAGTCGATCAGGTCATCCTCCTGCTCTTCTGTGATGCCCAGTAGGTCCCTGGAGTTTGCCTTCCTGTAGCCCTTCTTCTTCTCCTTGTGGACAAACTGGCCATCGGCCTCCTGGATCAGCTCAACCTCAGATCCAGTGTTGTCAGAATCTTCCTTTGGCTGGTTCTTCCCCTTGCTGCCCTTGGACTTGGCACCCTTCTTCTTGGGAGTATCTTCCTCTGTGGTGGCATCGTAGTTGGAGTCCAGGGTCTGCTGGTGGATCATTGCAGCTGTCAGAACACAGTCATCATCTTCATCATCAGCAGGAGTATCATCTGGAGGTGGAGGTGGAGGCTGGACTGCAGTCTTGGCTCGGGTCTGGGCTGGAGTGACAGGCTTGACTGGAGGCTTGACTGGAGGCTTGACTGGAGACTTGGCTGGAGGCTTGACTGGAGACTTGGCTGGAGACTTGGAGGTGGCGTGACGCTTGGCTGAAGGAGACTTGCCAGGAGTGCGAGGCCTTCCCCTTGGAGCAGTCTTGGTGGGAGTCTTGAAGACAGCAGCATCAGCCGACTGGGTGCGCTTGGTGGGAGACTTGACAGAAGCAGCAGCATCAGCAGTATCAGCAGGCCTGCCACGCTTGGTTGGAGACTTGACATCAGCATCAGCAGACTTGGGACGCTTCTTCTTGGCTGCAGCAGCAGTGGCAGGCCTGCCACGCTTGGTTGGAGACTTGACAGCAGCAGCAAGCTTGGCCAGGACTTGATCTTCAGCTTCTTCATCATCATCTTCATCCTCCTCATCAGGTTGTTGCAGCACTTTGGGTGGTGGCGGGCCCTCGAAGATGGTCTCACTGGTCACTGTTGATGTAGCAGTGGTCACTGCCACGATGCTGTCCGGCAAGCTGAACATGCTTGGAGACAATGTAACAGCTGTGTAGTCTATGAAAGGAGCTGGTGAACCAACTGGAGTTGAAGATGGAGTGGTCAGTGGAGTGTTGGCTGGATTGATGCCCTTGCTTGGTGCCCTCAAGGTCTTCTTCCCTCTTCCTCTGGGTCCCATCTTGAAGCAGGATCAATCAGAAATGAAGCAGGATGAATCAGCAATGAAGCAGGATCAATCAGCAATGAAGCAGGGATTCAGCAATGAAGCAGCAATTCAGTAGGCTGTGAAGCAGAGTGTCATGGAGTATAGATGCGTTCGTCTTGAAGTTCAGAGTGGTTATGGTGCTCTAGTGGCTGCTCTTCTATTTATATGCGAGGCGCGCGCCAGTGCGTCTCCATGGCTGACCCCCCTTTCCCGCCGTGGCACAAAAGGTCGACGCCGTGATGGTTTCAGTACCCCGCGGACAAAGGATTTTGCTAAAAATAGCCCCTCTGGCGCCACTCTGTCTGCTCCGGGAGGGGGTCCAGACGACGGCGCGAAGGTTTTGCACACGTCCCGGAGCATTTTCCTTGACGGCGGAGTGCAGAAGAACCGCGGGGTCGACCTTTTTGGCGCCACGCAGAGAATCCCGCTTGTTTTCCTAAACGGCGGGAGACTTTTTGCCCCTCAGTGGCGCGAAAACTTCGACGCAGTCTTACTTTTCTGATCGCGGCGTCGAACAATTTATCTGGTCTGCTCCCCCGTCGATTTTAATAAAATTTGTACTGGTTGAAACTTTTTTTCTGCTCCGTCGCGATTTGAAGTGACGGTAAGAAGCAGGATTCTCGACGGCGTGCAACCAAAAGATGTCCGGCGGGAAGCTAAAATGCCCCTGCGCGATACGTAAAAAGAGGAAATATTTTTCCGTCTCTCCTGAAAATACTTCGCCGCCGTTTCAAAAAGTTCTCCGGGAGCTGCCGTGAGAATGAAGCATTACAAGGAGCCGTTCTCTCTCACACACTTGTTTGTGTCTGGAGATGTCTGAATTGCTGTGACATGAGAGTGATCCCCAAGAGGAAAACTGGATAAGGTAGAATAGGTTTTATTTTAACTGATTTCTTAATCTAATGAACGATTGAAGCCATCCGCATTCAGGTATAATTAAATTAGGTATAAAATTGAGTTTTCCTTGCCAAGAAATGTGTGGCAAGGCAACTGTTCAGTTTATTATCATTTTCATAGCTACGTATTTTCCAAGTTTGCAATTTGCTTCATTCCATAACTAGTAGAGGAACGTGCCATAGGTTCCGTGACCAATTTCTCCGACTCAATTTTTCGATGCAAATTCTGTTAGATGGGTTCAAAATAAGAAAATTTAGCGAGGGTACCCCTCTCAAAAGTTTGGGCTAACTCCACCAGCGGCCATTTTCCAAAATGGCCGCCAATATTCAAAATTTGCCATAATTCCACTTCTATTTGGCCTAGAGATTCAAATTTTGGGTCAAAATATAGGTTTTAAGGGTCAAGAAACCCAATAAACATATTCCTAAAGGTGTCTGCCCAACCTTAGTGGTCATTATCCAATATGGCAGCCAAAATGGCTGACGAAAATGGCTAACTCACAATTCCTGTATCATAAGCTCAAAATATGGAGTTGGACCTTCATACAATATGTTTACATACCTCAGAGAAGTCAAATATTGTGATTTGTGTATTCAACCCAATTGTGCCATATCCAATATGGCAACCAAAATGGCCATTCAAAATGCCCTAAATCTCACTTTTATCACAACGAAGCCAATATTTGTTCTTTTATTTGGTGAAAACATCATTATATGTACTTTAATTGTCCAAAACAACTGACTAATAACAATTCATAAGATTTACACACAAATCTGTTCTAATAATCCATTATGGCTGCCAAAATGGCTGCTCCAATTACTAAAAATATCACAATTTTACATAAATAATTGGTCTACATTGGTAATCTTGGCATTAATATAAATGTTTTTAATTGCCAAAGAGTTCTGTTATCAGTATTTGATAAGTGAACATACAACCCTATGGCTAGAAATCCAATAAGGCTGCCAAAATGCCACCTAGTAGGTTCAAATGTCAATTTTTATCGTTATTATCACGTTTATTTGTAGTAATGTGGGACTTTCTATGAATTTCATTTAAATTATCAATATACAGATTGTTAGCACTTAATTTATTGGCAAAATGTAAGGCTTCTGCCATAGTTAAATGCAACTGGACTGTCCATTTGCAATAAAGATTACTTTTTAATTGCTATTAAAAGGGTCATTTCATCAGTTGAATAACATCTACCTTTGCCACCTTTGCATGTAGTCTCAGAATGCATCCCTGAAGCGCTGCTGATCAGATACTGACCTCTGATCCATCTGTCAGGTAGTAGTCTACCTGTACTTAACATAGCTTGTATTATAGTATTTATAAGAATTTGTTGTATTTTTGGTCTATGGGTGCTAGGCCATGAAGTGTCTTGTAGTAAAAGTTTACTGCAAAACTATTACGGAGTAATACATATTTCACTCATGGGGAATTGGAGAATGTAATATCAAGCTTACTGCATGATGAGAACCGAATATGTCCTCCACATAAATCAACAAAGAATGAGATTCCTATAGTTCTGTTATGAATAGACATGTCAGGTATCTTGGGATCCAAGCCACCACATACAAACAAAACTTCACTAATACATATTAGCCAACCTGCATGCCACGAATCCTCTTTTAATTATTGCTGCTAATGGCCAATTTGAAGTGAAATTCTTATTAGCAAGTTGCAGTAAAAATTGGAATATTTAGCTAAATGTACTACTGACGCTGGTATTGTCAAAGTTTGGCAACATGGTAGTTTCAAACACAGTCCTACCTGAATATTTTAATGGCAAATTAAATCAAAATATTAATATATTAAGGCAAATACAAAAGTCCAAAAGTTCAAATTATAGAAGAAAAATCTCTTTTATGTACAATCTTGTACCAAACTGAGAGAAAAATCTGTAAATTATCAAAATATATAAATTCCCAGACTTGACTTCCGGCTACTCGGAGCCTGTTAGTGTAAAGGCATTGTAAAAAGGAATAATGAAACAGGACATTAGGACATTGTTGACAAGAACAGATTTTTTTGAGGACTCTTCAGCTATGGTCAGTTTGGTCATATATCTGAAACATGATAGCCACCTGATATATTATAAGCAACCACTATCCTTGCAGTCACTGAGTACAGGATGGTTGTAAGTCCTGCAATGTTGCTAGCAACAT